>OW203750.1:3405119-4635119 GCA_934045075.1 Yponomeuta sedellus | reverse complement strand
ATAATTGCAAACCCCAATCCCCAGCACGAAGGAGTTTCAGCGGGTTGCCCGGGCCTCTAGGCCAGGGAGAACATGCTGATTCCTTCAGTGTAGCGCGCGTGCGGCCCAGGACATCTAAGGGCATCACAGACCTGTTATTGCTCAATCTCGTGCGGCTCGAAGCCGCCGGTCCCTCTAAGAAGAATTTTAATACGTCGCCAGTGAGTTGCGCGACCGAAGCCACGCACACCTAAATGACGACGCCTATTTAGCAGGCTAGAGTCTCGTTCGTTACCGGAATTAACCAGACAAATCGCTCCACCAACTAAGAACGGCCATGCACCACCACCCACCGAATCAAGAAAGAGCTGTTAATCTGTCAATCCTTCCGGTGTCCGGGCCTGGTGAGATTTCCCGTGTTGAGTCAAATTAAGCCGCAGGCTCCACTCCTGGTGGTGCCCTTCCGTCAATTCCTTTAAGTTTCAGCTTTGCAACCATACTCCCCCCGGAGTCCAAAATCTTTGGTTTCCCGGAAGCTGCCCGCCGAGCCATTGTAGTAACGTCGGCGGATCGCTAGATGACATATTTACGGTTAGAACTAGGGCGGTATCTAATCGCCTTCGAACCTCTAACTTTCGTTCTTGATTGATGAAAACACCTTTGGCAAATGCTTTCGCTGATGTACGTCTTGCGACGATCCAAGAATTTCACCTCTAACGTCGCAATACGAATGCCCCCAGTTATCCCTATTAATCATTACCTCGGAGTTCTGAAAACCAACAAAATAGAACCGAGATCATATTCTATTATTCCATGCACGAAATATTCAAGCAGCATTTTGAGCCCGCTTTGAGCACTCTAATTTGTTCAAAGTAAAATTGTCGGCCCATCTCGACACTCACTGAAGAGCACCGCGATAGGATTTTGATATTGAACCGCCGTTTGACCGGCGGCTCACCGACGATATGCTCCGCAGACGTGTCAGTATCACCGCGGATGCGGTGCACCGACAGCGCGGCGCACAAATGCAACTACGAGCTTTTTAACCGCAACAAATTTAGTATACGCTATTGGAGCTGGAATTACCGCGGCTGCTGGCACCAGACTTGCCCTCCAATTGTTCCTCGTTAAAATATTTAAAGTGTACTCATTCCGATTACGAGGCCTCGTAAGAGTCCCGTATCGTTATTTTTCGTCACTACCTCCCCGTGCCGGGAGTGGGTAATTTGCGCGCCTGCTGCCTTCCTTGGATGTGGTAGCCGTTTCTCAGGCTCCCTCTCCGGAATCGAACCCTGATTCCCCGTTACCCGTGACAACCATGGTAGTCGCAGAAACTACCATCGAAAGTTGATAAGGCAGACATTTGAAAGATGCGCCGCCGGTACTGGACCGTGCGATCGGCAAAAGTTATCCAGATTCATCATGTGATAGGCAAATAACATCATCACGACACATGCCTTCACGTATCTGAAATATAGACAACTCCTTCCAAGGCACGTAGGATTATTATATATAAGCTAGTGTAAGACTAGAAGAAGGGAGTTAAGAGACTGGAGTCTTAACGATGTATTAATTAAAATGTGATTAACCGTTCCTGTTGTTTCCCTGCTGCGTCGCCGTCCTGCAACCACTCCACCCACCACTGGGCATACTTCATGGCGACCGTGACAGCGTGACCGTGATGTCGAGGCGTCAGCAGAGGGCGTGAGTTTTTGGACTTGTGCAGGTGCTATTGTTTGTGTTGGGAACAAGTCCCCGATTTCCAGTGACAATGGGCGGCCAGGAAAGCAAAGATAATATTATTGTGTCCGCCCCTAGCAGCAGTATGGTGCCGGTATTATCATCAACTCCATCTACGGCTCTGGAACTGTCAGAGATACTACTCATGGCCGTAGTTGGATTCCTCTCGGCCTATGCTCTGTCCCGACTATATAAAAAATTAAAGGAATACCTATATGCCAGCTGGGAGCAGCGGGCTGCTCGCCGTGCGATCCGTGGCGAGACTGTTTGATTCGCGTGCAGCTAAAAATTTTTTTTTTTTGTGAGTGTAATGTTTTGTTGTTATAACTTTTTATTATTTGTGAACATTTACGTTAATGGCGAGTCTCACCAGTATATTAGAAGAATTGCGGATTATTCGTAGCGATATTATTAAACTAAGTAAAATTAAACGTGTGTCGTCGCAAGGTAGCAATAAGTTATTAGCAGCGCGGAGTATTAAGTCACGTTTTGACTCATTGTTAGATGAGGTTAGTAAAAAAGACGTTGAAGCTGCGGATTTGGACCTTGCCAATCGTGTTTCGCGGCAGTTCGACCAATGTTTTAATGAAATCGAGGAATTGGTAAGCACGAGTATTAACGAAACAAAAATGGCCGACTTTGACTTAAAGATTGCTCTCTTTTTGCTGCCATTAGTAGATGTGGATGAAAAACAAATTAATCAATTGATTGACGGTCTGGATTTTTATAGCAGTACCCTAAAGAAGGATGATCAGTCCGTACTAGCAAACTTTGCAATTAAAACTCGTCTTTCTAATAAGGCTAAATTAAAACTCAAGAATGCTTACTCATCCGTCTCAGATTTAATTCAAGATATTCGTAGGTATTTGTTGCCGAAAAAGTCATACACAGCTATTCTGTCCCGGCTACAAAGTTGTCGATAAGGTAATAGGAGTGTAAGCGAGTTTGGGGAAGAGATAGAACAATTATTAACGGATTTGACTTTAGCGCAAGCGGATGGTAATTCAGTATCACACGCTATTCTGAAGCCGATAAACGGGAAGATAGCTATTAAGCGGTTTTCGGATGGGCTGAATAGCGATAGGCTGAGTACTATTGTCGCGTCGCGAGCCGTCGACTCCATGCGGGAGGCGATCACGATCGCTGCCGAGGAAGGAGACTCTCTTCCGAAACCTTCGAGTAGTTGTTTTCATATCGCAAAACCGAATGGTAGGCAGGGTAATCGGTTCTTTAACAACAACGGTCGTAATATGGGTCCGCGACAACAACAGTTTCAGCAGAGTAGGCCACCGCAAGGGAACCGTTTTAGAGGTAATGCTACGCGCACCGCTGGACATAAATCAGCAAGTCAGCAAGGTCGCGGGCGCTCATTACATAACTCAGATAATCGAGCGTATAATAATTTGCCTAGGTATGGTTTTTCTAGGTCAGGCGGTCAGCGCTCCGTGAATCATATAGAGTCGGACGCTACCGAACGTGATTCACAATCGACAGATAGTCAGCGTAATGAGGAGTTAGAATTTTTTCGTCCGTAACAAAGATTATGTAGATATTTTGTCATATAACAATAGTAATCACGTAGTGTTTTCATGTTTAGATAACGATTCGATTATAGAGTATGGAGTGATTAGTAAATTAGGATTACATATAGTTCCGGATAGGTTAAGTATTCGAGGCGTTTGCGGAGAATTGCAATCTCTAGGCTAGGTCGAAATTAATTATCCAACTATTCACAAAGAATTGTTAGCAGTGGTTTGGGCAGTGAAGCATTTCCATCCTTATTTGTTTGGTAGGAAGTTTAAAATTCTTACGGATCATCGACCTTTGGTACATTTATTTAGCATGACAGATCCTAGTAGTCGTTTGACTAAGTTTAGAAGAGTATGATTTTGAGATAGAATACATTAAGGGCTCTGAAAACGTAACTGCAGATGCCGGCTCTCCGACGGCGCAGCAATGGCGCCCTACGGGCGGGGGTCCCTCAAGGCGAGGCCCCCCGTCTGACGAGAGGAGGTCAGGGGCGGAATCTCCGACGGCGCAGCAACGGCGCCCTACGGGCGGGGGCCCCTCAGGGCGAGCCCCCCGTCTGACTGGAGGAGGAGTCCTCCACGAGGCGCGCCGCCACACCAGGAGGAGCCGAACCAGGTACCTGCGCGGGGGCCCATGGAGGGCCCCGCGCCTGCCAGTTACCATGTAGCAGGTACGGGTGTGAGTTGGGCACCTATGGGCGGGGGCCCGACGGTTCATTTGAGGAGAGGTTCTCCTTCCTGCGCACCGGTTCCTGCGCGCGCTAGCGTGGAGCGGAGCGGCTCAGAGGTGCCACAGCGGTTCTCTCCGCCGTGCCACGAGTACCCACGGTTGGAGTACCACCCGCCGTACTATAGGTACGGTAGGGCTGCAGGGTATACCCTGCCTAGGATGGCGATGTGCACTCGCCAGCCACATTATGAGCAGGGGCACCCCCGTGGGAGGGGGAGTATGTAGCTAGCCAGCCCCTCTGCAAGCGCAGAACCGAGGACGGTTCTGCTGCCCACTGCGGCGGTCCGCGTATGGGGCCCCCAGGTAGGTTCTGTTACGGTCAGAGCCCTGCTGGACTCCAGGGCCCAGGGATGTCTACTATGAGCATGAGTGGCCGAGCAATTGAGTTTAGGGCTGGGTGCCCCCTCGGTGCCCCTCTTGGGAGTTGGTGGTGTGAAGGTTCCGCGTCTGGCGGGGCAGACGTACTTTACCTTTTCGTCGGTACACTCTTCTACGCTGAGGATTTCGGCCATGGCCATGGTAATGGATACCATTGTAGGATGGCAGCCATCTACAGATCTGCCCTCAGGTGTACGGTCGTGCACGTTGGATCTAGATCTAGCAGATCCACTTTTCTACCATCCCGCTCCAGTGGACCTGCTTCTGGGCGCGGATGTATTAGGATGGGTCATACTAGGCACCCAGAAGGTTCTGGGGCCCTCTTCATTGGTGGCAGTGTCGACAATTTTTGGATTTTCTGTAATGGGGCCAGTCTTTGAGGACTCGACTCCCGACGAGTCGAAGGTCATCGCGTCTGCATCTCTTGCCAAGACGATGCAAAGATTTTGGGAAATTGAGGAGCCTCCCATGGTTCCAAGGGTGGATCCGGACCATGAGGAGTGTGAGGCGTTCTATCAAGCCAATACGTTGCGGCTGACGTCTGGTCGATTTGTAACTAGGTTACCGTTCATTGCTTCTTCTCCTGTTCTAGGGCAATCCAGGTCGCTGGCGGAGAAACGACTGCTCGCGATGGAGCGGCGCATGCGGCGTGACCCCGTTCTTCGCGAGAAGTATATCGAGTTTATGCGCGAGTACGAGGCATTGGGCCACATGTCTCCGGCTCGAGTTGATTGGAGCTCAACTGAGCATTATTTCCTGCCTCACCATGCGGTGGTGAAGGCATCATCAGGTAAGCTGAGGACCGTGTTTGACGGCTCAGCCCCCACGTCGACAGGGGTGTCATTGAATCAGTGCTTGCATTCCAGTCCCAAGTTGCACAGGGATGTCGTGGACATTATACTGAATTTTAGAAGACATCAGGTGGTGTTTGGAGCGGACATCCGGATGATGTTTCGGCAGACGGTTATCCACCCAGATGACAGGCGCTTCCAGCTGATTCTCTGGCGTGAACACCCGGAGGACCCAGTGACCGTCTACGAGCTCAACACCAACACATATGGGTTGAAGTCCAGCCCTTATATTGCTATTCGCTGCTTGTTGGAGCTGGCAGAGCGGGAGCGCGCGCGCTTTCCCCGCACGGCCGCTGTGTTAGCGCGCGACCTTTATGTCGACGATGTGTGCACCGGGGCCCAAAGTATCGAGGAGGCTCTCATACTGCGAGACGAATTAATTGCCATTCTAGCAGCAGGCGGCTACGAGCTGCGGAAATAGTTGTCTAACGAGCCTGGTCTGTTGGAGGCTATTCCTGAGGATCACCAACAGAACCCTAATCTGTTTCAGAATATGGATGATACCAACATGATAGCGGTGTTAGGAATGCGGTACCAACCCGTTAATGACATTTTCACGTTCCAGGTGGACCTGGAGACCCAGAGGGTCTGGAGTAAACGGACAGTGCTGTCCACCATAGCCCGTATGTTTGATCCAAACGGGTGGATCAGTCCAGTGATCTTTCTGGCCAAGTGTCTGATGCAGCAGCTCTGGATTATGGGCGTCTCGTGGGACGAGCCGCTCATCGGGCCACCCCTGGACACCTGGCTTGCGCTGATATCCTCGATGGAGGAGGTCAACCGGGTTGCCCTGCCTCGTCGGATTCTGCCGCGGGGCAAATATCAGGCAAGTCTGCATGGATTTTGTGATGCATCCGAGCGGGGGTACGCTGCGGTGGTGTATCTGCGTACGGTTGACACGGAGGACCGGGTCAACGTAGCTTTACTCTTGGCAAAGAGCAAGGTTGCTCCAATTAGGACTCGTCTGACCATACCCAAGCTAGAGTTGAGCGGGGCTCATCTGTTGTCCAGGTTGTTAAGCCACGTCTCTCGTGAGTTGGCTGCCACGTTGACATCCGGGATGTCTTCGCATGGTCAGACAGTCAAGTCGCGCTGGCCTGGTTGCGCGCGGCGCCACATACCTTGGAGATCTTCGTGGGAAACCGGGTTTCCCAGATACAGAACATTGGTATCCCCATCATCTGGAGACACGTCCCAGGTGATTGGAACCCCGCGGACTGTGCATCCCGGGGCTGCACAGCTCCCGAATTGGTGTCTCATTCACTTTGGTGGGGACCGGCCTGGTTGGAGGAACCAGAGACTTCGTGGCCTGTCCAGCAGGTGGATAGGTCCATTCAAGTTTTACCTGGCGTGCGGGTGCACGCTCTAGCTGTGGAGACAGCCTTGGATCCCGACTGGCTGCCTGGGCGGTATAGCAGTCTGGATAAACTGCTGGCGGTTACCAGCTGGATTGAAAGATTTGTTCGCAACTGTCGAAATCCGAGTGAAAAACTTTTGTCCCCAGTTGTGAGTGCAGAGGAGCGTCGGAACGCGCTGCTGCACTGGATTCGCATCGTGCAGGCGGACCGCTTCGAGGCTGAACTTCGGATTCTGCGTGAGGGTCGCGCCAAGCTCAAGGGAGCGGTTGCCAGGTTAAATCCCTTTACGGATTCAGAGGGACTTTTGCGTGTTGGGGGTCGGCTTCGGAAAGCTGACCTGCCTTATGGAAGTCGCCACCCTTTGCTGTTACCAAAGGATGGACCTTTGGTAAAGCTCTTGGTGTCTGATCGACACATTCGTAATGCCCACGCCGGATGTGGCGCATTATTAGCTATCCTACAGCGGGAGTTTTGGATATTGTCAGCTCGAAGAGTCATTCGAAGCGTCCTCTTCCAGTATTTACCTTGTTACAGAGTGAAGGCTTCACTCATGCAGCCGCAGATGGGAGATCTGCAGCCGGACCGCGTTAATCAGTCTCGGCCATTTGAGGGAGTCGCAACGGACTTTGCGGGGCCGTTTTCCGTAAAAACGACCACCCTTCGCAACGCTCGGGTTGTGAAGGCTTACCTATGCGTGTTTGTATGCTTGGCCACCAAGGCTGTCCATCTGGAAGTAGTTTCAGCATTGTCTACTGAGGCCTTCGTCGCCGCGTTGGATCGTTTCGTGTCACGCAGAGGCTTGCCCTCACTTATTCGCTCCGACAATGGCTCAAACTACAAAGGTACCATAAACTATCTAAAGGATGTTATGTATTTTTAGAAAATAATGGTGATAGTTTAAGTCAAATCCTCGCCCGGAAAGGGGTAACTTGGCGGTTTAGTCCCCCAAATTGCCCCCACTGGGGAGGTATCTTTGAAGCTGCCGTCAAGTCAGCGAAGACTCATATCCGCCGCGTGATCGGAGAGACTGTCCTGACGTTTGAGGAGCTTGCTACTGTGTTTTGTAAAATAGAGGCGGTCCTCAATTCTCGTCCTCTCTGTCCCCTGTCCCCTGATCCAAACGATCTAGAGGTCCTCACTCCTGGCCATTTTTTTGATTGGGCAGCCACTTACTGCGCTGCCAGAATACCCATGGAGGGATGAACGTACGTCACGGTTGTCACGTTTTCAAATGTTGCAACAAATGGGCCAGGACTTTAGGAAGCGTTGGTCGGTTGAATACCTGCATCTGTTGCAGCAAAGGGTGAGGTGGGCAGACCGGACCGAGCCTCCTAGGGAAGGGGATTTGGTACTTTTGAAGGAGGCCAATTGGCCATCCTTGTTTTGGCGCCGGGGGCGCATTTTAAAGTTGTTCTTTGGGGAGGACGGAACTCCACGCGTCGCGGATGTGTTAGTCGATGGTTCGATTCTGCGACAAGCCATAGCAACTCTCTCTCGCCTCCCGGTTGATTAAGCTAGCGGCCTGAGCTGGTCAGCCCGGAGCGGGGGGATGTTTAGAATAGAAGTGTGATTTTGGCAACACTGTTTTTGACAGCTGTCACACTGGTCTGTGCTCACTTGGACAACTTGCTTTTTTGATTGAAAAACGTGGAGTGGTTTTTCTTGGCCCACATTGATGTGGTAATTCAATTGCCGGGCCGGTATCTTGGTGTGAAGGGTGAGATACGTTCCGGGACGGTTCCCGTAGTGTTAATACATTTTGGTTGGGCGACGGATCGCCCAAAATAGTGGACAAATATTGTCGTGAAAGTGCACTGCAGGTACGTAGCTTTCTGGGAAAGAGCTCTTGGGGGTAGACGGGGAAGTCTAGGGATCCCCAAACCTCAGTGCACCCACCCCGGGCGGCGCCGGCTGCCAAGTCGAGAGGCGTCGACGCGGACAGAAGTTGTAAGTTATTTGCTTCATAATTAGTTTTAAGTATTATTAGTATTTAAGTGGGTCGTTTACCCAACAGTCGATGTGTCGGCATTAACTCGTCTGTGTTGTAAGCACAAAAGAGTCTATCTACACATTAACCACATAATAGTGTACGGAGTGGACGAAAATGACTCTTTAAACAGTGCGGTCGTCGGGTCATTTAGACCGGATAATCGCACCTGATGAAAAAACTTTTCCTCCAGGCCGAATCGGATCGATAGCAACCTGATACGTTTTTTTAATCTAAATATGGGTACCTATTTTGACGTCAAAATAACAACAAGCTATCAATCACTTTCTAACTCACGATAGTTTCATGGATACAAGTTCAGGCCGATGAGACAGACAAGCATTTCGTCGACCGTCCTAACGGAAAGAATACCATAAGGTACTTTCGACCCGATGCTGTTTGATTTTTTAAAGAATATTATGACAAAGTTTATTATTTCACTAGACGAAAACCCGGTTTCGCTCGGGTGAAATGTGACTCATAAATACACATCTAGGTACATACAAAGTGTAGGTAGATATTTCTGTAGTCATCGGTTCTCAAGGTAAGCAAGGTAGATTCGTATAGCTTCTTCATTGTGTTTAATAGTAAATAAAAACTGCAAAGTTTTTTACACAAATTATTTTTATTTTACATCAAAATTCAAAATAAACTAACATAAATTGACAAAACATATAACACGTAAACCTCTTTGTTTTAAGCACTCAGTCTTTTTCTCTACTTGGCAATTACCAAATGCAAGGAGATTCGGTTCTTAACAAAATGATCATCAAACAAAAGACCAAAGACAGAGATGCGGCCAATGAAATATTTTATGAAATACGATTTTCGGTATGATGTGTGTAATCCAAACAAAGTAAATCACTATGCAAAACTAAATGACATTTGAACTGAAACTTCTATATACTTTTAGGCTAAGCACGCACGGGTTACGTGACTGTTTCGTCACTCTTGTCAAGACCGTGGATATGTATGGAGATGCGCGTATGTGACGACGTGACAACTGGGTGACATTTCGCGCATCTCCATACATATCTACGTACCTAGTGACGAAACAGTCACGGTGAAAAAAGTAACCCGTGCGCGCTTAGTGTTCTTTTTTCTATGGTTGTTATCGCAATCGGTAGCAAGTGATAATGAAACTACAAATGTTAAAAACCTCTAAAACTTCGGCTGTAGAAAATGACAGTGGAATTAAGTACTTAAGTAACTTAAGTAAAAATTAAACTTAAGTACATTCTATATAGAATAAAAGCTTAGATCCAACGTCACTCGAGCTGACACACAGAATATTTAGTTATCTTCGTAACAATGTCCACCACATACCAGAGAATGAGTTACTGAATGAATTAATGGATTTAGGATTTAATTAATGGATTTAGGATTTATTTGAAACATCAAAACATAACTTATTTTTTTGGCTTTAAAATTTGAAGATCTCTGAAAGTCTTCATCAGAACATCACCAGATTACCCTGGGACCATTTTTACGCTATATTTTCTGAAACATATGCATATTATTATACTATTTTTATTTTTAATGCACTAACCCGTGCTAAGGACAATTTTAATATGCATATTACTAATGGATGGGCTTCATTAGGCCTTATTTGCTGCTGTCCATTGAAGAGTTTTCTCTGAAAGTCTTCATCAGATCTTCACCAAATTAAAATGGGACTAACGGGACGCTACACCTAGTCGACCAAAAAAAAAATTATCAAATCGGTTAAGATTTGACGAAGACATGCGAAAACATAGTTAAAAAAAAGTACCTAATATACTCGTCGAACTGATAGCCTGCTCCTTTTTTGAAGTCGGTTAAAAAGTGTCAAACGTTTCGCTAAATGTCAACGACTGATAATAGTATAATATTTCATTACAAGTGGGGAAAGGCTATCATTGCAAAGAGTTCCGACAAATGTCTATCCGAGCCGAGGCGCAGCCGAAGGCGAGGGTTGACACTCGGAACAAGTTTGACGGTTCCGCACGTGTACTGAACGACTATTTTAAATACAGTTGCGAAAAAAATATGCAATTTGATATAGAAAAAATATTTGGAATATGCTTATTTTGGTGGGACCGCTTCTTTTGGTGGGATTATAAAGTATTTTTCTCTTTTCATATTGGTTTTTTTTTTTGCTCTCTTGTGATTTTTTTTTTCATTATCTTTTTTACCAAGCTACCAAAAAGGTGACAGGTGCCGCACCTCTGGGTGGCCGATCCTCATTGGTCCTTCCTGTGGCGCTCCTCGCCGCACTGCCCGCATCTCGCCTCTTTGGCCCGGCAGAATTTTTCGGGGTGACCGAATCTGCTGGCCGTTCGAGCAGCAAGTGGCCCTCATGAAGTCGGCCACCTCAACCAACGACCACCCGATGTAGACTCGGCCCCTATTTTTGCTCAATATGCGGTCGCGGAGGGCAGGCTGGCATTCCAGCACCTTGGTGGTCCTGGTTCTTTCTTTCCAGGTCATCAGCGTATGCAATTGTGGATGTACCCTGCGGTAGGTGCGGTAGTAGCTAGGGACAGAACGACCCACCACCACCCAAGCCCATGTCAACCTTACGGTTATACTGGGCCAAACATTGCAATGTTTGGTGAGCTTATGTTCTGTCCCCTCACCCTTCCCTTTCAGCGGGCGCGGGTGGACGATATTTCGGCCGGCCCGAATGGGCAAAACACCACAAATACGTTTGACTTCGGTGTCATGTTCTCATCCTTCACTCATCTTCCTCCTCTCCGTCATTCGCTCCTGCATGCGTGCGCCAGGTCAGCTCGCTCCTGTGCGCTTCTCTTCTGGTGCCAGCTGTGTGCGAACTCTCTAAGCCTACGGAAGTTCACCGGCCCGGAAACGAGATCGCAGAAGTAAACCGGGCCCTCCTCCTCGCGGGCAATGCCGTCTATCATCCTCTTTCTCTCATCCTCATACAGCGGACACTCCCACAACACATGATTTCGGTCCTCATCTTCCGCTCCACACGCACATTCACTCGACTCGCACAGTTTAAAACTGTGGAGTTTGCTCCTAAAACACCCATGTCCTGTCAAAATCTGCGACGTTTGATAGTCAGGCTCGACCCAACGAGACTTGAGTCGAACCTCCACCTCAGGAAAGAACTGGTATAACGCTCTTCCCTTGCTCTCACTCTGCCACCTTATCTGCCACTGGGCGACGACATCCTCCGCTATAGCCCGCTGCGCCTTTCGGATTTCCGGTCCGGGAGCCGGCTCCCGGCTCGCTTCCCAACACTGACCAGCACGGGACACTTCGAGGTCTGCCGGCAATACACCCGCTAGCACAGGAAGGGCTGCCGTCGAGTTACTTCGGTAGGCCTTCGTGAGCAACGTCAGCGCGGGGCGCTGGGTGCGAAGAAGGGCGCTACGGACGACATGCACTCCCGTGCGTCGGTGCCACACAGCCGCCGCATAGGTGATTGTGGCCACAAAAGTACCAGTATATATGAGCCTCAGGGCCGGAAATCGAACCCCCCAGGACACTGCGGACACTCGGGCCATCTTACCGAAACACTTCGCCGCCCGCTCCCCGATGGACTGCGCGTGTGGGGCGAAGGAGAGTCCCGAGTCCAGCACCACCCCAAACACTGTCGCCAGCTTGACTGACCTGACCGTGACGTCTCCTATTTTAATAATTGGCGCACGTTGGAGCCTCCCTCTGACTGTCATAGTTAGCGACTTTGCCGGAGAGAAGCTCAACCGATTACGCTCTCCCCATTCCAGTGCAAGGCTCAGCACCGCGGCCCCTGAGCGTTCAATGGCTGCCCCTGAGTTCGACTCGATCATCACCGTCAAGTCGTCAGTGTAGGCCGTCAAAGATGCATCCTCAGGGAGCGGGAGACAAAGCAGGTCGTCCAGGAGGACGTTCCACAGTGTCGGCCCGACCACTGACCCCTGTGGACACCCCATGGTGGAGGCCTTCCACTCCACCCGGGGGCCGACAAACAGGCCAACTCGGCGGCTGGTGAAGTATCCCACCAACATCTTATAGATGTTAGGGGGACAGCCTCCACGTTTGGCCTTGACCAAGATCATCGGCCACCAGGCGTTGTCAAAAGCACCAGAGATGTCCAAGAATATCAGCTGCACATATTTAGCCGGCGACTCCTGCGCCCCCAGCACAATGCGGTTGAGAGCCGTGACTGTCGACTTACCCCTGGTGAACCCGTGCTGGTCCTCGCTCAAACTGCTGGTCATCTGCGGCGCAGACTCGAGCAGGACCCGCTCCAGAATCTTCCCCAGAACCGGGAGGAGGGTGATGGGCCGATAGGCCTTGGGGTCTGTGAGGGGTTTGTCGTTGCCCTTTGGCAGCACATACAGCCGGCCATTCTTCCATACATCGGAGAAAACCCCTTCTGTCACACACCGCGCATACACCTCAGACATCTCCGTTCCTGCCACCTTCCATACTTCCCTGATGATTCGAGCGCTAATACCATCCAGTCCTGGTGCAGTGTTTGGCAATGCCTTGACTATGTCGTGCAGTACCTTTCTACTTGGAGGCGGCGCATCCTCCCCGCTCGGGAGACATGCAGCCAGCAGACGGGTCTGGCGGTGGTGCACGCTGTCACTGGCGGCATCATCGTCCGGGCACAGTGCCGTCAACAGATTAGTCATAGCCGAGCGCGCATCGTCCGCAAAGCCATCGACCAGCTTCGTTCCGTTAATGACATTAACGGGTGGTCGGCGGCGACCACTCGCCGCACGGTACGCGAGACCCCATGGGTCCTCGTTTCCCGTATCCGCCATGTTTCTAAAAAAGGTCGACTGCGCCGCCTCCATCCCCCTTCTATACTCCTGTCGTGCACTCAAGAATTCGTTCTTCCGCATTTGCTCAACTGGTCCGCCCGCCTTTCTGACTTTCTTCCATGCACTCCTCGCCTTACAGTGAGCCACACGCAGCAGCTCCACCCTGTCATTCCACCATTCATACCCTTTATCTTTTGTTCTGCCCATAGTGCCCAAGCACTCTTTGCACGTTCGCACTATTACATCCGTAAATCCCTTGCATAATATGTTGGCGGGCTTTTTCATCTTCAGGCGTCCCATGTTTTCACGGATATCCGCGCCAAAGAGCTCCCAGCGCACCCCACGATCCTGGAACCTGGTCGGCTCGTCCTGCGGCCGCACACAGACCGGCATCCGACTCCCCGCGTCGATGCGGGTGGAAGCCTCATATGTCAGCAGTCTGTGGTCGCTGGCGCTGGCCTCCTCGTGCACCGTCCATCCCTCGATGATTAAGCCGCGCGTGTCAGATCGACGTTAGACTCACCGTTGGCGCCGCAGAATGTCGATGGCTGCCCCTGACTGTTCGCGATGATGAGGCCCCGACTCAGGATGAAGTCCTCCATGTTCTTCTTCCGATGCTCTTAGTCGGGACCCCGCCCGACGTATTGGCGACGGTCACAGTGCCACATTGGTGAGTGGGCGTTGGAGTCAACGCCAATCAGGACCCTCCTTCCGCGGAGCTCGTCCAGCACCATATCCAGGTGTTATATGTGCCGGACTATGTCGTGACTATACTGAAAATAGGCGGACACGACATAGAGCTCCGCGTGACGCGCGACCACGTGCGCGACGGCGCAGTGCGGTGTGGTGAGGTGGTGCAGGACGCAGATGGCCAGCTCTGGGAAGACCACCAGGATTCCCGCACGTGCATCTTCACTGTGCTCCTGCAGTGTTAGGGCTCCCCTATACTGCTCCTGCACCAGCACCAGGTCCAGTCGCTGTGCCAGCGCCAGCATCCTCAGCTCCCTCGTCGCCAACTCGCAGTTGGCCAGATTGAGCTGCCCAACACGAAGCTTACCGTGCCTATCCATGGTAGTTCGTCATACTGACCAGGCGCTGTTCCACGTACTGTCGTGCCGGGCAGTCCCTGGAGTTGGTGATGTGGTCTGCCGCCTCTTTCTTCACGAACCGCCTGCATGTTGCGCAGCAGGCGGCTTCGTCCGCACTTGCCGCAGGTCACTTCTTTTTGGCGGCAGTACCTCTCCGGGTGGCCAAAGTGCTGACACTTGAGGCAGCACGTCACGGAGACATAGTCGGACACTGAGACCGACTGCCATCTCAGGTAGACCCTCTCTTTTGCCACTATGGCGTCTCGCAGGGCCGGCTCGCACTCCACGACGACCGTGGTGTCGCCACCTCTGCGGCCTTTCTTGAAGGCCAGCCTGCAGCTCTTTTTTAATGTATCCAGCGACCATTTTTGCTCCTCGGAGAAGTTCTGCTCGTGCAGGCTGGCCATAACTTCCTCATAAGATGGGTCCCCCTCTACCCTGTGCAGGGCGATCAGTGGGCGCCGCCTTCTCGGCTCCGTGACGCGCAGTGACGGCGGCATGGCCTGTTTCAGCCTGTTAGCCTGTTCCTGGGTGGACGTCTGTATGACGACGCCCGCGTTGGCCACCATCCGCACCTTTTCCACCCGGACACTTATAGCCTTGGGGTCAACTGCTTTTTGAATTATATCCTTAGTGGACTGCGCGGTTTTTATTCCGCTCCCCTCTTCCGGGTAGACGGCCAGCACCGGACCGGTCTGCGCAGGGATTGGGATGTCTTGCCGTTGCGCCGTCCCCCTCAATTTTAGCATATTGGCATACGTGGCCGGAGCCGTCCGCGGCCCCCAGTTTAGGCCGTCCCCGGGAGCGGCGGTGGGACCAGGCATTTCAGCCTTTAGTCTCACGTGCAGGCTGATAGGGCTCGCCGTGTGTAGGTCGCTGCTCTCGGCGGCCACGATCTTGGCCCTCTTGTCTGCCTCAACCTCCTCCGGCGAGAGATGGTCACGCGTACGCTTACCGCTATCAATCGTCTGCACCGGGGTTGCCGGGGCCTCCGGGCGCGCGTGGGTCCCGGTGACCGGTGACTCCGGCGGGGTGCGATGAAGGGTCCTCCTTGGCACGAAGCCAGCGACGGCCACCGCTTCCTGCATCAGCTGCAGCTGCGCTTCCTCTGCGGGGCTCCTTGGGCAGGGGCCGCTCGGCCCTGGTGGCGGTAGCACGTCACGGAGACATAGTCGGACACTGAGACCGACTGCCATCCTAGGTAGACCCTCTCTTTTGCCACTATGGCGTCTCGCAGGGCCGGCTCGCACTCCACGACGACCGTGGTGTCGCCACCTCTGCGGCCTTTCTTGAAGGCCAGCCTGCAGCTCTTTTTTAATGTATCCAGCGACCATTTTTGCTCCTCGGAGAAGTTCTGCTCGTGCAGGCTGGCCATAACTTCCTCATAAGATGGGTCCCCCTCTACCCTGTGCAGGGCGATCAGTGGGCGCCGCCTTCTCGGCTCCGTGACGCGCAGTGACGGCGGCATGGCCTGTTTCAGCCTGTTAGCCTGTTCCTGGGTGGACGTCTGTATGACGACGCCCGCCTTGGCCACCATCCGCACCTTTTCCACCCGGACACTTATAGCCTTGGGGTCAACTGCTTTTTGAATTATATCCTTAGTGGACTGCGCGGTTTTTATTCCGCTCCCCTCTTCCGGGTAGACGGCCAGCACCGGACCGGTCTGCGCAGGGATTGGGATGTCTTGCCGTTGCGCCGTCCCCCTCGATTTTAGCATATTGGCATACGTGGCCGGAGCCGTCCGCGGCCCCCAGTTTAGGCCGTCCCCGGGAGCGGCGGTGGGACCAGGCATTTCAGCCTTTAGTCTCACGTGCAGGCTGATAGGGCTCGCCGTGTGTAGGTCGCTGCTCTCGGCGGCCGCAATCTTGGCCCTCTTGTCTGCCTCGACCTCCTCCGGCGAGAGATGGTCACGCGTACGCTTACCGCTATCAATCGTCTGCACCGGGGTTGCCGGGGTCTCCGGGCGCGCGTGGGTCCCGGTGACCGGTGACTCCGGCGGGGTGCGATGAAGGGTCCTCCTTGGCGCGAAGCCAGCGACGGCCACCGCTTCCTGCATCAGCTGCAGCTGCGCTTCCTCTGCGGGGCTCTTTGGGCAGGGGCCGCTCGGCCCTGGTGGCGGTTCGCCCTGAGGGGCGGACATGTCCCGCTGCGGGACAATTCACGTAAGCAGCTCACAAAAAAATTACGTCTCTGACGTGTAACACACCAAATCTGCACTAAAATAGTCACTGTCTATAAACTACACCCTAAAATAGTCCCTGTCTATAAACTACACACTAAAATAGTCACTGTCTAGAGCTGTCCAAGTAGCTAGGGACATACCCTCCGCCAGCCCATGGCCATACCAACATCATGTTATGATGGCCGAAACGCGGGAGCCCGATATCCAATTGAAGATTGGATGGCGGCTTATAGCCGTCCACTCGGTGCTCCCCACCTTTTTTTTTGTCCCTTTAAGTTTCTGATTGCATTCTCCCCATCTGGGGCTGACATCACACCAACAAGGATGCGACTCCGGTGTCCCGGCATTGTTAGCAGCTGCAAAAAACATGGAATGGTTGCGCTTGGAGACAGTCATGTCATGTAAGCAGATTTTAGCTCTACGCGTTAGAATTTAACATTTGGTTGGAAAAGGTGACAGGAATGTGAGCGAGTCAGATAAAGATAAAGGCATATAGACAAGAAGCTAGCAGACAGTAGCAGAAACAAAAAAAAAAAGAAAAGCAAGCATATACATATTTTTGAACTGAGACTTTCATAAGCATAACAGTCTACACATACATATTAAAAGTAAAGGAAACAAGCACGCACAGAGGTATACAGAATTGGCAAACTTAATATATAGCTTAAAGATTATGGTGGCCGACCGCTTCTTTGGTGGGATTATATAGTATGTTACTCTTTTCATACTGGTTTTTTTTTTGCTCTGTTGTAATTTTTTTTCGGCATCATTTTATTTAAAATTTTTTTTTTGGCGGTGTTTGTTTGGGTTTTTTTTTTTTGCTTCATTTCTAACGCATATAAGTGTAGTCTTATTTCTTATTGCCTGGGTTGTGGATACCATTTGTCCTGGTGGAGGGCCAGGAGTTCGCGAACTCCCTAAGCCGGCTGAAGTTGGCCGGCGAGGAGACAAGATCGCCGTAGTGGACCGGCCCCTCCTCCCCGCGCGTGATCCCCCTTATCATTCTCTTGCGTTCGTCCTCATACAGTGGGCATTCCCATAGGACGTGGTCCCTATCCTCCTCATTGGCCCCACATTCACACGCACTCGACTCACAGAGTGCCAGGTCGTGCAAGCGCTTCCTAAAGCAGCCATGTCCCGAGAGCAGCTGGGACACCCGGTAGTCCGGCTCGACCCAGTCCTGGCCTAGGCGGGCGGTAACGCTCGAGAAGAACCTGTAGAGGTCCCGGCCCTTGGAGTCGGACTCCCACCGGTCCTGCCATTGCGCAGCCACCGCGGCGGTTATTTCCTCCCTCATTTTCCTGATTTCCCGGTCAGGAGCGGTCCCCCGCCCCTCACAGACTCTGCCGGCCCTGAGCACCTCCAGGTCGGCCGGGAAAACACCGGCCAATACTGGGAGCGCCGCAGTACTACAGAATCTGTATGCCTTGGTGAGCAGGATCAGCGCAGGCCTTTGGGTCCGAAGCAAGGCAGCACGCACCGTGTGGAAGGACACGCGGTGGAACCAGCATGCGGCTGCGTAGGTGATGGTGGAGATGTACGTGCCCTTGTACAAGACTTTAAGGGCCCTAAATTTAATTCCCCACGAGGACGCGGAGACCCTTGACATCTTGCCAAAGCACGCCGCCGCGCGCTCCCCTATATATACCGCGTGTGGGGCGAAGGACAGGCTCTCGTCGAGGACCACCCCCAACACCGTTGCCTGCCTCACCGACCTGACAGAGGCGCCACTCAGCTTAATAGTGGGTGGGCGTTTTAATTTACCTTTGTCCGTCATAGTTTGCGATTTAGCTGGGGCAAAGCTCAGCCTGTTTCGGAGGCCCCAGGCTGTTATCTGCTCCAGGGCCTCCGCAGCAGCACATTCGGTGGCTGCCCGAGACGGCTACTCTATCATTACGGTGAGGTCATCGACAAAGATAGTTGATGTACCCTGCGGTAGGGGAAGGCGCAGAAGGTCGTCCGTCAGCAGGTTCCACAGAGCCGGGCCCACCACGGATCCCTGAGGACATCCCAAGGTGGCGGTATTCCACTCCACCCGGGGGCCCACGAACATGCCAATTCGACGGTTTGTGAAGTAGTCCATCAGCATCCTATAGATGTTCGGTGGGCATCCCCCACGTTTCGCCTTTAGCAGGATCATCGGCCACCAGGCGTTGTCGAAGGCGCCTGAGATGTCGAGGAACACGAGCTGTACATACCTTGCCTCGGACTGTTGGGCGCACTTGATCATCTCACACAGGGCAGTGACAGTGGATCTACCCCTCGAGAAACCGTGCTGGGCGGGCGAGATGTTCCCGGTGATGCTGGGAGCACAGGAGAGCATAATTCTTTCTAACAATTTGCCCATTATTGGAAGCAGAGTGATTGGCCTATATGCCTTGGGGTCTGTTACTGCTGGTCCTGCCGAAATGCAATGGTAAGCACCATTGCATTTCGGCAGGACCAGCAGTCGGCCGCTCTTCCAAATCGGTGGGAAAACTCCTTCCCGAACGCACCCACCCAACACGTCAGCGAAGATCGATCCAGCGCACCGCCAGACCATCTTAACTATGCGCGCCGTAATCCCATCTAGGCCGGGGGCGGTGTTCGGTAGTGCCCTGATCAGGCCTCCCAGCTGGCCCATGGATGGGGGATCCGCGTCCCCCCCCCGAGGGAACGCAGGCGGCGGCGAGGCGTACCCGGAGGTGGTATGGCGTGTCAACTGCGAGGCAGTCGTCAGGGCACAACGCCACCAGGAGGCCCCGCATGGCCCCCCGCGTGTCCCCGGCAAGGCCCTCAGCGAGGTTGATCCCATTTATCACGTTCGCGGGGGGTCGGCGGCGGCCGCTAGCAGCCCTATAGGCTAGCCCCCAAGGGTCTTGATTTCCGAAGTCCGCCATCTCCCGGAAGTATCGGAGTTCAGCGGCCCCCATCTCTCTGCGATATTTAGCCCTTGCGACCTGGAACTCAGCCTTTTTTACATCTTCAAGCATACTGCCCATTTTCCTTTCAGCTTGCCATAGCCGCCTGAGGCGAGAGCAATTCTTTCGCAGATATTCAAGCCTCTCGTTCCACCACTCATACCCGGTATTCTTACCTGCCACTCGTGCGCCCAGACATTCGTTCGCCATTTGTACTATTGCCTCACAGAATTCTTTACAACGAATACCTGCTGGCAGCCCCCTTGTATTCCATCTGCTCAGCCGCTCTCGGAGATGCGCCTGGAAGCGAGGCCAGTCCACGCCGCGATCTCGAAACCTCCCCGGCACCTCCACCGGAGCACCCCGCGAGTCACCCCCTGGGCTGCCAACAGAGAACGTGATTAGTTGGTGGTCGCTAAGGGACACCGCCTCATGCACCACCCACTCGCGTACCCGCACGCTGCGGGTGTGCAGAGTGAGGTCCACATTCGACTCGCCATTCGGGCCCTTGAACGTGGGGGGCTGCCCATCGGTGTTAGCAATGTGTAGATCCCTGTTAAGTATGAAACCCTCCATATTTCGCCGCCGGTGCTCCGTGTCGGGGCCCCGACCCGCGTACTGCCTCGGTCGGCAAAACCATAACGGAGAGTGGGCGTTGGAGTCCATGCGATGACAACCGGGGCACCCCGCAGCTCATCTAGCACCGCATCCAGATGGGCTATGTGACAGTTGATGTCGTCGGCGTATTGGAAATACGCCGAGGCCGCATGTAAGTCGCCACTGCGGGATGCGAGGTGGCACACCACACAATGGGAGGTAGACAGGTGGTGCAGGACGGTGACCGCCACATCCCCACCAGCAACGAAGACCCCGGCTTTGGGCACCTCCCCACACTCCAGTATGTGGGGGTCGCCAGGGTATTGTTCCTGCACCAGCATCACGTGCAGCCCACGCTCCCTCGCGATTGCTCTTATCTCGGTCGTGGCGTCCCGCATTCCCTGTAGATTTAGTTGGCCCACTTTCAACCTCCTTTCATCCATACTGGATCTGCGAAAGCGCGCGTTGCTCCGCTTGTGCCCTGGCCGGGCAGTCCACCGACGCCGTGGCGTGCGTGGTGGCTTCCTGCCTACCAAAACGGTGGCAGGTGCCGCACCTCTGGACGGCCGATCCACATTGGTCCTTCCTGTGGCCCTCCTCGCCGCACTGCCCGCATCTTACCTCCTTGGCCCGGCAAAATTTCTCTGGGTGTCCGTACTGCTGGCATTTTGAGCAGCAGGTGGCCCTCATGTAGTCTGCCACCTCCACTACGGACCACCCGATGTAAACTCGGCCGCCGTTTTTGCTCAGTATGCGGTCGCGGAGGGCAGGCTGGCATTCCATCACCATTGTCGTCCTGGTTTTTTCTCTGCGCCATTTTTTGAAAGCCACCTTTATAGCAGCCGCATATCTTTCCCGAGGCCACTCCGGGTCCTCCGCCAGATTTTGGTCGTAAAGCGCCTCCAGAGTCGTGTCCGAGTCCGGGCTGCCCTCCATGTTGAGGAGGGCTATGAGCGGTAGTCTCCTATTCGGCTCCGACACCCGCAGGCCGTTGGGCAGCGCACCCCTAATTTTTGCTGCCGATTCCTCCGACGAGGTCTGGATGATTATCCCCGCGTTTGCCACCTTTCTTATATGGTCGACCTTAATATTGAGTGACCCTGGATTTATGGCCGACGTAACCGCGCTCTTGGTCGCTTCAGCAGTGGTCAGCTTATCGCTGTCTGGCCCGGGGTAAATCGCCAGTACCGGCCCCGCCCTGGCTGGGATGGGGACATGTCCTCGTCCTCCGGCGGTTTTTAACGCGCTAGCGTAGCTTGCGCGTGCTGGTGCCACAACAGCAGCAACGGCGGTGGATCCAGTCGATTCAGCCCTTAGCTTTTCACACTCCGACTCCGCAGCAGCTAGGCGAAGGGCCAAAGCCCCGACTATCGAAAGGACCTGCGCACTGAGGTCCCCGATCACTGCCAGCTCGTCCTTATTTAGTCGGGACGTGCGTGCACGGACCGCACCCGTGATGCCTGTAACGGCGTCGCCTGCCCGCACCTGCAGGCTAATTGGGCTTGCTGAATGGAGGTCGCTGCTATCGGCGGCCCCAATCTTGGCCCTCTTATCGGCCTCTAACTCCTCCGGCGAGAGTTGGTCTCTCGTGCGCTTTCCAGTGTCCGCCGCCTGCACCGGGGTAGCCGGGGCCTCCGGGCGCCCGTGGGTCCCGGTGACCGGTGACTCCGGCGGGGTACAAACAAGGGTTCTCCTCGGAGCGAAGCCGGCAATAGTTACCGCTTCTTGCAGGAGCTGCAGCTGCCTCTTCCGCGGGGCTCCTTGGGCGAGGGCCGCTCGGCCCTGGTGGCGGTTCGCCCTGAGGGGCAGACATGTCCCGCCTCAGGGGATTTCACGTAAACAGCACTCAATTAGTCTCTGTCGTGTGACAGGAGAAAGGAGAAAAACTGCACAAAATTAGTCACTGTCTATAAAACTTTACACTATACACAATAGTCACTGTCTAGGCTGGCCAATGGATGCGCACTAAGTGTCTAAACACCTCACTGAAACCACCAACTACCAATCACTGCGTCCCTGTCGCTAATTGGCCGAGCTCACAGCCAATGACGGCGATCCGTCGAGCTACAAACCTCCCGTCCAATGACGAACGCGGGGTGGAGCCTCAGGCAGCCTTCTCCCTCACACTGGCAGTGGGCAGCGGCCGGTTAAATGAACAACCTCTGTTAACAGAACGAGAGGGTCCGAGAAGTAGCAAGCACCAATAGAATAATTGGATTTAAATTCCACGAGCGCAGAGCAAAAGCACGACTGTTCGGCACCGTGATCGACACCGAAAGTAGCTAGGGACAATACCCTCCGCCAGCCCATGGCCATACCAACATCATGTTATGATGGCCGAAACGCGGGAGCCCGATATCCAATTGAAGATTGGATGTCGGCTTGTAGCCGTCCACTCGGTGCTCCCCACTCTTTTTTTTTTTGTCCCTTTAAGTTTCTTATTGCATTCTCCCCATCTGGGGCTGACATCACACCAACAAGGATGCGACTCCGGTGTCCCGGCGTTGTTAGCAGCTGCGAAAAACAAGGAAAGGTTGCGCATGGAGACAGTCATGTCATTTAAGCAGATTTTAGCTCTACGCACTAGAACTCAACATTTGGTTGGAATAGGTGACAGGAAGGTGAGCGAGTCAGACAAAGATAAGGCATACAGACAAGAAGCTGGTAGACAGTGGCAGAAGAGCAAGCATATACATATTTTGAACTGAGACTTTCATAAGCATAACATATATATATTAAAACTAAAGCAAACAGGCACTGGTATACACATACACATAGGTATACAGAATTAGCAGTTGGCAAACTTAAAGTATAGCTTAAGGATTATGGTGGCCGACCGCCTCTCTTGTGTGATTAAGTTGTATGTTTCGTTTTTTTTTTTTTTTGGCATCTTTTATTTCAAAAAATTTTTTTTTTTTTTGCGGTGTTTGTTCTGGTTTTTTTTTTTTTTGCTTCTTTATTACGCATACAAATATAGTCTTATTTCTTATTGCCTAGGTTGTGGGTACCCTTTGTCCTGGCGGAGTGCCAGGAATTTGCAAACTCCCTAAGCCGGCTGAAGTTTGCCGGCGAGGAGACAAGATCGCCGTAGTGGACCGGCCCCTCCTCCCCGCGCGTGATCCCCCTTATCATGCTCTTGCGTTCGTCCTCATACAGTGGGCATTCCCATAGGACGTGGTCCCTATCTTCCTCATCGGCCCCACATTCACACGCACTCGACTCACAGAGTGCCAGGTCATACAAGCGCTTCCTAAAGCAGCCATGTCCCGAGAGCAGCTGGGACACCCGATAGTCCGGCTCGACCCAGTCCTGGCCTAGGCGGGCGGTAACGCTCGGGAAGAACTTGTAGAGGTCCCGGCCCTTGGAGTCGGACTCCCACCGGTCCTGCCATTGCGCAGCCACCGCGGCGGTTATTTCCTCCCTCATTTCCCTGGTTTCCCGGTCAGGAGCGGTCCCCCGCCCCTCACAGACTCTGCCAGCCCTGAGCACCTCCAGGTCGGCCGGGAAAACACCGGCCAATACTGGGAGCGCGGCAGTACTGCAGGATCTGTATGCCTTGGTGAGCAGGATCAGCGCAGGCCTTTGGGTCCGAAGCAAGGCAGCACGCACCGTGTGGAAGGACACGCGGTGGAACCAGCATGCGGCTGCGTAGGTGATGGTGGAAATATACGTGCCCTTGTATAAGACTTTGAGGGCCCTAAATTTAATACCCCACGAGGACGCGGACACCCTTGACATTTTCCCAAAGCACGCTGCTGCGCGCTCCCCTATATATGCCGCGTGTGGGGCGAAGGACAGGCTCTCGTCGAGGACCACCCCCAGCACCGTTGCCTGCCTCACCGACCTGACAGAGGCGCCGCTCAGCTTTATGGTGGGTGGGCGTTTTAATTTACCTTTCACCGTCATAGTTTGCGATTTTGCTAGGGCAAAGCTGAGTCTGTTTCGGAGGCCCCAGGCTGTTATCTGCTCCAGGGCCTCCGCAGCAGCACATTCAGTGGCTGCCCGAGACGGCGCCTCTATCATTACGGTGAGGTCATCAGCGTATGCGATAGTTGATGTGCCCTGCGGTAGGGGAAGGCGCAGCAGGTCGTCCATCAGCAGGTTCCACAGAGCTGGGCCCACCACGGATCCCTGAGGACATCCCATGGTGGCGGTCTTCCACTCCACCCGGGGGCCCACGAACATGCCAATTCGACGGTTGGTGAAGTAGTCCATCAGCATCCTATAGATGTTCGGTGGGCATCCCCCACGTTTCGCCTTTAGCAGGATCATCGGCCACCAGGCGTTGTCGAAGGCGCCCGAGATGTCGAGGAACACGAGCTGTACATACCTTGCCTCAGACTGTTGGGCGCACTTGATCATCTCACACAAGGCAGTGACAGTGGATCTACCCCTCGAGAAACCGTGCTGGGCGGGCGAGATGTTCTCGGTGATGCTGGGAGCACAGGAGAGCATAATTCTTTCTAACAATTTGCCCATTATTGGAAGCAGAGTGATTGGCCTATATGCCTTGGGGTCTGTTAGAGGCTTACCATTGCATTTCGGCAGGACCAGCAGTCGGCCGTTCTTCCAAATCGGTGGGAAAACTCCCTCCCGAACGCACCCACCCAACACGTCAGCGAAGATCGATCCAGCGCACCGCCAAACCATCTTAACTATGCGCGCCGTAATCCCGTCCAGGCCGGGGGCGGTGTTCGGTAGTGCCCCGATCAGGCCTCCCAGCTGGCCCATGGATGGGGGATCCGCGTCCCCCCCCGAGGGAACGCAGGCGGCGGCGAGGCGTACCCGGAGGTGGTATGGCGTGTCAACTGCGAGGCAGTCGTCAGGGCACAACGCCACCAGGAGGCCCCGCATGGCCCCCCGCGTGTCCCCGGCGAGGCCCTCAGCTAGGTTGATACCATTTATCACGTTCGCGGGGGGTCGGCGGCGGCCGCTAGCAGCCCTATAGGCTAGCCCCCAAGGGTCTTGATTTCCGGAGTCCGCCATTTCCCGGAAGTATCGGAGTTCAGCGGCCCCCATCTCTCTGCGATATTTAGCCCTTGCGACCTGGAACTCAGCCTTTTTTTCATCTTCAAGCATACTGCCCATTTTCCTTTCAGCTTGCCATAGCCGCCTGAGGCGGGAGCAATTCTTTCGCAGATATTCAAGCCTCTCGTTCCACCACTCATACCCGGTATTCTTACCTGCCACTCGTGCGCCCAGACATTCGTTCGCCGTTTGTACTATTGCCTCACAAAATTCTTTACAACGAATACCTGCTGGCAGCCCCCTTGTATTCCATCTGCTCAGCCGCTCTCGGAGATGCGCCTGGAAGCGAGGCCAGTCCACGCCGCGATCTCGAAACCTCCCCGGCACCTCCACCGGAGCACCCCGCGAGTCACCCCTCGGGCTGCCAACAGAGAACATGATTAGTTGGTGGTCACTAAGGGACACCGCCTCATGCACCACCCACTCGCACACCCGCACACTGCGGGTGTGCAAAGTGAGGTCCACATTCGACTCGCCATTCGGGCCCTTAAACGTTGGGGGCTGCCCTTCGGTGTTAGCAATGTGTAGATCCCTGTTAAGTATGAAACCCTCCATATTTCGCCGCCGGTGCTCCGTGTCGGGGCCCCGACCCGCGTACTGCCTCGGTCGGCAAAACCATAACGGAGAGTGGGCGTTGGAGTCCACGCCGATGACAACCGGGGCACCCCGCAGCTCATCTAGCACCGCATCCAGATGGGCTATGTGACAGTTGATGTCGTCGGCGTATTGGAAATACGCCGAGGCCACATATAAGTCGCCACTGCGGGATGCGATGTGGCACACCACAGGTGCAGGACGGTGACCGCCACATCCCCACCAGACACGAAGACCCCGACTTTGGGCACCTCCCCACACTCCAGTATGTGGGGGTCGCCAGGGTATTGTTCCTGCACCAGCATCACATGCAGCCCATGCTCCCTCGCGATTGCTCTTATCTCGGTCGTGGCGTCCCGCATTCCCTGTAGATTTAGTTGGCCCACTTTCAATTTCCTTTCATCCATAATGGATCTGCGAAAGCGCGCGCTGCTCCGCATGTGCCCTGGCCGGGCAGTCCACCGACGCCGTGGCGTGCGTGGTGGCTTCCTGCCTACCGAAACGGTGGCAGGTGCCGCACCTCTGGACGGCCGATCCACATTGGTCCTTCCTGTGACCCTCCTCGCCGCACTGCCCGCATCTTACCTCCTTGGCCCGGCAAAACTTCTCTGGGTGTCCGTACTGTTGGCATGTTGAGCAGCAGGTGGCCCTCATGTAGTCTGCCACCTCCACTACGGACCACCCGATGTAAACTCGGCCGCCGTTTTTGCTCAGTATGCGGTCGCGGAGGGCAGGCTGGCATTCCATCACCATTGTCGTCCTTGTTTTTTCTCTGCGCCATTTTTTGAAAGCCACCTTTATAGCAGCCGCATATCTTTCACGAGGCCACTCCGGGTCCTCCGCTAGATTCTGGTCGTAGAGCGCCTCCAGAGTCTTGTCCGAGTCCGGGCTGCCCTCCATGTTGAGGAGGGCTATGAGCGGTAGTCTCCTCTTGGGCTCCGACACACGCAGGCCGTTGGGCAGCGCACCCCTAATTTTTGCTGCCGATTCCTCCGACGAGGTCTGGATGATTATCCCCGCGTTTGCCACCTTTCTTATATGGTCGACCTTAATATTCAGTGACCCCGGATTTATGGCCGACGTAACCGCGCTCTTGGTCGCTTCAGCAGTGGTCAGCTTATCGCTGTCCGGCCCGGGGTAGATCGCCAGTACCGGCCCCGCCCTGGCTGGGATGGGGACATGCCCTCGTCCTCCGGCGGTTTTTAACGCGCTAGCGTACCTTACGCGTGCTGGTGCCACAACAGCTGCAACGGCGGTGGATCCAGTCGATTCGGCCCTTAGCTTTTCACACTCCGACTCCGCAGCAGCTAGGCGAAGGGCCAAAGCCCCGACTATCGAAAGGACCTGCGCACTGAGGTCCCCGATCACTGCCAGCTCGTCCTTATTTAGTCGGGACGTGCGTGCACGGACCGCACCCGTGATGCCTGTAACGGCGTCGCCTGCCCGCACCTGCAGGCTAATTGGGCTCGCTGAATGGAGGTCGCTGCTGTCGGCGGCCCCAATCTTGGCCCTCTTATCGGCCTCTAACTCCTCCGGCGAGAGTTGGTCTCTCGTGCGCTTTCCAGTGTCCGCCGCCTGCACCGGGGTAGCCGGGACCTCCGGGCGCCCGTGGGTCCCGGAGACCGGTGACTCCGGCGGGGTACGAACAAGGGTTCTCCTCGGAGCAAAGCCGGCTATAGTTACTGCTTCCTGCAGGAGCTGCAGCTGCGCCTCTTCCGCGGGGCTCCTTGGGCGAGGGCCGCTCGGCCCTGGTGGCGGTTCGCCCTGAGGGGCAGACATGTCCCGTCTCGGGGGATTTCACGTAAACAGCACTCAATTAAAGTCTCTGTCGTGTGACAGGAGAAAGGAGAAAAACTGCAAAAAATTAGTCACTGTCTATGAAACTTTACACTATACACAATAGTCACTGTCTAGGCTGGCCAATGGATGCGCAAGTGTCTAAACACCTCACTCAAACCACCAACTACCAATCACTGCGTCCCTGTCGCTAATTGGCCGAGCTCACAGCCAATGACGGCGAGCCGTCGAGCTACAAACCTCCCGTCCAATGACGAACGCGGGGCGGAGCCTCGGGCAGCCTTTTCCCTCACACTGGCAGTGGGCAGCGGCCGGTTAAATGAACAACCTCTGTTAACAGAACGAGAGGGTCCGACAAGTAGTAAGCACCAATAGAATAATTGGATTTAAATTCCACGAGCGCGGAGCAAAAGCACGACTGTTCGGCACCGTGATCGACACCGAAGAGCTAGGGACAGTGGGAATCTCGTTAATTCATTCATGCGCGTCACTAATTAGATGACGAGGCATTTGGCTACCTTAAGAGAGTCATAGTTACTCCCGCCGTTTACCCGCGCTTGCTTGAATTTCTTCACGTTGACATTCAGAGCACTGGGCAGAAATCACATTGCGTCAACACCCGCGAGGGCCATCGCAATGCTTTGTTTTAATTAGACAGTCGGATTCCCCTTGTGCGTGCCAGTTCCTGAGCTGACAGTTGAACAGCGGTCGTACAGAACCGCGCCAGTCGCGTGCTAGACGAAACCGACGCGGCCTTACGGCTAGGAGGATCCGCGCAACGCCGGAGCGCGGGCCCAGAGTCCGCTCGCGTGAACGAGCTTCGACCAGGCCCGGCACAAGCCGCATCCGCATCCCCTCCAAACCCGACACGCCCCGGTCCTCAGAGCCAATCCTTATTCCGAAGTTACGGATCCAATTTGCCGACTTCCCTTACCTACATTATTCTATCGACTAGAGGCTCTTCACCTTGGAGACCTGCTGCGGATATGGGTACGAACCGGCGCGACATCTCCACGTACATCCCTCACCTGAATTTTCAAGGTCCGCAGAGAGAATCCGGACAGCGCCGCAAATGCGGTGCTCTTCGCGTTCCGAACCATATCTTCCTGCTATAGGATTCCATGGAACTCGAACGCTCAGGCAGAAACAAAAACTCTTCCCGGACCTCTCGGCGGCGTCTTCAGGTCACTTTGGGTTACCCCGTCGAACTCTCGATAAAAACGAGGGAACGATTATTGAAACGGTTCCGCTGCCGGGTTCCGGAATAGGAACCGGATTCCCTTTCGCTCAATGGGCGTTTTTTATCTATGGTTAAAGTAAACACGCCGCATCGACATAAGATCTCTCCTTGAGCTTAGGATCGACTGACTCGCGAGCAACTACTGTTCACGCGAAACCCTTCTCCACGTCAGTCCTCCAGGGCCTCGCTGGAGTATTTGCTACTACCACCAAGATCTGCACCGACGGCGGCTCCAGGCGGGCTCACGCCCAGACCCTTCTGCGCTCACCGCCGCGCACGTCCTACTCGTTACGGCTTAATAACATACATTTGATAGTGTCATGATTTTGCATGATATATGTAATTTTGTACGTAAGTGTTATCGAATAAAGTACGTAAATTCATAATGAAAGTTGCATCAGCCACCATGTCATTGAAGAATTATTGATTGTGTGTATGTACACATTAAATTGACAAGCAAAAACATACTTAAAATATTGGAGGTAGTTTGAAAAAAGAAAAGGGAAATCGAGTGGGGTTTGAAAGTGGCTTCACGTTGCACGCTAGCGTCGGGGAGCCATTGCGTTCCCGAATACGGTGCTGATCGGATCTTCTGAACAAAGTTTAAATTATATTAAATCAGAAGGGTTAAAAAAACTCACCCACAACGTGTTCGGCCTGCCAATTGCAGTAAGTTCTTTAAATAATTTACTATTTTAAATTTTAATATGTACGGAAGTAAAATTTGAGATAAATAGATACAGGTAGTATTTTCGCTTTAGCATTTTTATAAGTATAAGTATAGTCTCTCCTGTTCCAAAGCTATTTCCTCAAAAAAATGAACTAAAAGTTGGTGATTTTTTTTTTACGACCTACTTAAGATGTACCTGCATAAGATATAGACTACTTACTGTTATTATTTGAATTATGATAAGCTCAACATTTGTATGCCGAAATGGCAAAACACGAAGATCTTTATTATATTGTACCATCTGCATGTTTGTAATACTCGTGTTTATACAAATAAATCGAATTGAATTGAATTGATGAAAAAAAAAATTCAACTTTCAATCAAGTGGTAAAAACTTAATCGTTAATTTTAAAAGTTGAAATTAAATGCGTAATCGCGTGGTGTTTTTTTTCTCCGAGTGCTTTTTCGGAAATTGCTGCACTTGATTCTATACTTTCAGTATCCCATTTTGAATTGTCGTTGTCCTAACAATAAAAAGTAATAGTGGATTGTTGGACGAGGGTAGAAAGAATGGATTCCCGAGGTATTTAGACACCCGAGCGCAGCGAGGTGTCTACACCTGTGTGTGTTAGCTTTTGTATTAACTGACGAAGGAGGTTACAAAAAAATCGTCTGTTGTGTTTTATGACGTGAGCGTGCGTCTGTGATTTTTATGACGTGAGAGTGCGTCTGATGTGTTTTATGACGTGAGAGTGCGTCTGATGTGTTTTATGACGTGAGAGAGCGTCTGTGATATTTATGACGTAAGAGTGCGTCTGATGTGTTTTATGACGTGAGCGTGCGTCTGTGATATTTATAACTTGTTCCGAATGTCAACCCTCGCCTTCGGCTGCGCCTTGGCTCGGGTAGACATTTGTCGGAACTCTTTGCAATGACAGCCTTTCCGCACTTGTAATGAAATATACTATTTTAATAAAGTTGCTCAAAAAGTGGCGTATTGCAGGGACGTGTAGCGTGCGGGATGTGGGCTATTACACACTCGGGCTTTTTTTACCTTTCCCGCACTCATGCGTTCTCTTTCCCAATTGTCAAAATAATGTCTATTAAAAAGAAAAACCAACCAAAAAGTTTTTACTTGTGTAGATTTCATTACTTTTTAGAGATAAAAGAGCAGCTCCATCGAGACTTGGCTAGTTTTTTACAGAATATTTTTTGGTGGGATTTCTATTACACGAATATATCCAATTCTATCCGATAGTGGCCGAGGTATGTTCTAAAAGCTAACAGACTACGGTAAAATAAATCACCACTATAGGTAAATGTTCCATTATGTTTGTGTAACAAATAAATCCTTCGTTATTGGACTTACATACAAATTTATAAGGAACCCTCGTTGCACGAGTCCGTCTTGCACTTGGCTTGTCGAATATAAGCGGCCGTAACTTTCATTGCCTTTAGAAGTTAGATTTTATCACAACTGTAGAGGACTGCAGTACAAGGGACCGTAGACCGGGACTGTGGTCAGAGTGAAATGAAAATCTTGGTCTAAAAGAAGGATGCCTTTGCCCTGCAGTCGGACACCGAGTTGGTTTTAATTACAACGCCTTTCCGAGACAAAGCGTCTTGACAGGCAGACAGCGTTTACCGTCCATCTATTACCGATATTGTTACCGTTTTTCCTTTTTAGGTTCGGTGCCAGGAACGCCATCTCACGTCCGGTGGTCGAACTAATATGTATTTAAATGGATAAGGCAGGTAGTAAAGTATTTAGTGAGTGCGAAGCGCGCTTGGCCGTTTTGTTTTTCATTATTGGTCGTTGGAATATAGTTTTAGTTAGTACCACAATCACTAGTCCTTTTTTATGAAGCTGATGGTAGTGATGGCGTCGCTAGGTTAATGGAGCTGGCTGCGGTGAGTTCATCGCTGTCTTCTGCGGCCTTCTATGTCCATTTTGTCGGTTTTGGCGTCCTCCGGAAAAAAACCGGACTTCCAGAGGCCGGTATTGTGACCAACAAAGCGCATCCACCCGCCACCTCACGGTCTTACTAACCGAAGATGATGATGAAGATGGTGATGGCCGAAACACGGGAGCCCGATACTAATATGAGAATTGAATGTCAGCGTATGCCGTCCACTCAGGTTCCCCAAAATGTTTATATATTTTTGCCTTTTAAGGGCTTAGTCGATAAATGGGCAATTCGCAAAAACGCTAACAGTAAAAAATGTTATTTCGCAGAATTGCTTATTCTCTGAATGACTAATTCGCAGTATGGCCCATTCGCAGAAGGGCGAAATCGCTAAATGGCTTATTCTTCATATTCAATTCAATAAAATGACTAGATCTCAAAATGGCAAACTTTCAAGAAATCAGGTATCATTTAATTTTCAATGAAATCAGCTAAATTAAATAGAAAAATAAATATATATTTGTTAATAAAACAATCAAGTACATTTAACAATTCATTAACATGCTTGAAAATAAAATTGATCCTTCTAATACAAAAGTTAATCTTATAAACGCATTTCCATCGAAATTTGTTTATATGATATTTAAAAAAAATCTTCAGTGTTAATTTGTTGTTGGTGTTATTGTTTTGGTTTAGCTAATTTCAATCAAAGTTAATTAAGTTTGATTTGTTGATTTGATGACAGTTTGCCATTTTAAGAATAAGCCATTTACCGATTTGAACCCTCTGCGAATGGGCCATTCTGCGAATTAGGCATTCAGAGAATAAGCTATTCTGCGAATTAGCCCCTTTTTACTGTTAGCCTTTTTGCGAATTGGCCATTTATCGACTAAGCTCTTTTAAGTACCTATGCTATTGTTCGCTTCTAGGGCTGACATCACTGGCGATAGTGCGACCTTGGATCACGGCGTTTCTAGATTGTAAGGAAGGGGTAAGTTTACGTACATGGGTACTTATGTTTAGTTATACTTAGTTATACATTTATAATAGAGTCTGTCTACACAGAGTAAAAGGCTGACATTAATAAGACGAAATACAGCTGCAGTACAACGAAACAGGCATTGACATTTGAAGCATAGGAAGTGAGTGACGATGAACAGACAGTTTGTAACAGGACCAACGGAGCAGTCAAAATTATTCTATGCCATCAACGGTCCTTCGTCTAGCACACCAGCGCGAGTTAGTCTCCCGCTAAGGATCTGCATGAACTGCATGAGAGATAACAGGGGTTGTTGCTACCCAATTACGTAACATTATATTTATGGTGGTACGGAACAGACTCTGGCAGGCCTTTAAAAATTTTCGGCCAGCCCACCCAAGGTACCTATGTACGTTTGTACATTCACATCGTATTTTATTTTCGCTCCACTTTTTTAAGTGGACAAGCTGCTTGTGATTGTACAGAGCGGCAGACTAGCTGAATGTGGCGTTTCCCTGTTTCCGAATTTTGAGCGATTTTTGGGCCTAACGACCCTAGTTTTACAAGTTTACGTTGTATTCCGGTTTCGTCCCACTTTCGTTTTTAAATGGACAAGCTGGTTGTGATTGTATAGAGCGGCGGAGTAGCTGAATGTGGCGTCGCAGAGTTTGCACACGAACGGGCGCACTCCGAGGTGGGTGTTCATGTGTTCGTCCAGCGATTTGCGAATCTGAAACAATTTAGAGGTATTCTGGAGTGAAACCACCAATCCGGACTTGGACTCCGAAGCCTATACGTTCTTTAAGAATGAGACCTGTTCCCCTCGGTGGGACATGATGGTTAATAATGATGGTGGAGTGAAACGTATCTTGACCTGAACGGCGCCCAATTGTCACATAGTTTTGCCGCTGAGCTGATTCTCATAGCTAAAGACGTAGGTGATCGCATTGGCGTAGGCGAACAATGCTTGCGCAGCCGCACGGAGCTTCCTAGAGACTCGGCCTTAGGATAAATACGTCCAAATTTCAATATCAAGCCACCCATAAGGGCTCTGATGTGGCTTGACGACTGCCATTACACGACAGCCGGCACCAGGGGTATAACTCGCGCAAATCGAATACCTAGGCATCTCTCGCAAAGAAGATCGAATCGCTCGAGGCGCGGAGTTAAGTAGCAAGGGTTATACCATTGCAATGCTATTGGTTACTAGACTACCAATAGTGTGAATACAACGACCATTACTGGACTTCGTCTTCTTCTCCTTCAGACTATATTATGTAGTTCACTGCTGGACATAGCCCTCCCTAATAAGCGCCATAGCGCCCTGTCTTCAGCTTGCCGCATCCATCATCTGCCGGCAGTTTTTCGCAGATCGTCATCCCACCTGGTCGGAGGGCGTCCTACACTACGTTGCCGAGTCGCGGTCTCCACTCAAGAACACGTTTACTCCCAGGGTTGTCGGTTCTTCGCGAGATATGGCCAGCCCACTGCCACTTCAGCTCGCTAATTCTCTGAGCTATGTCGATAACTTTGGTTCTCTGTAATCGCAGTAATCCGACTGCTGCTCTATTGAACAACGCACTTTGATGGCTCGTCCACAAGCTTACTGGTCCTACGATTAAAGGCAGATTGCTGGTAGCGACTGGATGAGAATGGTCGAGAACATGGAGCAAAGGACATGGAGCATTTATCCTTTCTAATTTACTATTCGTAACAGTTTTTTTTACATCTGTGTGTCTTACATGAGTTTTCCACTCAAACATTCTAATGAAAACATCACTTTTTCAGAACGTACATAAATAGGTACTTCAGCTAGAAAGCGAAATATCATTTGTCCGCACAAACATACACAGTTTGGCGCAAGTAAAAGTTAAATATGTTTCAAAATTTCCGATCTGATTATTCATGTAGGTACCAATATTAATAGCACATTACATTATTTTTAAACCTGGCGGTTGACTTGAACCACGGGGTACCCGCGGCTTGGCTTAGCTTCACTCGCAATGACTTGTGGGCTAGGCCGACTAAGTTGTCAGGATGGTATAGGTTATGGGCAAGCGTACCTACCATCTAAACAACAATTTCCCAGCCACTGCAGCGTCCGACTGGATCCTTCCCATATTTAGTGTCGGTAAAGGGGCTAGTGGACGCTGAATAAATCATCTGATTACGCAGGTGCAGTGCAAAGGACAGTTTTTTTGTAATATTATTGTTCAAATACCTGCGCTTGAGATTGCCAAACCGCGGTGGGCATGCGAGGTAATTAAGCCCATACTCACCTCTGAGACACGCCCTGCGCCTGTGCACCGCAGTGGAACGTTTATAGTGTACATAAAAATCTAAGCAAAATAAATGTATAACGCAATAACTTACCGGCCAAAATTAGTGTTGTTGCTCATACATTTTAATTGGTTAATCAGATATTGATAGCATTGTTCTTATTTTACTTCAGACCACATGTTTAATTTAAATACATAGTTTTAAATCAATTATTTATTTAAATAATTATTCATAAAATAATTTATTAAAAAAATAATTCCCAAAGAATTCTTATAATTATTGTTATCAGAAGAATGATAAAATAATTAATCACTTAATTTATGTTTAATGAAATGAATTAAAAATAAAATCTGTTGCATACTACACCACGTGTACGTAAATGTTGAGAAAATATTACATATAATTTTTCGGACTATGTTTAACCATTACAATCTTTTCATTTTCAAATGAATCAATCTGTTGTGCGTGAACAAGGCTGCTTTATAACTGAAGGTAGCGCCGCAGTGCTTGCAGACGTAAGGCCGAACTCCGAGATGCGTGTTCAGATGCTCATCCAGCGAGTTGCGGATCTGAAGCAATTTACAGAGGGAACTAATTAATGGACCGCAAAAAAAAATATTTGTTCAACAAAAAAAAAACATACTATGAAATAATTTCGAGCGGCCAACAATTATTCTGGTCAACAGTTTTCAGTTAAGTTGTGCTAAAATTAAATGTTTATTTTGAGAATTAATTATTTAAATAAATTTGTTTTAAACCAGTATTTAAAAAAATATGGTAAGCAGCAGTATAAGTGGTCAGTAAAACATAACAAAACCTATCAAGGTCCTAAGCTAGGATACCCTGTGTTATGGTAATGAGGCAAGGGCATTATTTATTTATTTTAATTCTTTATTGCATTAATTACATGAGTAAATGTACAAGGCCGTGCTTAATGCAAGAAGCATTCTCTTCCAGCAAACCTTTGGTGTTGAAGAGACTCGCAAAGAGGTACTGCAGGAAAATAAGGTGAACTACAATAATAAACTTATCATCATCATGGAAATATGGCTTATTTATGGAAAAATAAGGACTAAGAATGGAGTTTTTCTTCTCCATTTTTTCTCCAAAATTATCTAGATTTTGAAATAGACACCTAGCATGACTTATAACGTTCATTAAGCCGCAGTTTCTGCGCTACTTTAAATAAAACCTTTTCATTTTCATTTTGAAAATACAAAAGTATGGAAATACACCCAGACTGTATTGTGTAAATGTATTACATAACCTAGGAAGAGCGGTGGTAGCGCAGCGGTGTAGAACGCCGGCTTCTCAATCGGGAGGTCGTGGGTTCGAACCCCGGCATGTACCAATGACTTTGTTTTCAAAGTAATGTACATTTGTGAAATTATACTTTGCCACAAAACAGATACAAACTAATATAGAGGTTCAAAAAAAAATAGCCGCCATAAACATAACACCGTAGCTATAGAAACAGACCGTAATAGAAGCAAAATTGGAAAAAAGTCATCCACAAAGAACAAACTCTATATCTTAAGTTGTGATAATACAAATAAAATATCGGCAATAGCGGAATCTACTCTGAGCTCACAATATGAAAAATGCCATTTCTTAACTCCCAATATCGGAATAAAACGACAACTGAGTGGACTGAAAGAAAAACTCCTCAACTTTGCAAAACACGACTATTGTGTTATACTTATTGGTCCAGAGGACTTTGAGACAACTAAAGATTACTTTGATCTCATTCTCTTTATCAGGAAGACACTAAAAGAACTACAACACACTAATATAATTATCTGCCTCCCAACATTCAAGTATTCAGAATCAATGCACGACTGGAGAGTGGAAAATTTTAATAATTTGCTTTATCTGGACTTAATCACGCATGAATACGCGTGGTTCCTCGACACTAATAAAAAACTTAGTTACGAGTGGTAGTTAGCCAGTGTCGGCTAGGTCTACCTCACGATGGGCTGGTTGAGAGAGCGGAATGGGAGGTGAAGTGAATGGACTTACTTGGTGATGGTGGATGATGGCTCGCTTTAGCTGTTGGGCAGATGATGAGCGGTGATGGATGAGCTGATGCGTCCAGCGCACGGAGAACACTCCTGCACTGTTCACTTATACTTAGTCTAATATTGTCAATATATTGTTCTTTGAGCTGATAAAGTTTCTTGGTCACCAAAATGTCTATCACTTCACGAGAATTCGAGCACTTATCAGCTTATCACGCGCGTATGTCACAGTGCGAATGTGTATGCAGATGGATGGATAAATTAGTAGCGAGCGAGCGACTGGTGACCACCAAAGATGATGAGTCAACAGTGATTGTGCGGAAATACCTCTGCTTGCACAGTCTGCAGGGTTAAGATGTGTTGGAACGTGTCTCCATGTTATTTTAAATGGGGTTGAGTTTATTTTAACTACTCTATTAGATTCGAAGACCTGAAGTCGATGTGGAGGCGTATTAAGCCATGCGAGTACTATTGTGCTGTCGGACCAGCAAATATATTGAGTTATAAGTATATGTGCCGAAAGCTGGGCAGAAATACGAATCATGAGTTGTGTGAGTAGGTTAGCAGCTGAGAGTTCTAGCTTGGGGATTGCGAGCCGATCTTTAATGGGTGCGACCTTTGACTTGGCCACGATGAGATGTACGTTAGCACTCGTGAAGATAACGACGGCTGCAAAGCCGGTTTCTGAGGCGTCTGCAAACCCGTGAAGCGAGTAAGCAGAGCTGAGTTTATCTGGGCTGATGTGTCTGGGAATACGGAGGTGTGAGAGCTGAGGAAGATCTTCGGCGATCTTCAGCCATTGATTCTGTATATCATCAGGTGTGGGATCGTCCCATCCTAGTTTAAGAAGCCACAGTTTCTGAAGGAGAATCTTTGCTCGAATAATGACAGGTGTCACCCAACCGTTGGGGTCATAAGGAGACGCTACTGCGCTGAGTATCGTTCTTTTTGTAGTGCGAGTTATTTTTGTAAGGCTTTTTGTAAGGTGAGAGAGAGGTACGATATGTAAATTCATCAGATTGTGGAATCCACAGCACACCGAGCACCTTAATAGCGTTAAGGTCTGGGCTGACATCAAAATTCTTGGGCATGTCACATTGGTCTTCTGGGAATCGTTCAAGTAGTACTGGGGAATTAGAGGTCCATTTACTGAGCTGAAAACCTCCCATAGCTAATAATTCTATCAGCTCGGTTTGAAGTGCTTGAGCGGATTCTATTGAGTCGTGACCACACAGAATATCATCGACGAATATGGAGTCACGTATAACTTTAGCAGCTGCAGGATAGCTATGACCTTCACCATCAGCTAATTTTAAGAGTGTGCGGATAGCATTATATGGACTTGAACGTAAACCATACGTGACAGTATTTAAAGCGTATGTGAGTAAGGGCTGATCTGGTGATGATCGCCAGAGAATGAGCTGAAAGCTTCTGTGATCTGGGTGAATGAGAATGTTCCTAAACATCATGCCTATATCAGTGCTGAACACCACAGGATGGGTTCTAAAATTCATTATTATGTCAACAATATCCTGTTGAAGGGCTGGACCAGTGTGGAGACAGTCATTAAGGCTGACGCCATTTGAACTCTTGCAGCTGCCGTCAAAAACTGTGCTGGAGTTTTTCCGTTCCGGACTTAAAGATGCCATGGTGAGGAATATAGAAATGAAGCTTATGAGTAAAAGTATTGGGATGACATAGAGACATGTGACCTAAATTAATATATTCTGCCATAAAATCATTGTATTTTGCGCAGAGGGGCGGATCTGATTGGAGCTTCTTTTCTAAATTAAGGAATCTACGTAATGCAATAGCGTGAGTGTTACCGAGTTCTGGAGCGTTGGTCAGAAATGGCAGAGTGACCATGTAGCGACCTGAAGTGTCACGAGTGGTAGTTGTGCTGAATATTTCCTAACACTGATCTTCCAAAGGACTAGTGAGTTTGTTTAGTCGGGCGTGGGGTTCTTCGGTTTCCCAGACCCTTTCAATACTTTTGAGAATCTCGTGTGCAGATATGTCAGTTTCCGACTGGGAGTTGATAACGTGAGCTGAGTTACACTGGTTTGTCGGTGTTGCATATAAGTCCTCAATGGGGCCTATCAATGCAAAGTCAAAAATCGTGCCGAAGGCTATAGGCTCCTCCGGGCCTAACGAGACCTTAGTCCCGTCCAGAACTTGACCAAGAACGTCTGAACCTAACAAAAGATCGATAGGAGCTGGTATATTGTATTCCCGATCTGCCAAGGGAATCAGTGGTTGCTTACTCAACCCTGCAATGTGTGGGACCCTTTGTAGAGGTAGATAACCGGTAACATTTTTTTAAAACATGTGCAGCAGCCGTAATCGTAGGCGTGTCACGATGTGTAGGTCGGCACACTATTGTGATTGATGATTTTGATTCCTGTGTGAGTTGGTTGCCTACTCCGGCGATTTTTAGTGTTGTTGAATTTGGCGGTAAATTTAAATTTCGAGCCATGCGATGAGTTATCAGTGTTAGCATGCTACCGCAATCTAACAGGGCTCGTGCTGTGTGATATTGACCATGCACGTCTGCTATTTTTAGTGAAACGGTAGGCAATAAAATCGGTGAATTAGTTACGTGCTCTTCAGGTTGAGCGGAATTATAACAGTAATGATTTACTGTTGAAGCTGAATTCGTGGAGTGAGCTTGTGATGTGTGTGTATTTGAGCTGTGTGTGTGAGCTGAGTGTGTGTGAGCTGAATGTGTGTGGGCTGAATGTGTTTGTGTTTGCTGATTTTCTTCATTTTCTTCGTTGTGCTCTGTTATTGTAGGTAGTCATGGTTGGCCACCTGCACTAGGCCTACAGGGGGAGCGTGAGTTATTGGGCGGGTTGTTTTGGGGCGAAGGGGTCACTTGTAATGCGTGAGCCGAAAAGTGTTGATTGTCATGAGGTTGGCGCTGCCTGGGTTGCTCTCGCAGATGAGGAGGGAGTAGATGAGCGGATGTATGAGTGGGGGATGGAGCGTTGGGGCGATGAAGAGATGTGTGGTGTCTGGCGTTTCCACACTCTTTGCAGGTACGTGTGGACTTGCACTCATTTTCATAATGGGGGCCCAGACAGCGTCGACAGCGGTTGAGGGCCTGAATGAAGTCCCAACGGCCTTGGATCGGTTGGTCGTTGTACTGTGGGCAGGCGATGAGCTTGTGGCTTCTATCTCTACAAAATGGGCAGGGCATGTGGTTAAATGCGGTAGTCTGATGAGTTAAATGCGGTAGTCTGATGAGCTGACTGGACCGAGTAAACGGGCCTGTGTTGAGCTGGGGATGTGGAGCGGTACTCTGGCCGACTCCTAACCGGGGCCACGGGGCGAAATTCTTGGTGCATGGGCTGACGAGGCGAGCCTCGGGGAGAAGTAACAGGAGTATGAGTGCGATATGGGGCAGGCTGTGGCGATTGCTGCCTAGGTTGTGGGTGGGCTCGATTTGACCACTCGGTCTCGACACAACGTGCGTGGTCATCTAGGAAACTGATAAGATTTTTAAGTGTGGGCAGAGTTTGGCGCGATCCATATTTACGCTCGAAGAGGGTTCGGAGCTCACCTTTAAGTTTTCGTACCACTATGGACACGAAAACGTAGTCACAATCTTTCATAGGCAGGTCTAGGTTGTTGAGTGCACATTGAGCGGAAATGAGCGGAGTCATAAAGAGCGTGCGGATGTCTGAGCGTGCATGAATATGAGGTAGCCCCAGGATAATGTCTACGAAGTGGTCGATCAATACGCGACGATTTTCGTAGCGCCGGGTGAGAATATCCATGGCGACGGCAAAATTCTCGCTGGTGAGCTGAAGATGGGACACCAAACTGCTTGCCTCGCCTGATAGGCACGAGAGCAGGTAGTGGAGCTTGACAGCCGATCCGTCCGAAATGGTGGCCATGTCATCGGTGAGGCTTTTGAAAATGGCTATAAAGAAAGGCCAGTCTTCAACCTTTGAGCTGAATTTTGGTAGCGCAATTTTGGGCAGAACTGTTGCAGGCGTGGCTGAGGTGGAGGGGTGAGACGTCTGCGGGAGGGCTGAGGCCACGCTTAGCTTTTCGAACGCGACTAAAATGTCGTTGTAGTCGGCAATTGCGCTTTCGGTTTTGCCCGTGTAGGCGGCCTCTGTTTCATCAGAGAGGTCTTCGTCGTCTAGCACTTCGTGGTAGACGTCCTCCAATTTACTTTTATGCTCTTCGAGCTTTGTGTACCTAGCAGTGAAGTCGGCCAAACAATACTGCTTTGCGTCCTTGGCGAGCACCGCCACAGAAATTTCCTTGAGCAGAAGGATGGCTTTGATGCCTCACGGAAAATGGCGGCTTGAGATTTGGTAGGCATGGTGTATGAGTATATGAGTATGTGTGAGTTTGCAATAACCAGAGAAGAAATGTTAAAAGTTGTACTCTATGAAACCAACAAACCGGGTCAATACGCTTGGGCTGATACGTGAAGGTACTAGACAAAATGGATCTTCGGCCTGAAATATATGTATTTAAATTTAAACAATGAGGTTAAGTTTTGGTAATGGAGCTGAAATATATAGTAAGAGGAGAAAAAAAATTTTTTTTTAAACAACCTATATACCTAGTGTAAATTTACTTAAATGAGCACCCTGTATTTGTGAAGGCAGCAAATGGCAAAGAGAAAGAGAGAGAAACAAAACAATTTTTTTTTACACCCTGTATAATATAACTTTGCTGAAATGAATAACTTGTATGTATAAAGGCAGCAGATAAATAAGAGAAAAAAAAATGGGACACCCTATATAATGACACCTAATCGAGCAGTCTAAACATACAGTGTTACAAGGCAATGAGACTCTTATTTTTGAGTAATTAAAAACTAATGGGACAAGTGTATTTTGTAACACCCTGTATATATTGATCTGAGTTAAAGGAACCGTGTGATGGGACAAAGTGAGAAAAAAATTAAACAAAGAAAAATAAAGAGAATGAAATATTTTTCACCCTGTATGTATTGAGCTGAGTTGTAGAAACTGTGTGATGGGCCGAAGAGAGCGAGAGAGAAAATTAAACACAAATAAAAAAAAAAATATGTGGATAAAATATTTGTCACCCTGTATGATTGAGTTTATGTGCGGAGACAGACAACTGAGTAATAAACAAAAAAGATTTTTTTTTTATCACCTTGTGTAATTATGTTTACGAGTGCAATAGGAATGACATGTAATGAGAATAATACGCCAGCATAGAATATTCAACAAAATGAATATATAAATTTATGTTTAAATTTTTTCAAAGACCAAAAGTCTAATTTAGTACTTATTGATGTAGGTACTAAAGGATGATGGGCGTTTTGGTCCTTATGTCCAATCAAGATGAGTCATATGTCGTTGGATAGCTCTTTTCAAGTGAAAAAATAAATTCTATGAAGACGAATCCGTATGAATTGTCCATTTTGAAATATGCTCGTCGGAAAGTACCATTTTTTGCTCTAAATAGAAATTAGAAAAATTCATATCTCTGGTTTAACTCAACCGATGCTCATGATTTTTACGAAAATCACATCTATGCATACTCTGTCATAAATCATTAGAGCGAGACAGCGACATTGCGCTCTCTCTCCCACTCACGGTCACGGGTAACGCTGGAATTCGGTTTTGACCCCTCTCGCGCTCCGGGACACGGCGCGGGGGCAGGTATGTTAGGGTGAGGAACGCTTGGCCGCTTGCGCAGGTAGTCAGTCGTTTGCTGATATTGTGTTAAGTGCTACGTTATTACGCTCCTCATTGTTCACATCGACTTTGACCTTGGACTTGAGACCTTGGACTTGGATCATTTTGGACTCTGTTACCCGTTTTATTTGTTGACCGTGGCTTTATATTGGACTTGGGTGCTTAACGATTGGATTGTTTCGTTGCAATGGAACGTTACCGTAACTGTGTAATGTGCCTAAGAGGGCTATACCGAGGTAGATATCAAGTACGCGTTCTGTCGGAAGCCTTGACAAGAACACACGTGGAGCTAGTAACATTTATACGAGAAAACGCTGCTCTGGAGGTTTGTACCTATTGCACTTTTTTTTTCCACTCGATCCTCACTGAACCTTCGATATAAAAGGAAACCAATTGAAATCATGTGCAACTGCATCCCAGATCTATTCTAGTAGTAAATGAGGTAACGAAGACGTAAAAGTGAAAACCGATTGATAAGTGATTCTGGTCGCTTAAAGAACATTCAAGTGATTCCTTTTTCACTTTTACGTCTTCCACGATGTATTTACCACCAAAACAAGGCCTACACAAAACCAAAACCAATTACTGTGGTTGCGGTTTTGTGTGGTTGTGTGTATGCCTTGTTTTCGTACACACAACTACAGAAAACCGCAACCAGATCTCTGAGAAATTTTATTTTATTTTATTTTATTTTATTTATAGCATTACACAACAGATAAGTAACATAACATGTAAAAATATCAAGACAAAAGCTTATAATCTAGTTACATATCCTTTAACGTGTGATGACAGCATGTTAGAATATGGACGAGCGCCAAAACACATCAAGCCACATACAACCAATGCGACCACTCAGCGCAAAGTATCGCAGACACCTTACTCCGAACGGTCGCAGCCGAAGATAATTATGGCTCGATCTGCTTCTAGATGGATCCATAAAAGCTCTCCTTACTTAAATAAGTAGGTATTTAATTAAATAATAAAAATAAAACTAAGAAAAGTTTGAACAACAATTAACAATCTAACTTACAACATTTTTAGCTTAACTAATTGTGATTTAAAGCGACTGAGGTTCACAAAAATATCAAGGGCATCGAAATTTTTATTTGATATTTCGTTGAATGACCGACACATGTGAACTAAAGGTTCGTGTTGTGCCCTTAAGGTTTTACACAGAGGTAAATTAAATGCTGTGAATCTGTGGCATATATTTGACGATTCGCACACCTTCTGGCAGAAAAACAAATCCCTCCCACAAATGACCCCCAATGCGTTATTTTGTTAGGTATTTTTCGGAAACCAAAGTTGTTTTTCTTTTCCTTACATTTTCATATATATTTTCAGGTCGTGTTTGACAACACCCGAAGAGTATGTTACCGATGCTGGCAAAGAGCCGAAAATGCGACTAGAGGTCATGCAAACCCTCAACCCGAGCCGGAGCCGCAAGAACAAGCAGAACCGCAAGAACAACTACAACCGCAAGAACAACTACAACCGCAATTAGAAGAAATGCTTCATATTCCTGAATATATGAGAGCACCTAATACCGCGACGCATTGTATCTTTCATGGCTGCGCTAATGAAACCCGCCATCGAATTCCAAATGTTGTTAAAATCCACGTATTTTCTCAACATAAATTGTATATCCCCGACAGTGCCAGAGTATGTCACGATCACCTTAATGGGAATGATTGGGATGATTTGCCCCAACATTGCAACATTTCCCATGACTTTACGGCTGCCCACTTCAGGGATGTTTGTGACCTAATGCGAAATGCCTTAAACTCACCCAGATTACGTTTTAGCGACCGAGGCATGAATGAAGAAGAAATGCACTTTTGGACTGGACGTACTAATGATGAATTTAATGCCATGTTAGAGCAAAATCCATTATTAAGAAATAGAAGTGCAGATCCCAGAACCACTTTGGGCATTTTACTAACGAAACTACGCACAGGAGAACCCAACGCGAGACTTGCGACGTTGTTTAACATGTCTCGGAGAAAACTCGAACGCCAGTTGGCCATCGCACGAGAGTGTCTTAGCACTGACTACGTTGTGCGACACTTGGGAGTGGATCACATGAATAGAGAAGATATATTGGAGAGAAACTTGAGGATTCCAAAAGCACTGTATGGAAATGAAGACAACAATAAAGCCATTATTATTTGCGATGGTACGTATATTTATATATACAAGAGTTCAAACTTTTTGTTTCAGAGGCAATCCTACAGTTTACACAAGTTCCAAAACTTGTTGAAACCATTTTTAATCGTAACCACTGACGGATACATTATAGATGTTAAAGGACCATACGCTGCAACAAAAACTGATGCGCAGATAATGAGCGACTTAATGACTGACGAGGAAAATCCCCTTCATATATTGCTTCAGCCGAATGACGTATTTATTTTGGACCGCGGGTTCAGGGATAGTCTGCAGCATATAGAAGCATGTGGCTACGAATTTCACGTCCCCCCGACGAAGAACCGGGAAGAGTCGCAGCTCACGACTTCTCAAGCAAATGATTCCCGGCTGGTGACAATGTGCCGATGGGTAGTGGAAGTGGTTAACGGGCGTTTCAAAAGAGATTTCAAGCTGTTGCGCCAAAAATATTTTAATAACACAATGCCTAATATGTTCGGGGATTTTATGATTGCAGCAGCAATTACAAATCACTTCCACAGGCCTATTGTCGATAGCCAACACGCAGAAGCTTTTTTACAAAAAATTGTTGAAAGAAGGCAAACCCCAAACGTGTTATATGATTATGTAGAAGCAAAAAGATTAAACAACAGAAGAGCCAATTTCCAGAGATTGGAAGCAAATGACATTCAAGACTTTCCACGATTGAGGGAACAGGACGTGATTTTGCTGTCATTGGGGACATATCAGTTAAAACTGGCAAAATCATATTGCAGCGAGCACCTCAACAACGGCTTATATCTTATAGAAACTTATAGAGAAGCTGCTTTGGAGGATATCCATGAATATGGGATCCACGAAGATGCGTGGCTGTTGCGTGCACGCATACAGTCCCGACATGTACGATCAAAACAATATTTTTGCTATATATTATTAGACAGAAATAGTAGAAACATGTGGAGATGATGTAGTCACTCACTCCACGATAGATATCGTTTAGTTGAAGTAGAAGTTGAAGACAGCAAGCACAGTTCGATAGTAAGAAAAGGGTTTTAGCGAAGATGAAATGAAGCGTATTATTTAGAATTGAAGAAAGAATTATATTACAACAGCGAAGCAAAATATATGTACAAAGATTTAGAAGTAATAAGTAAGTACGTAAATTATACAAAGGCAATAAAGCGCGCGCGAGCGTCGTGGTTCGAGAGCGGTGATACGAGCACGACTGGCGTGTTGGTCCGTCCGCGCGGCCGGCGCGGCCGCAGCTCACGCTTAGGCGCCGCGGGCGGTGAGGTGCGGCGAGACGGGGAGTGGCTGCATAAAACTTGTTCCTAAGGACGCGTTCACAGGAGCATAAGCGGAGCGGGTATTTAGTCGCTTGACCGCTACAAACATATTACAACATTATTGCACATGTTTGACAGGACGCCGCACGATAGGTTCCTGTGCGCATATTATATCTATTGTGTGGTATTTAGGATATGCTAGACATGAAGGCTTTACTGAACCAGCACTATTTTTAAATAACATTATCATGGATGAAACACATTAAACGATAAAACTTACTCTGAACTTGTTTTATTTACTTCGATAATAAACAAACAATGATAATATAATAATCAATGCTGATCATTTCTAATTAAAATCGATATACAATGTCGAAAAAATATCAAAAAGAATTAAAACAACAGAAAAAAAATTAAATAAAAAAAAACTTTTAACGTATGATTACTCAAATTGGACAGAAAATCGGGACTAGCGCTTCGATTATTCTTATTCTACAAAAAAATACCTTTCCAACGACGTATTACTCATTCCGATTGGTGCCAGGACCAGGTTCCATACATTTGTGCCCATCATCCTTTCCGAACGTCTCGTAAAACCACTGTTTTTATTGTGCGGAACCTATGTAAATAGGTGCGTAACCCTAACGAATATTATTGCGTCGAGTATGAGGACCGCGGCCCTTGTTGTTAACTAAACAAACTTTTAAAATGTATCACGTCATGGAATGTTAGAAGTAGCCACTAGTATTTTTTATCAACAGACTTCGAGACTGCCAAACCCTTTACTTTGAAATGAATGAATGACTTATGGAGGACTAATAGAATAAGTAACTTCGTCCGTAACCGAAAAGAAGTTAGTTATTCTATTCGGAGATATTCCTATTTGAGCTGAAAATTAACATGGAATAATGAATGCATTCACACAAAACGTAACACAAACAATTAGCACTTATGGACTTACATCCAAAGTACCTAAGTACTAACACATTTATAGGTAGGTAACCGTAGTACGTAGCAACACGAAATACACGAATCGAAGCTATAGGTAGGTACCTACGCCGAGCTCTCGACGTTTCTGGGATGTTCTAGTACTATGAACTTTTTCACAAACTACCTACTTATTTTTATTTCTATGGATTTGAGCAGAAATAATAGTTTTAAGTACTTTAGACTTATTTACTTGGGCTGAGATCAAAATAACTAGGTATGCGACCTTGTTTACGTAATTATCAATAGGGAACTTTTTAATTTGTAATTGGACAATGGAATTTACGTACTTATGCGTAAAAATTGGTATATATTTTAACGGGAACGGGCAGAAAATATGACAAGTGGACTGTATGATGGGTTGCCGGTTCAATTAACGGCTCGAAGACCAAAAACCGGCCAAGTGCGAGTCAGACTCGCGCACCGAGGGTTCCGTACAAACCTGTATTATAGACCTGAGTATTTGGTATGAATTTCAATTTAATACCTCTACGCGTTTATGAGGAAATGGGTAGTAAGTTAAAAATTATTAAAAAAAATATATATTATGTGATGTAACTAAAAATTTATGGTTTTCGTAATTTTTCCTTTATCTATGCTATAAGACGTTGCTTCGTACCAAATTTCAAGATTCTGAGTTCACGGGAAGCACCCTGTAGGTTTTGATTCCCTTGCAAGTGTCGAAAATTTGCGGCATAAACGGCTGTATCTTTTGATTGCGTTGGCTTAGAAGTTTGATTTTTTCACAGCTTCAAGGGACAGTAGACTTGAGTAATTGATATAAATTTCAGCTTCATACCTCCACGCGTTCCTGAGAAAAAGGGTCTTGACAGACGGACGGAAGGACAGACGGACAACAAAGTGATCCTATAAGGGTTCCGTTTTTTCCTTTTGAGGTACGGAACCCTAAAAATGGATGACTAGTGGACTGTATGATGGGTAGCCGGTTCAATTAACGGCTCGAAGACCAAAAATGGTAGTTAGCCAGTGTCGGCTAGGTCTACCTCACGATGGGCTGGTTGAGAGAGCGGAATGGGAGGTGAAGTGAATGGACTTACTTGGTGATGGTGGATGATGGCTCGCTTTAGCTGTTGGGCAGATGATGAGCGGTGATGGATGAGCTGATGCGTCCAGCGCACGGAGAACACTCCTGCACTGTTCACTTATAGTCTAATATTGTCAATATATTGTTCTTTGAGCTGATAAAGTTTCTTGGTCACCAAAATGTCTATCACTTCACGAGAATTCGAGCACTTACTGCTTATCACGCGCGTATGTCACAGTGCGAATGTGTATGCAGATGGATGGATAAATTAGTAGCGAGCGAGCGGCACGAGCGACGGCACCGGAGCGACCAGAATAATGAACAATGAGTGACCACAGATTCATGATTACGTCGCGTCGATTCTCGCGCGAACAACGAGCAAAATATGTATCACATGCGTACGGGATTGCTAAATAACGCCGGCATGACTACCGCATTCAGAGATCTCAATGGTCTGATACACGAAATTCAATCCTTCAACGAAAAATCTGACAACGTGATTACAGAAAAATGTGATGATATTCAAGAAACCCAAATGTTTTTTCGAGAATAAATGGCTGTATCTGATGCATCAAAATATTGCAGGCTTATTAAACAAGACCGATGCACTTACAGTATGCCTCGAAGAGCTTTCAGATGGGGACATATGTGTGGCTTTGGTATGCACTACAGAGCACTTTATGATGAAGGGATACGAAGCATGGAACGTTGTATAACTTTTATAATAATAAATAAACTCTGGAACGACTTTAGGTGTGGTTTTATTTGTAGAATTGTAGTAATATTAACAGAAAACTGGATAAAAACGGATAAACGGAGAAGCAGGTAAAAAGTCAGATCTGGTCAAAGTGTAAAGTAGTAGTCGTGAAAAATGAGGGAAATTGAAGAATGAGTGACAAAATTTAAATATTTGAAAATGATAGATAGAAAAAGAAATATAAATGGTGTAAAGAGGTTTGCACCGTTACAAGCATACTTAAAGGTCCCCAATTATAAACTAGCAACTTGTTACTGTAGAGAAGATAGCAAGAGAGGGGGCTCGTGCATTCTTATAAGAAATGGGCACAAGTATAGAGACTTACCGGAAATTGCAAAATTATCAGTAAGTAACGTAAAAGAGTGCTGCGCTGTGAAGTTGACGAGCCATGATATAATTGTTGTGTGTATCTACCGAGTCCCAAAGCCAGGTAACATTAATTTCTTTTTTGAACGCTTAGAGGGGATCTTAGTTAAATTGTGTAAAAACCACAAGAAACATATAATTGTCCCCAGTGATTTTAATATTGATATGTTAAAAGAATCGAATATATCATCAGACTTTGAATGCCTGCTGTTGTACTTCAATCTTAAGCTAGAGCTAAGGCAAGCAACCAGACTTATAAGTAATACATGTACCTATCGATAACTTTGCGCATGACTTTGGAAAGAAATGCAAATCGCAAGTAAGGGAATTTGGCCTATCTGACCATACAACCAAGATATTAAAATGTCCAACTAAAAAAGTATGTTTAATACCATTCTGGCGGCTAGAGAAAAGAGATTATTGTAAAGAAAATATGGATAAATTCAAAGAAATTATTAAAAGTCTACGTTTTCAGGAAATTTACAAAACTAGCCAATCAGAAACAGCATATGAATTATTTTTAGAAAAATTAAATTTCTTCTACAATCTTTGCTTAGCTTTTAAACTGGTGACAATAAAAACGAGGAATAGTCCGAAATGGGTGTCACGAGGAATTAAGACATGCTGTCGAAAAAAAGGGACAAAAATTAAAGAATTACACAAAAACGTTCAGAAAGGTTATACGACTAACCAAACAAGCTCAAAATAACTATAACATAAATTACATCTGACAATAAATGTAAAACGACGTGGCGAATAATAAATGACACTAAACCAAATATCCCAAAGGACTCTATCACAAGAATTAAAACTGATAAAACAATTTTAACAGATCCACAATGTATAGCAAATGCTTTTAATAACTTTTTTATAGACAAAATACAACCGACATCACAATCTCAAGGTATGATAGAGTCTGGCATTACAAAACAGAGTAATTCTATGTTTATGGCACCCAGTGTGCCCTACGATATATGGATAATTATTAAATCATTAAAAAACACAAATAGTGTCGGATATGATGGTATCAGCACAAAAATTATTAAATATGTGGCACTTGAAATTTGCTGTCACTTAAGTTACATTATTAACCTTAGTATATCTGAAGGAAAATATCCAACCAGTTTGAAAATGGCAGTAATAAAACCCCTTTTTAAAAAAGAAGATCGTGAGCGTATGGAATACTATAGACCAATAGCCCTCATTCCAATATTTGCAAAAATATTTGAGAAATATATATATATCTATATATATATAGAGAATTAAACTCATACTTCGAAAAACATAATATATTGTTACGGGCTAGGGTTCTGGATTTAGATGTAAAACGCCAATGACAACTTCTTAGGATTTATTCACGCAGGGTCTGGTCTGCAGGTCTTCACGACACGAAGTCCACACGTAGATACCAATCGCAGGTTCAATGGAAGTCCAATAGTATCGCTGAGGTCGTAGGTTATCGCTCGTATCGCAGGTATGTTCGCTCGAAGTTCACTCTTCGCTATTCCAAACGGAACTGACAGCGCGCCGCGGCGGCCGCTATTTATATCCGCCGGCCAGGGTTCTAGAACATTCCCGTAACTATGTACCTACACTCGGTACACGCGGCAAGGTCGCTCGAACAGTTACTCATTTAAAGAGTTTTGAACCTTACTCTAGTGGACATACGAGTCATTATTGCTTGCAGCGTTTATTGTTTACTAAAACGCAGCATGCGGCGACTATTCGATAGGCTCCTAGAAGGCTCTATTCTAGATGGTTCGGGATAGGACCGCGACACTGCTCCCCTCTTAGAGATGCTCGTCCCGAGCATCTTCATTACTGCCGTGATAAGAAGCTAAGCGGTCGATGTGAACCACTTTTTGTGCACCTCTTGGCTGCCGTTGAATTCGGTACGTCACGTCATTTAACCGAGTTACCACTTTGTACGGTCCCTCCCATCTTGTCTGCAATTTCGGAGATTTTCCTTTTCGTCGAGTTACATTGTGAAGCCAGACTAGTGCTCCTTCTTCGAAGCCGCTTGTATTTGCTCGGCGGTCATACCTAGTCTTCATCTTTTCACTCGACTCCAATCCGTTTTCCCGTACTATGGCATGAATCTCTCGCATTTTCTCACGTAACTCGGAAATGTAGTCATGTAGAGAACGTGAGTCGTCAGGAGGGCCTCCAGTCAGCAGATCTACTGGTATTCTCAGTTCTCGGCCAAAATTTACACGCGCCGGGGTTACCTTCGTGCTTTCATGTTCTGCCGTTCGGTAGGCCAGAAGAAATGGCGGTATGTATTTGTCCCAGTCTCTCTGGTGCCTGTCAACGACTTTTGCTAAATGTCTTTCAAGTGTTTGGTTAAATCTTTCTACCATGCCGTCAGATTGAGGATGATATGGGGTGGTCCTAGTCTTATGCATTCCCAATATTTTACAGAGTTCTTGAAAAACTTGAGACTCAAAGTTCCTGCCTTGGTCGGAGTGTATTTCCAAGGGCACACCAAACCGGCAAACTACTTCCTCAAACAACTTGGAGGCAACAGTCGTGGCTTCTTGATTGGGTATGGCGAATACCTCTGGCCATTTAGTGAAGTAATCCATAACTACCATGAAATACTTATTTCCTGATTCCGTTACTGGGAACGGTCCAGCCACATCAACTGCAATGCGTTCCCATGGCGCACCAACGTTATAAAGTTGCAGATTTCCTCGGCTTCTAGTTGGTGGGCCTTTCACCGCGGCGCAAGTAGCACACTTGCGGCACCAATCTTGCACATCTTCTCGACAATGGAGCCAGTAAAACCTTTCTCGAATCTTTGTTAAAGTCCTCTTTACGCCCAAATGTCCACCTGACACGCCGTCATGTACTTCACGAAGGACATCTGGTACCTTATCTCTTGGGACAACTATCTGAAGATGGAACTCTCTGCCGTTAGGTTTCTCCTAAAGTATTCCGTTCCGAAGAATAAAACTGTCCCATTGAGCCCAGTATGCCTTGGTGACAGCACTAGTAGGAGCGACTTCGCACCATCTTGGCTTGTCCTCGCCTCGTTTCTTCCATGCGACAGTGAGCCGTACATCTTCGTCATCTTCCTGTGCTTCTTTCATCGCCTCATCTTCCCAAGATCTCGATGGACTCATTTTTGTCAATCTCAATGGCAGTTCCTTTGTCTCTTGTTTGGCACAGTGCTTGCAGTCTTCCGGACACGGCCTTCTTGACAATTTGTTCCCATTGCATACTTGTGAGATTCTGGTTACCTGGGCTTTCTCCGCTCCAGACAGTACGCGCCTCGGAATCCTGGCTTCGTTTCTCTGATTCACAGTGGAGGCCGGAGCGTCATGCTTCTTTACGAACTCCTCAAAACGCTGCTCCATTTTGTTGAGGCGCGCACCCAGTCTGTCATCTGTTTTGGTCGGTTGCCTCTCCTTCTTAGGACACGTGAACTGCAGATGCCCTCTTTCTCCACACTTGTAACACATGGGCCTGGAGTTCCTCTTGGGCGGTGTCTTGATCTCTTTGACCTCCTCCTTAACTTCTCGAAGTTTATGCCCATGCCGGATATCATGACGCACAGCTTCAACTTCCAGGGCGTGTGCCAGAGCTTCTTTTAATGAAGAATGGTGGCGAAGCTTTACTGCAGCCCTAATTTCAAGATCCCTAATTCCGTCGACGAAGGCTTGCAATATATTCGTGTCCACCATTTTACTATCAGCAGAAGGGTACGCCTTTCGAACCAGCTTCTCAATTTCCAACGCCCATTGTTGAAGTCCTTCACCCAGGCGCTGGGTCCGGTCGCGTAGCTGGGCACGAAAAACGTGTTCCAGGTGCCGTTCCCCATATCTAGCCTCAAGTGCCTCCATCAGATCCTTGAACTTGCTGCCTGAGGTGGGCAGTGCCTCCAGAACAGATAAAGCCGAACCTCTGAGCGCGACGGTGAGGGCTGTCAGGCTCTGTTCGTCCGTCCACCCGTTTGAAGCAGCGACAGTCTGAAACTGCTGTCGGTAGGCGACCCAAGACGTAGTACCATCGTATGGAGGCAACTTCACTTTAGGCCCCTGACTTATGCTGACAACTCCGCTCGACGTAACTCCATTAGCTTTTATACGCCGAACTTCTTGCTCTAGTCCAGTGAGGCCGTTTTTCAGACTTTGTAGGTCCTCCTCTAATTTGGTAACCCGTTCGGTCACTACCTCTACATGTTCATGTAGGTTAGCGACCGTATCGCTAAACTTTGTAACGGCAGAAAGGATCACCTGTTGATCTGCCTTCTGTTCTTCTCGTAGGCCTGTTTGTTCTTCTCGCAGGCCTCTCTGTTCTTCTTGCAGGCACTGCATCTGCTTGCTCTGTTCTTCTCGCAGGCCTCTCTGTTCTTCTTGCAGGCACTGCATCTGCTTGCTCTGTTCTTCTCGCAGGCCTCTTTGTTCTTCTCGTATGCCCTTCAACATTGCCATCAGACACGACATATCCAAAACCTCCATTGTACGTGACTGCGGTTTAATGTCTTCGGTGGGCGTGGCCAGGTGGGAGTGGCTAGGAGGCGGAGCATGTTGGTCGGTGAGTGGAAGCTGGTAGGCGTGGCCAGTGGGCGGAGCCGCTGGGCAGATAAGCTGTGTCTCCTTGGTGGGCGGGGCCGGGTGGGCGGGGCCAGTGGGCGTGGCTTGGTCGGTGGGCGTGGCCTGGGGGGCGGGGCCAGTGGGCGTGTCCCTATGGCCGGTAGGCGTGGCCTGAGGGGCAGTGGGCGTGGCCTCCGCAGCACCTCTGGACCTGGTCCTCACTCCAGAAGTATCCTCTCTCGGAGTTAGTGGCATTTCCAAATCCCCAATTCTGACACCAAATGTTACGGGCTAGGGTTCTGGATTTAGATGTAAAACGCCAATGACAACTTCTTAGGATTTATTCACGCAGGGTCTGGTCTGCAGGTCTTCACGACACGAAGTCCACACGTAGATTCCAATCGCAGGTTCAATGGAAGTCCAATAGTATCGCTGAGGTCGTAGGTTATCGCTCGTATCGCAGGTATGTTCGCTCGAAGTTCACTCTTCGCTATTCCAAACGGAACTGACAGCGCGCCGCGGCGGCCGCTATTTATATCCGCCGGCCAGGGTTCTAGAACATTCCCGTAACTATGTACCTACACTCGGTACACGCGGCAAGGTCGCTCGAACAGTTACTCATTTAAAGAGTTTTGAACCTTACTCTAGTGGACATACGAGTCATTATTGCTTGCAGCGTTTATTGTTTACTAAAACGCAGCATGCGGCGACTATTCGATAGGCTCCTAGAAGGCTCTATTCTAGATGGTTCGGGATAGGACCGCGACAATATTAACAAAAGAGCAAAAGGGATTCCGCCAAAATAAAACCATCAACATGACAATTTTTGACTTTTTAAACATTGTTATGACCTGTGTAGACTCCAAAATTCCTGTATGCACTCTCTACATGGATATGACGCAAGCGTTTGAATTTGTGAAGCATAGTATTTTATTAAACAAGCTCGAAGCCTATGGTGTGCGAGGAAATGTAAAGAAAATGATAGAATCATACTTACAAGACAGGACTCAAATCACACAAATAAAAAAAATCAACCCGAAGTCAAAAAAAAACCGGCCAAGTGCGAGTCAGACTCGCGCACCGAGGGTTCCGTACTGTACGTAAATACTCAGGTCTATAATACAAACCTGTATTATAGACCTGAGTATTTGGTATGAATTTCAATTTAATACCTCTACGCGTTTATGAGGAAATGGGTAGTAAGTTTAAAATTATTAAAAAAAAATATATTATGTGATGTGACTAAAAATTTATGGTTTTCGTAATTTTTCCTTTATCTATGCTATAAGACGTTGCTTCGTACCAAATTTCAAGATTCTGAGTTCACGGGAAGCACCCTGTAGGTTTTGATTCCCTTGCAAGTGTCGAAAATTTGCGGCATAAACGGCTGTATCTTTTGATTGCGTTGGCTTAGAAGTTTGATTTTTTCACAGCTTCAAGGGACAGTAGACTTAAGTAAGTGATATAAATTTCAGCTTCATACCTCCACGCGTTCCTGAGAAAAAGGGTCTTGACAGACGGACGGACGGACAGACGGACAACAAAGTGATCCTATAAGGGTTCCGTTTTTTCCTTTTGAGGTACGGAACCCTAAAAAGAGGAAACCTATATGTCACGTGTGCGGAGTGTCTCTACCGGAGTGCCGCAGGCAGTGTGCTTGGCCCCCTTATTATTTATTTAATACCTAAATGACTTGCCAAAATCAACAAAACATCCCATGACTCTTTTTGCCGACGACAGTACGGTCACTATACAATGTAAAGAGGAATGTAATTACGAAAATTACATTAATCTATCTCTATCTTCAATTATAGAGTGGCTGAATAATAACAACCTACGGGTTAACCTTACGAAAACAAACTTCATGCAATTTGCTCAAAGAATTCCAACGATAACAGATCCTAATATACACTACGAAGACATATGCATTGAAGAGGTAATAACTACGAAGTTTCTGGGATTAACTGTAGACCATCATCTTAACTGGAAAGCTCACATCGCTGAACTATCAAAAAAACTAAGCTCGTCAGCATATATGTTGTACGTGTTATCTCCTATCGCTAACGTCGATGCTGTGGTTACTGCCTACCATGGGCTTGTGGCTTCCGTGCTGCGATACGGCTTGATATTTTGGGGGAACTCTACAGATAGAGAAACAGCATTCAAAGCACAGAAAAGGTGCATAAGAGCCATGTTCCGACTAAAAAAAACCGATAGTTGTAAGCCTTACTTTAAGAAACATAATATCCTGACACTTCCATCACTGTACATATTAGAATCAGCTTTATTTTTAAAATGCTATCCGGATATATTTAAGAGGATCTCACAAGTTGGCAATAGATTGCAACGGGACACTAGTAGAGTCTGTATCCGTAAGGCGAACACTGCGTTAAGGCAAAAGAGCCTGTTTGGTATGGGACCTACAATATACAATAAATTACCTAGTGCCCTAAGAGAACTTGATGTAAATTTGTTCAAATATAAATTGAAGAAAATACTATCTGAAAAGTGTTATTACACTGTAAACGAATACTTGTCTGAAAGATTGTAATACCTCTATAAACTAAATATGACATGAGTATGCTATTAAATTATCACATAATTAATTATGTTTTGGATCGCATTTCAAAACTATCACACAATGTTTATAAATTGTATGTAACGGCTTATTCCGCTCAAAGAAGTTTGCCCTAAATTCACACTGGCTGTTTAGAATCTCACATGGCCGTAGCATTTTTTTTAATTAGTTTTTTGTTTAAAAAGCCCTTTATTACAAAAGTCTTCATAACTGACATGGTTATATTTTTAAAGTTCATTCCCGTCCTTAGGTGGAAAGTAATTTGTATGAGTTTTTCCCTCACTATGGAGGGAAGCACCATTTTCCACCCAATAATCAGATCAAAACAACACTACTTTCAGAGTATAAGAAATGAAAATTATCATGTGGGTACAGCGATATCATTCCGATGTAAAACCTTACTGCAAATTAGGTACTCGGGGCTCCAAGTGATGCAAATTACTTCAGCCAGATGTCGCTGCCTGTACGTAACACAGAGAGTATTGTAAAGAGGTTCGAAATTTCACTGATGCCGGTGAGTCGCCCATTAGCTCAGTTGGAAGAGCGCTGGCACGGATAGCCAGAGGTCACGGGTTCGAATCCCGTCGTCGTCGTCAGACTATACTAGTCCACTGCTGGACATAGAACTCCCCTAAAGAGCGCCACGTGCTATCATAGGGGGTAATGCCCATAATCCCCACGCTGGGCATGCGGGATGGGGATCGCAGTTCGGTGGCATTGTACTGCAGGGGGTGCTGCTGCCCACCCCCCGGTTTATGTCCCTTAGTCGCCTTTTACGACACCCGCGGAAAGAATTGGGTTGGTGCTATTCTGTAGGCCGACACCACACAGCAAGTGGAATCCCGGCATGAGTGGAATTTTTAGCCTCTAAATAGGGTTTTTAGGAATTATTCATTTATCGCGTCAAATTTGATGCGAGTCAAGTAGCGGATTGTGAAAAGCAGGGTAGAGAGAGCCAGGGGCGACTTACCGTGAAACTCTTCTCGCATAGGTGGCATGTGTAGCGCTTGGCTGGCGTGGTGGGGATGGTGTGTTTCTTGCGATTGTGCCGGTTCAGGTAAGACTTGGTCGGGAAACTCTGCAATACGAGACTAGCGTTAAACATAGGATTGAACCGCGGCGTTGGTTTTAAGCCGTAGAAGTCAACACAATGTAAATATGTATTAAAAATAAACATACACTCTCGTGCCCACTATTTAGGTTTATACATCCTTCATGGGGCATTGTATACGCTTCTATAAAAAAAAACCCTGAAGATATATTAAGCTTGCCTGAAACGCGGTTCAAAAAATGTGTAGAGTACACTTTGTGCCAAAAGGGCTACTGCTATAGATAAAGGATTATTTAGATGACAATAATGTCTGGAATTAAAGCCAGTATGCATGAGTTCTATGTTTTAAAATAATTACATATGTAAACTCTGTTAATTAAGGACTTTGAAAAGACTAAGTTTGGAATTTTTTTGTCCATTTTTTCTGCAAAATGATCTAGATTTTGAAATGGACACCTAGTTTGAATTGTAACGTTCATCAAGCCGCAGCTTCTGTGCTACTTTGAATAAAACCTTTTCATTTCTAAAGAAGACACAGAGAAAGTCAAGAAAAATTAAATTTTTCGAATCCCAATATTTGCAGAGAATCAATCATCGTCATATCAATCATTATTATTAACTAGCTGGTGCCCGCGACTTCGTCTGCGTGAAATTATCGGGTAAATATTTTCCTACTAACTTGACACTTATCGTCATATTTTGGTCAATTCACACAATATCTTTATAAATTGTAGCTCTAGTGTTATTCTGATGTATAAGCTATATCATTGTTTCATTACAATCAATTCAGTAGATTTAGGAGTAACAAACATCCATCCATCCATACTTACAAACTTTCGCGTTTATAATATTAGTAGGATACTTTTATTGCACTTAAATTTTAACAAACAAAGGGGCGAACTTAATTCTATAATCATTTTCTACCATTCGACCGTCCATTTTATCAAAATACAAAATACACTTTTTAAATCAAATCATATAAATAATCGTATGGCGAACATTATGTAAATTATTAAATCTATATATATAAAAGAAAGTCGTGTTAGTTACTTCACTTATAACTCAAGAACGGCTGAACCGATTTAGCTGAAAATTGGCAGGGAGGTAGTTTAGAGCCAGGAGAAGGACATAGGATACTTTTTATCCCGTTCGACATCATTCCCGTGTGACTTGACATGTAACGTCAGTCACTATAAAACGTGGTATAACAAAAAAGAATCCTTGGAATTACAAAATTGACGTATAATGACAGCTATGTAATGACGTATGGATGACAATTTGATATTTGTAAGAAATCAATAATAAAACTATTTCTATTAAATAAATAATTAACATTATTGCCCAATTGCCCATTCGTATAAACAGTGAAGTGAACTATAAAACTCGGTATGGTTGAAAATTTAAGTTTTTAGGTGAAGTGAAGTTTAATTAATAATGCCGCGACCAAGACGATCGAATCTTTCCCGACAAAGCCGTGATGCAAGAAGAATACGAAATACTGCAAATGAAAGGACTGAAGAAGAACAAGAAATTGTGTGAACAGCGCCGTGATAGTATGGCTCGACTTCGTGCTTCTCAATCACGAGAGCAAAGTGAAGCAGCCCGTGAAACAGCTCGGTTGGCAATGCAGAATCGTCGAGCGAACAACAGAGGTCAACAAATAGATAATTTGCGACGCATTCAAATTACCGTTAAATCTTCAAACTATTGAAGAACCAACGTGTAATATTGCAAAACACTCAGCAATGGCCAAAGTTTTAGCGGTATCGAAAATCATCATCTGGGACGAATGCACAATGGCGCATAAACGTGCATTAGAAGCACTTAACCGAACATTAAAAGATTTACGCAATGACTCGAGATGTTTTGGAGGAGCAATGATTTTACTTTCTGGCGATTTCCGCCAAATACTGCCAGTAATACCAAGATCTACGGCTGCCGACGAAATAAACGCTTGCCTCAAATCGTCAAATCTATGGCGCCATGTGAAGAAACTGCAACTGACAACAAACATGAGAGTTACATTGCTTAATGATACATTTGCTGAAGATTTCTCGGAGCAATTGCTAACTATCGGTAATGGTCAAGTACCTGTCGATAAATCGAGCGGATTAATATCATTTCCAAATAATTTCTGTAATTTTGTCTCATCAAAAGACGAACTTATCAACAATGTATTTCCAGAAATTATTTCTAACTACAAAAATTATGGATGGATGAGTGAGCGAGCAATTTTAGCGGCAAAGAATAAAGATGTAGATGACCTAAACTACATAATTCAAAATAAGATCATTGGAACAATGCATTCATTCAAATCTATTGACTGCATCACAACTGAAGATGAAGCCACCAACTATCCAGTTGAATTTTTAAACTCTTTGGACGTGCCTGGCTTACCACCGCACAATTTACGCCTAAAGGTTGGCTCCGTAGTAATCATGCTTCGAAACAAAACCAACCAAAACTGTGCAACGGTACGCGTTTGGTGGTTAGAAAATTGATGAAAAATGTAATTTACGCTACGATAATGATAGGAAAATTCAAAGGCGAGGAAGTTCTCATTCCGAGGATACCGATGATCCCAACCGATATGCCGTTTGAATTTAAAAGACTTCAATTTTCGATACGTCGCGCATTTGCCATGACCATCAACAAATCACAAGGCCAATCCTTAAAAGTGTGTGGTTTAAATCTAGAACATTTATGTTTTTCCCATGGTCAATTATACGTGGCATGTTCACGGGTCGGAAGACCATCTGCGTGGTTTGTTTTTGCGCCTGATAATATAACAAAAAATGTCGTGTATCACAAGGTACTTAAATGAAGAGCAACCTATGTACTAAAATACAGAAATAATTATGAATGATTGATGTAGAAATTTAATTTTTTTTGTATTTTTTCCAATAAAAAAAAAATTTGCTTATTTATTATCATTAAGGCGGAACAAAGTTCGCCGGGTCAGCTAGTAGTAAAGTAAAAGTAAAAATTGTTTATTGCCAAATGAATTATGTTACATGCATGTGGATTAATAATTATTAATCTTATTTTGTATTTACAACAGCATTTAAATTAATATACATAACATCATGTAGTGGTGACCGTGTCCCCACACTAGGTTGGGCCTGTATCGTGGTCGACGATAATTAAATTGAACTAAAAGGAACGGTCTGAAAACCAGCGCCGAGACTACGCATGCAGTCACGGCAATAAAGCTGAGTGCTTAGTGTGAGTTTGACAGATCCAATCGAATAAATTTACTACCGCGTTAATCGAGCATTGAGTAGTGAGTATGAGTAAGTTAACCGTTCGAACTGGCAAAACGCTGTCACAGTACAACTCGCACTCGCGTTTATTCGTGTTTTGGCTGGTAAACGTGTTCACTTCTCAACGTAAACCATTACAACTCGCACTCAACAATTTTAATTTCCATACTTGTCGCTAGGTGGCGCTTCCTCAATGCCATAGAAATATGAGTTTACGTTAACGCGATCGAGTAGTTAAAAAACTCGCACTAAGCACTCTGACCCCATTCCTTTTTACCACAAACATGTGAATGAGACAATAATTGTTATAAATTTTTTTGTGTGGTAAATAAAACTTTTTTCACTTTCACTTTCAAAAGATTTCTGATTTAAAAAGTGTGCACTTCAATAAAAGACGTACTCGTATCAAGATTGTTTACATCTTTAAGTAACTTAAAAACCTATTTAGAGGCTAAAAATTTCACCCATGCCGGGATTCGAACCCGCAACCTCTGGCTATCCGTGCCAGCGCTCTACCAATTGAGCCAATGGGCGACTCACGGCATCAGTGAAATTTCGAACCTCTTTACACTATTCTCTGTATTACGTACAGGCAGCGACACCTGACTTAAGCAAATTGCATTACTTACAGCCCCGACTACCTACTTTGCAGTTAGGTTTTAACATCGGAACGATATCACTTTACCCACATGATTATACTATTTTTATTTTTAATGCACTAACCCGTGCTAAGGACAATTTTAAAAACCTATTTAGAGGCTAATAAATCCACCCATGCCGGGATTCAAACCCGCGACCTCTGGCTATCCGTGCCGTGGCTTTAAGTAACTAAACAAATGGACAGTAGACGAAGAGAAAACAGTCATCACCTCGACGCTAACATCTCTGTTCTTCCTTATCTCGTAGCTAAGATTTAAGTGAGTTCTCACCTCATCGCAGAGCGGACACTTGTACCGAGCCAGTTTGAGGTGCATCAGCTCGATGTGTGTGCGGAGGGAAGCCTTCTCTTTACATTTCTTGCCACAATGGTCGCATTCGAATCTGAAACGGCGATTAACACTTTCGTTATCAACCCTTGTATATCCCCACAGCTTGGGCATGGGTCGCTTCCTGCATCGCAGGAAGGTTAGGCCATACCCCACCACGGGGGCCAAGTCCGGGTTGGTGGAGGATTGTAAGACAGTGGCGGGCCTTACTGTCAGAAGTTATCAAGCCGCCATTACATGATAGCCGGCACCAACGACTTAACGTGCCTTGCGAAGCACGGAAGCGCTCGGAAAAATGGCACTAGCGGTAGTCACGGAACGGTCACCCATCCCGCACATGACCGCGCCTATTGTTGCTTAACTCAAGTGATTGGTTGCAATCACTCGGTTCGACTAGGCCACGAGCGCTTCTATTCCACTATTCCACGAGCGATTAACACTTTTAATTTATCTATTTAAATGAACACAACAAACTAGCTGTTTATATAAGTAGTGTATTAATATATTCATATTCGCACCGACTATTTCCGTCATAAGGTTGTCTTGAAGAAATCGCTTTTAGCAATAAGGCCGCCAATTGTACTTTGGATCTGGACATGTTTTATTATATGTGCTCTGGTGTACAATAAAGAATATTCTTATCTTATCTTACCTGTCTGGCGGACTTTGTACCACGTTACCGCCGAATCCGTTACTACGATTTTTTTTTACCGACGGAATAAATACATATCTTATTGTTACTGTTTTCTAAAAACAGAGAATATATTTTTTGATTTTTCGAAAACGCACATCTTTACTTAGAGGCGCACTTGTTACTCACTTGTCGGGCTGGTGAATCGCGTGTTTGCCAGAGTTCCGGAGGTGGTTCCTGTAGCGGTGGATTGTTGGGAACTGCATGTCGCACTCCGTGCAGTAGGCGTTCTCGTCTGGTTTCTGGAAACGTAAACGATTCAGCACATAAGCGGATCCGGCGAGCACAGCATCGCGCAAGCAAAGTGTTTTACATGACATACCATAAATATAACGTCCGTCTAACAATAGTTGGACCGGCCGTCCCCAGGCATACGATCTGCCTGGCGAAAAATGTCCCTTAATAGTGGAAGAGCACGATCACCCGCTCTTCCCTATACGTATATTACCAATAGCATCCGCCATCAAATCATTATGAAGCGCTCGTAGCCTAGTCGAACCGAGTGATTGGAATCAATCACTTGAGTTGTTGCTTACAACAGGCGAGGTCAGGTGCTGGATGGGTGACCACCGCTAGTGGCATTTTTTCCGAGCGCTTCCGTGCTTCTCAAGGCACGCTAAGCCGTTGGTGCAGGCTGCCATGTAATGACAGTCGTTAAGCCATGTCAGAGGCCTTATGGGCGGCTTGATAACTCCTTAATATAAGGCCCGCCACTGTTACAATCCTCCACCAACCCGGACTTGGCCCCGTGGTGGAGTATGGCCTAACCTTCCTGCGATGCAAAAAGAGACTCGTGCCCCAGCAGTGGGGACCTATAAGGGTTGATATAGACGAAATACAAATAGTATACTATTTTGGGAGGTTTCTGCCATAATCGCAACGCTTAGCAGGCGGGTGGGCGATCGGAGTATTCGGTTGGAATCTCAGGAAGACTGGTCCTCATCTCCTGGTGATTTATTTACGTATTACGGTTACGTTGGACGACAGTCGCTGGACTGGGGACACAAGACTGGGGAGCTTGATAAAACCATGTAGGAGGCCTATGCCCAGCAGTGGCGTCAAATGGCTGATTATGATACGATTGGAATCTGGCAACCGCTTAGTAGACTAGAAAGCAGATATTTTCATGCATGTTATAGACCGTGCGATATCCATACATGTATTACCCGGTATGACGTCTGTAAAGTATGCGTCAGATGGAAATTAGATTTAATAGCTGTTAAGAAATAAATTAAAGCCTTGTGAGGTTTTGGTTTTTTTTTTTGTTATAAAAACCTATTTAGAGGTTAAAAAAAAACCACCCATGCCGGGACTCAAACCGCGACCTCTGGCTATCCGTGCCAGCGCTCTCCCAACTGAGATAATGGGCGACTTACCGGCATCAGTGAAATTTCGAACCTCTTTACAATACTCGCTGTATTACGTACAGGCAGCAACATCTGGCTGAAGTAATTTGCATCACTCGCAGCCCCAAGTACCTAACATTGCAGTAAGGTTTTACATCGGAATGATATCGCTGTACCCATATGATTATGTACTTTTTAGGGTTCCGTACCTCAAAAGGAAAAAAACGGAACCCTTATAGGATCACTTTGTTGTCCGTCTGTCCGTCCGTCCGTCCGTCTGTCAAGACCCTTTTTCTCAGGAACGCGTGGAGGTATGAAGCTGAAATTTATATCAATTACTCAGGTCTACTGTCCCTTGAAGCTGTGAAAAAATCAAACTTCTAAGCCAACGCAATCAAAAGATACAGCCGTTTATGCCGCAAATTTTCGACACTTGCAAGGGAATCAAAACCTACAGGGTGCTTCCCGTGAACTCAGAATCTTGAAATTTGGTACGAAGCAACGTCTTATAGCATAGATAAAGGAAAAATTACGAAAACCATAAATTTTTAGTTACATCACATAATAATTTTTTTTTTAATAATTTTAAACTTACATTAATTGTACGTAATACAGAGAATATTGTAAAGAGGTTTGAAATTTCACTGATGCCGTGAGTCGCCCATTGGCTCAATTGGTAGAGCGCTGGTACGGATAGCCAGAGGTTGCGGGTTCGAATCACGGCATGGGTGAAATTTTTAGCCTCTAAATAGGTTTTTAAATTTTAAACTTACTACCCATTTCCTCATAAACGCGTAGAGGTATTAAATTGAAATTCATACCAAATACTCAGGTCTATCTATAATACAGGTTTGTACGGAACCCTCGGTGCGCGAGTCTGACTCGCACTTGGCCGGTTTTTTTTTTCATGCTCTAACCCGTGCTAAGGACAATTATAAAACCCTGTTTAGAGGCTAAAATTCCACCCATGCCCATATTTTTTCGGTTAACTTATAACGTTCATTAAGTCACCGTTTCTATGTTACTTTGATTAAAAGATTTAGATTTGTTTCCTTTTGGTTTTAAAGTCTCTCGTTGCTCTTTTTAATTTAGCTCGATTAAGCAAAGAGAAAGGTAAAAGCAAACCTTTTCGTGAACGTCCTGAACGTGTTTCTTCAGGTTGTAATCGCCCTTGTACTTCTTGTGGCAGAACTGGCATTCCACGATAGGGACCTTCGTATGCATCCTGAAGCAATTTTAATTAGGTGAAGACCTTTGAAACACACTTTTGTTTAATAATTATATTACGGTTTTGTGTAATAATTACGACTCTGTTAACATTATCAACAATGGGTGCACAAAATATTCTACGTAAACTGGATGTGTGTGTATGTGTGTGTGTGTGTGTGGGTGTGAGTGTATATGTGTGTTTAGATGAGAGTATTTCAGGGTGTATGCGAGTGACCTTAGACAAAAGTTAAAGAAAATGTGTAAGTATTTCACGTTAGCATGTGCCACTGCTGTAGGAAGCTGTTCCTGAAGGAGCAGTCACACGATTGCCCGCGTGCTTTTGTGTTTGTTCCAAAGTATGTCAGCGTGTGCATAATTGTATATGTGTGTGTGTGTGTAGGTGTGTTACGTGAAGAAAGTTGAGCAGAATGTGTCAGTGGCTCACATGAGTATGTGCCGCTGCAGTATGGAGTTGTTCCTGAAGGAGCAGTCGCACGGATGCCTGCGGGCTTTTATCTGTGTGTGTGTGTATACGTTTATATTATTTTTAATGCACTAACCCGTGCTGAGGACAATTTTAAAAACCTATTTAGAGCCTAAAAATTCCACCCATGCCGGGATTCGAACCCGCGACCTATGGCTATCCGTGCCTGCGCTCTTTCCAACTGAGCTAATGGGCGACTCACCGGCATCAGTGAAATTTCGAACCTCTTTACAATATTCTCTGTATTACGTACAGGCGTGTGTGTATGTGTTTGTTCGAGAGTATGTCAGCGTGTGCATAATTGTATAAGTGTGTGTTGTGTGTATGTGTGTGTGTGTGTTACGTGAAGGAAGTGGAGCAGAATGTGTCAGTAGCTCACATGAGTATGTGCCGCTGCAGTATGGAGTTGTTCCTGAAGGAGCGGCCGCAAACCTCGCACGGATGCGGCTGCCGGTGAGTCGTCCGGACGTGCTTGCGGAGCTCCGCGTAGCTCCTGCCAAGAAACAATGTATTGTTAAGAAAACAGTGCATAGCAATGTTCACGCACACGTTCGCATAAGCAAGGAGATCCGGCGGCGGCGACGTGGACTTATCTGTGGTGCATTTTTCTATGAAGATATATTTTTGACATATACAGAAGCGTATCAACAAATCTATTTATTAATACAGAAAAATCCATTAACCAACTGTTTCTAATATATTTAAATACTATTCAACAAGCAATGTAAAGGTTTCTTCTTCTGCCAAATAAATTTCATGTCATTTCAATCCCTTGAGTTTTTAGCTGTATAAAGCTTTTTTTCGCGTTAACTTAGAACTTTTTTTTTACATCTTCAAGGGCTGTAGAGGCCTGTACGCCTGTATCCTGGATGGGTAGGCAGAAAAACAGTGTATTGTTAAGAAAACAGTGTATAGCAATGCAAAAGGTTTCTTCTTCTGCCAAATAAATTGCATTTCATTCCCGTGAGTTTTTAGCGGCATAAACGGCCATACTTTTTTTCGCGTTAACTTAGAAGTTAATTTTTTTCACAACTTCAAGGTCTGTCTCATCAACAACTCATTATGTCTCCACCGAGGGGAACGGGTCTAAACAAGTTCCCTAAACAAGGCATAGGCCTTACTACACCATGGGGGCCAAGTCGGGATTTGTGGAGGCATGTAAGACTAATGGCTGGCGTTACTATCAGAAGTTTTCAAGCTGCCCTAGGGCTTTTGACTTAACTGTAGACCTGTCTACACGATTTTAATTTCAACTCGATACCTATACGCCTTTCCGAGATAAAGGGTCTTGAAAGACGGTCGGACGGACAACAAAGTGATCCTATTAAGGTAATGTTTCTCCTTTAGAGGTACGATAATCAGCCCCTGGACAAACAGCTATCACAAATAGGAAAAGTAAAGACAACAACTGATACAAAGTTTACCGAGAAAACGATACAGCTCCTAAAAGAAAGAAAAACGCTAATGACAGACAAGTCAAAAAGAGAAGAAAACCGTCACACAATATCAAGACTGAGTAAACAGATTAGAGAAAATATAAGAAAAGATAGGAAGGAAAGGAGAACGAAAAAACTGGAAGATGAAATCGCAAAAACAGGCGGAACAAGAAAAGCTTTTAAAGAACTAAGAGAGTATGGTAAGGAATGGATACCTAAATTAAAAAGTAACAGATCAGCAATACTTCCTGGGTCCGTACCTCTATAACAAATTTAACCGCATACTAACATTGTACCCCATGAATAAATTTAAATGTAAAAATACACTCCGAACATACCTATATGGACTAAACTATGACGAAACAGAGTCACTTTTAACAGTATCTGCTTAATACCGGCTAATTTAAATCTACCCGATTTATTATTTATTTACAGAAAATTACTTGTAAAACATGCCACCCATATACGATATTACCTGTTCTCCTTGCTTAGTGGCCTCACAATCCGACCCCCCTACCGTAGGGCTAAGCAAGTTACATAACTAACTATTTACGCAATCTTATTGTTAGCATTTGAGTATGTATTCTTTGCCTAGTGGCCTAACCTCCATATTTACTGAGATACAACTAAAAAACCCACCTTGAATTATCCCAACAAATTATACCAATTGACACACACACACATACATAACGCAACTCATTCATGTATAAAACATATTCGTGATTAAGCATGTATTTAACATAAAGCCAATATAATAGTGTAGAAAATGAGAATAGTTAAAATTTTAGTTTGTACCAAGCTCGCATTTTAAGTGGTCAACCTCTGCTTTTACCAATTAATTAATCCTTACTTGAATCTTATTATAAGGAAATGCAATGCAATATACAACTATGATGAAGTTCGTAAGTTTAGTGGTTACCTTATCATTAAGTTTAACGTGTCTTGTTGATGCGCTCACGCGGCACGCGTCAAGATACCCACATTGGTTTTCTTAAATTAGTTACACACTCGGGAGAGTGGCTGGTATTCACAACACAGGTTTTTTGCCTACTGTGAATACCATTCTACACCAACTATGCCATAATAATAAATATGTACCTACCTATTACTGTACCGTGTATCTTGTAAAATTGATTCAATAAAAAATATCTTATCTTATCTATCTATCTTATCAAATCAAGTAACACAACGCAAAGAAAGTTCAGAAAGCCATCATGTCACAAAAACTAGAAAAAGCTCCAGGACCTGACACTGTAACAAACGAGCTAATGAGAGGCACTATTGAAGAAATAAGCCCAATTCTAACCAAGCTATTCAATGATATTATAACAACAGACACCATTCCAAAACAATGGAGCGAATCTCACATTATTCTCCTCCATAAGAAAGGAGATAAGGATAATATCGGCAACTATAGACCAATAAGCCTCATTTCAAATGTGTATAAAGTTTTTGCAAAAGTAATAATGGAAAGAATTACAAGGGTCCTAGACGAAAACCAACCAATTGAACAGGCGGGATTCAGAAAGAACTTCAGTACATTGGACCACATCCATCCACACAATCAAACAAGTATTGGAGAAATATAACGAATACCAGAAGGACACATATATCTGCTTCATAGATTAATCTAAAGCTTTTGACAGCCTAAAACATAAATTTATCTGGCAGAGTCTGGAAGAACAGGGAGTGCATGAGGGCTATATACAAGTAATCAAATCCATCTACAAAGAATGCAAAAGTCGCATTAAGCTAGAAACAAAAGGAGACCCATTTCCTATAAAGAGAGGCGTGAGACAAGGAGATCCGCTCTCTCCCAAGCTGTTTAATGCGGTGCTGGAATACATATTTAGAAGATTGGACTGGGAAAACTATGGCATTAACATCAATGGTAGCCGCCTTAACCATCTGAGATTCGCTGACGATCTTGTGCTATTAGAAGAAGAACCTGATAAACTAGAACACATGGTAAAAGTCTTGGCGGAAAAAAGCAGAGTTGTAGGATTGGAAATGAACGCAAACAAAACAAAACTGATGACCAACTCCACAGAAGTCAACATAGAGGTTTACGGAAACAGGTTAGAATATGTGAAAGACTATGTTTATCTAGGACAAATTATATCCAACGAAGACTCTATGTCCAAAGAAATAAATAAAAGGATAGCCTGTGGATGGAAAAAATACTGGTCCCTAAAAGAAATAATGAAGAACAGAGATTTAAGCATGTACATCAAGAGAAAGACCTTCAACACCTGCATCCTCCCATGCATGACATACGGCTGTGAATCATGGGTGCTAACAGACAAGCAAAGAGAAAAACTAGCTAGTACACAAAGAGCAATGGAAAGGAGCATGCTGGGAATCAGACTTAGCAATAAAATCAGACATTCAGAAATAAGAAAGAAAACTAAAGTAACAGACATAATTACTCGCATAGAACACTTGAAATGGGGTTGGACAGGACATATGTTACGTTGCAAAATAAACAAATGGAGTAAATAAGTCACCTTATGGTATCCAAGAGAAGGCACCAGAAGGAAGGGTCGTCCAAAAATAAGATGGAAAGATGATATCCGCCTAACCTTGGGACCATACTGGACCAGAGTAGCTGAGGACAGAGCTCAGTGGAGAGAGTTGGAGGAGGCCTATGCCAAAAGGCACGCCAAGTTGCGAGACATACTATGAATTAACCAAAACTTGTGCAAAACTTTGAATTGTGATTCTTGAAGCAATTTCGGAATAAAAGGGCTTATTATTATTATTATTATTATAATCAGCCCTTGTATATCACTGCTGGTCGCTTGATTCATTATACTAAAATCAATATCAACCCTTTAGCACGGGTCTCTTCCTGCACCACAGGAAGGTTAGGCCATACTCCACAACGGGGGCCGAGCCCGGGTTGCTGGAGGATTTTAAGATAGTGGCGGGGCTTTCTGTTATAAGTTCAATTTTCAATTTCATTTATTTGTCAGCAAAACGGTACATTAAAATTGATGTCAAAATTAATTTATGGCACAGGCGTGATGCACCAGCGCAGCTGGTATACAAATATTTACATACAAACTAATACAATACAAACTTATTTACAAATATGTACCTACATACAACATGAAAAATAGATAATTTAATGTCAACTGGAAAGTTACCAAGACACTCATAAGTCCTCTGACATGGCTTAACGACTGCCATCACATGATAGCCAGCACCAACGGCTTAACTTGCTGTTGGGTAAAGGACCCACTTAAGAACAAAACTAAAAACTAATGAGAAAATATGATAATAATGATATAATGAGACACTTACAAAGTCTGTCCGCGTCGACGCCTCTCGACTTGGCAGCCGGCGCCGTTTGGGATGGGTGCACTGAGGTTTGGGGATCCCTAGACTTCCCCGTCTATCCTCAAGAGCTCTTTCCCCAGAAAGCTACCTACCTGCAGTGCACTTTCACGACACCGCGTTTTCACCAAAATATTCACTATTTTGGGCGATCCGTCGCCCAACAACAACACTGTCAATATGGGAACCGTCCCTGAACTTATTTCGCACTCCACACGAAGATATAAGCCCGGCAATCTCATTGCCACATAAATTACCTACACGTTTCCCAACCAAAAAACAAGAGGTCAATTTTCCAACTCATCTGACAGCTGTCAAGTCATGGAACGCGTTCCGAAACGCGTTCCAAATCAAACTTCGATTCTAAACACTTGCGAAGCATGGAAACGTTTGGAACAAAATGCCGCTAGTTGTAGACACGGGAGGGTCACCCATCCTGCACCTGACGCTTAACTCGAGTGATTGATCCAATCACTCTGTTCGACTAGGCCACGAGCGCTTCCCAAAAACAAAGGTACGGAACCCAAAAGTAAAAATACGTATACTATTGATATAGGTATTATTGTATATAACATATAAGTATTTTACTCTATGTTATTGGCCATGATTGTTTCGCACCGCAGTCTGCGACGCTCGTGGGGTAGAACCTGGCACTCACTGAAAATCAGCGCTGAAGGCTAGTCCATCGGCATATTGCCGAGTCAGTTCAAACAAAGAAGAACCTTTCGATGTTTATAGTCTGTAAAATAAAATATAGCTTGAGCTCCGCGACAGCTGTCATCTCAATTGCGTCCATGAAGTTTTGAATTTTTTCACAAAATATTTGTACTGCGAAAACTTCGTACCTACTGCACAGATAGTGATGTCTAACCAGTACCGTAACTGCAAATTACAAACTATCGATGATTTGGTGATGGATGATCTAAACGGTTTACTATTGGAATTGAAGTTTATTTGTTTGAAAAGCATTATCAAATTTCATCACAATTAAAGTATTGTTAGCGAATAAACCTCTTATTCTCCTCTTTCCTCTCCTCTTAAGGGTGAACATTGTTTTAGTTAAAACCTATCTAACAATATACGTGTTACTGTGATTTTAGGGACTTTGATTCAGAATTCGAATCAGAAAATGATTTTAGGATGTACACCTCTACATAAATAAAACTTTGTAAAGTAATATTTCTCGTGTTTGATTTCATATTTCCAACTTCTCGAAATTCTTCTTACATTGACGTCATCAACAGCATCAACTCTCTTTAAGTGACATTTGCTGTCGACATCGTCCCATCCCTAGCCGTGTCAATGTGACCGCTGTCGTGGAGCTCAAGCTAAGTTTTACAGAATATAGTTAATATGTTTTAAGTTTGTTTTGTTACTGTGGCGTGTGCACTGTTTCAATAACAAATGTTTTTCTTCGTCTTCTTCTTCAAAAACAGAGCAACAACGATTCAACTCACGTGAACCGTTCGGATGTGTCGCAGTAGCGGCAGAAGCGGGGCGTGTTGTCGTGAGCGGTCCGATAGTGCTCGTACATCTTCTTGTAGCTGAACTCCACGTGACGACAGTCGCGGCACTGGAAGCGGCTGAAAGCAAACAAAGATAGTGTGTGCTTATGACCTTCCTGCGATGCAGGAAGAGCCCGTGCCCCTGCAGTGGGGGCATACAAAGAGGTGATATCGATCGATATCTTGCTTATGGCGTCTTAATACGTGGGAAGCCAAACAAATTTCCTCGCGATGTTTTCCTTTACTGTAAGCGTGTGGCATGGTGTGGTAAAAGAAGGAGGTTCTCAGGAGGTTCACGGCATGCAATGTTGTAATTACGTTTTACCTAATAAATAATCGCGATTAGACCCATTTAATATATGACTTGTATCATCATCATCAAGCCATTACGTCCCCACCGAGGGGCAGGGGTCTCTTCCCATACTCCACCACACGTGGTGGAGTATGGGAAGAGACCCCTGCCCCTTGGCCCACGGGCCAAGTCCAGATTGGTGGAGGCTTGAAAGCTCGGCAGGTCTTACTGTCAGAAGTTTTCAAGCCTGACTTCGCTTAATGACTGCCATCTATCGACGGCAGCCGGCACCAACTTCTTAACGCGCCTTGCGAAGCACGGAAACGCTTGTAAATATGCCACTGGCGTTAGCCATAGATGGTCAGCAATCCATGCGCTGAACGCGCCCCATGCTTTAACCTTCGTGACGGTATAAGATCACTCAAGCAGGAGGGGCTACGAGCGATATGACTTATACACAGATTTTTGTTTATCTATTTACTTTCTCAGTACTACCAGAAGCTAGTACATAACATAACATTTACATATAAGCACATACATTGCTTCTGGCCCCACGCTAGGATACCCTGTGTCGTGGGAACCAGAAACAACGACATCACAAACATGTAAACATCCAAGACCTCGACTTTTTTTTTTGTTCGCACTGGAGATTCGAACCCGGGACCTCTTGCATGGTAGGCAGACGCACTACCGCTACGCCACAGAGGTCGTCGTAACATTAAGGGCCGTTTGCTGTATTGAGAATTCCACTAAGTAAACACGAAATAATCGTGCTGTGAAATCACCCAGTGAAGCGTGGTCAGCAAGGGTGATTGGACCACACCCCCACAAACGACAAGGCTTGTGGGAGGCCCAGCAAGTCCTGGAGAAGGTTGTATAATGCATTGATTGTGACGAAAATAAAAAAAGGCTTATATTATTAGTATCGTTCTGTCACGCTCTTCTCTGCGATATTCGAAGAGACAGCACGACAGTTACCTGTTAACTTAGTGAAATTCTCGATTCAGAAACTGGCAATCAATCATCGTAACTATAAAACAACGTCATGTGACTACGACGAGTACTCAATAAACTGACCTGTAATGTCCAGCGGAGTGCATTTTCAACGTGTGCTGTGTCTTGAACCTCTGTTCGCATATAACACATTTGTACTTGCCGCGATTCTGTAAGTAATAAAAGTACGACGTAAAGTATAGCGGATTTCCTACAAAGAAAATGACAATCTTAAGTTTGCACACCGAATTACTTGAGTTTCTTTCATTGAAATCCGTTCCGTATAAAATCTGTCTATAAGTTAAGACGTGCTTCTGACCGCCCACACATTGTAACTATTAAAATGTTTGTGAGCAAGTTACACTGGACCCCAGTCACGCCTGATGGCAAGCGTAGACGGGGTCTAAGACGTGCTTACCTGTTAAATGCTGGTTGACTTAACTTTTAAAGACTCCCAGGTTATATGTCTCCGGAAAGACCGACGTTATTGTACAAGTAAAACGCAGTACAGGAAATAAAACTTAAGAAAACACATGTATACAAAGGCGAGCTTAGCTCTCTGAGCCATTACTTCCATCATCTAGCGCTCTGTTGATTTAGGTGAACCTGTAATTGGCTAAGTTTCATATATTGTTTATCAGCTGTTGGTTTTCCAAGATAACAATGAAATAAATAAGTGCGTAAGTGATTGAGTGATTGAGTGAGTGAGTTAGTGGGTGATTGAGTGAGTTAGTGATTGATTGACTGAGTGAGTTAAATAAATAAAATAAATAAATATTCATGGACATATTACACAGATCTCGTTAGCCCTATACTAAGTACAACTAAATGACTTGTGTTATAGGTGCTAACTCGACGATAAATTTAATACAATAAATACATAGATAACATCCAAGACCCGAGACAAACTAGAAAAGTTCGTTTCCTAGTAACCCGACCGGGGATCGAACCCGAGACCTTTGGTTTTACAGTCAGCCTGCCAAACCGCTGCGCCACCGAGGCCGTCAGTTAGTGAGATAGTGAGTGAGTGAGTAAGTAAAGAAATAAACAAGTAACTTACCTCGTTGTGAAGTGCAGTGTGGTCGCGCATATGCCGCTCGTGGTAGAAAACCAGGGCGCACTGCGCGCACTTGTAGCGCGCGCCGCGGTACCGCGGGGTCTCGCGCTCGCTCTGCATGTGTGCGCGCACCTCCTCTACTGTCAGCTGCGTCACTATGAAGTCCTCGTGGTACAACTGTGGGAGAGGTAGAGATATGAAACTAAATTCGCAATGATTCAAATTGTGTTTTTCTGACTAACAGTTGATTTACAGCTGTTCGTTGCGAGGAGTTTGTTGCGGCCATATTTGTCTCTTTGATAAGTTGATAGATGGCGTTGTTTAGAAAGGCTCGATAGCATAATGTAAATATTGTGAATCAGAAACAACGACATCACAAACATGTAACCATCCAAGACCTGAGGTTTTTTTTTTGTCTCCAGCCGGAGTTCGAACGTAAATTGAAATGAACGTGGTTATTCCGTGATTGGAGAAATTCGATAGAAACTACAACAAAAAACTGCTACTTTTAAGTCTGATAACAGATTGTTAAAAGACCGATAGGGTTATCCTAATTAATATTGATACAGATAGACAAAGATCTGAAGACAGATCTGGAGACATGGGAAAGTTGACATGCTTATAATGCGTTAGTATATCTTAATGACTGCGATGCTCATGCAATATTAAACGGGTCTAATCGCGATCATTTATACTAAGGATGATTGCAAGATTTCAAGTACGTGGAATCCAGTGCTAAGTAAATACAAATCACCGAATCTGTCCGCAGAAGTAGTGACTGTTGTGTGTCGGCCTGCTGAGAAAAGCTAAAAGTGACTTAGACTAGGCCACTTCAGTCTACCCGCGAGCACGGCAACTGCAACGCTGTCGAAACGTCGGCTGTTTAAGCAATTACGTTTTACCTAATACGGATTCGAACGGATTCTGTGGCGGTACAAAGTTCACCGGGACAGTCAGCTTATAATATCAGTAGGATAATAGATTGCTTAAGGATAATAGAAGCGCTCGTGACCAAGGCGAACCGTGTGATTGAAATCAGTAACTTGATTAAGCAACAACAGGCGCGGTCAGGTACAGGACGGGTGAGCGTCCCGTGACTACCGCTAGTGGCATTTTTCCGAGCGTTTCCGTGCTTCGCAAGGCTCGCTAAGCCGTTGGTGCCGGCTGCCGTATAATGGCAGTCGTTAAGACATCAGAGGTCTTATGAGCGGCTTGATAACTTCTGACAGTTAGGCCCGCCACTGTCTTACAATCCTCCACCAACCCGACTTAGCCCCCGTGGTAGAGTATGGACCAACCTTCCTGCGATGCAGGAAGAGACCCGTGCCCCAGCAGTGGGGGCATACAAGGGTTGATAACGATAATAGAATGCTTACTAGACACAACAAGGGGTTTACCTGCGCAGTTCCTTCCTTCTGTTTGTCCTCGGCTGTCTCAGACGCCGTGTCCGTTTCGGACTCATCCACATCGTCATCGACGTCATTGTCGTCAGCACCGGCCATATCCGGCTTGGGTTCACACCAGTCTTCTGTTTGCACCTGCTGGCAATTGAAAAGGGAAATCTTAATAACAACAATACATTTACATACATTAATCAACAATACATCTGTAAATAAATATAATAGATATTGATGGACATATTACACAGATCTCGTTAGCCCTATACTAAGTACAACTGACTTGTGTTATAGGTGCTAACATCCAAGACCCGAGGCAAACTAGAACAGTTCGTTTCCTAGTTTGACCCGGCCTCGGATCGAAACCGAGACCTTCGGTTTTACAGTCAGCGTGCCAAACCGCTGCGCCACAGAGGTCGTCAGATAATACAGAGAATATAGTAAAGAGGTTCGAAATTTCTCAGATGCCGGCACTTGCCCATTAGCTCAGTTGGGAGAGCGCTGGTACGGTTAGCCAGAGGTCGCGGGTTCGAATCCCGGCGTGGGTGGAAGTTTTTAGTCTTTAAATGGGTTATTAAAAGAGAAATCTTGTTGAAACACCACCTCTCCAGCGTCACTAAGGTAATCACGTTGTAACCATTCTTTTATATTATTCATTCTGTTCTCTATCATTGTTCGCGCGCGAACTTTGAAATCACCAAGTGGCGCCATCTATATAAGACAAGTAACAACAAAAAAACCGGCCAAGTGCGAGTCAGACTCGCGCACCGAGGGTTCCGTACAAACCTGTATTATAGACCTGAGTATTTGGTATGAATTTCAATTTAATACCTCTACGCGTTTATGAGGAAATGGGTAGTAAGTTTAAAATTATTAAAAAAATATATATTATGTGATGTAACTAAAAATTTATGGTTTTCGTAATTTTTCCTTTATCTATGCTATAAGACGTTGCTTTGTACCAAATTTCAAGATTCTGAGTTCACGGGAAGCACCCTGTAGGTTTTGATTCCCTTGCAAGTGTCGAAAATTTGCGGCATAAACGGCTGTATCTTTTGATTGCGTTGGCTTAGAAGTTTGATTTTTTCACAGCTTCAAGGGACAGTAGACCTGAGTAATTGATATAAATTTCAGCTTCATACCTCCACGCGTTCCTGAGAAAAAGGGTCTTGACAGACGGACGGACGGACGGACAGACGGACAACAAAGTGATCCTATAAGGGTTCCGTTTTTTCCTTTTGAGGTACGGAACCCTAAAAATGATCGAATGAGATTCAAGAACCACCCATTCAATTGTTTCCGTCGTTCGACAACTAATTCATTCTTTCGTTCTTTTCGCTTGAATAAATGTCAAAAGTTTTAAAAGTACGTGAAATCGAATGCGCAGGTACCTGAATTCTGCATTTGAAACTCAACATTTTAAATTACGTCACCCACTCAAGATTTCTTTGGATTTTAACCACTAACTATTACTCTACCATAAGAACAATACAGTTTTAAAATAATCATAGTGATTTTGAAGACGTATACATTTTATTATTTGACCTGCATGATCCCTAACAACGTCCCTTGCTTCTTACGATTTTTAAGTTACCTAACCTAACTGCAAAGCACTCGTAGAAGGTACTCGGGCACCTGCAAATGATGTAAATTACTTCAGCTAGATGTCGCTGCCTGTACGTAATACAGAGACTATTCATTGTAAAGAGGTTCAAAATTTCACTGATGCCGGTGAGTCGCCCATTAGCTCAGTTGGAAGAGCGCTGGCACGGATAGCCAGAGGTCGCGGGTTCGAGTCCCGGCATGGGTGGAATTTTTAGCCTCTAAATAGGTTTTTTAAGATTTTTATTTTTACTAACGATACTGATGAAACTTGTTGAATAGTGACTTAAAGAAACGGTGACGGCGACATAGAAACGGTAACTTTGCGTTACACAACACTAATTAATTATTTTATAATAATTATATAAACTCTGTTAATCAGGGACTTTGAAAAGACTAAGTTTGGTTGTCCATTTTTTCTCCAAAATGATCTAGATTTTGAAATGGACACCTAGGTTGAACTGTAACGTTCATTAAGCCGCAGTTTCTGCGCTACTTTAAATGAAACCATTTCATTTCAACCTCTTGAACAACTCCCAATCTCACACATGAAGTCCCTCGCGTTACAAACCTCAGTACCAGAATAGGTACATACCTTGCGTCCCTCGCGTTTTAGCTTCTCAAAGTGGAATAGAGGCGTGTTGAATGGCTCTACGATGAGCTCCACCCCAAGTTCAGAATCTCCTGTCTCCGTCTTCACAGCTATCGAGTCCTCGTCCGCGAGTATGGTGTCACCAGGTGGTATAACCGACTGCGCCAGGGTTGACAGGCACCGAAAGCCGGGGAACTTCGGAAAGAGAGATTAGGAAGGTAAGATTAGTGGTTTTGCATCGTCGTGGGTCCGCTTTCTAAGTTACGTGCGTTTGTTAATTTGTTGCCGTCATCATCATCAACCGATTATGTCCCCACCGATGGGCACGGGTCTCTTCCCTGAGGAAGGTATAGACCATAATCCACCACGGGGGTCAAGTCCAGATTAGTCGAGGCTTGCAAGACTAGTGGCTGGTCTTGCTGTCAGAAGTTTTTTAAGCCGCCCTAAGGCCTCTAGGGTGCATTCTAGTGGCATTTTTCTGAGCGGTTTCGTGTAACGCAACGCACGTTAAGCACTTGGTGCCGGCTGCCGTCGACAGATGGCAGTCGTTAAGGCAAGACAGGCCTCAGGGCGCCTTGAAAACTTCCGACAGTGAGACCAGCCACTAGTCTTGCAAGCCTTCACCAATCCCGACTTGGCCACCGTGGTGGAGTATGGGCTATACCTTCCTCCGGGAAGAGATCCGTGCCCCTCAGTGGGGACATAATGGGTTGATGATGATGACGATACTAATTTCGAATTTAGAGATCATATTCGTTTAAATTATTCCAGCGCTAATTTAAAAGAATATGATCAGTGTACAGAAGTGGGTTTTAAGACGAGATAAGAATATTCTTTATTTTACACCAGGAAAAAACAAACAAAAAAATAATTACAAAGTTAGAGTACAATTGGCGGTCTTGTTGCTTAGAGCAATTTCTTCCAGACAACCTTTAATTTTTTTTTTTAACGAATACCTGTATTCCAGGTCGCCGCACGGGCAGCATGCAGGAGAGAGCCCGCCTCGCTCGCAGAGCACGGCTCCGGAATCTTAAGAAGTGGTCGAGACGCGCGCGGCACTCGTAGCAGACCAGATCATCTTTGTTAAGCTGAAAGGCAGTAATTGGTTATAGAAACAGATTTTCGGCCTTATTAATAAAAACGACCTATAGTGTGCTCGAAGAGCACTTTAGCTAAAATCCTCTATTAGACATATAGTACGCCCTAACTATTCCTCATAAATAAAAGCACAACAATCCTACTGTACCTAACTAAACTGCTCTTTTTTTTTTAGTTCGTCCCGCAAGGTACCAGCTAAGGTCGTATACTATACTGCCACGTCTTTGCTAAACTGCTCTTTAACGACCTGCCAATTTGGCAACGTCGCGTTCTAAGATTCGTTCATTCTTTTAAGTCTGTGGAAGTGTCAAACACGCAGATTATACAATCTATGTACCTACCAAGGAAAAAAAAGTTGGTTTTCAACTTTTCGTTTGAAAGTTTCTGAAGAAGACAATATGGAAAATCAGGAAAATAAACCTGCGAAGGTAAAAAAAAAACCGCTGCCAGAACTGGCTAGAGGAAGAAAAGGTGTTTGTTTTTATCTAGCTAATAAACGTCTCAAAGCCTCATATCTAATAGGATTGAAACATTCTTCTTGGCTGATGTCGCATGCCGCTCCGGTGCATTCATGCAGATGTCTGCCCACAGTGGACTTAACTTGTTACGTCCATCGCATTAGTACTCTACCGCGTGCTTTGGCGATTTTGCGATACGCTCGATGAAATGATTGTCACATCGGGACACATGGCCAAAGAACAGCAGGAGTCGATCTTTTACTAGAGCTTTTACAACAAAAACTTAACTATGCGCAAAATTAACGATTAGGTCCTGACGCTGAACTAAGTTTTTTTTTTTTTATTTATTTATTTAAGGCACATAAGTGTACATAGTTAAATTAAACAAATCAAAATCACAAAAACCTGGGAGGTTCATGCGTGATTTTCGGAGTGCACTCTATACAATACACAACAGTTTATATTATATAAAGTTAAAAACCTGAGTTAACGCAATCGGTGCCAATTCTCCATCGAACTTGGATTGTACATCCTCTGTGATTATACAAAGTATTATTCAGTGTAATATAAAAAAAATGTCGTGTCACAATGTTTGTTAGCGAACTCCACCGATTTTTATGATTTTTTTTATGTATATTTGGTAAGGATTGGTCTGGCAATAGGTCGTAGGCTCAGTAATATGGCAAAAGAACGTTAGCGGGGTCAGCTACTATACATATACAGGGCGTCCCACGGCTATGCCACATGGAGGGAAAGTACCTTTAATATTGTAGAATGGAACATTTCACTGAAAGAAGACATTATTTTAATTTCAAAAACAATCAAATTGCTTCAGCCAGATGTGGCTGCCTGTACGTAATACAGAGATTATTGTAAAGAGGTTCGAAATTTCACTGATGCCGGTGAGTCGCCCATTAGCTCAGTTGGAAAGAGCGCTGGCACGGATAGCCAGAGGTCGCGGGTTCGAATCCCGGCATGGGTGGAATTTTTAGCCTCTAAATAGGTTTTTAAATTTGTCCTTAGCACGGATTAGTGCATTAAAAAAAAAAACATGTGGGTACAGCGATATCATTCCGATGTAAAACCTAACTGCAAAGTAGGTACTCGGGGCTGCAAGTGATGCAAATTGCTTCAGCCAGATGTCGCTGCCTGTACGTAATACAGAGAATATTGTAAAGAGGTTCGAAATTTCACTGATGCCGGTGAGTCACCCATTAGCTCAGTTGGAAAGAGCGCTGGCACGGATAGCCAGAGGTCGCGGGTTCGAATCCCGGAATGGGTGGAATTTTTTGCCTCTAAATAGGTTTTTACATTTGTCCTTAGCCCGGGTTAGTGCATTAAAAAAAAAATCTAAGCTGCATTCATAGATTTTTAAATAATTACACGGTTGTACCGGGAATCGAACCCGCTACACGAGAAAAAAATTACCCTGTAGCTTTATCACACCGATCGGAAAGCTTCATCATAAAGATAATTTTTTAAATTAATCAATTTATCAAATGCTCAAAATGAGTCCCCTCCTGTTGAATACAAAGTCGCACTCTTTTAAATATTTCACTCCCTGTCGATCTTTTGATCTTGTTGTGGTGGATATTCAGAAAAATACGTCTAGGTTCTGTTTTTAGCTCATGGACACTTTCATACTGGTCTTGTAAACTTAACTTTTTACATAACCACATAAATAAAAACCTGAACGAAATTTTACTTCAAATGTTAAAATTCATGGTCTTAGTTTTATTTCTGATATTTTTCTTTTTCTTAAATAAATATTGAAAAATAAATAGTTTACTCTATATAGATCTAGTGGCTAGATCCACAATGGATTCAACGAGATTTTACTTTCTCTCTAGATAAAATAAGATAGGATAAGAATATTATTTATTGTACCAGCGGATACAAAAGATAAAATGCAACTGGCGGCCTTATTGCTAATAGCAATTTCGAATCCCCTTTTTAAATCTGGGAATAAACGAAAAATCAACACCGCTTTTTCGTTTATTCCCAGATTGTGACAACCGACGATTTCATTAAACACTAGCTGACCCAGCGAACTTCGTAGCGCCTAACAGTCGATTCTTTAATTTTTCTCTCCGTAAGAACCATCCTCGTACATCAAGGAATATTGTAAAAAAAAATTTGCGAAATCGGTTCAGCTGCTTTCGAGATTTGCGCTTACCAACACATTTAGCGATTCATTTTTATATTATAGATATTAAGCAAGCTTTCAGCCAGATAGAGAACTGTCGACTCACCGTGACTCCGTTGCATATGGTCAAATACTGCGGCGCATTCTTCAGAGAGTAAAGCAATCGGTCGGTCGCCAAGCAGGTGCAGCAGAGCTGGGGTGGAGGCTGCGGCAGCCAGGCCTGTTCTCTCAGCGGCGGGGCGCTTTCGCTCTGTGGACAATATTGACCACAGTATGTTTAAGAAGCGTTTGGAAGAGCATTACATATTTATCTCGATACTATTTTTATTTTTAATGCACTAACCCGTGCTAAGGACAAATTTGAAAACCTATACGTAACCTGTACGTAATACAGAGAATAGTGTAAAGAGGTTCGAAATTTCACTGATGCTGGTGAATCGCCCATTGGCTCAATTGGTAGAGCGCTGGCACGGATAGCCAGAGGTTGCGGGTTCGAATCCCGGCATGGGTGAAATTTTTAGCCTCTAAATAGGTTTTTAAATGTCTATCTCTGTCATAACATTGAGCTATGTATTTATGTTTCTATCTATCGATATCAACCCTTGTATGTCCTCACTGCTCAGGCACGGGTCTCTTCTTGCATCGCAGGAAGGTTAGGCCATACTCCACAACGGGGACCAAGTCCGGGTTGGTGGAGGATTGTAAGACAGTGGCGGGTCTTAACTGTCAGAAGTTATCAAGTCGCCCATAAAGCCTCTGACATGGCTTAACGACTGCCATTACATGACAGCCCGCAGCAACGGCTTAACGTGCCTTGCGAAACACGGAAGCGCTCGGAAAAATGCCACTACCGGTAGTCACGAGACGGTCACCGATCCTGCACCTGACCACGCTTGTTGTTGCTAACTCAAATGATTGTTTTCAATCACTCGGTTCGCCTAGGCCACGAGCGCTTCTTATGACGAGCAGCATACCTTCACTTTAATCTGGGACACGTTTGAGCGTGTCCTGGCAACAATTGGTTCTGTCTGCACTCCTGAAGGATTGTAAGCCGGCGCCTGCATGCACACATTTGACCATTCCACAGTTGCGGTACCTTGTTGGATGGGCGCCGACTGGTATGGCGGGTATGCTAGCTCTGCAATTGAAAGGCAATAGGCGTAAAAATCAACAATATTAGGTGATTTAAAACACTGATTGAGTTTTATAAAAAAAAAGAGATTACCAATATTTTCAATAAAATAACTTATTATACTACTGTCTTCAGCCATTTTGACTGGAACACCCATCACAACGCGTGACGTAACGCCTAGGTTAACATTGGTAAATTTCACCCATGTTTTGTTGCGACTACTAGTGATTACGATGTGGCGTGACGTCAGATTCAACGCCATGACAGTGCAAGCTATTGTCCCGCAGATTTAAAATAATTTTAGCATAATGGCTTTAACCCTAAACTTTAGTTTATTACTGAAATATATCTTATCTTCTATAATATAATAAATTAGCCCTGAATGTGTTGGTAAGCGCAAATCTCGAGAGCAGCTGAACCGATTTCGCTAATTCTTTTTTACAATATTCCTTGAAGTATGAGGATGGTTCTTATGGAGAAAAATATAAAAAAATTATAGAATCGACTGTTAGGTGGTATGAAGTTCGCTGAGTCAGCTAGTTACTCATAATTGTGGTTTGTACCTTCCATATTGTCCAAGGGTTTATAGGCTTTTTGCTCTTCAGGCTTCAAATTTGCAGTCATCGTAGCAGTGCTTTGTTGACATGCGAAAATATGAGGCACTACAGACTGCTTTAGCCTTCCCAGTGGCCACTCAATATCATTGTGAATCTGCAACAAATTATTGAATTGAACAGTCGCCAATTTAATTTTGTTTACTCTTTCGGTGTGTAAAAAATTTAACAAACAATCTATATAAATAAAAGTCCTGACTGACTCACTCATCAACGCCCAGCCCAAGCCGTTGGACCTAGGAAGCTGAAATTTTGCACAGAGAGTCTATATATAATGTAATCAAGGAATAAGACAGGATTTTTTAAAATTCAAACCCTAAGGGGGCGAAAAGGGTTGCCAAAATTTGTATGGGAGGTTTAAAGAATGTTGTCTAATTTTCGTGAAACTTAAAATAAATACTCTTCAACACAATTGATTTAATACGACAAACAAAAAACTAAAGTCTATGCGGACGGAGTCGCGGGCAAAAGCAAGTTTATAATATAAACAGAAAACTGGAAAAAGCAGGTAAAGGAAGATTTAATAGTCTGGTCTAGTCAAAATGTGAAGTAGTCAAGCTAAAAAATTAAGGAAATCACAAAAAAAGGGTGACGGGTCAGTGTACAAAAAGGAATGGCACCTAGTTCAAGTTGCAACATTCATTAAATAACAGTTTTTGTGCTACTTTTCTAGCTTGCAGCACCTCTTGGATATAGGGGAAGCTAAGTGGTTCCAGTGCGCAAGGACTAATAATTTAATAATAGACAATAAATAAGGGGATGATCAGATAGACAAGAAAATTGGTGAGATTCTCAAAATCTCCATCAGAATATTTGTAATAGGAAACAGTAAGTTATTAATAATTAGTTTACATCCAGGGTGAACCCTATCTGAAACGAAGTATAGATTCTAAACGATACAGTAGCGCCATCTTTCTTTAGGCAGTGACAGAAGCTGAGATTCTGCATCAATATTGACCTCAATAGAAAATTTCTTTAAACAAGAACTAAAAAGGTAATTTTTACTTCTTAATGGCGAGTGTTTGAACGGCATAAAAGTAGTGTAGATACATATCTTGCCTGTAAAAGTTCAGACTCCCAACGAGATTTGTTTGGTCAATGATATATTAGACTCACATCAAAGTGATCCTCACAGCACCGCAAGTCGGCCGTGGAAGGTACATGTAGCTTCCCGGCAGCTTTTAACCACTTGTCCCTGGCCTTTGGTTCTCTGGGCACATAAAGAAACAACTTATTGGGAAAGGTAAGGGAATCCGATGGGCACTTCGGTACGAAACACTGTAAAGGCTCGTGTTTATAAGGATTCGCCCAGCTTGTCGAAGGGACGTCCATTGTGGTGATTTTTGTGCTAATTAAGCTCAAGTTAAGGCTTGATTTGATTATATATTTGCGATTTAATTTTACATGTATAAATAAATTGTTGACACAGACTACGTGGACAATTTTTTAATTCACTCAATTCTGTGTAGTGTTGGATTCCTCAGAACAATGCTACACAGACTTACACGCTCAAACTAAAGGCGACCTTCCTCATCATAATGAAGCAATGCCCTTGACAAAAGACCTATTATACCTATGTACTTATTTTAGTCTTTTAAACGTCAGTCTCATCAAAAATGTTCGTCAAATCCACAGGTCAAATCATAGATTTCAATAAAATTGTGCACTGGCATCGAAATATATTCAATTATTCAGTCAATTCAATGCTTTTAAAGCAATGACATTGAAAGCAATATTAAACGGAATTCCAACGGTGTAATTAAACGTAGCGGTTATATTCTCTTTGAGTGTAATGAGGGCACCAGGGCACGGCAGTGCCCACGTATTTAACTTTGGAAAAGATTTAAAAAATAATTGTCACTCATTCTCATTTTTATGTCAAGTCAACACCAGTTCACCCGTAGAGGGAGTACTCTATATTAATTTCGTTTCTCTGCTCACATATATGTCATCTGATTTAGCTATATTATTAATTAAATTTATTGGGGAAAATGAAATTAAATTATAATTTGTCTATGTACCTATGCTCTTTAAATATTTTATTATTTGTCCTTAAATATTTAACTTTATCCTACATTCTGTTTGTATTATAAATATTATATTACCGATTTTGTAACGTATATTCCGCCGCCACAATATTAAAAGCCTCCACAGAGTAATCCCTATTTAAGTTTCTGTATGCTCTATTATCTATTATCCTCCCTATTAAGCGCATGTCGTGTCAATGTCAAGACGTGATTCTGGCAGAAATAGTCGACATCGGCTAGTTGCCTTATTGTGCGTTCAAATTAACTTGACGCGTGAGAATTGGTAGCATACACAGAACAATTAAATCAATAGAAGAAACGATGGTCACGTGACAGCGTACATGCCTAATTGTCAAAACGATACCTTGATGCCCTGAGTAAGAGTCCAAATTAAGATGGTATTGTAACTTACAATAGTGGCAACACTCTGAATGTTTTCAAATTTAGTGGGGTTATCGCAAGTGTAAAATCTGTTAAGACGTGGTCGGATTCTTTTAGAAAATTGAAATAACTAAAACATTTTGGTGCAAACAACTTACCCTGGGATATTGTACGATAAATGCACAATGAGGTGAAAAGTGCGTGGTTGCGGCAGGTCATATAAGAAACAAAGAAAACGCAGTTTATAATATGAACTTCCAAAGGTGAGTACCTAAAACCTATATTTTCTCGCGTAAAAGGACCGAGGAATGAAATATCACTTTGAAAATAAACTTCCTAACGACTCGGTAACCAAAATTACCGTAATTGTAGCTTCTAGAACCCTTCTACGCCCTAAAATTAGGAAAATAAACCAATCCATTTGTAGGTTGTACTAGTGATGACAAAAGCATGGTCGATGAAAATTCGCCATAGTAGTAGTATAGTCGATACTTGTTCATTACTCCTTCTTAGTACTTAATCCATTGTTTATTCTTGTTCAAGTTTTCCCAAACTGATATATGGACGCAATAGCATGCTAAAACGCAGAAATAAAAAGCAGGACAGAAACGACTGTAAACTGCGCACAAGGCACTTTAGACCCGAGTGATTTGAACGAAGAAACTTATTGTGAACACGCCTGAAGGAAGTTGTGGTGCCCACCTTACTCCAGTAAAAATTGAAGTAATGGTAAGAAAGTTAAACATTTGTTACATAATATTTATCGCTACCTTTTCATATACACTTATGACATGTTTTTACAAAATAGGATGCTCCCAGGAGTTTATTTTGATTTCAAGCATAACGAGAATAACTATGAAAGTTTACAAAATATTTTTTTCACCATACTTCCTTAGTAGTCTTCTACATCCAGACAGTGTACCAGGCACCACAGCGTCCGAGTGGTGCCTTTATCCATTTAATAATTTATCTTTATTTCAGTATTTCTAAATCATATTAAATAAACAGTGTGATGTGAGAATTGATAATATAAAAAAACAGGCCCTAAATTCCCACATCACGATGTTGCTTATATTAAGACTTCTACGAGTAAAAAATTGGTTTTCTAAACCCCATCAGCTGTTTTATGTTTGTCCTGAATTTAAATCGTACCCAACAATAATACAAACTACCATAAACTTTCCCACAAAAAAAACCATCTCTCCAACAGTGTAAATCATAGATAGATGGATTAAGAAAGGTTGAAAGGTAAAAATAAAATGTTAAATGAATGAACATCAAAGCTGTTAGTTTCACAATTAATAAATTGTGTGGTGATCACCTTATTGCAAAAAATATCTGACACATAGATGCAAATTGTACCTTACTTCAAAGTATGTAATTACTTATCAGGATCAGTCAATAATGGAATATTTTATTATTTAAGTAGCTCTCTTTTGTAGGTATGCCTTTATTAAGTTTCTTTTTGTTTTCAGGTCAGTACTGAACATGGAAACTGAGCAAAAATGTCTGTCATCTGCCAATGCCACGGTCATATTCTTCTTTCTTGATCAAATTTACTGAAGACTGACGTAGTATAGTCATCCGTTCGAAAATTCCTTCGTTGATGACCAGCCCTATCTATTGTCTAAAATCTGTCAACGAAACTTATTTAAATATCAGCATTCCTCACATCACACATTAAATTACTGCGTGCATCGAATTACTGAATTATTACTTGCAATATAATATTGTGATTATTAAATAAGGTTTGCTGGCAACTTTTAGCGACAGATTGCGGCTGAAGATGGATTTACCTAATCAATATTAGCAATAGTATTTTCCTTTTCGAATTTTATTGCAAGATAAACATGAGTATTAAGTTTTGATAACTTTTTCAATTAACTTATATATAATACAAGGTCCTAGCTCGATCTGTATGTTAACTAAATGTGAGGAAGAAACGTAACGTCAATCTAATACGTCGTCACGGATTTTTTTCTGAAGCATAGGCCTTCAGCAAGAAATTCGAGACAGAGTATTATGTTGAAGTTGACGAATATAATTATAAATAAGCAATTTTGTGTGAAAAAGTGTCGCTTTTTAAATTATTGTTACTTTTTTTGATAAAACATGATTGAAAACTTGTATACAATACAATTTATTTTAATTTATTACATTGCTTAAGATAAGAACATTATTTATTGTACACCAGGAAAAAAACAAACAAAACATAATTACAAAGATACATTACAATTAATTCAAGAGTCTTCATTTTTCAACGTTTTTATCGACATCGATGGAGAGTTAGGCCCATCCCTAGTCGGTAGCGTTTGACAGTAGGGCATGTACGCACCTTGAAATCGGTGCATTGATAAACGTAGTGCCATCTCTTTTTTTCTTATGGAAGGTTGGTTAGCGAAAGCAGGACAGCATTACTGTCAAAGGTTTCTGCTAAGTTACTGCTACCCCTTGGTAGCATAGCACTGATTTCTCAGTCGCCATCTTGCTTTCGGTACGATCGGTTACTAACTATAGGATTATTCGTTTGTGTGAGCTTTAGAGATGCCCAAAGTTGTCAAAAGTGCAAAAAGACAAACAATCCTTAAGGTTTATGCTTTTTGTGCGAGGGAAAAGGCTGAAAAAAAGCTGATTGTTCCTTTGGAGCAAGTTCGGACTCGAGTTGCCGCCATGACAGGTACGTTTTTAGGGTGCCCAGTTACATGAAATTACTAAAGCAACGTTTTCACGGTCTTAGTAGAATCGGACCGAGCGCATCTTCTTAGTCAACTAAAAGTGTAAGCCACTCGGATGGTAGTTTACACACATTTTAGTGGATATGGATTTTTATTCATTTTTGAACGCACTTTGTTGTCTTATCGTCGAGCTGCAAAATCAGCAGGATAAAACAAGAAGAAAAATTTGGACGCGTAAATGGATTTTAAGACGTGACGAACTAGGTGCTTCGAATAATTTTATTCGTAAAAACGGAAGAAGAAACGAGAAGTAAAAACGGAAGATGCAGCCACGTTTAAAAACCATTTGCGGTTAACAAGCGAACATTTTGCCAATAAATACTAACCGATTCTTTCGTTTTTTTCTTCCCTTGATAGTTTTCCTCATTATTTAATGTACCTACATACTCATAACATATATTGTATAGACTAAACCATAAGTTTTGCCCCCCTTTTACTTCATGTCAAGTAACAAGGACATAACATGTGAATAAGCTCTGGCAAGGATAGCCAGAGGTTGCGGGTTCGAATCCCGGCATGGGTGAAATTTCTAGCCTCTAAATAGGTTTTAAATTTGTCCTTAGCACGGGTTAGTGCACAAAAAATAAAAAAAGTATAATGTGAATAAGCTTTTGGACACTAATCTGAAGATGGTAAAACAAGCCCTCAATCCTTTTATTTTCCCCAAGTAATGGGAATGATTTCTTATTTAACATAGTAACACTCACGCGTCAAGTTAATGTGAACGCACTGTACAGTGCGTTCACCTTAGAATAAGGACTAAAGCATAGAAGGAACCGTAAAATAAAAAGTAATTATTGAATAGCGTTACTTGTTACTCTTACGGTGATTCTTTGTGCCAGAAAGGGACAACTCATACACTCGAAATTTTACAATCGTACTAGGTTGCATATAGAAAGTCATAGTTATATAGGGGGTCATAGACAAAAGTAGAAATCCATAAGGATGGGACATTCAACACGAAAACGTCGATATTATTTATTCCTTAACTAAACATTCTGTAAATATAGCAGTCCATATTAATATTATATGTTATAAGCTGGCGCCGCAAACGTAGGTGTGCCATATCTATTAACCCTACGATAAATTCTCAGCTCTTCGAATTCTTGTTCTCACTTACCTATATGTTGCAAATACACAAACTCATCAAAATCGGTGAACCCATTAAGGAAGAGTTCGATAACATACACAGTGAGATTGTTATATATTTGATTAACCAAGGTTGTAACTTGTTATTGCTAAATCTGCTATGTAATGTAAGTTTGTATGTATGTACAACATGACATTGAGCCCAGGTTAGCTGAAAAAAACTACAGAAAACCATCTATTTGTACAAGTTCAATTTGCATCCAATAAAGAAATTTTCCTCGATCTAACCATACCTATATAGCGAGCTTTGTGCATTAAAAATTTTAGAGCGCAGCTCATAAAAAAAGAATTATAACAATAACTTGTGATAGATTGTTTTTTATTTGACAAAATTTAGAAGACGTTTTTACGGAAATTAATTAAATAATTTATTGCACAACCAGCGTCACACTCACATTGTTTAAAATTCCTGGTTCCTGAAGAAGGGTAACCTGTGTGTCAGGAACCAGAGCAGTGCCTTTAAATTACACAGGGAATTACAAAAAGCAAGAAGAACACGGAAAATAAAATAATAGGAAAAATTAAAAAACATTTTATGTTTGTCCTTCTAATCCAGCGATAGCCTTGGTTAGTACTACTAGGAAAGGGTATGGAAATAATAAACATTAAAATTCTGGCTATTTATAAACATACTTATAAATCAGTAGAGAACTTACACAAATTAATTTGTTTATATGAAATTATTGCTCGTTAAATAAGTCTTTGTTAAAAAATGAAGTCCTAACCTAATCTTGTAAATAAAGCCATCTTCTTCAAAATGTCTGCTGCAAACGTATGTGATTTTGTTCAATACCAATTTGACCATGAAGCCATGCCGTCTATCCACATTTGTTGCATTGTGCTATCTTCGGGTAACCTGAAATAAATAATTATTAATTAAAAATCGCCATAATCAGTCCAAACGTTAATTTTATTTATGACAGATCGACACCCTTGAAGTTCTTTATTAATTTGACAGCAAACCGTAGATATAAAATCCAGTACTGAACACCTTTTTTCACAATAGTGAAGCGATTTGTTCGCTACATTATTATTATATTGCTACACGTAGATTGTGCAGTGAAAACTATTCAGGTTCATTTTCTATAAGATATATAAACATATCTTATTACAAATTCTAAATTTTATGAAAGTAGGTGGAATTATTGTAAATAAAATAATATCAAAACCCCTTTTGGTAGTTTTTTAATTTATCATGCTGAATCTATAAATATACCAATGCAATGAATAGATTCAAACAGGAAAAATATTAATCAATAATCATCAACAATCAAATTGGTAACTTCATAGAATGTTACTGAATCGAGCTTTCAAAAGTTAATTACAGATATAATGGAATAAACACAAGAAATAAAAAAACTTATAAGTATCGATAACTTTTTCACTGAGGGAGTGGAAACGCCCATCCCTATCGCCCTAAAATAAACAACAAACTTGTTACTGTGACTAAATTGATTATACTCATGATTTATTACTTTGAAACACTATTTTCAAATGATATTAAAGCTATGTTGCAATTCCAGTAGGTCATAGTTAAAATTCAAGGGTAAAAACCACTATAAAGTTCACAAAATTGAGTCTTACCGATGGAAGCTGATGAAGGTGGTTTTGTTTTCTCTTCTCCCGATTGGGTTTTACATCCCAGTATCCCGTACGCCATTCCGATGTATTACGTCGTATACTCCATACTACGAATATCCACTGAAATCCACTTTAGATTGTCTTAAAAAAAACCCAAAAAACACAAGGTTTTTGGAGACGACGCACTCCAACATCTGTTGTCTAACACACTGCCAAATTGAAGGTACTTGGCAGCCTACTACAAGTTGTGATTTTCTAAACATCTCTAATTCGGTAGCATAATGGTAACCAAAGGTAACCAATTTGACAATCGAGGGTGGTACATTTTGAATAATAAAACATCACACTACTATATTTTTCTTTGTCTAACACGTAGTTAACGACGTTTCAAACTAACGAGACAGACATGTGTCAGGTGTTCGTTTTATAACGCTCCTTGGACGGTTTAAAGAGAGGGATGGAAACGCGTACCTGGTTCACTTGTAGCGTGGCGTGCCGATGGTGGTAGGTGGCGTGCCTTGGCGACTGTCTTCCCTTCAACCTTCCACTACGTGTGTTTTCCTTGATGAGTTTTCTTGCACCGGATGGAATTGGCGCGGTCGAGATGTTCGTGATCACGGTTTTGCCGTTGACGGGGCCAGTATTCGCAGCTGGTCGACCGAACAGTCCGTGCAACACCACGATTTCTTTCAGACTCTATTTGACAGCTTGTCACCGGTGTTTTTCTTCATGCACCCGCGTTTCCAATAGGATGGGGATTTGGGGGTGGGAGGGAAAAATATTGAAGGCCCTACTTGGCGCTAAATTCAAAACCTAACATAATCGCCCCCCAAAGAGCTACCCAGCTCTTTCATAAAGAATCGCAACACGGCAAGGTTGAACATGTGGAACAAGTTGAAGTTGATGTCCTAAATATTAAGCCCTTTGAAAAACTTAAGTTGATTAACCTAACTAAACCTAAACTACATAAAAAATCCTTTTTCTTCTTTAAAGTTAAGCTTATGTGTCACTCTTAGGGAGTGGACACACCTTAGAAACAGAGCGGAGGCAGAACCCAGCGCTAGTTTTAAGCTTGACAACCCGTACCACACCATCACTGCCGGGGTGGAGCTCGGACACTCGACCTGACCGCCATTGCAGAGGAGGCAAATTATCCTCTTTAATAAGAACTAAATCCCCGACCTGTACATTAGGGATACCCTTTGTCCACTTGGCCCTCTGCTGCAATAAGGTCAAGTATTCCAGCTGCCACCTGCGCCAGAAATGCTGCGATATCTGCCGTAAAAGTTGCCAACGATTGACGCGAGAAATCGGAGTATGCTCAAAACAAAATTCAGGAGGGGAGACCAGCGGTTGCCCGATTAAAAAATGCCCGGGTGTGAGAGGATCTAGACTGGTAGGATCGTCGGACGAGCCACACAAGGGGCGCGAGTTAAGCACCGCCTCGATTCTTGCGAAGGTTGTGGTAAGTTCCTCGAACGAGAGGATCTGGTCACCTATGGTCCGCTTAAATAATTGTTTTGCCGATTTTACAGCACTACAAGGGTTGATATCGAAATCTATAATAAAAACAATAGAGACAGAAAAATTACGGCTACAGCACTGAATTATCAAATATAATATCCTGATGCTTTGTTAGATAGCTGCATCGCCTTCCTATGTGACTTGTTGCCCATATAATTTTTCAGTATTCATTCCACTCAGCAGAAAATGTGTCAACTCGAATTTATCGCAAGAACCCTTTCGGTGTTTTTGTGCATTCTGCCGCAAGCAATGTGCCCTTGAATTCAGTATAGAATTCAAATTTGAATTTGTATCAATGAATCTCGTACAATACCGTCTAGCCGCGATCGTTTATTAGGTAAAACGTAATTACCTTATTTCCCTAATAAATAATCGACCCGTTCAATATACAACAGCTATGTATGAGTATCGCGAATAATAATACTAAAGTTATTACTTATTATATTTTAATGTATTACAATATTTGTTAATATTAGCAATGTTTCTTTTCCAGATTTCTTCAAAATAGTTCTGTTCTGGAAAAATGGGTGCTAGCATTTAGAAGAGAGAACTGGTCACCTACTTCAAATGCTCGAATATGCTCTCTACATTTCGACAAAATGTACATTTTGGTGGTCTGAGGTACCCTTCGAAAGATTTTTTATATGGTGAATTTTTATATGAAAAAACTTATTAATAAAACAGTTTATGATTGTATTCCATTGGTGGTCCTAGATAGCGTCCCTAAGCGCCTTAACTTGTAAAATTTAAACGTGTAAAATAAAACGTATTTTTAATTATACAAAATGGCAATTGTTTATAAAACGTTTGCTACGTTCTGCAAACAATTGTCAGACATGTATGATTAATAAAATTCAAAACTAAATCTGCATTTTTATTCATGGCCTATGAACGACTGAAATATTTTATCCCTCATTATGGCAATTCACTTTTACTGTGGCAACATTCACGCACACAAACAAATAATATTCACCGACGTGAAAACGGTTACACTGTGCCTTGATCTATAGTTCTACTCTATCTACGCTGTGATCAGAAAATCAGTGTATTTACTCTATCTACGAGTTCACCAGCTGTGTTCACCAGTGAAGTCAACTTAGGGCGAGATAAATAGTCGCTTCTAAGAACGAGTCTTAGCGAAAGCACTTGCTTAAGAATCGATTTGTCTATCATAGACAGTACTTTGGCACTCTCTAAGTCGCGAAACCCGGACTAATTCTTAGCATTGGCCTAAGAACATGCTTAGCTAAGCAAACGTCTACTTTGATACTTAGCTAAGTTAGCCTGAAGTAATGCTTAGGGAAGCTTGAGTACGGACTTGGGCTAAGCAACGACTATTTATCTCGCCCTTAGTGTTTATCACAGAACAATTAAATGTGTTTATATGCTCTGTGGTCAACTCCACAGAGCATTTAAACACTACGTTTTGTCAACTCAACACTGTCAAGTGTCAATAGCTCCGTGTTGTCGTCCTAAGTTGTCGTTTTTAATGATTTAATCTGTGTGCAGAGTTTCTGTTTTCTGATCCAAGTCGGTAGGTATTCAGGAGATATGATTTTGAATTTGAATAGATTGAATTGAAATAAAAGGATCTCTGCGAGTGAAATGGACGGAATCTGCAGCACATGCCTAAGCAGAGACCGGCGCCTGACGCCTGTTAGCTCACAAGTCTTGGAGCACCTGTTCAGCCTGAAACTCAACGTACGTTGTTTTGCTGTTTACTATTTTAAGCCATAAGTGTGGCTCGTACAGTCGCCTACGTTATTTGTTAGATCCCTTATTTGTCGCAAGGTGAAGAAGAATAATAAATTCTTAATCAAATTTTTGACCTGCGATTCTCATACAGTAATAGGCCGTAATGTTGGCGGCCATCTTCTATTGACGACTGCAAATGTCCTACATTTATAGTGTTGTTTTTTAAAACACGATTTCATGGATGCAGTTATAATAGTTAAGGGAAAGTCAGGGTTGGTGGGTAAAGTTGGGGGCGGCTTCTCCTCTCCCCCGCGGATTATGTACACTTGAACCCCACACCTGGGAGGAGTTATTGGGGATCCCAACTACCCACCAATAGAATCATGATTTTTAAATAATCCTGGTGATTTCTCAATCTTAGTTTAATTTCCACTGTACTAATTGTAGATATAACTTGTGAGATGTATAAGATGGCATTTGGGTTAACCCAGGAGTGGGCTGGGAATAGTGAGTTGATGAAGGTGAAGTTTAATCTGTTAATATGTTATGTGGAAGTGAGAAAAATATGTCCTTGACTTATGCCATTGGTGTAATCACTACTTGCTGGAAATCTGTTTCTTATATGTATTTAACCCTTTCGCGGACGCGTGGATGCTATAGCATACATAACAATTAAAAGAACAATAGATTTTAAAAACGTCTGCGAAAGTGTTAATATACTTAAGTATATATATCTAGGTGTTGTGTATTATTACCCTACTTCCATAAAAAATGTGTAAGTTTAGGAAAATGTTTGCATGTTTGTTACTCAATCATACAGTAACGGCTGAACAGATTTATATTAATTATACTATTAGTTTTTAATGCACTAACCCATGCTAAGGACAATTTTACGTAGATAGATAGAGATAGAGAACACTTTATTGTACATAAAAATGGAAATTACACAGCCTTATCACTTACGGCCTTATCACTAAAAGTGATCTCTTCCAGACAACCTTCAGATGAACTGGACTAATACATTAGAGAAGGAAGTAGATGTACAAAAAAAAAACATAGAAAACATTCATTTCTGAGGTTCCTAATACATGCCTCAATAACAGTTTGAATAAATAAAATTGACAACAGATAGGTACATACAAATAATTTACATAAATAAAAATAAAAAATGAATATTATACATAAATAATTAACAAAATATACACATTCAAAGAACATAATTAGAACACAACAACAGCTGGGCAATATTACAAAATTAAATAATAACAGTATTACAGTGTAGTAGTGAGATAGAACTATTTTACCATAGCCTTAAAAATGGGAAAGGATTTGGCTTTCCTTACCTCCACCGGCAAGGCATTCCATAATCGGACTGCCTGCATGGTGAAGGAACAACCATAGATAGTGGTGTGATGCGATGGGATTTTTAGGATTTTTTTTTTAACGTAATACAGAGAATAGTGTAAAGAGGTTCTAAATTTCACTGATGCCGGTGAGTCGCCCATGAGCTCAGTTGGAAAGAGCGCTGGCACGGATAGCCAGAGGTCGCGGGTTCGAATCCCGGCATGGGTGGAATTTTTAGCCTCTAAATAGGTTTTTAAGGTTTACATTAAATTTGGCATTCAATAACAACCCTTGTATGTCCCCACTGCTGAAGCACGGGTCTCTTCCTGCATCGCAGGAAGGCTAGGCCAAACTCCACCACTCCACCACGGGGGCCACATCCGGGATGGTGGGTGAATGTAAGACAGTGGCAGGCCTTACTGTCAGAAGTTATCAAGCAGCCCATAAGGCCTCTGACACGGCTTAACGACTGCCATTACATTCCATTGCTCTCCCACTGGGTGTGTAATAAGATATTGTACTCCACTTTCTCTTTTTGCCAGTGGGTGAAGGGGAACAGCGACATCTGTTGGGAGTGCCGCAGCACCTTGTACAAGTGCGTCAAGTTTCGCGCCACCGCCCTCTCCGCCCACATCACTCTCGACAACTTCCTGAAATGTCCGCAGGTGACCATGCTCTAAATAGACACTTAGAAAAAAACCTATAGAGCTCTAGCAGTTGTAACTCAGCAGTAGAACGCTGGCCTCACATTGTGGGTTAGAATCCTAGCCAGGGGCATTATTACGTGCGTATCCACTGAGTTGAGTGGCGTTGATTTTTACTTTTTTGAAGCTACTCCGGCTTTTTTTTTTATTTGTTAAATATGTAATATAACAAGTGTTTCTTATAATCTAGCCACTCTCGGAAACCTTTTCGGTTTATCGTATGTTTACATATCGTATGAAAACGTATGTTTTGGCACGCTATGTTTAGAAATTAATTACAGTAAGTAGCGGCCATTCACAATCCGTAGGTACGGTCTTCAGACTTATTTATAGTTGGTAATAAAATTATTCTTAATCTTAAGTTTAAATTTAAATTAAATTCATACATTTTTTGACACTTACTAGTCGTCTAAATGCTTCACTCGATAGAGTGGAGTGTTACGTAATAGGAGGGCTGTACCCTGTACCAATGACTTCGTGTTCTAAGTCACACACATTTGTGAAGGAAAACAAAGAAAGGAAACCAGAGTGTCTGGTGTGTATCGTCATGAGCACTATCATGTATGCACTTCAGTACCTTGTCAAAGTTAAAATAGACAATTTGTCCCACATCAGGCTAGAAGAGGTTAATGTGACAAGGTTCTAAGCTGTTTACATATTAGTGCAGGCATGCCTCGGCTTTTGGAATTGCCAAACCATGGTGGGCATGCAGTGGGAATTAAGCCCAGACTCACTCTCTTATTCTTGTTTTATTTAGGTGTTATGTTTATTAGAAAGGGCTCCTCTGAGAAAGGGCCTCTCCACTCTCCAGTAACGCCTATATACATATAGGCATATTAAAAAAAAACTATCCCCACTAGAGTTTTATTAGACTTTTAAATGTGTCACTTGACCTACCAGGCAGTGGAATGGAGTTTCAATGTAATTTTTTCCTTCATCCTCAGCTCCCGCCAGAGAATATCCGGAGTCTGTCAAACCTTGCAGTCCATCACAACAATGCCATCCAAAATATACACTTTAAGGGGTCGATTAAAACTGAACAGAAGGTATGTGAAAGCAAGAAGTGCTTGTAAAAGCTAGATTGGCTGTTTCCGCTCATTTGTATGTCTATTTAATTCCATTGATATGTCTGTGTAAATGTAAATAATACACTTGTGGCGAGCACATGTCAACTCTGCGCGCGCACTACAAACTCCAGTATTCCTGCATCGCGCAATCAAAATGTTTCAATGACATACCATAAATATAACGTCCGACTAACATTAGTTGGACCGGCAGTCCCCAGGCATACGATCTGCCTGGCGGAAAATTACCCTTTATAGTGGAGGAGCACGATCACCCGCTCTTCCCTATAGTGGTGACCCCTGACAGAACATTGTCAACCTTCCTTCGCTCTCGCAGCACTCCACATACATTAGTCTCAAAGCAAGGCCAGCAATCTTCCTTCTCACTTCATCAGTTCCACTACAGTCAACGCACCGACTACTGGGACTGATGGTGATCTTCCCCCGACTCCTCGGCACGGCAGCCACACAGCAACAGCACACGTTGCCAGTGGTACAGCAGCCTTCACCTGTTCTTACCACATGCGCGGTCTCCATGGTACTGTCGCCGGTGAAGTGACTGTTAGCCGCCGAACACCCTCAACCGCTAGTCGACTCACTGACTTAGCGTCACCTGGCACTTGCAGGCCTTAGAGCACAGACTTCGATTCCTATCAGACCTAGCTATGCGTAGCTACGGTCTTGAAGGGGAGTAATGTGGCGAGCACATGTCAACTCTGCGCGCGCAAGACAAACTCCAGTATTCCTGCATCGCGCAATCAAAATGTTTCAATGACATACCATAAATATAACGTCCGACTAACAATAGTTGGACCGGCCGTCCCTAGGCATGCGATCTGCCTGGCGGGAAATTTCCCTTTATAGTGGAAGAGCACGATCACCCCCTCTTCTCTATACACTAATAGAAAATGTTGAAATACGGAAGTCGCTTGTCAAACGTCATTCATTCATCTCCTTAATTCAAGAAATTAATACCAATCCCAATCGAACTTAAGAAGGTAATAAAAATAATCCTATTAACTGACAGAATAAAAGATATGGTTTTCCGTCAGACCAAAGCTGAATCAAACATAATATATTTACAGTCTGTTACCTTTTAGAATATATCTCGGGCTCCAGAGTATCCTTCGGTTATCGCCGAAAGCACACGAGTGTAATACTACTTCCTGCTCTGTATAAAGTTAAGTTAAGATTAGTTCCGACACGAATATATCCGATTCTATTCGATTCGATAGTAGCCGAGGTATATTCTAAAAGCTAACAGACTACGTACCTATGTTTCTTATGTACCTATGTACTACGCATATGCAAGATTTGACAAGTAACATCTTAAATACTTGTCCAATCTTGACTTGACAAGTATTTAAAATCTTATTCTTTTGTCAATCCATTTAGTACTTTTAGTGTGATCTATTATGAATATTTACGCTATGTAGTATAATATCCAGTGAGAATTTTAATTCTTTAGGAAAACAAGACATACCCGGCGTACGAGTTCAGCGACACGAAACGCGACATGCAGCTTGACGACGACGACTTCGACGCCGAGAGTGTGGCCGATTCGCTTGCGCAGGGCGAGAGTGTGGCCGATGCGCTTGCGCACGGCCCGAGCGTGGACAACCCTATTGAGATCAAAGTGGAGCCCGGCGCGCTCACGCTTTCAGATAAGGGTATGTAATAAAATTACATTCTAGCTGTCCCGGCAAACTTTGTATCGTAAAAGAATCCGGCTATACGAGTCTTGTTACCATGGCAACGCAATGAATAACTGTCTTCGATTTTGGCTCGAAAAAAGATTACGGGGTTGCGGTAACAATATACGTAGTATGATATAATCCTTATATACACACTAGCTGTCCCGGCGAAAGTCGAGTCAATTCCATCGGTCTGGTTAGACTGACGGCAGACTGATTGTCTATTCAGTGGACTGATGCACCAGGCTGACGGGTATTCAAATATTTTGATGCTTAATCAGTCTGGCATCAATCCGAGCTTGATCACGGACTGAACTGAAGCCAGACTGAACGTGTAAACTCTGTCTAAGAGTTTTGTTTGTTTAAGCAATAAATAAATTGCTTAGATTTTGGCTTGAAAAAAGGTAACGGTAAGAATAAAAAAATTATGCCATGGGAATGCATTACCGATATCTATATCAAGTATCCTATGTCTCAATTCAGATCTTTCTCTAGTTGTATGCCAAGTTTCATGTAACTCCGTTCAGTTGTTATTGCGTGATTAACAAACATCTTCAAAAAACTATCCCCATCCCCCAAAAACATTCCCACTGTAGGGTGGAGATGACCTGGGGCATTATTACGTAAGTACCCACTGAGTTGAGTGACGTTGATTTTTACTTTTTTTAAGCTACTCCGGCTGTCAAATGCATACATTTTTTGACACTTACTAGTCGTCTAAATGCTTCACTCGATAGAGTGGAGTGCTACGTAACAGAAGGGCTGAGGTCGGTTTCATAAAACTTCAATTTATAGGTTTATTATGACAATTCGATGTACATCGCAAAGCCGATTAACCAACAGATTAACAAAAAGAAACATTGGTACGCAGTGTACCTCAAATTGTAATAATAAATTACTATTTTATTGTATCTCAAATGGAAAGTTGTTCAATAGAATGAAATCAGTTGGTTGTTTCAAACAACCAACTGCATTGGTAGTCTGGTATAACCCGTTCAGCTAAACTCGGCGTTTAAACATTCGATCTTCTTCGGGAGAGATGCATTTTAAATTTGGGTGGCTTATAACATTGGAATGACACGCTGTTTCTTTGTAGACGATATTAAAGAGATCGAGAGATGACGCTAGGAATAATTTGATTCACTACTTCCGATAGATACAGGCGGTAGTTTGATATTAGACAGTGTCTCCGCAGCCGGCTCCGGTGGCCCTTTATAAAGCCGGAACATTCAAAAACTTACGTACGTACACAGTGGAAAAAGTATGTGCCAGGCAGTATTTGTATCAGGTTCCCGCGAAACAGGTTGTACCAGTGTACCTAGTGCGAGGGGCAAGGTCAATCGCCTATTTAAACACATATAAGACTTTTTCCAGTTTAAAACTGTTTAATAACTTTTATTTGAGAAGAAGAATTGTTTTGTTTTTTGTATCTCAGTTTTTAGTTGATTTTTGTTTTGCTTCGTTTTTAACCGATGTTCAGAACTCTATTATTAGTTTAGTAAGTTGATTTTTGATGAGGCAATAAATATTTTTTATCTTATATTTTGTCAAGTTTTAAGACAAGCGTGCTTCCTGTTCACAGCTGTACTACACATTAACTGCAAATGTTTTTACTTTACTGTATGTAGGTATGTGTGTATGTATGCGATTGTCGCGCGTTAGGCTGAATCGATTGTTAGACAATAAAACAATAAATAGCAAAAAACCATAATTTAAAAAAAAGTTAAGAACCTTTTGAGAATAAAACAAAGACACATACTAATGTTCTCGTAAATCGACTTCATTGAAGCCGACGTCCTGCTAAACATAATTATCGATACTACGTGTTTAAAAAGGACGTCGACTTCAATGAAGTTTGTATGTTTATGAGTATACTATTTTTATTTTTAATGCACTAACCCGTGCTAAGGACAATTTTAAAAACCTATTTAGAGGCTAAAAATTCCACCCATGCCGAGATTCGAACCCGCGACCTCTGGCTATCCGTGCCAGCGCTCTATCCAACTGAGCTAATGGGCGACTCACCAGCATCAGTGAAATTTCGAACCTCTTTACACTATTATCTGTATTACGTACAGGCAGCGACATCTGGCTGAAGTAGATTGCATCACTTACAGCCCCGACTACCTACTTTGCAGTTAGGTAACATCGGAATGATATCGCTGTACCCACATGATTATACTATTTTTTTATATTATTATACTACGTTTATGAGTATTTTTCGAAGGTTCTTATCTTTTGTTTTTATTAAGTTATATGATAAGTAAAACCAGAGTCTACTATTGTGTAAAATATATTAGGGTACGTGGATTAAACACGGAGGAAATAGTCTAACAAAATATGTTCGCTGAGATCGAGCGTCGTCCGTGTAGTTATATCACTCAAATTGCTCGGCCGACTGCCGGCGGCGGCGCAGGAGATTCCGAGAGGTGCGCGCTTCGGAAATCTTCGGGTGCAATCGTTTTGCATCGGGCGAGCGCGCGACCTTCACCTACCTGGAGTGGCACTATGGTTAAATTGGAGGGAACCTATGGAGATTTTTGCGGCGTCTTACATCCTCCCCCTCTAGTCCGAACTAAGCGCCCTCGCGTTCGGGATAGCAATCTTTTTAGGTCTCCCTCTCTTACGTTTTGGCTGAAGTGGCGGTTGAGCACAGCCAACGAAAGGTGTCAGCTGGGAAACATGATATTTTCCGATGGTCTCGTTATTCTCTACGCGGCAAAGAACATAAGTAGTCGGGCTAGCGATCGACGCCACTCGATACGGGCCATCGCGTCGGGGTATAAACTTAGGTGTCTGGTTCCTGCCGGCATCGTTAGCACCTTGCGTTTTCAACAGCACTAGGTCACCAACCGCGTAATCAGGCGCTGGTCTTCTGTGCTGGTCGGCATATCTTTTCTGATAGATTTGCTTTCTCTCGTGCTCATCCCGTGCATCTGTAAGAGCCGAGGACAGATTTCTCAAGTATGTACTAAGCGCAGTGACAACACTTTCGCTTTGAGCGATGGTCCTCATGTCATCCACCACGTCAGCTGGCGCACGGAGTTCGCGGCCAAATGTCAAGAAAGCCGGTGAATATCCCGTGCTACAAGTCTCCGCCGAGTTCATCGCGAAGCGGATAGCGGGTAAGTGTATGTCCCATGTATCGTGCTCCTTGCCTACCAGAATCGCTAATTGCGGTTTGAGGTCGCGGTTCTTGCGCTCGACCGGGTTCGCTTCTGGGTGATAAAATGGTGTGAGCGACTGGCTTATACCAAACACGTGACAGGTCTGCTGCATTACTTCACTGATAAATTGAACCCCGTTGTCACTTATCACGCGCCGAGGTACGCCATATCGTAGGTAAACTTCTGCGATTAGTGTCTTAGCGCAGTCCACGCTAGTGGCAACTTTCAGTGGAAACAGCTCCGTCCATCTGCTGCACACGTCTTCAACTATCAAGATCCATTTATTGCCGCTGGGGGTTTCCGGTAAGGGACCAAAAAGGTCCACGGCAACCACTTCAAAACGTCGAGTTGTCGCAGGAGTCTGCAACAGTCCGGATGGCTTTCTTGTGTCCACTTTGTAGCGTTGGCAGGCAACGCATCCTCGTACATAGTCAGATACGAATTTGCGCATACCTGGCCAGAAGTACTTGTTGTGTATCCGTTGCAATGTCCGTTCAACGCCGAAGTGACCGGCGGTCGGTGCGTCATGATATTCGGCCAGCACTTTAACACGTTCATGCACTGGTACCACAAGGCACGCTGTTTCTTCTTCCGACTCGGGATTGTACCTGTATAGTATTCCGTCCGATATTGTGTAGCCTTTGTCTGCCCATGTCCTCCCCCTAAAGAGATCGTCGTCCTCGAGATCATCGATGATTTTTGCTACCTCTGGGTCTTTCATCTGGTTTTCCCGGACGTCGGTTGGGCTTCTGGTTGGCAGATCTACTTGAGCATAGCATAGGTCACAATTCGTTTCCCCGTCACAGGGCGGGCGGGATAGTGTATCAGCAATCGCGTTGCAACGCCCTGGTGTGTATTCGACGCGCAGATTGAATTCTTGCAGTGTGAGAGCCCATCTGGCTAGACGGCCACTCGGGGATTTCAAGTTCATCAGCCATCGAAGCGGTTCATGATCAGACTTGACCACCACTTCGGATCCTTCAATGTATCCCCGGAACTTGTTCACCGCCCATACGACCGCAAGTGCCTCTCTCTCCGTCGTTGTGTAGTTTTTCTCAGCGGAGTTTAGCAGCCTACTGGCGTACTCTACTGGTCGCTCGTCGTGGCCCTCCCCCTGCATTAGGACAGCTCCTAGACAGTAGCCGCTGCTGTCAGTCCTAAGGGTGAACGGTAGGCTTTCGTCAGCCTGACGAAGGATGGGAGCAGAAGTGAGTTTACCTTTAATATCTTCGAATGCCTTCTGTTGAGCCTCGGTCCAAACCCATCGGCTGTCTTTCTTCAACAGGTTGGTAAGTGGCTTGGCAACGTCAGCGTAGTTTGGAATAAAACGCCTAAACCAACTGGACGTCTGCAGGAATGTCTTCAAGTGTTTGATATTTTTTGGAGATGGCATGTTGGAAATAGCTTCCGTTTTAGCAGGATCGACCTGAATGCCACCTGGCACTATAATGTGCCCGAGAAACTTTATGGAGTCCCTGGCAAACGCGCTCTTTTCTCGATTGATCCGCAGGTTGAACATTCCTAGCCTGTCAAACACATTTTTAAGATCCTGTAGATGACTTTCGAATGTACCTGATAGAACTGCTAGGTCGTCCAAATAGGCAAGAATTGTCACTCCTGGGAGGTTCGACTTGAAGCGGTCAATCAGTCTCTGGAATGTCGCACTAGAGTTACGTAGGCCCATAGGCATCCTTTTAAACCTGAACGTACCTAGTGGTGTCACAAAGGCTGTCTTGTCCCGATCTTCACTCATCATGGAAACCTGGAAGTAGCCTTTTCTTAAATCGCAGGTGCTCATGAAGTTGGTTGTTTTAGCAGCGTGGAGGACATCTTCTATCCTGGGCAATGGGTACCGGTCCGGTTCTGTCGCAGCATTGAACTTGCGGTAGTCGACACATAGTCGCAATGCCCCGTCCTTCTTCGGTACCAGGACTACATTTGCTGCCCAAGGTGACTCACATTCCTCTATGACATCAGCTGCTAGTAGCTTCTGCAGTTCCTGCTCCAAGGCCTCCTTTCTGTTGGATGATAAGCGGTACGGTGGAGAAGCTATAGGTTCCTGTCTGTCACTCACCTTGATACGATGAAGTGCAAATTCAGTCGGTGGGCCTTCTGTCGCAAATCTGTCCACCTCCTTTATCAGCAACGTGTTCAGCTGGAACCTTTGCTCGGCGGTCAGATTGGTGCCCTCATCGACTCGTAGTGTTACGCCTGCCGCATCCGCACTCAGTAGTTCTGGATTGTCGGCGGTAGTGAGTTGGTAGGATTTGGTAAATTGATATACCTGCTCAGGTGTGTCGGAAAAGGTCCAGGTCCCTTGAGATAAATTAAGCACGAGACCGGCTTTGACAATCGTGTCCCGTCCTAGCAGTGTCCGGGTATCCGATTCAGGAAACACGATGAATGAAACCTCGAAAGATCTGCCTTCGATGATCACCTGTGTGGCACCAACTAAAGTCTTTTTCATCTGCTGCGACCCGTCAGCCAGACCTATAGTATGAAATGTTTCTTCAAACTTCACCCCATTTTTGCGCATAATATCGTACAACATGCCACTAGCTATGCTATGTGTAGCGCCGGTGTCTAGTATGGCAACGCCGTTCACGCCAGAAATATTTATCTTTACCAAAGGACGTGAACTGGAATTACCTGAGGGACTGGAAACATCTGCGCTATGAAATTCACAGTCAGCTCCCGGTCTATGATTCGCAATTACGTCGGCTCTGGGACTATAATCCGCGGACATGTCGGCTCTCTGACTATAATCTACGATCACGTCGGCTCGCGGACTATTGTTCGCAACGTGGGTTCTCTGACTATCCACGCTACGCAAGTCCACCGTTTGACTCCCCGACCGGTTCGGCCTACATGTATCACACCGGGATTGAACTACTCCATGCTGCCCACAGCCATAACAACGCAAGAAAGGGTTACCAGGGGACGATTCAGACATCATGCGTTCTTTGTTACGGCATATATCTATGCTATGTCCAAATTTTCTGCAGTATGTGCACCGTGGCCTGACCCTAATAGCTCTGGTGTTAGAGGAGGAGTTTGTGGACGACGCATTTGTAGTAAACGAGCTTGGTAGATACTGGTCCGTCGGTCTGTCAGTCATAGTAACTGTGTTAATTTTGTTTCTGCCTACTGAAGGGTTAGAAAAAATTCCGCCTGTCGAGGGGTTAAGTTTTGGCACAGCCGTCGACTGGTTAAAATTTTGAGTCGCCGTCGAAGGGTTAAAAAAAATTCCGCCTGTCGAAGGGTTAAGTTTTTGCACAGTCGACTGGTTAACATTTTGGTTTGCCGTTGGAAGGTTAGTATATTTACGATTAACCTTGGGAAGGTCGCTCACCTCTTGGAATGTCTCCTCAACGGCCCTACATTTCGAGATTAACTCGTCGACGCTCGATGTACAATCGCGCGGTACACGCTTCCTTATTTTTCTACTTAAGAGTCCATACACAACGTCGAGTTTCATTTGTTCACTTAGGCAATATGGTAACTTTGAAAGATTCGCCCGCACACGCGTAATAAAAACATCAGCACGTACCTCGTCTTGTTCTGTACTAAATACCTCGCGCCAGATCTTGTAAGCTGGTTTCGATGTTCCGTACATGCCTCGCAGTCGCTCGAGCGCCGCATCCCATGTAGTGACGGTAGTCTTGACTCCTTGCCACCACACCGCAGCATCGGCCGTCAACAGCATTGGCAGGCCGCGCAGTGCGTGTTCGTCAGATACATTTGCACACTCCTTGTAGATGTTCACGGCGTCGATGAAGGCCTCAAGACGGTCAGCGTCTCCACTCGCTCCGTCGTATCTTGCGGTACATTTGGAGAACGTCCCAGGTGGTTGCATCAGTAGCTCCGACGGCGTCGCTCTCCGAGTGCTGGTCGCGCCGGGGGGTTCCATGCCGAACCCATTCGTCACTTTCTCCATCAGAAGTCGGTTCGTTTCGGCGGACTTGGCGATTGTATCCAGCAGTACTGACAGCTGTTCGGTCGTCACGTTAGCAGGCGCGGTAGTTTCATCGCCAGCGCCGCTTTCCTCGTGGTCATCGTCGTTTCTGCGCTTCGATCGCCCTTTCTTCGGAGCCATGGTAACAGCAACACAACTCCGGTGTAGGTAAGTATTTCGCACTACAGGGGAACAGTGTGTATTCGCAGTACGGGGTTCGCCGGCCGATAGGTAGGTATTCACGCACGGTTTTTACTATTTACTCGTATTCCCTCGAGTTGGGCGCCACTATGATAAGTAAAACCAGAGTCTACTATTGTGTAAAATATATTAGGGTACGTGGATTAAACACGGAGGAAATAGTCTAACAAAATATGTTCGCTGAGATCGAGCGTCGTCCGTGTAGTTATATCACTCAAATTGCTCGGCCGACTGCCGGCGGCGGCGCAGGAGATTCCGAGAGGTGCGCGCTTCGGAAATCTTCGGGTGCAATCGTTTTGCATCGGGCGAGCGCGCGACCTTCACCTACCTGGAGTGGCACTATGGTTAAATTGGAGGGAACCTATGGAGATTTTTGCGGCGTCTTACAGTTATTTATTCAATAAATTTACAAAATACATATTAAATACAGAAATAGCTTTACTGAAACCTGTACAGGTTTATCTGTGAGGTGAGTAACACTTTTTATAACTATGTAACTCAATTAATAATTTTTATAATTTAATTGGTAAATTTCGTTATTTCCTAGGTAAAGTCCTGTCTAATGTTTCTTGTGCAATAAAGTATAACAAAAAATAAAAATAAATCGGTGAAGCGCTCGTGGCCAAGGCGAACCGGAATCAATCACTTAAGTTAAGCAACAAAAGGCGCGGTCAGGTGCAGGATGGGTGACCGTCCCGTGACTACCGCTAGTGGCATTTTTTCCGAGCGCTTCCGTGCTTCGCAAGACACGTTAAGCCGTTGGTGCCGGCTATCATGTAATGGCAGTCGTTAAGCCATGTCAGAGGCCTTATGGGCTTCTTGATAACTTCTGACAGTAAGGCCCGCCACTGTCTTACAATGCTCCACCAACACGGACTTGGCCCCCCTGATACTTAGGCAATACTCCATATTGCCAAAGTATCGCAGGAGACCCGTGCTCCAGTAGTGGGGACATACAAGGGTTGCTATCGAAATCGGTAAATATTGTAGAAGAATATTTTGTAGTTGGTGCCCAAAATGTATGTGCTGGTCTAGAACGGGGCCCCATTAGGCCTTATTTACTGCTGTCTTGTGAACAAATCCGTTCTCTATCTCTGAAATTCTTCATCTGATCATCAACAAATTAAAATAGAACCAATGGGACGTTGCATCTATTCGAACGAAAAAAATTATCGATATCGGTTAATATTTGACGAAGTTAAGGGAGAACATAGTAAAAAAAACGTAATATACGCGTCGAATTGAGAACCTCCTCCTTTTTTGAGTCGGTTAAAAATATATTTACGGCAACCTCAATCATTAGTTAACATCACAGAAGACATACGTAAGGATATGGTTGAAATTTAATTTATACACAATAGTCGCCAAAGATTAGATTACTTTAATACTTTTCACACATACCATACATGAACGAATGATGCAAGCTCCGGCTGCCGTTACTTAAGCCGTAGCAGAAGAACAAGCGGAGGCCGTTGCCGGCTGCGGAAGCACGCCTTTATTTTAACCTTCAATCGACAGTTGGCGGACTGAAGTAAACAATTTGGGGGTAGACGAATATTTGGTTTTGAAAAATGGCCGGAAGATGCAAGTAATCCTTTGTCCGCTCGGTTCAGAGCGTCTTCTTTGATGTATTTTATAAATTAAAGTGATTCGCGTGCATTCCGGCCAGAGCAGAGTATATTTCGTGTTTGTGGCGTTTCAATGAGATGACGCCAACAAAACGATGAAATCATTCTTCGGATTTGTGCTTCGTCGCGGGGTAAGTGGTTTGTTACGTAATATGCGCGGTCGCCATACTTCGTTTTTCGGTTCCGAAGTCCGCACGGTACCCTTGTATTTCCGCCATGTCTGTCTGCCTGTGGCCTACCTCGGACGATTGGTACTAGAAATCTTGAAATTCTTCATAACATACTCGTATAAATCCTGCTGACAAACAGGTAAAATAAAATCTATTTTGGGTACCTTCCCTGTATCGCCGTCATCATTAACCCATTATGCCCCCAGCGAGGGGCACCGGTCTCTTCCCTATTTAGAGATGTATTTTTTCTTTTTTATAGGAAAGGATACCGTTTACGATCTAGGGCTCCGGTTGTGAAATTCTCTGTTAAGAATACTTGTGGGTTGGTGGGTAAAGTTGGGGTGTGAGAAAATACGCGACGCGCTTTGCCTCCAACACAAGGCGTCCTCAGGCGTGCAAATGAGGAGCCTCGTGTTGGAGGCGAAATGCGTCGCCTATTCTCTTACACAAGTATTGTTGTCGGTGGTGGTGTGTTAGGCTGACATTCAGAGACGAAAACTAAGCAAAGATTGGTCTTACAAATGTCCAAATCACGTACATTTTGACATTTCTGAGACCGGTCTTAGCTTTAGTTTTCGTCTCTGAATGTCAGCATTAGTGTCTTCGCCTCTTATTAGGTTTTAAGTGCAAATTTTTTTCCGAGTAGGGCGTCCCCTCCTCTCCCAGCTAAACGGTTAATTGTAGAAAAAAAAACAGATTAGTGGCACATGTAATGAACTAAAAAAGGAAACTATCACTACTAAAGAGCACCTACACGTTAACGGGTAATAGGCGATCAACTTGAAAAAGGAAAACTTGTAAAATATCCGGTGAAAAGTATATTGATGACGTTGTTACTTCTTTCATCGTCAACATTATAATCAGCCGCTGTCAGTCCACTGCTGGCTTTTTCCAAGACACGCCACTGAGCCCGATCTTCGGCTCTCCTCTAGTAATAATCCCTCCATGGGAACCCTACACTGCGCGTCTCCCGATACGATACCTTAATATCATCGTCATAAGGCTATGCTAGTCCACTGCTGGACATCGTTATCAACCCTTGTATGTCCCCACTGCTGGGGCACGGGTCTCTTCCTGCATCGCATCGCAGGAAGGTTAGGTCATACTCCACCACGGGGGCCAAGTCTGGATTGGTGAAGGATTGTAAGACAGTGGCGGCCTTACTGTCAGAAGTTATCAAGCCGCCCATAAGGCCTCTGACATGGCTTAACGACTGCCATTACATGACACCCGCACCAACGGCTTAGCGTGCCTTGCGAAGCACGGAAGCGCTCTAAAAAATGCCACTAGCGGTAGTCACGGGACGGTCACCCATCCTGCACCTGACCGCGCCTGTTGTTGCTTAACTTAAGTGATTGATTCCGGTTCGCCTTGGCCACGAGCGCTTCACCGATTTATTTATATTTTTTGTTATACTTATTGCACACGAAACTTTAGACAGGACCTTACATAAGAAATAACGAAATTTATCAATCTATATAAATAAAATTCAAAGTCCTGACTGACTGACTCATGAACGACCAAGCCGTTGGACCTAGGAAGCTGAAATTTTGCACAGAGGACCTATATATAATGAAGGCGAGGAATAAGACCGGATTTTTTGAAATTCAACCCCTGGGGGCGCCCCAAAGGGTTGCCAAAATTTGTATGGGAGGTATAAAGAATTTTGTCAAATTTTTTTACAACTTAAAATAAATACTGTTCAACACAATTGATTGAACACCTGTTTCACCGTTTTTTTTTTAATATACCCCTTAAGGGAGTGAACGGCGTTGCAAAATTTTGTAGCTACTAAAGTCCACGCGGACGGAGTCGCGGGCAAAAGCTAGTTAAATTATAAAGATTATTAATTGAGTTACATAGTTATAAAAAGTGTTACTCACCTCACAGATAAACCTGTACAGGTTTCAGTATAGATTTTTGTGCGAAGCACGGAAGCGCTCGGAAAAATGCCGCTAGCGGTAGTCACGGGACGGTCACCCATCCTGCACCTGACCGCGCCTGTTGTTGCTTACTCAAGCGATTGATTGTCGGCCCGAAAATCCGAAAAAAAAGTCCGATATAACAACACCCGTAAGTAAATCCGGATTAAAAGTCTACATTTTTTTTGTAGAATAATAAAAATTACACAAAAAGTACCCGGAACCGGCGTGCGTGCATGCAACGACTTATAAACGTTGATAAAGCGAAGGTGATCTGTCAGGATCGTGGCAAGTGGCAGTCCCTGGTCTCTGCCTACCCCTCTGGGGTACAGACGTGAGGTTATGTATGTATGTATGTATGTATATTACACAGATCTCGTTAGCCCCATACTAAGTACAACTGACTTGTGTTACAGGTGTTAACTCGACGATAGATTTAATACAATAAATACGTAGATAACATCCAAGACCCGGGACAAACCAGAAACGTTTGTCTCCTAGTTTGACCCACCCGGGGATCGAACCCGAGACCTTCGGTTTTACAGTCAGCGTGCCAACCGCTGCGCCACCGAGGCCGTGTATTGTACTGCTATTGCTTTGTAAACTACCAAATTGAGGCAAATGTCAACCATTGTCGTGCTTATTTCATTCTATTGAAAAACTATATAGGTATTAGACTCTAAGGCCTGGTCGGAAGGCGTCCTACACTACGTTTGCCGAGTCGCGGTCTCCACTCATGAACACAAATTTACCCATCGGTTTTCCGCGATCCCTTTACATTCCATTCTAATGCTAATGAGCAAAACCAGCCATTTTCGTTCCAGTTTTGATGATTAGAATGGAATGTAAAGCGTGTCATTTTCTTTTTCAGGAAACTCTGCAAATGCTAGATAGATAATAGTATATTTCATTACAAGTGCGGAAAGGCTGTCATTGCAAAGAGTTCCGACAAATGTCTACCCGAGCCGAGGCGCAGCCGAAGGCGAGTCGGAACAAGTTGCAATGACGGTTCCGCACGTGTACTGAACGACTATTATTAATACAGTTGCGAAAAAAATAAGCAATTTAATAAAGAAAAAATATTTGGAAAATGGCGCCAACCGTAAAAAAATATAAGCAGATATATTTTTTCTTCACCCATTCTAGTAGGCAAAGGGAACTATGCCCATACAGCCAAGTCTTCAGTAGAATTTTTTTATTGATATGAAATGAAAATGAAATTTAATAAGATGAAATGAAACCTAACTTAACTCATTCAATCAAATCATTAAATCTGATATTGAAACAAATTAGTAGCTCATAAAAACTTCTATGATTTTTTTTAGTAAAAACTTCATGGTTGGTTTTTCTTTTTAATAGACATTATTTTGACAGTTGGGAAAGAAAACGTACGAGTGCGGTAAAGTCAAAAAAATAGCACGAGTGTGTAATAGCCCACATCCCGCACGCTATACGTCCCTGTAATACGCCAATTTTTGAGCTACTGTATTAAAAAACATTTATTTTCATTTGCACACACACTCATACATGTACGAAAACAAAACAGCATATGCAGGGTACAGTAGTAAAACAAAAACACAAAATATAATAAATCTAACATTATAACATGCAACCCAAGGCAGGTACGATATGTACCTACATCAAATATTCATTGCAGTGGGTGCAGCAAATGTAAAATGGAATGGTACTGACTCAGCATATGTCCTGAAGAGGCGAGCTACTCCAGCGCTGGTGTTCGGAACACATCCGATCATAGATTTAGCTGATTATTTTGTATAGTGTTGGCAAGACTGTTTTCCGGTATCCATATTTGGTACTTTGCTGTGTCTATAACACGTTAGAATAAAAGCTGTGAATATAATTCATTCCGGCCTTTTTACTTATGTTTTCCCTAACACTGTGTGAAACATAAGTTTGATCCGGCTCGAAGGACCAAAAATGTTTCACACAGTGTTAGGGAAAACATAAGTAAAAAGGCCGGAATGAATTATATTCACAGCTTTGATCTAACGTGTTATAGACACAGCAAAGTACCAAATATGGATACCGGAAAACAGTCTTGCCAACACTATACAAAATAATCAGCTAAATCTATGATCGGATGTGTTCCGAACAGCTGGTATTATGCCAGTACCAGGTACTTATTAAAGCGGCGTGCCGGGTTCGACGAGCTATATCTGTGACTCAATATGCGACAATAAAATGAATACATACATACATAACCTCACGCGTGTATCCCAGAGGGGTAGGCATAGACCAGGGACCGCCACTTGCCACGATCCTGACAGATCACCTTCGCTTCATCAACGTTATACTATTTTTATTTTTAATGCACTAACCCGTGCTAAGGAACAAATTTAAAAACATATTTAGAGGCTAAAAATTTTCTGGCACGGATAGCCAGAGGTTGCGGGTTCGAATCCCGGCATGGGTGAAATTTTTAGCCTAAATAGGTTTTTAAATTCATCAACGTTCATAAGTCGTCGCATGCACGCACGCCGGTTCCGGGTACTTTTTATCTTTCCCTTTGCTAATACATCCCCTATTTGGTCGATGTGAGTTCGTTACCAGCCCTTCTACTCATATTCGCAATATATACCTATTTGTTACGTCAATCTTCCTTCATCCTCTCCACATGTCCAAACCAACGCAACATTCCTTTCAATAAAATGAAATAGTGAAATAAAAACTTCAGTAGTTAAAATTATAGTTATTATAGTTAGGATTAGTCGACGAATGCCATATTCTGGAAATGACACACTAGTCTAAAAATGACAAATTCTATAAATGACATATTTTGAAAAAGCCAGATTTTGTTAACGACTTATTTAGCAAAAGACAGTTTCTGGAAACGACATAATCTATTATTGACATACCTATTCTACAAATGCCACATTATCCTCAAATGAAGGGTCAAACTTATATTGTCCTAAAATAGATAGATAGAAAACACTTTATTGCACAACCAGAAAAATATTACAACCATGATTTTTAAATCTAAGTGATGTCACACAATAATAAGTAATAAGTCACACAGAACTATTACGATTATAGATTATAGAATGATTTAGAGGCATCGTATTTTTAGAAATAGGACCGGTAGCTTTTAGGGTTTTGTACCAATGCAGGCAAGCCAGAGAGGCTCTACCGAAAATGTCGAAGCGCCTCACGCGCAGCCTGCTGCGTCTGAGGAAATGCAATCTGCGCATAGCTGTGGCACTTATGACGAACCACTGCCCACTGAATAAACACTTCCACACCATGGGACTGACTGACAGCCCGTTGTGCCGAGGATGCCTCAAGGAAGATGAAACACCCGCCCACGTGACTATCCAGTGTGAAGGCGTGGAAGTGCAACGGACAGCCACCATCGGAAAGCTGGGATCCCTTCGGGAGGCCAGCAGTAACATTGGTGCACTGCTGGCTTTCTGGAAAGAAATTGGATGGCTGGAGTGATCTCACAGCCCTGCTACGTACAATGGCCCAACTATGAGGCTAAGTGCGGAAACCACAGGACAAACTAACTAAGGGTTTTGTACCTTAAGAACAAAAAGGAACCCTTATATGACCACTGTCTAACAGGATTTGGCTCGCATAATTTAGTCTCTGATTTTCGTTCCAGACAGCGATCTGGCCGGCCTCTGTCACGTGATCCGCGTCTCCATGGCGGAGCTGCAGAACCTGATGGCGGCGGCACGCTCGGACCGCGCGTACGGCGCTGCCAGAAGCAAATGCGCGGCGTGCGTACGCTCCTTTCCGTCCAACAGCGATTTAGTACGACATAATGAAGAGAGGCACTCTGAGGTGAGTCTGGGGACACTGTAGAATGTAAAAGAACAGGTACTGGTTGCAAAATCCGCTCCAAAAGGGTTTTGGCACGACATACTGAAGAGAGGCACTCGAAGGTGAGTCTGGGGACACTGTAGAATGGAATAGAACAGGTACTGGTTGCAAAATCCGCTCCAAAAGCGAGCTGACACAAAAAAAAACTGAAGAGAGGCACTTAGAGGTGAGTTTGGGGACACTGCAGAATAGAATAGTTACAGGTTGCAAAATCCGCTCCAAAAGCGTCTTGTCACGACATACTGCAGAGAAGCACTCGGAGGTAAGTCTAGGGACACTGCAGAATAGGATAGAACAGTACAGGGTGCAAAATCCGCTCCAACGGTAGGTTAGCACGACATACTGAAGAGAGGCACTCGAAGGTGCGTCAATGGACAGTGCAGCATAATCATCATCGACATTCATTTGATGCCCACTGTAGGACGTACACCTCCCTCATTTTTTTTCCCAAGCGTCACGGTCTTATGCCGTTAGCATCCAGCGACTCCTCGCCACCGTAGGATCTTCAGACCATCTGGTGGAGGGCCTGCCCACACTGCGTCGTCCGGTCCGTGGTCACCAGGTCAGAACTTTTTCGCCCCAGTGGCCATCAGTTCTTCGAGCTATGTGCCCCGCCCGCCACTGCCGCTGCAGAATAGAATGTTTGAAATAGAACAGTTACCAGGTTGTTATATTAACTGCTCCAACCGTGACCTGGTACGGAACACTGACAGGAGGCATTCTGAGTTGAGTCTGTGGACATTCCAGCATATAATGTAATAGAATAGAACTGGTAGCAGTAGAATAAAATCTGCTTCAGAACGAGCTGGCACTACACTGTTAAGAGAGGCACTCGGAGATGAGTCTGGGACTGTCCCCAGACGGGTTATAATTTGTTTTCTAATGTTATTTAAAGATGACATTTCTTAATTTTTTTTCATTCTGTTAGTCTTTCCAATATATTGTTACGGGCTAGGGTTCTGGATTTGGATGTAAAACACCAATGACAACTTCTTAGGATTTATTCACGCAGGGTTTGGTCTGCAGGTCTTCACGGCACGAAGTCCACACGTAGATTCCAATCGCAGGTTCAATCGAAGTCCAATAGTATCGCTGAGGTCGTAGGTTATCGCTCGTATCGCAGGTATGTTCACTTGAAGTTCACTCTTCGCTATTCCAAATGGAACTGACAGCGCGCCGCGGCGGCCGCTATTTATATCCGCCGGCCAGGGTTCTAGAACATTCCCGTAACTACGTACCTACACTCGGTACACGCGGCAAGGTCGCTCGAACAGTTACTCATTTAAAGAGTTTTGCACCTTACGCTAGTGGACATACGAGTCATTATTGCTTGCAGCGTTTATTGTTTACTAAAACGCAGCATGCGGCGACTATTCTAGATGGTTCGGGATAGGACCGCGACACTGCTCCCCTCTTAGAGATGCTCGTCCCGAGCATCTTCATTACTGCCGTGATAAGGAGCTAAGCGGTCGATGTGAACCACTTTTTGTGCACCTCTTGGCTGCCGTTGAATTCGGTACGTGACGTCATTTAACCGAGTTACCACTTTGTACGGTCCCTCCCATCTTGTCTGCAATTTCGGAGATTTTCCTTTTCGTCGAGTTACATTGTGAAGCCAGACTAGTGCTCCTTCTTCGAAGCCGCTTGTATTTGCTCGGCGGTCATACCTAGTCTTCATCTTTTCACTCGACTCCAATCCGTTTTCCCGTACTATGGCATGAATCTCTCGCATTTTCTCACGTAACTCGGAAATGTAGTCGTGTAGAGAACGTGGGTTATCAGGAGGCCCTCCAGTTAGCAGATCTACTGGTATTCTGAGTTCTCGGCCAAAATTTACACGCGCCGGGGTTACCTTCGTGCTTTCATGTTCTGCCGTTCGGTAGGCCAGAAGAAATGGCGGTATGTATTTGTCCCAGTCTCTCTGGTGCCTGTCAACGACTTTTGCTAAATGTCTCTCAAGTGTTTGGTTAAATCTTTCTACCATGCCGTCAGATTGAGGATGATATGGGGTGGTCCTAGTCTTATGCATTCCCAATATTTTACAGAGTTCTTGAAAAACTTGAGACTCAAAGTTCCGGCCTTGGTCGGAGTGTATTTCCAAGGGCACACCAAACCGGCAAACTACTTCCTCAAACAACTTTGAGGCAACAGTCGTGGCTTCTTGATTGGGTATGGCGAATACCTCCGGCCATTTAGTGAAGTAATCCATAACTACCATGAAATACCTATTTCCTGATTCCGTTACTGGGAACGGTCCAGCCACATCAACTGCAATGCGTTCCCATGGCGCACCAACGTTATAAAGTTGCAGATTTCCTCGGCTTCTAGTTGGTGGGCCTTTCACCGCGGCGCAAGTAGCACACTTGCGGCACCAATCTTGCACATCTTCTCGACAATGGAGCCAGTAAAACCTTTCTCGAATCTTTGTTAAAGTCCTTTTTACGCCCAAATGTCCACCTGACACGCCGTCATGTACTTCACGAAGGACATCTTGTACCTTATCTCTTGGGACAACTATCTGAAGATGGAACTCTCTGCCGTTAGGTTTCTCCCATTTTCGGTAAAGTATTCCGTTCCGAAGAATAAAACTGTCCCATTGAGCCCAGTATGCCTTGGTGACAGCACTAGTAGGAGCGACTTCGCACCATCTTGGCTTCTCCTCGCCTCGTTTCTTCCATGCGACAATGAGCCGTACATCTTCGTCATCTTCCTGTGCTTCTTTCATCGCCTCATCTTCCCAAGATCTCGATGGACTCATTCTTGTCAATCTCAATGGCAAATCCTTTGTCCCTTGTTTGGCACAGTGCTTGCACTCTTCAGGACTCTGCCTTCCTGTCAAATCGTTCCCATTGCATACTTGCGAGAATCTGGTTACTTGGGCTTTCTCTGCTCCAGCCAGTACTCGCCTCGGAATCCTAGCTTCGTTTCCCTGATTCACAGTGGAGGCCGGAGCGTCGTGGTTCTTTACTAACTCTTCAAAACGCTGCTCCATTTTGTTGAGACGCGCAACCAGTCTGTCATCTGTTTTGGTCAGTTGCCTCTCCTTCTTAGGACACGTGAACTGCAAATGCCCTCTTTCTCCACACTTGTAACACATGGGCCCGGAGTTCCTCTTGGCCGGTGTCTTGTTCTCTTTGACCTCTTTCGTAACTTCTCGAAGTTTATACCCTTGCCGGATATCATGACGCACGGCTTCAACTTCCAGGGCGTGTGCCAGAGCTTCTTTTAATGAAGAATGGTGGCGAAGCTTTACTGCAGCCCTAATATCAAGATCCCTAATTCCGTCGACGAAGGCTTGCAATATATTCGTATCCACCATTTTACTATCAGCAGAAGGGTACGCCTTTCGAACCAGCTTCTCAATTTCCAACGCCCATTGTTGAAGTCCTTCACCCAGGCGCTGAGTCCGGTCGCGTAGCTGGGCACGAAAAACGTGTTCCAGGTGTCGTTCCCCGTATCTAGCCTCAAGTGCCTCCAGCAGATCTTTGAACTCGCTGCCTGAGGTGGGCAGTGCCTCCAGGACAGATAAAGCCGAACCTCTGAGCGCGACGGTGAGGGCTGTCAGGCTCTGTTCGTCCGTCCACCCGTTTGAAGCAGCGACAGTCTGGAACTGCTGTCGGTAGGCGACCCAAGATGTAGTACCATCGTACGGAGGCACCTTCACTTTAGGCCCCTGGCTTATGCTGACAACTCCGCTCGATGTAACTCCAGCAGCTTTTATACGCCGAACTTCCTGCTCTAGTCCAGTGAGGCCGTTTTTCAGACTTTGTAGGTCCTCCTCTAATTTGGTAACCCGTTCGGTCACTACCTCTACATGTTCATGTAGCTTAGCGACCGTATCACTGAACTTTGTAACGGCAGAAAGGATCACCTGTTGATCTGCCTTCTGTTCTTCTCGCAGGCCTTTTTGTTCTTCTCGCAGGCCTCTTTGTTCTTCTCGCAGGCCTCTCTGTTCTTCTTGCAGGCACTGCATCTGCTTGCTCTGTTGTTCTTGCAGGCACTGCATCTGCTTGCTCTGTTGTTCTTGCAGGCACTGCATCTGCTTGCTCTGTTCTTCTCGCATGCCCTTCAACATTGCCATCAGGCACGACATATCCAAAACCTCCATTGTACGTGACGGAGGTTTAATGTCTTCGGTGGGCGTGGCCAGGTGGGCGTGGCTACGAGGCGGAGCCTGTTGGTCGGTTGGTGAAACCTGGTGGTCAAGGCCATTGGGCGGGGCCTGGCGCGCGGGGTCTGTGGGCGTGGCCTGGTGGGCGGGGCCAGTGGGCGTGGCCTGGTGGGTGGGCGTGGCCTGCGGGGCGGGGCCAGTGGGCGTGTCCCTATGGCCGGTGGGCGTGGCCTGAGGGGCAGTGGGCGTGGCTTGGTCAGTGGGCGTGGCCTGGGGGGCGGGGCCAGTGGGCGTGTCCCTATGGCCGGTGGGCGTGGCCTGAGGGGCAGTGGGCGTGGCCTCCGCAGCAGCTCTGGACCTGGTCCTCACTCCAGAAGTATCCTCTCTCGGAGTCAGTGGCATCTCCAAATCCCCAATTCTGACACCAAATGTTACGGGCTAGGGTTCTGGATTTGGATGTAAAACACCAATGACAACTTCTTAGGATTTATTCACGCAGGGTTTGGTCTGCAGGTCTTCACGACACGAAGTCCACACGTAGATTCCAATCGCAGGTTCAATCGAAGTCCAATAGTATCGCTGAGGTCGTAGGTTATCGCTCGTATCGCAGGTATGTTCACTTGAAGTTCACTCTTCGCTATTCCAAATGGAACTGACAGCGCGCCGCGGCGGCCGCTATTTATATCCGCCGGCCAGGGTTCTAGAACATTCCCGTAACTACGTACCTACACTCGGTACACGCGGCAAGGTCGCTCGAACAGTTACTCATTTAAAGAGTTTTGCACCTTACGCTAGTGGACATACGAGTCATTATTGCTTGCAGCGTTTATTGTTTACTAAAACGCAGCATGCGGCGACTATTCTAGATGGTTCGGGATAGGACCGCGACAATATGTTTTATTTGGTCCCTTAGTGTCCCACTGCTGGGCAAAGACTTAAAATGACTAAAATAGACCACTGATGATTTTCTATCTTCTTACAGTCAGCCGGCTCGTACATTTGTGGCGTGTGCACGCAACGTTTCGCCCACGAAGGCGTCCTAACGCAACACTATCAGGACCACTTCACCTGCTTCGTCTGCAAGAAGTGCGGCACGTCCCACACGTCGGCCGAAGAGATGCGGACGCACGCCAAGCGAAGTCACCCGCCGAAGAAGCCCGCGCGGACGAAGAAAGTCGCAAAGAAGGCGCCCGGCGTGAAGAAGGAAAAGCGGTTGTTGGAGTGTACGATATGTAATATTGGATTCACGTGAGTGGGGTTCCGTGGCTGGGCTGGGTGGATGGGCATGCTTTTTTGTACGGAACTGTATTGGTATGTATACGTTTTACACGTCGCCTGAAGAGAAGCGAAGTCACCTGCCGAAGAAGCCCGTGCGAACGAAGAAGTCGTAAGGAAGGCGCCCGATGTAAAGAAGAAAAAGGGGACGTTTGAGTGTAATATTGGATTCATATCAGTGGGGTATTGTTCTTGGTTTGGGTGAATGGGCATGTTTGTTTGTACTGTAATGTATGGATGGGCTATTATTATTGTTGTACGTCTTGCACTTCGATTTAAGAGGAGCGAAGTACATCCGCCGAAGAAGCTCGCGCGAACGAAGAAAATCGCGAAGCAGCGCGGCGTGAAAAAGGAAACGTATGTGGGAGGGTACGTTATTTGTAATATTGAATTAAAGTGTGCGGGTTTTTTTGGTAATTATATTTGATGAATTTGTGGTCGTCATAAGGTTTCAAATTAGTGAAAATATGTTACTAATATAGCAGACTAATAAAACAGAATTCATTTATTTGCTTCTTAAATCATACAGGGTCACAGTCTAAGCATAAAAATAACTGGAATAAAAAAAAAAGAGATCCCTTGATATTAGAATTAGTGGCCTACTAAGTTCAACATGCTTCAACTTTTGGATGGGCATAGTAAAGTGAATGCGGTTTTCCTGTTAGTTTAACGTAAACTAAATTATATCAAATCAATTTTTGTTGTCAAAATGTAATAAATTTGGACTTAAAAAAAATCCAAAATTAGTCCTCATCTAAATAAATAAAATTCAAGGTCCTGACTGACTGACTCACTCATCAACGCCCAGCCCAAGCCGTTGGACCTAGGAAGCTGAAATTTCGCACACAGGGTCTATATATAATGTAGCCAAGGAATAAGACCGGATTTTTTAAAATTCAACTCCTAAGGAGGCGAATACGGGTGCCAAAATTTTTATGGGAGGTATAAAGAATCTAATTGTCTAATTTTCTTGAAACCTAAAATAAATACTCTTTAACACAGTTGCTTGAACACGTGTTTCGCCGTTTTTTTAAATTTAATCCTTAAGGGAGTGAACGGGGTTGCAAAAGGTCCACGCGGACGGAGTTGCGGGCAAAAGCTAGTTATCACATATTATTCTAGAACTTAGAACTCACGCATTGAACCGGCCTTCATCCTAGACAACAATAACCTATTAAGGTTACCATCTGCGCTAACTAAACTGCTCTCATATGTTGTTGGCAGCACGATCAAGCGGCTCTCCTACCACAACTGTACGGTGCACAAGCCCCTCAAGCGGTGCGACAAATGCGGCAAGAAATATGCAAACAACGACTCGCTCAAGAAACACATGCAGTGAGTACTCGGCTGATGTTTCGATATCAACCCTTGTATGTCCCCAGTGTTGGGGCACGGGTCTTTTCCTGCATCGCAGGAAGGTTAGGCCATACTCCACCACGGGGGCCAAGTCCGGGTAGGCGGAGGATTGTAAGACAGTGGCGGGTCTTACTGTCAGAAGTTATCAAGCCGCCCGTGAGGCCTCTGACGTGGCTTAGCGACTGCCATTACATGACAGCCGGCACCAACGGCTTAACGTGCCTTGCGACTTGATGCGGCTGATGTTTGCTTTAAAAGAACTAAGATGATACATAACATAATCAGGTAGGAAGAGAGCAGGGACTGCCACTTGCCACGATCCTGACAGATCACGTTTACGTAATACAGAGAATATTGTAAAGAGGTTCGAAATTTCACTGATGCCGGTGAGTCGCCCATTAGCTCAGTTGGAAAGAGCGCTGGCACGGATAGCCAGAGGTCGCGGGTTCGAATCCCGGCATGGAATTTTTAGCCTCTGAATAGGTTTTTGAAATTGTCCTAAGCACGGGTTAGTGCATTAAAAAAAAGAATAAGATCACGTTTGCTTCATTAACTGACATATTAATAACTTAATTCCGGATTCACTAGATTTTTTGTCGGAAGAGTCCGACCTGGGAGTCTATTCTCGGCCATGCGAATAATGTGACAGAATCATTAGACATTCATTTTCTCATTCGGATTTAATCAAGCACGGCGTTCCGAATATTTTGTCTGCCGCTCGACTTTTTATGTTTACTTTACGACTTTTTACGACGAAGCGCTCGTGGCCTAGCCGAACCGAGTGATTGGAATCAATCAATTGAGTTAAGCAACAAACAGGCGCGGTCAGGTGCAGGATGGGTGACCGTCCCGTGGCTACCGCTAGTGGCATTTTTTCCGAGCGCTTCCGTGCTTCGCAAGGCACGTTAAGCCGTTGGTGCCAGCTGTCATGTAATGACGGTTGTTAAGCCATGTCAGAGGCCTTATGGGCGGCTTGATAACTTCAGACAGTAAGCCCGCCACTGTCTTACAATCCTCCGCCTACCCGGACTTGGCCCCCGTGGTGGAGTATGGCCTAACCTTCCTGCGATGCGGGAAGAGACCCCTGCCCCAGTAGTGGGACCATACAAGGGTTGATATCGATCGACTTTTAATGTAGAATTCCAAGTCATAAGCCTTAGAGTCGTATACGACTTATTTGCTAATGAAGTGAGACTTGGCTCCCAGGTTTCGCTCCGATACGCAAAGCTTCATCATAGTGAGTTGAGACGGAACTCATAGCGTCACTTGGTCGACTTTGCAGTCAGAGATGAGCATGGCGTAAATGTAATGGTTCCTTGTTGACTACGGAAAAGGAATTGGACCAAGGACGTTTCGGATATGATCACCGCTTCTCTTTGTTTTGACATAACTGTAAAGATACACGTCTCTGACTACCTTTTTCTCTCCAACCCAGAGCGATCCACAATGGCGGCCTGCCCAAGCAACAATGCCCGGTTTGTCACAAGCAGTACGCGGGACAGGGCTCACTGGCGACACACATGCAGATACAGCACGCCCATGACGCGGGTTATTGCGCTGAGTGCGACAGGTGAGTCGCTAGTGCGATAGATAAGTCTGTTGTGCGATAGGTGAGTCGCTAGTGCGATAGATAAGTCTGTTGTGCGACAGGTGAGTCGCTAGTGCGATAGATAAGTCTGTTGTGCGACAGGTGAGTCGCTAGTGCGATTGGTGACACGCTAGTGCGGCCGGTGAGTCGCTAGTGCGACAGATGAGTGGCTAGTGCAACAGACGAGTCGCCAGTGCGATAGGTGAGTCGCTAGTGTGACAGATGACTCGCTTGTGGAGTAGCCATGTAATGTATTTATTAACAGACTTGAAAAAAATAGGACGTTCTTCAGGATCTTTTTTTTTAATTTTATATGTATGTTCTCGTGTACAATAAAGTGTTATACAGGGTGTCTCATTCAAATCGGTCAGTATGGGAAAGTCTGAAACTATAAGACATACGAAGATCTGTTCTGAGGAACCATGTCATCGATTTTAATAATTAGGAAAACTGCATTCATACATTTTAAAAAACATCTGTACTCCGTTCGGGAATCGAACCCGGTTGTTTTGAAAAAAAAAAACCTACACTATTTCTATTAAGATGTCGATTGTGTAGGTCTAAAGCAGTAAATGTCTGTATGAAACATGATGTCTAAAATGAATAAAATGCATTGTTTTCATACAATCGTAAGATCGTTACCTAAACGTGTTGAATATTGTATTAAAAGTCGGTGGTCACTTTAGACATCATGTTTCATACAGACATTTACTGCTTAAGACCTACACAATCGATATCTAAATAGAAAGAGTGTAGATTTTTTTTCAAAACAACCGGGTTCGATTCCCGAAAAGAGTACAGATGTTTTTTTAAATGTATGAGTGCAGTTTTTCTTGTTATCAAAATCGATGACATGGTTCCTCATAACAGATCTTCGTATGTCTTATAGTTTCAGACTTTCCCATACTGACCGATTTGAATGAGACACCCTGTATACTGTACTTAACACTGGTTTCGTTTCAGTGAACGAAGACGGAGAGATTGATTGAACTGAGGCTAAACCTATAACTTGTCCCGGCAGGCATTTCAAGAGCGCTTACTACTACCGGCGTCACATCAAATACAACTGGAGGCACCGCACCGAAGCGGTTATGAAGTGAGTAATGAACGGAGTCTCCTTATAACTAAGATGTTAGACAAACAAATATGTTAGAGGCTATTTTGGGCAAAGGCTTTCTCTTTACTGCAGACCATCCAAACAGTATTCTAGAGGATCCTAAGTCTTTTAAGGAAAGGTGTCCTCATAAATTAGACTAGAAGAGCCTGGTGTACAGATACTTCTAACAGGGTATCCTAATTTGGGACCAGCGCCTTGACTATGTTCGGCGGCCTCGGTGGCGCAGCGGTTTGGCACGCTGCTGTAAAACCGAAGGTCTCGGGTTCGATCCCGGCCGGGTCAAACTAGGAAACGAACTTTTCTAATTTGTCTCTGGTCTTGGATGTTATCTATGTATTTATTGTATTAAGTCTATCGTCGAGTTAGCACCTATAACACAAGTCATTTAGTTGTACTTAGTATAGGGCTAACGAGATCTGTGTAATATGTCCATGAATATTTATTATTATTATTATTATTATATGTAACTTTTAACGTATGCATCTGTGTGCGAAAGTGTAATATTTACTCAACTCTGCCGCATAGATACTGTGACCTGTTAGGTCATTTGTAAACTTTTTAGTTTGTTACAGTAAGAAGGTTTAGGTCACTAATTTAGTTAGGAAAAGATAGTTTTAAATATTTACAATTTTTAATTAGGTTTTTACAATTTTAATTAGCTTTAGTTTTTAGTTTTAATACACTTTAGTTTTTAGTCTAAATACTAACACTATGATAGCTTTAATAGTCTTTAGCTCTGCTCAGGGTCGTAGTTCGTATTAATGGATCGAGTACACTTTGCACTGTTTATTTGGGTTAGTCCACTTAGCTTGCGCAGTTGCGGGTAGACGCCACGGCAGTCTAGGGTCAAACTCCGGCGCAGCAGATACAGGCGAAGGGCAGCCTTCGATTGAGAGCGTAGAACTCGGCCAGCAACAAGGGCCCTGGAATTCGGCAAATATAGACATTTTTAGAAATGTCCGAATTCACGTTACGCACTGCAACACAGCAACAACTTTTCTTGTTCATGAGATTGATTCACGTAGAAGCTAGTGGGACCCAATTAAGCATTAGATAGTGATCAATGATGTGGTATGTGCAGGCGAAATCAGCTTGGATGCTATATGAAAGAAAGGCGTAATGTGTATCAGCATTTCAGTGGATATTTGATATGTGGCAGTGATATTGCGCCACATAATTGTACGACAAAGTCCAGTAGATATTTCATTTTCGCACACATATGTATACGTAAAAACTTACATAATCAAGGCGCTGAACAGGTGATTGTGTTGTGTGGAAGTTATTATCATTATCGCCCCAGGTACGAATGCGACGAGTGCGGCAAGAAGTTTATGTCCAAGAAGTATGTGTCCAATCACATCGAGACCGTGCACGTACGACGCCTCAACTATAAGTGCGCCGACTGTGGGAAGGTACGTGCAATTTAAATTGAGATTAATTGTTTTTTTTACATTAATTTTTTCTTTAATATAACGAGACCATGCACGTACGGCGCTTCAACTATAAGGGCGCGGATTGCGGGAAGATACGTGCAATTTAAATTTGTTAATGGTTTTTTTATGTAAGATAAGATAAGATAAGAATATTTTTTATGTACATAAATTTTGCACTTGATACATCGAGACAATGCACGTACGCCGCACCTAATATAAGTGTGCGAACTATGGGAAGATACGTGCATTGTGTATTCATATTAATTGCCTTTTATAAACATAAATTTTGCCTTTAATACATCGAGACCCTGCATGTACTCCAGCTGTTCACCTTAGGAGGAGTTCGATAACAAACCCTGACGTGAGATTTTTATAATATAATGAATGTATTATATAAAAATCCCTTTTTATAATTGGTTTTACGTGTACGTTTTCATACAAAATTCACCCAAGAATCAGCTAAGAAAATCTCCTCCCCCAGGAGTACACGTCAAACGCATCGCTAGGCGCACACGTCCGCAAGCATCACTCGACCAAGCCGCGGAAGACGACCAACCCGAATGTCTGCGAGATTTGCGGCAAGTCCTTCAAGGTAAAACCACTGACTTTGGTATGCTAAAAAGTCATTGACGAGTTTTATAGTGCTTCAAGGTAAAGCTACTGATTTTGGTATGCTAGAAGGTGATTGTCGAGTTTTATAGTTTTTCAAGGTAAAGTCACTGACTTTGGTATGCTAGAAGGTGATTGTCGAGTTTTATAGTTCTTCAAGGTAAAGCCGCTGACTTTGGTATGCTAGAAGGTGATTGACGAGTTTATAGTCCTTCAAGATAAAGCCACTGACTTTTGTATGCTAGAAGGTGATTGTCGAGTTTTATAGTCCTTCAAGGTAAAGCCACTGACTTTTGTGTGCCAGAAGGTGATTGACGAGTTTATAGTTACACTATTTTTATTTTTAATGCACTAACCCGTGCTAAGGAACTAAAAACCTATTTAGAGGCTAAAAATTTCACCCATGCCGGGATTCGAACCCGCAACCTCTGGCTATCCGTACCAGCGCTCTACCAATTGAGCCAATGGGCGACTCACGGCATCAGTGAAATTTCGAACCTCTTTACAATATTCTCTGTATTACGTACAGGCAGCGACATCTGACTTAAGCAAATTGCATTACTTACAGCCCGACTACCTACTTTGCAGTTAGGTTTAACATCGGAACGATATCACTGTACCCACATGATTACACTATTTTTATTTTTAATGCACTAACCCGTGCTAAGGAACAAATTTAAAAACCTATTTAGAGGCTAAAAATTTCACCCATGCCGGGATTCGAACCCGCAACCTCTGGCTATCCGTGCCAGCGCTCTACCAATTGAGCCAATGGGCGACTCACGGCATCAGTGAAATTTCGAACCTCTTTACAAAATTTCACTGATGCCGTGAGTCGCCCATTGGCTCAATTGGTAGAGCGCTGGTACGGATAGCCAGAGGTTGCGGGTTCGAATCCCGGCATGGGTGAAATTTTTAGCCTCTAAATAGGTTTTTAAATTTGTTCCTTAGCACGGGTTAGTTTATAGTTCTTCAAGGTAAAGCCACTGACTTTGGTTTTCCATAAGGTGATTGTCGAGTTTATGGTTTTTCGAGGTAAAGCCATTAACTTTGGTATGCTGGAAGGTGATTGACGAGTCTATAGTCCTTTAAGATAAAGCCACTGACTTGGTAAATCATTTTGGAAACAACTTTCCTTTATCAAAATGTAAACTATATCATGTACAGCCTATTTATTCTTACTTTTCCAATTTAGTAAACAAGATTCTAACCTTAAAATTGAGATTAGATGCCTAAACTAGTTTACTAAATTGGACAAGTAAGAATAAATAGACTGTATAACAGAAATTATGTCTAAAATGACTGTAATATTATCATGTAGGTAACAAAACTTCAGACCACAAAGATGCCATATGGAGGAACAGGCCTGTTACCCAAATGTTGGCAGCGGTGGGCTTACTAACAATGATAATTTATTATACTATTATTTTTTTATATAAATTTTGTATTATTTTTCTCGGACTTTGTGGACGAAATTTTTGTAAATGAATTTTTAATTATTGTCTATGTTACTTTGTATCTTAGTAAATTACTTTTAAATTCCTCATTAAATAAGAATTCCTAAAAAAATATAGTTACAAATATATGTCATTTTAGTATTACCTCGGACTACATTTATCGTAAGTATTGAACGCTTGTTGCAGCTAAAGAAATGCCTGTCGGAGCATATGAACACACACACAGGCGCGCGACCGTTCGTCTGCAGTGTGTGTGGGGACGCCTTCGCTTACTCCTCCGTCTTGTACACACACAACCGACTGAAGCATTTGAGGCTCAAGGCGAGAGGGAAAGCGCCGCCCGCGCCAGCGCCGGCTCCGGAGATTGGTGAGTTGGCTAAATCATTTTGGGCACTTAATAACTATACTATTTTTATTTTTAATGCACTAACCCGTGCTAAGGACAATTTTTAAAAAACCAATTTAGAGGTTAAAAATTCCACCCGTGCCGGGATTCGAACCCGCGACCTCTGGCTATCCGTGCCAGCGCTCTATCCAACTGAGCTAATGGGCGACTCACCGGCATCAGTGAAATTTCGAAATTTCTACACTATTCTCTGTATTACGTACAGGCAGCGACATCTGGCTGAAGTAGATTGCATCACTTACAGCCCCGACGTCATATCACCCTTAGGACTGTGTCAAAATAAATAAATGTTACTGTGTCTTTCGTTCTAGCCAACGTGGGCGCTTATGCGACTGCGCCGCGTCCTCAGCCTTACACGGAAGACTCGGCCAGTTATAACAGCGCGCAGTTCTTCAGGACGTTCAGGATTTAGACCCTTCTGCGACGGTCCATCAGGTCCTTGGAAGAGCTTAGTGTTTCGATAAGATTTTCACTTGTGACGGTGTTTCAAACTCAAAAGAAGCCCAGAAATTGTGACTTGATCACCGTTGATCCATGGTGGAGTATGGCCTAACGTTCATACAAAGGGTTTATATTGTCGCGGTCCCCTCTCGAACCATCTAGAATAGAGTTTCTGGAAGCCTATCGAATAGTCGCCGCACGCTTCGTTTTAGTAACGCTGCAAGCAATAATGAGTCTTATGTCTATTGGTATAAGGCTCACAACTCTATGACATGAAGCTGTTCTAGAGTTGTTGCCGCGTGCACCGAGGGAAAGTACATGCGGGAATTTTCGAGAACTCTTGCCGGCGGATATAAATAGCGACCGCAGAGGCGCGCAGTCAGTTCATTTTGGACTTGCGAAGAGTAAACTTCGAGCGAACCTACCTGCGAAACGAGTGATAACCTACGACCTCAGCGATACTATTTCACTTTGAATGGACCTGCGATTTGGAATTTTCGTGTGGACTTCGTGTTGTGAAGACCTGCAGACCAGACCCTTCTTCTTCTCCAGGCTATATGTTAGTCCATTGTTGGACATAGCCCTCTCTTAATGAGCGCCATAGCGCCCTGTCTTCAGCTTGCCGCATCCATCATCTGCCGGCAGTTTTTCGCAGATCGTCCTCCCACCTGGTCGGAGGGCGTCCTACACTACGTTTGCCGCGTCGCGGTCTCCACTCAAGAACACGTTTACTCCAACGGTACCAGACCAGACCCTGAGTGAGTAAATCCTAAGAAGTTGTCATTGGCGTATTACCTCCAAATCTAGAACCCTAGCCCGTAACAATATCGAATCATAGCAATTACAAATTAGGTGGCAACTATAGTACGAGAATGGTCTACCCGTCTCCAAATGGAAAAGTTTGTGGTGGGTTCACGTCCAAGGTTTTTAAAGCGACTTTTAACTCTGCGGTTCAGACTTTAGCTAAATAAGAATCGCCTCTTTTTGGTTAAAAAATTGGTTAACTGTTCGCTGGAAGAGATCTCTCTTAGAGATAAGTTCGCCGTGGTTTATGTAATAGTAATTCAAACGAATTGTTTGCAATTAAGGTTATTAAATTGTACCGAGTTTAAAGGGCAGGTAAATGCAAGCATACAAGCAAATGAATCAGAACAATATATTTATTGTAAATTAACAATATGTTATAAGTTAAGTAAATATTTTCGAAGTTATGTTATCGTTATTTTAGTGTCCAGAGTATTAATGTTGTTATTAATGTTAGCATTAAATGAAAACCGGTCAAGCTCGTGTTAACCACGCACCGTATATGGTTCCGTAGAATATAAGATTTTGTTTTCCGCTTTACAAAAACAACTTAACAACTTCATCAAAGTGATTTTCAATAGAATTTGTACGAAGTTTTCATTTGATAAGATGCTCGTCTATTACTAGTTAACTTGTAAAGCATTAATTGTGTTTCTACAATCAACCGTTTAGCTGGGAGGGAACGCCTTACAAATTTAGGCTTTCAAACTTAATATTTCACAAACAGATCACTAAATGTTTTGTATTGTATTTCTTTATTTCGGATAAATAACAATCCACAGGTTGTTAGTAAAATGACACACAGTATTAAAACTAAATATGTTAGTGAACTCACAAGCCATACATAAATTCTAAATTGAAATATTAAATTTAATTAAAAAATATTTTTTTGAGTTGAAATCAAAATTTTAATTTTTAAGTTCAACTCCAAACTTATACTTTGGTTTACACAAAAGTTTTCCTTCACTCACAATATAGTTTTAGATAGCTAATTCAACGATAGCCTACACTAATATTAGACGAACACAAATTGAATCCCTAATTTAGGTGCATTGAAGGTAACCTAAAAAAAATCTTGTACGTTTTATCCTACCATTTTGTCAGATCGGCGAGCGGCGATCAGTATGTATTTCTATGGCAAATTTCAGCTATCTAGCACTTTTAAGTCTCTGTGCTAAACCGCGGACAGAAGGACATAGTGAAACTAAGAGGTCTTTGCTACGGAACACTAAAAAGTCCATAATTGAATTGTTCTACTTCTTTCATATATTTTGTAAGGAAGCAGAAACTTAACAAACATGGTATCTTAAGGGTCTCGTAATTATAGGAACTTGCTTGCAATGATGTTACAACATTTATTGGATTGATAGCAAAGTGAAAAGGCAGAGTTAGTAAACGTTTCGCTTTCAGCTTGCCATAACCGCCTTAGGCGAGAGCAATACCCTCCGCCAGCCCCTGGGCACTGAGCTGAAGTTGGCGAGGAGACAAGATCACCGTAGTGGACCGTGCCCTCCTCCTTGCGCGTGATTCCCCCTAGCATTCTGTTTCGTTCATCATCGTACAGTAGGCATTCCCATAGGACGGGTCCCTGTCCTCCTCTGCGGCTCCATGTCTAATTGCATTCTCCCCATCTGGGGCTGACATCATATCGACAAAGGATGCGACTCCGGGGTCCCGGCGTTGTGATAAAGCTCCGGAAGAAGGTTAGCGCGTATGGAAGCAGACAGGTGTAACAGATAATAGAAACCTCCGCGAGATATTTGCGGTAAAATGTTAGCACGTATGGAAGCGGACGAGTGATGCAGATAGTTTGAGCTCTAGAGTAGATGCGGTAGCATCTTTTGGAGGCGGTCTTTTTAAATATTATTATTATTTCTCTTCCTTGTTGAATCTTAGTCTAATGCTTCTAGTCGGGGTTGCGGGTTCTGTTGGACCTGACAGAGTGCCAGGAATGTGCATACTGTCTGAGCCGGCTGAATTTGGCCGGCGAGAAGACGATATCACCGTAGTGGACCGGGCCCTCCTCCGCGAGCGTGATCCCCCCTAGCATTCTATCCCGTTCATCGTCACACAGTGGGATTAGGCGAGAGCAATTCTTCCGCAGACATTTTTGCCTATCGCTCCACCACTCATACCCGGTATTCTTACCTGACACACGTGCACCCAGACATTCGTTCGCCGTTTGTACTATCGCCTCACAGAATTATTTGCAACGAATACCCGCTGGTAGACCCCTTGTGTTCCTCAGCCGCTCTCGGAGATTCGCCTGGAAGCGGGGCCAGTCCACGCCGCGATCCCGAAACCTCCCCGTCGGTTGCGAGTCGCCCCTGAGGCTTCCAACAGAAAACGTAATTAGCTGGTGGTCGCTGAGGGATACCGCCTCGTGCACCACCCACTCGCTTACCCGCACGCTGCGGGTGTGCAGAGTGAGGTCCACGTTGGATTCACCGTTCGGGCCCTTGAACGTTGGAGGCTGCCCATCGGTGTTCGCTATATGAAGGTCCCTGTTGAATATGAATGCCTCCGTATTCCGTGTCGGGGCCCCGACAAGCGTACTGCCTCGGTCGGCAGAACCACATCGGAGAATGGGCCTTGGAGTCCACGCCGATGACGATAGGGGCACCCCGCAACTCATCCAGCACCGCATCTAGATGGGCTATGTGCCTGTTGATGTCATCGGCGTATTGAAAATACGCCGAGGCCACATATACGTCGCCGCTGCGGGATGCGAGGTGGCACACCACACAATGGGAGCTGGACAGCTGGTGCAGGACGGTGACCGCCCCATCCCCCTTAGCCACGAAGACCGCGGCTTTGGGCACCTCCCCACACTCCAATATGTGGGTGTCGCCGGGGTATTGCTCCTACACCAGCATAAGGTCCAGCCCACGCTCCCTCGCGATCGCTCTGATTTCTGTGGTGGCGTCCCGCATCCCCTGGAGGTTCAGTTGGCCCACGTTCAACCTCCTTTCAGCCATAATGAATCTGTGAAAGCGCGCGTTGCTCCGCAAGTGCCCTGGCCGGGCAGTCCGCCGACGCCGTGGCGTGCGTAGTGGCCTCCTGCCTACCAAAACGGTGGCAGGTGCCGCACCTTCGGGCGGCCGATCCATACTGATCCTTCCTATGGCCCCCCTGGCCGCACTGCCCGCATCTCGCCTCTTAGGCCCGGCAGAATTTTTCGGGGTGGCCGTATTGCTGGCACTTCGAGTAGCAAGTGGCTCTCATGAAATCAACCACCGACCACCCTATATAGACTCGGCCCATATTTTTGCTTAATATGCGGTCGCGGAGGGCAGGCTGGCATTCCAGCACCTTGGTGGTCCTGGTTCTTTCCCTGCGCCATTTTTTAAATGCCAGTTTTATGGCAGTCGCGTACCTTTCCCGAGGCCATTCCGGGTCCTCCGCCAGATTTTGGTTATAAAGCGCCTCCAAGGTCGTGTCCGAGTCCGGGCTGCCCTCCATGTTGAGGAGGGCTATGAGTGGCAATCTTTTCTTCGGCTCAGACACCCGTAAGCCGTTTGGTAGCGCACCCTTTATTTTGGCCGCCGATTCCTCTGAGGACGTTTGGATAATTATACCCGCGTTGGCCACCTTCCTTATGTGGTCGACCTTGATGTTGAGCGATCCCGGGCTTATGGCCGACGTGACCGCGCTTTTGGTGGCTTCGGCAGTCGTTAGCTTATCGATATTCGGCCCGGCATAAATTGCTAGTACCGGCCCTGCCCTGGCTGTGATGGGCACGTGTCCTCGTCCCCCTGCGGTTTTTAGCGCGCTTTCATAGCTTCCACGGGCTGGTGCCACAGCAGCGCCCGTGGGTCCAGTCAATCCAGCCTTTAACTTTTCTCATTTAGACTGCTGCGGCCAGGCGAAGGGCCAAAGCCTCTCGCCTCTTTGGCCCGGCAGAATTTTTCGGGGTGGCCGTATTGCTGGCACTTCGAGCAGCAAGTGGCTCTCATGAAATCAGCCACCTAAATCACCGACCACCCTATATAGACTCGGCCGCTATTTTTGTTTAATATGCGGTCGCGGAGGGCAGGCTGGCATTCCAGCACCATGGTGGTCGTTGTCTTCTCCCTGCGCCATTTTTTAACGCCACTTTTATGGCGGCCGCGTATCTCTCTCTGGGCCATTCCGGGTCTTCCGCCAGGTTTTTGCACGTTCGCACTATTGCATCCGTAAATTCCTTTCTCAATATATTGGCTTGTTGGGCTTGTTCATCTTCAGGTGTCCCATGTTTTCGCGGATACCCACGCGAAAGAGCTCCCAGCGTACCCCACGATCCCGAAACCTGGTAGGCTCGTCCTGCGGCCGCACCCTGGCTGGCATTCGGCTCCCCGCGTCGGTCCGGCCTCAAATGTCAGCAAACTGTGGTCGCTGGCGCTGGCCTCCGCGTGCACCATCCATCCCTCGATGAAGACGCCGCGCGTGTGGAGAGTCAGATCTACGTTGGACTCACCGTTGGCGCTGCAGAGAGTCGATGGCTGCCCTGGGCAGTTTGCAGACTCCGGATGAAATCCTCCATATTCTTCTTGCGGTGTTCCGAGTCGGGACCCCGCCCGACGTACTGGCGACGCTCGCAGTGCCACATTGGCGAGTGGGCGTTAGAGTCAACGCCAATCAGGACCCTCCTCCCGCGGAGCTCGTCCAGCACCATGTCCAGGTGTTGTAGGTGCCAGACTATGTCGTGACTATATTGAAAATAGGCGGACACGACATAGAGCTCGCTTGCAGGTCACACAGCAGGTGGCTTCGGCCGTGCACTTTTCATTTTCGTGCCCACTCTGACCACACCTGCCGCAGGTCACCTCTTTTTGGCGGCAGTACCTCTCCGGGTGGCCAAATTGCTGACATTTTTTTTTTCGCGAGGTTTACTGCCACCATTAATACCGTGGCAACCTTGAAGTCATTATATTAAAACGAATAAAAAAAAACACATTAATAACATAAATTCATATTAGTAACCAGTTTTATAAAATTATCTTAATTGCTATATATCATTGTATTGTGAATTTGTTTATAAATAATGAGTATAATATATGTATTTTCTCTTTTTCTTTTCTTTGTTTCTTTCCTTTTTTTTTTCTCTGTGCTTCTTTTTTTGTTTCAGTCCTTTTTTTTTTTTTTCTCAAACTCATTTATAGTCGCCGCAATGATATAATGTATATAAAGTAATAAAAACAGGGTCAGATTGATAAAAATAACAGTTCAGTACGATAAAATAACAATTCAGTAAAAGTGTTGTGTTTACCCTAACGCCTTATCTCTGTCTACTCCAAAGAGTAGTCACAAGCAAGGCGCCGGGGTACAATATTAAAATAGTTGCCATTATTAACATTAATAACATTAAAATCAATTTCAGTTAAAATACAATAAAATTTTTTTTTTTTTGACTATATTAAGCCACCTCTCGCTCGGACCGACTGAAAATTAATTTAAAAAATTTTTACTTTAGCTTATGGGCATTTGTCTCGCCCGGGCTACAGACGGCCCCCATTCGCCCTCGCGGCCGCGCGCGTCACCCCCAGGGCGAAGGCAAGGAAGGCCTCTCGACTCTTGGAGTCGGCCATAAAGGCGGCGAACGCCTCGCACCTCACCGCTCTTCCCAGGCGTATCTCGCAATCGGCCCTAGCAGCTCCAAAACGGGGACACTCCTCCAGCAGGTGCTCCAGCGTTTCGGGAGTCTCGTCATCACAGATGCAGGACGGACTCCCCGCGAGCTTGAACCTGTGGAGGTACGCTCGAAAGCCGCGGTGCCCCGTGAGGAGCTGCGCCTTGGCATTGCACATAGTGAATTTACCAAGGACTTTGTGGGCCGATGCGACATCCGGGAAGAACAGCGAGGTGACGCGGCCTGTGGCAGACTCGCTGTAGCGGGCCTGCCACTTTGCCACTGTCTCCCGTCTCACCTGCAGTTTTGCGTGTGAGACGGGATACAGGTCATAGGCTGCCGCGTCTTTGCGGGACAACGCCGCCCTCTTGGCCAACTCATCCGCGCGTTCGTTGCCGGGGATCCCGACGTGGGCCTTGATCCAGTAAAACCGGATCAGGCCCCCGTTTTTCTGGATGTCCGCCAGCTGGCCGTGAATCTTCACGGCCAGCGGGTGTGTGGGCGAGGTACTCCTGAGCAACTCCAGAGCGGATCTGGAGTCGCTCAGAACACTCGCCCTGATGGGAGCGGGACCCCCGGCAACGAGGTCGAGAGCCTTAGAGATCGCCACCATCTCCGCTTGGAAGACGGAGGCGAATCCCTCCAGCCTGAACCCCCTGGTGCGGACCTCAGCGCCGCCCTTCCACAGTGTGACCGCTCCCCCCACCTTGCCCTCGATCTAACTGCCGTCCGTGTAGGCCCTGGGCCAGTCGTCGGGCACCTTACTGAGCTCCTCCACGCTGGCCACCTCCTCAAACTCCACCGGAGTTCTAAGAGCGGGGTGTGCCAGCGTGAACGGGCTGCATCGGTGCTCGACTTCCCGGCCCGGGAGCGGGGCGAAAGGCCTTCCCCTCTTCAGCTCATAAAGTTGAAGGGCCTCCTCGGCCCTTAGGTCGAGAGGGAGGATCCTCGCCAGGAGGACGGCAGCAGTGAGGGAGGTGGTGCAATTGCTGACATTTGAGGTGGCACGTCAGGGAGACATAATCGGACACGGAGACTCACTGCCATCCTAGGTAGACCCTCTCCTTCGCCACCATTGGCGTCTCGCAGGGCCGGCTCGCATTCCAGGACGACCGTCGTATCGCCACCGTTGCGGCTTTTCTTGAAGGCCAGCTTGCAGCTCTCCTTTAATGTAGCTTGCGTCCATGTATGATCCTTGGAGAAGTTCTGCTGGTGCAGGCTGGCCAGAATCCTGATAGGTCGGGTCTCCCTCTACGTTATGCAGGTCGATCAGTAAGCGCCGCTTTTTTGGCTCCGTGACGCGCAGTGTTGGCCTGCACCTGAGTGGACGTCTGTATCACGACGCCAGCGTTGGCCACCATCCGTACCTTTTCCACCCGGACACTAATGGCCTTGGGTTCCACAGATCTTGATGAGGTCCTTGGTCGACTGCGCACTTTTAATGCCGCTCCCCACTTCTGGGTAAACCGCAAGGACCGGTCCGTTATGCGCGGGGATTGGAAGACCCTGCTGTTGCGCAGTCCCCCTCAGCTTCAGCATCGTGGCGTATGTAGCCGGAACGGTCCAGTCGATCAGTTTAATCCAGCCAAGCCTTTAGTTTATCGCATTCTGACTCTGCTGCGGCCAGGCGAAGGGCCAAAGCCCCGAGTATTGATAACACCTGCGCGCTAAGGTCCCCGATTATCGCCAGCTCGTCTTTGTTGAGGCGAGATGTTCGCGCACGGACCGCACCCGTGATGCCGTGACAGCCCTCACCTGCAGGCTAACCGGGCTCGCGGTATGGAGGTCGTTGTTGTCGGCGGCTGTGATCTTGGCCCTCTTGTCTGCCTCCACCTCCTCCGGCGAGAGCTGGTCTCGCGTGCGCTTACCGGTGTCCACCGCCTGCACCGGGGTAGCCGGGGCCTCCAGGCGCGCGTGGGTCCAGGTGACCGGTGACTCCAGCGGGGTACGAGTGAGGGTCCTCCTCGGTGCGAAGCCAGCAATGGTGACAGCTTCCTGCATAAGCTGCAGCTGCGCTTCTTCCGCGGGGCTCCTTGGGCGAGGGCCGCTCGGCCGTGGTGGCGGTTCGCCCAGAGGGGCGGACATGTCCCGCTACGGGAGATGTAAATATCACAAACAAAATCAACGTCTCTTTCGTGTAACATAAACCCGCAAGTAGATAGGGACAATACCCTCCGCCAGCCCATGGCCATACCAACATCATGTTATGATGGCCGAAACGCGAGAGCCCGATATCCGATTGAAGATTGGATGTCGGCTTATAGCCGTCCACTCGGTGCTCCCCACTCTTTTTTTTTGTCCCTTTAAGCTTCTGATTGCATTCTCTCCATCTGGGGCTGACGTCACACCCACAAGGATGCGACTCCGGTGTCCCGGCGTTGTTAGCAAGCTGCGGAAAGGAATGGTTGCGCATGGAGACAGTCATGTATAAACAGATTTTAGCTCTAAGCGTTGGAATTGAAAATTTGGTTGAAAAGAAACACAGAAGGTGACAGAAATGTGAGCGGTATGAAGAGGCATATAAAGGCATATCGGAAAGAAGCTAGCAGACAGTAGCAGAAACAGAAAGAAAAGCAAGCATATACATATTAAAAGTAAAAGAAGCAAGCACGCACATACACAGAATTGACAGACTTAAGATATCGCTTAGGAACTATGGTGGCTGACCGCTTCTTTTGGTGGGATTATAAAGTTTGTTCCACTTTTTCATATTGTTTTCCTTTTTTTTTTGCTGTACTGTGATTTTTTCAGCATTTTTTTTTCCACCATTCCACCATTTGTCCTGGTGGAGTTCCAGGAGTTCGCGAACTCCCTAAGCCAGCTGAAGTTGGCCGGCGAGGAGACAAGATCGCCGTAGTGGACCGGGCCCTCCTCGCGCCTGATCCCCCCTATCATTGTTGCGTTCGTCCTCATACAGTGGGCATTCCCATAGGACGTGGTCCCTATCCACCTCATCGGCCCCACATTCACACGCACTCGACTCACACAGTGCCAGGTCGTGCATGCGCTTCCTAAAGCAGCCATGTCCCGAGAGCAGCTGGAATACCCGGTAGTCTGGCTCAACCCAGTCCTGGCCCAGGCGGGCGTTAATGCTCGGGAAGAACCTGTAGAGGTCCCGGCCCTTGGAGTCGGTCTCCCACCGGTCTTGCCCCTCCAGGTCGGCCGGGAAAACACCGGCCAAGACTGGCAGCGCCGCAGTACTACAGGTTCTGTATGCCTTGGTGAGGAGGATCAGCGCAGGCCTTTGGGTCCGAAGCAAGGCAGCACGCACCGTGTGAAAGGAAACACGGTGGAACCAGCATGTGGCAGCGTAGGTGAGGGTGGAGATGTACGTGCCCTTGTACAGGACTTTCAAGGCCCTAAATTTGATTCCCCACGAAGACGCTGAGACCCTTGACATCTTGCCAAAGCACGCCGCGGCGCGCTCCCCTATATATACCGCGTGTGGGGCGAAGGAGAGGCTCTCATCGAGGACCTCCCCAGCACCGTTGCCTGCCTTACCGACCTGACAGAGTCGCCATTCAGCTTAATAGTGGGTGGGCGTTTTAATTTTCCTTTGACCGTCATCGTTTGGGATTTAGCCGGGGCAAAGCTCAGCCGGTTCCGGAGGCCCCAGGCTGTTATTTGCTCTAGGGCCTCCGCCGCAGCACATTCGGTGGCTGCCCGAGACGGCGACTCTATCATTTTGGTGAGGTCATCAGCGTATGCAATTGTGGATGTCCCCTGCGGTAGGTGCGGTAGTTTTTTTTTTTTTTTATAAGGTCCTGCCACCGTTTATTTCGTGGCAACCTTGAAGTCAATTTATTATTAAAATAACATGTCAATGTTAATATGTCATAAATTTAAAATTAATTCAATTATTCTATTATTATTATTAAAATACACAGTAAAATTATTAAAAGATGCAATATTATTAAAGTATACAATATAAATTTAAATTTTTGAATAATACGTGATAAAGTTCAATTGTGAATATTAGAGTAACATAAAAATAATTCTTAGTTTTACTTAGTCTAATGGGTTTAAATTTTGCGTTCCTTTTTTTTTTTTTGGCATGTTTTCTTTTCTCTTTTTTTACTTTTTGCTTTCAATGTCTTTTTGATGGATTTGTTAACTTTTTTTTTTTTTTCTAGTATTATATATATACTTTTTTTTTTTTCATAACCCATGTACATAATTTCAGAAGAATAAGTGAAGTAAAACTTATGTTATATAAGATTGTTACCCTTTTTTTAAAAATTAAAAAAATAAAATTCTAAAATATAAAAAGTTTTAAAATTAAATTTACACAGTCGTGTTTACCCCGGCGCCTTATCTCTGTCTACTCAATCGAGTAGTCACAAGCAAGGCGCCGGGGTTTTAATAATATGAGGTGTCAAAAACATTAAAATTAAATTTATTTAAATTACAATAAGATGTCAAGAAATTAAAAAGAAGAAATGCCTTGGTTAATTAATATTAGGTGTGTTCCCCGGCGCCTTATCTCTGTCTACTCCATCGAGTAGTCACAAGCAAGGCGCCGGGGTCCTGTAATGTTTGCCGACTTATTATAATCTTACCCTCTTCCCCGGCTTAAAAATGGGTATCTGGGTCGCCCAGGTTAAACCCAGCCCCCATTCGCCCTCGCGGCCGCGCGCGTCACCCCCAGGGCGAAGGCAAGGAAGGTCTCTCGACTCTTGGAGTCGGCCATAAAGGCGGCGAACGCCTCGCACCTCACCGCTCTTCCCAGGCGTATCTCGCAATCGGCCCTAGCAGCTCCAAAACGGGGGCACTCCTCCAGCAGGTGCTCCAGCGTTTCGGGAGTCTCGTCATCACAGATGCAGGACGGACTCCCCGCGAGCTTGAACCTGTGGAGGTACGCTCGAAAGCCGCCGTGCCCCGTAAGGAGCTGCGCCTTGGCATTGCACATAGTGAGTTTGCCAAGGACTTTGTGGGCCGATGCGACGTCCGGGAAGAACAGCGAGGTGACGCGGCCTGTGGCAGATTCGCTGTAGCGAGCCTGCCACTTTGCCACTGTCTCCCGTCTCACCTGCAGTTTTGCGTGTGAGACGGGATACAGGTCGTAGGCTGCCGCGTCTTTGCGAGACAGCGCCGCCCTCTTGGCCAACTCGTCCGCGCGTTCGTTGCCGGGGATCCCGACATGGGCCTTGATCCAGTAAAACCGGATCAGGCCCCCGTTTTCCTGAATGTGCGCCAGCTGGCCGTGGATCTTCACGGCCAGCGGGTGTGTGGGCGAGGTACTCCTGAGCAACTCCAGAGCGGATCTGGAGTCGCTCAGAACACTCGCCCTGATGGGAGCGGGACCCCCGGCAACGAGGTCGAGAGCCTTAGAGATCGCCACCATCTCCGCTTGGATGACGGAGGCGAATCCCTCCAGCCTGAACCCCCTGGTGCGGACCTCAGCGCCGCCCTTCCACAGTGTGACCGCTCCCCCCACCTTGCCCTCGATCTAACTGCCGTCCGTGTAGGCCCTGGGCCAGTCGTCGGGCACCTTATCGAGCTCCTCCACGCTGGCCACCTCCTCGAACTCCACCGGAGTCCTCAGAGCGGGGTGTGCCAGCGCGAACGGGCTGCATCGGTGCTCGACTTCCCGGCCCGGGAGCGGGGCGAAGGGCCTCCCCCTCTTCAGCTCGTAAAGTTGAAGGGCCTCCTCGGCCCTTAGGTCGAGGGGGAGGATCCTCGCCAGGAGGACGGCAGATGTGAGGGAGGTGGTGCGATGGGCCTTAGCGATGCGGATCGCGAAGGCCCTGGTCACCCTGTCGAGCACGGCCCTGGGGCCCGCACGTTGCGCGACAGGCGCCCAGACGTTGGCCGCATAGAGGATAGTAGGCTCGATGACGGTAGTGTAGAGCAGCCGGACGATATCGGCATTTAAGCCCCAAGTCGCCCTGGCCGCTCTAGACACCATCTGGAACCTAGCCATAGCTTTGCCGCAGACCCTGTTGAGGTGGCTAAGAAAATTGAGGTTCTTGTCGATCGTCAGACCCAGTACGGTGATCTCATCCGAGAACGCGATGTCTTCCCCCCCAAGACTCAGTTTGGGCGGGATCACATCGCGCTTCTTGGTGACCACCATAGCTTGGGTCTTTCGAGCGGCGAACCTCATCTTAGCCGCCTCTCCCCACTCAGACACGGCTTCCAGCGCGGCGTTGAGGATCCCCTCAAGCTCACCCGCAGTCTGCGCCGCGGCGATAATCAAAATATCGTCCGCGAACGCCTGCAGGTGAGCTCTCAGGTCCTCGCCGCGCCGGAGCAAAGGGTCGAGTAGCAGGTTCCACAGCAGGGGACCGCACGTCGAGCCTTGGATGCAACCTTTTGAAGTAAGTCTGTCCACTTGTGCTCCAGCGTACCTGACTGTGACCTGTCTTTCGCTCAGGTAGCTGCACAGAAGTTGGTAGACAGACTGGTCGCATCCAGTGGCCAGGATCTGGTGTTTTATTCCGGGCCACCACGCATTGTCGAAGGCCCCCTCGATATCGAAGGAGACTACTCCGACAATGCGTTTCTGCCCGACCTGATCTCTTATGAGCTGGACAGCATCATACAAAGCGTCCTCCGTGCTGCGCTGCGGCATGAAGCCATATTGGCGCGGGCTCAGTCCTCCGCCCAACCCGAGCTGTAGTAGTAGGTGCGGTAGTAGCTAGGGACAGAACGACCCACCACCACCCAAGCCCATATCAACCTTACGGTTATACTGGGCCAAACATTGCAATTGTTTGGCTCCACCACGTGCAGGTTTTTTTTTCCTGGCTATATAACGACATATACATATAGTACCTAACTACCTTATCTAGCGCCCTTGCGGAATATATACATATAGCTATGTAGTCGGTTTTTTTTTTGCACGTGGTGAGCTTGTGTTCTGTCCCCTCACCCTTCCCTTTCAGCGGGCGCGGGTGGACGATATTTAGGCCGGCCCGAATGGGCAAAACACCACAAATACGTTTCACTTCGGTGTCATGTTCTCAATCCTTCACTCTCCTTCCTCCTCTCCGTCATTCGCTCCTACGTGCGTGCGCCAGCTCAGCTCGCTCCTGTGCGCTTCTCTTCTGGTGCCAGCTGTGTGCGAACTCTAAGCCTACGGAAGTTCGCCGGCCCGGAAACGAGATCGCAGAAGTAGACCGGGCCCTCCTCCTCGCGGGTAATGCCGTCTATCATCCTCTTTCTCTCATCCTCATACAGCGGACACTCCCACAGCACATGATTTCGGTCCTCATCTTCCGCTCCACACGCGCAGTCACTCGACTCGCACAGTTTAAAGCTGTGGAGTTTGCTCCTAAAACACCCATGTCCTGTCAAAATCTGCGACGTTTGATAGTCAGGCTCGACCCAACGAGACTTAAGTCGAACCTCCACGTCAGGAAAGAACTGGTATAACGCTCTTGCCTTGCTCTCACCCTGCCACCTTACCTGCCACTGGGCGACGACATCCTCCGTTATAGCCCGCTGCACCTTTCGGATTACCGGTCCGGGAGCCGGCTCCCGGCTCGCTTCCCAAGACTGACCAGCACGGGACACTTCGAGGTCTGCCGGCAATACACCCGCTAGCACAGGAAGGGCTGCCGTCGAGTTACTTCGGTAGGCCTTCGTGAGCAACGTCAGCGCGGGGCGCTGGGTGCGAAGAAGGGCGCTACGGACGACATGCATTCCTGTGCGTCGGTGCCACACGGCCGCCGCATAGATGATCGCCAGTATATATGAGCCTCAGGGCCGGAAATCGAACCCCCCAGGACACTGCGGACACTCGGGCCATCTTACCGAAGCACTTCGCCGCCCGCTCCCCGATGGACTGCGCATGCGGGGCGAATGAGAGTCCCGAGTCCAGCACCACTCCAAGCACTGTCGTCTGCTTGACTGACCTGACAGTGACGTCTCCCATTTTAATAATTGGCGCACGTTGGAGCTTCCCTCTGACTGTCATAGTTAGCGACTTTGCCGGAGAGAAGCTCAGCCGATTTCGCTCCCCCCATTCCAGTGCAAGGCTCAGCACCGCGGCCCCTGAGCGTTCAATGGCTGCCCGCGAGTTTGACTCGATCATCACTGTCAGGTCATCAGCGTAGGCCGTCAAAGATGCATCTTCGGGGATCGGAAGACGAAGCAGGTCGTCCATGAGGACGTTCCACAGTGTCGGCCCGACCACCGACCTCTGTGGACACCCCATGGTCGCGGCCTTCCACTCTACCCGGGGGCCGACAAACAGGCCAACTCGGCGGCTGGTGAAGTATCCCACCAACATCTTATAGATGTTAGGGGGACAGCCTCCACGTTTGGCCTTGACCAAGATCATCGGCCACCAGGCGTTGTCGAAGGCACCAGGGATGTCCAGGAATATCAGCTGCACATATTGCAGCACTCGGACTCCGCTGCGGCCAGGCGAAGGGCCAAAGCCCCAACTATGGACAGCACCTGCGCGCTAAGGTCGCCGATCACCGCCAGCTCGTCTTTGTTCAGTCGGGATGTACGCGCACGGACCGCACCCGTTATGCCGGTGACGGCGTCGCCAGACGGCACCTGCAGGCTGATCGGGCTCGCCGTGTGAAGGTCGCCGCTGTCGGCGGCCGCGATTTTGGCCCTCTTGTCTGCTTCTATTTCCTCCGGCGAGAGTTGGTCTCGCGTGCGCTTCCCGGTGTCCACCGCCTGCACCGGGGTAGCCGGGGCCTCCAGGCGCGCGTGGGTCCCGGTGACTCCGGCGGGGTACGAGTGAGGGTCCTCCTCGGAGCGAAGCCGGCAATAGTTACAGCTTCCTGCAGAAGCAGCTGCGCCTCTTCCGCGGGGCTCCTTGGGCGAGGGCCGCTCGGCCCTGGTGGCGGTTCGCCCAGAGGGGCGGACATGTCCCGCTGCGGGGGATTTCACGTAAACAGCACTCACAAATTATCGTCTCTGTCGTGTAACACAAAAAAAAAAACAAAAAAATCTGCACAAAAATAGTCACTGTCTATAAACTATACACTACATAGTCACTCTCTAGGCCGCCGAGCTACACACCTCCCGACCAATGGCGAACGCGGGGTGGAGCCTCAGGCAGCCTTCTCGTTCGCACTGGCAGTGGGCAGCGGCCGCTTGAACGGAAAACCTCTGTTGCCAGAACGAGAGGGTCCGAGCACACGCGAGCACCAATAGAATTAACGAATTTAAATACCTCGAGCGCGGAGCGTCACACGTCTGTTCGGCACCGAGATCGACTTCTAACGCGGTCACCTTAATATTCATGGAGCCGGGGTTTTTGGTTGAGGTGACCACGCTCTTGGTTGCTTCGGCGGTCCAGGCGGCCCTGGGTAGATTGCCAGAACCGGGCCCGACCTGGCTGGGATGGATCGATGGCACTTGTGCGCTAAAATCCCCAATGATGGCCAGCTCATCTTTATTTAGACGAGGATCGCGCACGAACTGCACCCGTTATACCAGTATAGCGTCGCCGGCCCGCACCTGCAGGCTGTTGCAGTCTGCGGCTGCGATCTTTGGCCGCTTAGAAACAAAGAAAAGAGAAAGCAAGAGAAACAGGCTCGTCGGCCTCAACCTCCTCCGGCGAGAGCTGGTCTCGGGTGCGCTTCCCGGAATCCTGCACCGGGGTCGCCGGGGCCTTTTTATGCATCAAAACACTTTCCAGGAATTTGTTTGCCCATGATGGGAGGAGGGTGACAGGCCTTCGGGTCAGTGAATGGTAAGCCATTGCATTTTAGCAGGACCAGTAGTCTGCCGCTTTTACAAATCGTCGGGAAAACTCGATGTCGACGTTTGACTGCCCGTTCGGTCCTCTGAAAGTCGGCGGTGGTCCCTCGACGATGGCCATACATGGGTCGCGGCTGAGGATGGAACCCTCCTTCCATGTTTGGCCAGCGGTGTTCCGTCTCAGGGTCCCGACCCACTGTCGGTGTTCACAGGCCATAGATAGGGCGGCATTACTGTCAACCCTGATGAACACGGCAGCCCCCCGTGGTCCAGTACCATCTCGAGGTGGATGATATGACTATGTTGTCCGAAGTCAGCCGAGGTCACGTGCAGTTCGGCGCCCGGTGTCAACTTCTGGTCGCTCCTGCGTGTCTTCTTTCTTTTGCAGGAGCCTGCGCTCCCACTTCGCGTTGTGTCTCACGTCGCATAAGTCACGTTTACCTATACCTGCAAGTAAGGTTAAGCTTAGTCATCGATTACAGCTTGCCCATAGGAATTCGGACCGGATGTGCACGTATCGGGCCCCTTTTACACTTTTTCATTGCCTATAAATATTTTTTCCACCACTACACCGTTTTTAGGGTTCCGTAATCTACAATAAAGCATTTTAGTTTCGCCATGTCGGTGCGTCCGTCTGTCTGTCTATCCACGGCTTAGCTCCGAGACGATTACCACTAGAAGGCTATAATGTAGCCCATTGAACACGCCAGAAACAAAAAGATGAACAAAAATGTGCCATCTGTGATCGTGGCGATCGTGTGACGACTTGACCAAATATACTTGGGTGGCAATAGTACTCCAAGGACCTGGGCCTAGATTCTGCTAATGTATTGTGGTACTCGAAGAAGCTCGATTACTCGATTGAAGCGCCCGTGGCCTAGGCGAACCGAGTGATTGGAATCAATCATTCGAGTTACGCAACAACAGGCGCGGTCAGGTGCAGGATGGGTGACCGTCCCCTGAATACCTCTAGTGGCATTTTTCCGAGCGCTTCCGTGCTTCGCATTGAGCCGTTGGTGCCGGCTGTCATGTAATGGCAGTCGTTAAGCCATGTCGGAGGCCTTATGGGCGGCTTGATAACTTCTGACAGTAAGACCCGCCACTGTCTTACAACCCTCCACCAACCCGGACTTGGCCCTCGTGGTGGAGTATGGCCTAACCTTCCTGCGATGCAGGAAGAGACCCATGCCCCAACAGTGGGGACATACAAGGGTTTATATCGATTGTGGTACAGTGTTAATTAAATTTTGCACTACTAAGCACTTCACATGAAGAACTTAATTTCTGCAGGCCTTTGCCCAGCAGAGAAAAAATATTTAGGGCCCCTCTGATCTAAATTAGGGACATTTTTATCTCGTTTACCCCATAGTGAAAGGTATCGTTGAATTGGTCGTTTAAAAGTATTGTAGGTGTTAAAAAACAATTTTACTAATAAGCTTTATTCGTTAGAGTTGAACGCCTCTCCCCGTCGCCTGGCTAAGCTGTTGATTTTAGAAACGTAAAAAATTCAAGGAAGAGTACTAATTAAGTTCTACTATTATAATTAAGTTCAAACGAAAATTATCACGTGTAATTGCCATTGCAAGTTAAAAAGTAATAGTCGACTGTCGACCAACTATTGAAAGAAAAAATTTGTACAAATTTCATTGAAAATTACTTTAATGAAGCTGTTACTTATGTAAAGCAGTTAACAGAAATAAATTTATTTCTGTTAACTTTCAAAAAATCATCCAAGTTCACAACTACGGAACCCTACACGCACTTGGTCGTTTTTAGGGTTCCGTACCTCAAAAGGAAAAAACGGAACCCTTATAGGATCACTTTGTTGTCCGTCTGTCCGTCCGTCCGTCCGTCTGTCAAGACCCTTTTTCTCAGGAACGCGTGGAGGTATGAAGCTGAAATTTATAATTACTCAGGTCTACTGTCCCTTGAAGCTGTGAAAAAATCAAACTTCTAAGCCAACGCAATCAAAAGATACAGCCGTTTATGCCGCAAATTTTCGACACTTGCAAGGGAATCAAAACCTACAGGGTGCTTCCCGTGAACTCAGAATCTTGAAATTTGGTACGAAGCAACGTCTTATAGCATAGATAAAGGAAAAATTACGAAAACCATAAATTTTTAGTTACATCACATAATATATTTTTTTTTAATAATTTTAAACTTACTACCCATTTCCTCATAAACGCGTAGAGGTATTAAATTGAAATTCATACCAAATACTCAGGTCTATAATACAGGTTTGTACGGAACCCTCGGTGCGCGAGTCTGACTCGCACTTGGCCGGTTTTTTATTCATAATTACACTGTTTTTTACTACTCTATTCAATAAACCAAATTTGAAACAAATTAATGGTATTGTTTACGAAGCCCTTTAATAAACATCTGGCACTGTTTCAGAGATTACAAGTGATTCACTTGTGGTGTCTGAATATACGTGTATGTATACTCCCGAAGATGTGACCATCGCAATAAATGATGAATTATTAATATTCTAGCACTGTGAATCACTTGTGATGTATGAAACTCATCACCAGCAATACCTATACTGCAAAGATTTCTTTGTGATGTCTGAAACTCATCACCAGCAATATACTGCAAAGATTTCTGGAATACATATTCACGAAGATTGAAAAGATGACTCCATTGCACCTAATAAATGATTAATATTCTAGCACCGTGAATCACTTGTGATGTCTAAAACTCATCACCAGCAAAACTTATACCTACTGCAAAGATGTCTAAAATATATATTCTGGAAGATTAAAAAGATGTGGTCATCGTGCCTAATAAATGATGAATTATTAATATTCTAGCACTGTGAATCACTTGTGATGTCTGAAACTCGTCACCAGCAATATACTGCAACGATTTCTGGAATATTTCTCGAAGATGTGACCATAGTAATAAATGATGAATCCTATTAATATTATAAATGCGAAAGTTTGTAAGTACCTATGCTTAAAAACTTTCGCTGGCTAAGTCAACAGAAATAGTGAGTATGATTTAATCATTTGTTCAGTGACTTTAGGTCAAAGATCACTGTAATGTAATAACGCAATAAATGCCACTCCATACCGAACGTAATAAATGTCAACATGAATTCTAGACTCAGGGACGTGTCTCTGCAAGGTCCGCATTCCGGACAAGAGCATTGGCGCCCGCGTACCCGATTCTTGTGGTTGTCTCAGCTCTTTGAGACCTGTAAACATAGAATTTTAATTATTATACATTTGGTGCGTCATACATACGTGATTATTTGCGACTGGGACCTTTTGGGAACGGGACATTTTAAGAACGGAAGCTTTTGAGAAAAATGAAAAGGGACGTTTAGTGTATACGCATGTTGTAACTCTGTCGTCTCGAGCAGCGTACACGCGGGACGCGGGGCAGGGGGGGTGGGGGGGGGTCATTGGTCACCGACCGCCGCGGAGTGAAGACGTGTGCGCTTGCTGCGAGCCGATATTAGTCCGGTAACTGATGATAACCAAGGGATAGTGAATACTACATGTGGCGACGAGATAAACTGTAAGTAATTGTGCGATTTTATTTTTCCCAGAGAATGAAGGATAGCTTGGTTATGTTAGCTTTATACGCCATTGTGTAGCTTTACCTATAATACCTACCTAACCTTTGGAGGAGGACTTTACGTTCGGACTACACAAACATTTCGAATTATTAAAACGCAATTCGAGTAGGTATTTATACCTTTACGCTTATCTGAAAGAATGGAATAAGGTTAGTTTTCATTTCAACTTATGAGGCAGGAGGCGACAGGTTCGTACTTGTTCACATAAAGTAGATTATTTACATAGAATGTTGTTTGTTATTGCTAGTCAACATCAACCTTCTTGTGTGCATAATAAGTACGAGGTTAGAACAGTATGAAGTGTTATGGTTCATACCAGTGTTATCTAATAGACAAAAGCTACATACGTAGGTACCTAATACCTACCTACAATTTCTGTGAGCTTGCCTACGCTATTTGGTCGCTCAGGAAAAGTCAAAACCCGCTAAGTAGATTATGCATTAAGGGAATAAAACCATGTATTACGTCATGGGCGGTATATTGAACCCTGAGCGGAGCGAAGGACTCCGAGTGAACTCCCGAGCGCAGCGAGGGAGTTAAATTTTAACTCCTGAGCGAAGCGAGGGAGTTATGTAGAGTCCTGAGTGAAGCCAGGGGTTCATACCGCCCGAGACTAAGACATGTTTTATTCCAGAGGTGAATACTCTACTTTTCACACCATCTGGGAGACAATAAAAAGACAGGGCTGCATAAGTTGAAAAATATTCCGATTTGATAAATTCCGGAGTCAAATCATTTGACGCTTCGCTATCACTTGACCACATTATCGTGTTGAAAATATGTATTAAAAACTGAAATTAAATATAAAGTCCACACTCTTTTACGGCTTAGCAACTTAAATTGAATAGAACTTTTAAATTCGTATTTGCAATTCGCACCTTTTTTTCTTTTTTTTATTGGTGTTTCGCGCGGTCACACGACACAGTAGTTCAGAAAAAAAAGAAAAAAGGGGTAAGTTTCGAACAACAATTCGAATTTCGAATTGCAATGCGGGGCTTCTTCATAGTTTTCATGCGAATTTTGACATTCTAAATTCAAATCACTTTATTCCCTAGGGAAATTCTTCATTATTATTGCCCTCGAGAGACAAGGCTATGCTTTACGATGATATTTGACGGTAGGTACGTAATAAGGCATTGTCGAGCAGGAGGTGTGAAAAGGTTTGTAACGGTGCAAACCTCTTTACACCATTTTTTTATATATTTATTGAATTCAGTCTATCATTTTCAAAGTTTAAAATTACGTCACCCATTTTTGAGATTTCCTTCATTTTGTTAGTCTGACATTAGCAGAATCCATTGATTTAATTGAACTTCCAGAATTCATTGGCTTAATTGGCAGAATCCTACCTAGGTAGGATGTCATAAAAAAAGAATTGAATTAGCACTATTACTTTATATTTCAATAAGACCCGACTCTTAAATCTTCATTTACCTGCTTATTCTGTTAATATTATAAACTAGCTGACCCAGCAAACTTCGTACCGCCTCGCGGTACGAAGCTCGCTATCGCGGAATGTGTTGGTAAGCGCAATATTACTCTTTCAGAATATTACTTGAAGTATACCTAAGGATCGTTCTTACGGAGAGAAAAAAACAGAATCGACTGTTAGTCGGTACGAAGTTCGCTGGGTCAGCTAGTAATAAATAACACACATTTTAAATAAAGCACAGAGATCAAGTCATTCCACTTTTTTATTACTTATAAAACGCTTTACAACACCACAGGTTAATCTGCTGTCCTCTGTAACACGCAATTATTTTGCGTTTTTTATCGTCGTCATATACCTACGTAGTATGATACGTATACGTAACAACGTAACAAAAAACGCAGACGATCTAGCTTGGTACAGGCCGAGCAAACACGAAATAGTACTAATTATAAGACAGCGTTCCACACGAACGTATAATTGTGGTATGGGGTGTACCGAATCCGCTGTCCGGCCCGTACCAATTCGTCTGTTAATGGCATTAGACCACCGCGCGAAACAGGCGTTCAACCGTCTGCGTCTGAACGCAACTTCATTTGAGGGCGCGGCTCCCTCTCTTCTTTTTCAAGTGCACCAACTGGTTATGATTGTACAGAGCAGCTGAGTAAGCGAACGTGGCTCCACAGTGCTTGCACTCGTAAGGTCGCACACCGTTATGGCTATTCATATGATCCCTCAGACACCTGGGTATGGTGAAGGCCTTCCCACAGATTTCGCACACGTGCTTATTAATCTTCGGCTGGTCGCTATGCTTACTTCGTGAGTGCTTCAACGCGTAAACTTCCGAATGGAACCTCTCATCGCAGACGTCGCATTTGTACCGAGCCAGCTTCAAGTGCTTCTCCTCTATGTGACAGCCTAAACTCCTCTTTTGCGCGTAAGTCTTACCGCAGTGGTCGCAGCGGTAAGACTTACGCGAAATCGTCACGAAATCGCCGTCCAAGAGGTGCTTGGACGATTTGAGGTGCGTTTTGTACATGTGCTGGTCCTTGAACTGGATGTCGCACTCGGCGCAGTAGGAGTCTCCGCCTTTGATGCCGTTCGTAGACCCGTGGTGTTTTCGCACGTGCGCGTTCAAGTTCAGATCGCCTTTGTAGGTCTTGTGGCAGAAGGAGCACTGGAGCGGTCGCACCTTCGTGTGACTGTGCTGCAGGTGGCGGTCCAGGTTGAGTTTGGCCTTGAACTGCTTGTTACAGATATGGCATATGCGTTGCTCGTGTCTCTTTCGCACGTGGAGTTTGAGTTCGAGCGCCGTGGTGAAGGTCGCGGGGCATTTCCTGCAGGCGCGCGTCTTAGTATCGTCGTGTACTTGCTTGTAATGCAGTGTTATTCTGTCGAGGTTGTGGTCGGTGCGGGGGCATTGCGGGCAGCCGTAGCTTCTGCCAAGTGGGGAAAGAAAAATGGGTTTATGGGGAACAAAACTTATTGCGTTTACAGTCTTAAGTGAAGAGGTCCTTGGCCTTGGAAATAACAATTGTGTCACAATTGCTTAAATTTAGTAAATTAACGATCTTAACGGCCTAAATGCATTCTTGCCGAGTTGGTGCAAGGTGGCAGACGTGAAGAGTTGGAAGAAAGGAGGGCAAGCCTTGCTCACTAGTGGGTCACAAAATTAAAAAATAGATGATGATGATATCAATACTTTGTATGCCCCCACTGCTGGGGCACAGGTCTCTTCGTGCATCGCAGGAAAGTTAGACCAATAGTTTGGTTTCAATTTACAAAGGGCATGTATTTGCACAGAACCTTAGCTTTTGCGTTCTTTTTTAAGTCTGATATAAAATAGTATCAGTTGATATACTGCACTCGGCCCTCACTATGTTAGCACTCACCTGTAATGTACGTCGGAGTGCTGTTTCAACGTAACGCTGTCCATGTATCTTTGCTCGCAGATTTCACATATGAAGTTTCCCCGCTCCTGTCAACAAGAGCTACAGTAGTAAATGCGGTTAGCCATACCTAAACGCAGGGACAAGATAATTCACATGGCGTGATACGACACTAGAAGGTTCGAAATCCGGCATGTACCAATGACTTTATGTTCCATGCACATGTGTGACCTTATAGTAACAACACCACTAGCTAACTGTGAAGGAAAACATTGTAAGGAAACCCTAATGTCTGAAGAGTTAATGTTCGCGCGAGAATTAATCGCGCGACGTAATCATGAATATGTGGTCACTCATTCATTACTCATTCGTTCCGGTGCCGTCGCTCGCGCCGCTACTAATTATCCATCCGCCTGCACACACATTCGCACTGTGACATACGCGCGTGATAAAAGCTCGAATTCTCGTGAAGTGATAGACATTTGGCGACCAATAAACTTTATCAGCTCAAAGAACAATATATTGACAATATTAGACTATAAGTGAACAGTGCAGGAGTGTTCCCCGCGCGCCGGACGCATCGGCTTATCCGTCACCGCTCATCATCTGCTCATCAGCTCAAGCCGATCAAGCACCCACTATCACCAAGTAAGTCCATTCATATCACCTCCCATTCCGCTCATATCTCAATCAGCCCATGGTGAGGTAGACCTAGCCGACACTGGCTAACTACCAGCATTGAATTTGAAGTTAAATTCAATGCTACCAGTTAACTTCAGCGCGACAACATAACATTTACATACAGGCACACACATTGCTTCTGGCCCTACACTAGGATACCCTGTGTCGAACATGAAACAGCGACATCACAAAAATGTAAACATCCAACATCTGGGGGGCGAGTCTCTTAAATGCATAGTTGTTTAATAGTCATATCAGTCCGGTGATGGCAGTTTCATTCACACTATCGGTAGTCTAGTAACCAGTCGTGTTGCATTGGTGCTACCTAACTCGGCGCCTCTCGCGATTCGATCTTCTTCGGGAGTGATGCCTATTTAATTTGCGCAGGTTATACCCCTGGAATGACATTGTAGTGCTACGTAGGCTGCTACCAAATTGAAGCAACATTTCATTCTATTAAAAAACTATGTAATTATTAGACTCGTGGGCCTCGGGGTCTCGTTTTGAGAAGATTTGATTTTTAAAAACCTATTTAGAGGCTAAAAATTTCACCCATGCCGGGATTCGAACCCGCAACCTCTGGCTATCCGTACCAGCGCTCTACCAATTGAGCCAATGGGCGACTCACGGCATCAGTGAAATTTCGAACCTCTACAATATTCTCTGTATTACGTACAGGCAGCGACATCTGACTTAAGCAAATTGCATTACTTACAGCCCCGACTACCTACTTTGCAGTTAGGTTTAACATCGGATCGATATCACTGTACCCACATGATTACACTATTTTTATTTTTAATGCACTAACCCGTGCTAAGGAACAAATTTAAAAACCAATTTAGAGGCTAAAAATTTCACCCATGCCGGGATTCGAACCCGCAACCTCTGGCTATCCGTACAGTAGATTTGATTTTGTTCGACCAACTCTGTATATTCAAGGTCTAGAACAAAGACATACTTGTCGGGGGGCACGGCAGTGCCCCCGCCAAGTCGAGGCGGAAGCAAACAAGTCGCGAAGCAAACACCGCCGTACTATATTTAGTGCAACCATTTCGCCGCATTTTCAGGCCCCTGTTTGAGAACCTCTGGATAAGACCAGAACGCAGAAATTTTCGTCATCCAGTGCGCTATAGTCACATACTTAAAACCAAAATTTCCAGTCTGTAGGTCATTTAGTTCCGAAGTTAAGCGACAGCAAAGTTTCGCATTTATTTATAACACTCACTCACTGATGATCATCAAAATAGAACTAATACTTCCCATAAACTCAGAGAGCTGAAATTTGGTACAGAGTTATGGTTTAATGGACACATAAAAGGAAAACTATAAAAAAAGTAGGTACCTGGTAACCCTAAAAGAACACACAACACAAGAGCCCAACCAAATTCATCGCCCAAGTCACACAACATTAACTATAATAATAAAGAAATCGCAGTAAGGAACCTAAGGCGTTGTCCTAATAGAACGCGAATGCGCGATCATCGTAAGTTCGCGCGAATTTTACTCGTACGAACGCGCGATCAAACATATTCAATTCAATTTATTTCAACGTAAAGAATTTACATTCTGTTTGCTGAATGTCAAAGTACAATGTAACATGAAAGTGAAAGCCGCCGCCTTCGGGCCATAATGTAGTGGAGAAAAAGGCAGCGGGAAAAACAAACTCCACACTGACCATCTTTACTCAAGTTCTCTTAAATCTAATACATTAGATACCACCTATACGCATAAGATTCCATGATTGCCATTAATAACATTAAATGCTAAAGCATTATAAATTAATTTTTTTTTACATAGGCCGTGAAAACATGAAAAGTGCTGCGGCCAGACACACGAACAGCAGGACACATATTGAACTCTAATAGGTGTCCTAACTGACAATCGCACGACGCGGTCGCGCGACTCAAATGTTTGAAACTCTATTCGCGCGAACTTAGTTCGCACGAACGCGCGATCAAACATATTGACGTCCATGGTTGTTGGTTTGGACCGTGCCACTGCCCTAGTCCACGGTCACGCTCGCTCCCGTCGTCAAATCGCGCGAGCGAGATTCGCGTAATCGCCTATTCGCGTTCTATTAGGACACCCAGTTTTAGACGTCGCGCGAACACGCGATGGTCGCATCGCTCGCATCGCGCATTCGCGTTCTATTAGGACAACGCCTTAGACTTGGCACGACTTTGGATTTCATTACTTTTTAGAGATGAACGAGCAGCTCCATCAAGACTTGGCTAGTTTTTACAGAATGTTTTTGGTGGGATTAGATACTTACTGCACTGTGAAGCGTGTTGTGAATGTTGAACTTCTCTTCCAATCGAAACGGCAGCGCGCACGCGTGACACTTGTATGGAGCGTTTTTGTATCGCTTAGTGGCTCTCTCGCGATCAAAGTAAGCCAGTACTTTGCTGCGATCTATAGGGGTCACTATGAATTTTGTGTGCTGGAACATATTAAATTCAATTTATTTCAACATTATGTTTGCTGAATGTCAATGTACGAAGTATATAAAATAAAAGCCGCTGCCTTCGGGCCGTATTGTAGTAGAGAAAAAGGCAGCGGGAAAAAAAGCTCCACTTTGACCATCTCAAGATCGATCATGCCATTTCATTGGTGTAGCAATGTAGCAGCGTCCTACGTATTTTTGTATTGTACGTACATATATATTCATATGCAGTGGCGTATCGTAGAGGGGGCAGCAGGGGCGGTTGGTGGCACCTCTAGAGGGTGGTGAACTTTCACAATAAATAATAATATCATGTAAATATTTGAACCACCTCATATTTTTGTCGCTTCTACGACTCAGACCAATTGAAGTTATTTTTTTCCTTTCGGAACACGTGTCCTAACTCCTCTGATTAACAGTTCCTAAAATCCTTATTCATCTGTTACTCATATTCTACAATTACTATTGCCTATAAATACCATTTCCTAAAATTCCCACTTTTTGATAATCTATCTATCTATAATCAGCCCACATCTACCCACTGCTGCGCATAGGCCTCCTTTTTATTGCGCCATTCCTCACGGTCCTGTGCTCACCTGATCCATCTCTGACCCGCAACTTTTTGATAAAAAAAAAATAATTCATAAAAAAGCTGTCCATAGTACTTACATAATTTTGCTGCTTCGAGTCAACATCAACGTCTAAAGTGTATGACTTCTCAACATTGTCTTTTGCTATGATAATGTAGTCCTCCTCTTCAGTCTTCACATCAGTCTCAGCCAGATCTTCAGGTAACTTGAAGTCTTCAGTCAAGCTGTCATCCATTGGAAGAAAGTGAGACTCTATTGTGACTGATAGATACTGAGATGTCTCCTGTTTGAATTCTGGGTCTGATTCAAAGGGTTCTTTCTTCACTTCCTGTAAGCTTTGGTCTATAGAGATGGTATTGTATGGCGATATAAATGTTTCTGTCAGCGTCGAGAGACATTTGATCCCAGATGTGGTGAAAAATTCAGGGATCTGCAATTGAAAATAGAAGGTTTAACTTAGCAGTTTAGTTTAGCAGTGAGGCAGTAGATTACTAAAATAGTTGTCTGCGTTTTACCAATGTTCTAACTTGCACAAAAAAAAATTATTTGGTTAGGTGTTTAAAATAAAAGGTATTACAGTTTTTATGGCAGAGTTTACTGCAAATCTAATTTACCGTCTCCACACTCGTTGATACCTGTAATGAATAATGGTGGTAACTTTTTTTCAAGTTTTTTGAGTAACTTGACCTTTTCGAGACCTAGGTCTGAAGTCTACCAGTATACAGAAGAAAAAAAACAAACAATATATTTTTTTTACACTAAACACACTAAATTCCATTGAAATTGTTGGAGCTGTTTCAGAGTTTCTTCTAATTTAAAAAAAGCTCATGATTAGAGATCTGATAATCGGGTGCCTATTTGCCTAAAGTTGAGGTGTTGGCTAACATGGATAGCACTTCCATATCAGAAAAAGCCCAGGGTTCTGAGTGCTTAGTGCGAGTTTGACAGATCCAATCGAATAACTTTACTACCGCGTTAATCGAGCATTGAGTAGTGAGTATGAGTAAGTTAACCGTTCGAACTGGCAAAACGCTGTCACAGTACAACTCGCACTCGCGTTTATTCGTGTTTTGGCTGGTAAACGTGTTCACTTCTCAACGTAAACCATTACAACTCGCACTCAGCAATTTTAATTTCCATCCTTGTCGCTAGGTGGCGCTTCCTCGATGCCATAGAAACATGAGTTTACGTTAACGCGATCGAGTAGTAATTAAAAAACTCGCACTAAGCACTCTGGGATCGTCAAATTACATTTTTTATTATAGAATCAAATTAGCTGTATCTATATTTACCTAGTATAAGGTGCTAATATAGAGTGCTCTATTGTACCAAATAAAATTTGGGGGTTTTGGAATCGACAAATTCAGTGTTTTTATAAGAGAAATAACAACTGCCTCAATTTTTTCTTCAATTTTCAAAACATTTACATCAAACGAATAATAAACGCGAATTAAAAAGAAAAAACCAAGTAAACCTCCGAATTAACGTAAAACAGCATCACCAACAAACTCACGCGCTCAACTTACTCACATTATCGCATGTGACGAATAAGTTGAAAGTTTAGGATACAAAATATCTAAGTAATTTCACTATAACATAACATTTACATACATTACTTCTGGCTCCACATTAGGATACCCTGGACTGCCTTCTACAACAGTGGCGGGTGTTAGACAACTTAACTAATTAAGTATTGTAGGCTATCTCTTGTTTTTCTGTTTGTGGTATAGCCATTGGCACTACAAAAAGAAATAGACGGCTCTTGCACAGCGTTGTTAGATGTCCACAGCACGGCTTGTACAGACCGACACAAACTTAAGGCAAGCGCGCGTCACTCTATCTCTTTCTTGCACGCAATGTACAATGCGCGAAAATGGGGCGAAATGCATCACCCGATGATTTTTAAGTTTGTGTTGGTCTGTACAATAGATAAGGCTACGATATTTCATTATGAGTGCGAGTGAGGCGGCAAATTACATATCTGCTTATGTGCCGTGCCAGTACAATAGAGAAGGCTATGGTATATCACAATGGGTGGAAGTGAGGCGGCAAATTATATACCTGAAGAAGCTGCTTCCATAATATTGTAGCCAAAAATGAACTTTAGGTAAATATACACCCGATTATCCGATCTCTACTCATGATTCAGCATTTGTTATTGTATATTTATTTATATTTTATTATATATTTTACACCCAATAATTTATATTGTGTGTATTTGGCAGGTTTGTGTATAGGTTGTAGGCTCATTATGGTGAAACAATGTTGGCAGAGTCAGCTAGTACTATGAATATTTATTTACACAAATAATTGCGTGTTTAAAGTAATAGGTTTAAAAACCTATTTAGAGGCTAAAACTTTCACCCATGCAGGGATTCGAACCCGCAACCTCTGGCTATCCGTGCCAGCGCTCTACCAATTGAGCCAATGGGCGACTCACCGGCATCAGTGAAATTTCGAACCTCTTTATACTATTCTCTGTATTACGTACAGATTTTTAGCCTCTAAATAGGTTTTTAAATTTGTCCTTAGCACAGGTTAGTGCATTAAAATAAAAATAGTATAAAGTAATAGGTGTTTAAGTATGATTTTTTTTAATCGACTTTTCTTAGATTGTTTTCTCAATTTTGTAACTAAAGCCTAGCTATCAATTGTATGTCGTAACCAATATGTGGGTAGGTCACCTTTAAATTAAAGCTGGGCGGCACACACGCCAGCAGTTCTTCCGCACGCAGCGCACGCCTCCGGAACTTGACAAAATTGCCGAGTACAGCTCGACACTCGAAGCACACCTGGTCAGCCTTTGATAACTGGCAACAATAGGTAAAATATGAAATAAAAAAAACTATTTACTAATAATTAAGGATACACACGATAAGTGGACACCAATAATATGGATACTACTTAAAATAAAATATTAAGGAAAATGGAAAACGCAATTAATGCGCGCGGGAATTCGCAAAGGGTGTAAGTTTCACCGCAATTTTACACTTATAATAATCTAAGGCCAGTATTACAGAAGCGTACTCAAGCGCCGATCTCTACTTAAGACTAGTTTTGAGTATGGATTTAATTTTAGAACGTTACTTGAGTCGAGATTCATCAAGCGCGACTCAACTGAGTAATAGCTAATTCGAGAACGATACTTGGGTAGCAATCTCTACTTAAAGATCAAATCTGTATTTACTCAAGTGTGGTCGGAACCACGCTTGAGAGTCGATCAGCCAGTTATTAAAGTTGTCAATTTGGAATGTTTATTGCAAAATTCATATATTCGAAAACCATGATTACTATGACGAAATAGTTAATGATAGCAGCAGCCCCTTAGGCATTTAAGGGACGCTGAAGACCCCTACTGCATGGATTCTAATAAGTGTTTATGTGCAAAAACAATTACATTAATATTGGGGTGGTTTCATTGAATAAATTTCACGCAACACAATCACTTCGCGAGCGCTTCCGTGCTTCGCAAGGTACGTTAAGCCGTTGGTGCCGGCTGTCATATAATGGCAGTCGTTAAGCCATGTCAAAGGCCTTATCGGCGGCTTGATAACTTCTGACTGTAAGACCCGCTACTGTCTTACAATCCTCCACCAACCCGGACTTGGCCCCGTGGTAGAGTATGGCTTAACCTTTTTGCGATGCAGGAAGAGACCCGTGCCCCAGCAGTGGGGACATACAAGGGTTGATGACGAACACAATCACTTCACCTGGTCCCAAACTAGGATATCCTGTACTTTGATAATCAGGCAAGAACGTCACAAACATGAAAGTACACCGAGACTGTGGTCACTTGTACAAATATATAGGCCCACAGTGGGAATTGAACTCACAAGCTCGGTCTTGGTAACCAAGCGCCTTAGCGGCTAGGCCAACAAGACATTCACAAAGAGGAATAAATAAAATAATCTGTAAAACAATCTCAGCTTTTTTATTGCTCATAAATTTGTAACATAATTGACACATATTCTATAAATCCGCTGTGTTGAAGTTTACTTTTTATCTTCCTCGTGGAGGATCCTCTCCACTGTGGTGAAGTTGAAGTTTTGTGTTCAACAAGCAGGTTCCTCTCCACTGCGATGAGGTTGAAGTTTTATGTTAACCGAGCAGGTTCCTCTCCACTGCGGTGAGGTTCAAGTTTTATGTTCAACAAGCAGGTTCCTCTCCACTGCGGTGAAGTTAAAGTTTTATGTTCAACAAGCAGGTTCCTCTTCACTGCAGTGAAGTTGAAGTTTTATGTTCAATGAGCAGGTTCCTCTCTACTGCGGTGAAGTTGAAGTTTTATGTCCAACAAGCAGGTTCCTCTCCGCTGCGGTGAAGTTGAAGTTTTATGTTCAATGAGCAGGTTCCTCTCTACTGCGGTGAAGGTGAAGCTTTATGTTCAACAAGCAGGTTCCTCTCCGCTGCAGTGAAGTTGAAGTTTTATGTTCAACAAGCAGGTTCCTCTCCGCTGCGGTGAAGTTGAAATTTTATGTCCAACGAGCAGGTTCCTCTGCACTGCGGTGAAGTTGAAGTTTTATGTTCCATGAGCAGGTTCCTCTCCACCGCGATGAAGTTGAGTTTTTGTCTTCTACGTGGAGGACCCTCTCCACTGCAGTGAAGTTGACTTTTTATGTTCCACAAGGAGGATTCTTTCCACTATGGTGAAGTTCCTTGTTCTCATTTTTTCACATCTCGTTTCAAAACAGCGATTAATGTTCAAATTAAACCACACCGACTATGTATTTAGTAAACATGTAAACATTAATAGACAGACGTCAAGAAAATTATCGACATTTGTTACGTTCCGTTCTGTACTCAAAGCGAATAAATAAACAAGAAGCGTGAACGTTTTGCTTTCTTTAATTATACGGTTCATTACAAACTAATAACTAAATAAAGAAACTTTGAACATTTTATTTACGAATACATAAACATTATTTTGGCTACCTCTGTATATTTGACATAATTTACTTAGTTTCATCGTCACGTTTTTGTAACATGCGTAAAACGGAATAAAAATCTACACTTGTATTTTTCTTGTCATAGAAAACAAACTTTGATCATAGACACTGATTGCAGTTCTGAATCTCTACTTAAGCAGTGATTGGCTGATCTCTACTCAAGAACTGTTTGAAAATAAAGGGAGTGCTTGAGCATCGATTCAGCGCTCAAGTAATGATTGGGCGATCTGAGATCAATCTGTGCTTGAGCATCGTTCTGTAATACCGGCCTAAAAGTCAACTCTATAGCCTCCTAAGCCCTGGAGACAACAGTTACTTCAAAACTTCCAAAACTACGTCAGTTTTGAAGAACTCTTCTTGTTGTCCAAAAATGATCAGGAAAATATTAGACCTGGAACAGAAAGTTTCCCGGACTTCCTACTGAATCATTGGGTGTGAATTAAGAAAGATATTCGGTTATTCATGATGTCTTATTTCTAGGACACCAGGGCTTAGGAGGATAAACCTTATAAACCTTGGCCCTTTAGAATAAAAGGTGGTATATATTTCTGCGGCAAGACCAAGCAATATACTCACAGTAAGTCCGCAGCAGATATTCATATACTGCGGAGTCTTCTGAAGGGAAAAGAGTGTTCTGTCAGCGGCGAGGCAGGTGGCACACACGCCTACGACGTGGCGAGACCGTCGCGTGGGCCTGGCGATGTTACTTTTTAACATTTTTTAAAGTTAGAGGCAAAGTAAACAAAGCCGAAATTAGAATTTTTCAATTCAAGTTTCGGTCCAGTACAATTTCGCCAAGCAAGACTTCAGCAAACAAGACTCAGAATTTTGAAGCAATCAGAGCTGTTCCAACGGAGTGATTATAGAGTTTTCTTCGTTCGTTTTATTTAGTAGACCGTAGGTACTGATACAGATATTGTCATCTAGAGAGCAAATTAGAATTTATTCAATAAGTAGCCCAAAACCAAAACTCCCAGGCAGAACAACAACAAAGACTACACGACTACACTACAAGCTCGCACCACAGAACAATTAAACCAATAGAAGAAACGATGGTCACGTGACAGCGTACAGGCCTAATTGTCAAAACGATGCCTTAATGCCCTGAGTAAGAGTCCAAATTAAGATGGTAATGTAACTTACAATAGTGGCAGCACTCTGAATGTTTTCAAATTTAGTCGGGTTATCGCAAGTGCAAAATCTGTGAAGACGTCGTCGGATTATTTTAGAAAATTGAAATAACTAAAATATTTTGGTGCACACAACTTACCCTGGGATATTGAACAATAAATGCACAACGAGGTGAAAAGTGCGTGGTGGCTGCAGGTCACATAAGAAACAAAGAAAACGGAGATTATAATATGAACTTCCAAAGGTGAGTACCTAAAACCTATGTTTTCTCGCATAAAAGGACCAACGGATAAAATATCACTTTGTAAATAAACTTCCTAATGACTCATTAACCAAAATTACCGTAATTGTTGCTTCTCGAACCCTTTTACGCTCTAAAATTAAGAAAATAAACCAATCCATTTGTAGGTTGTCCTAGTGATGGGATGGCAAAAGCATGGTCGATGAAAATTCGCTTCAGTAGTATAGTCGATACTTGTTCATCACGCCTTCTTAATACATAATCCATTGTTTCTTCTTGTTCAAGTTTTCCCAAATTGATAAATGGAAGCAAAAGCACGCAAAAACGCAGAAATAAGAAAAAGGATAAAAACGACTGTAAACTGCGCTCAAGGCACTTTAGACCCGAGTGATTGGGACGAAGAAACTTATTGCGAACACGCCTGAAGAAGATGTGGTGCCCACCTTAGACCAGTAAAAATGGAAGTAATGGTGAGAAAGTTAAACATTTGTTGCAGAATATGTACCTCTACCTTTTCATATACACTTATCACATGTTTTTACAAAACAGGATGCTCCCAGGAGTTTATTTTGTATTCGAGCATAACGAGAATAACTATGAAAACTTAAATATTTTTTTTCCTTTGCCATACTTCTTTAGTTAAGTCTACTACATCCAAACAGTGTCCCAGGCACCACAGCATCCGAGTGGTGCCTTCATCCATTTAATTCATTTAACAGTTTATCTTTATTTCAAAATTTCTAAATCGTAATAAGTAAACAGTGTGATATGAGAATTGATAATATAAAAAAAACAAGCCAGAACATCCCACATCACGATGTTGCTTATATTAAGACTTCTACGTGTACACAATTTGTTTTCCAAACCCCATCAGCTGTTTTATGTTTGTCCTGAATTTAAATCTCACCCAACGACAATACAAACTACCATAGACTTACCCACAAAAAACCATCTCTCAAACAGTGTAAATCATAGATAAAGAAAAGTTGAAAGGTAAAAACAAAATGTTAAATGAATGGACGTCAAAGCTGTTAGTTTCACAATTAATAAATTATGTGGTGATCACCTTATTGCAAAAAATATCTGACTATATAGATGCAAATTGTACCTTACTTCAAAGTATGTAATTAATTATCAGGATCAGTCAATAATAGACGTAGCTTGTAACCCAAATAGCTTTTATAAAGAGATCTAAAACGAAAGTGTTTAAAAGTGGAATATGTTATTATTTAAGCAGCTCTCTTTTGTAGGTACGCTTTATTAAAAGTTTCTGTTTGTTTTCAGGTCAGTACTGAACATGGGAAGTGAGCAAAATGTCTGTTATCTGCCAATGCCACGGTCATATTCTTCTTTCTTGATCAAATTTACTGCAGCCTGACGTAGTTGATGATCCTTATAGTCTTGCGTTCGAAAATTCCTTTGTTGATGTGGTCATCAACCCCTATACCTGTTGTCTAAAATCTGTCAATGAAACGTATTCAAATATCAGAATTCATCACTTGACACATCAAATTACTGCATCCATCGAATTACTGAATTATTACTTGCAATAATAATATAATATTGTGATAATTAAATACGACTTTTAGCGACAGATTGCGGTCGAAGATGGATTTACGTAGTCAATATTAGCAATAGTATTTTTCTTTTCAAATTTCATTGCAAGATAAACAACTTTTTAATACAAGGACCTAACTCGATCTGTATTTAAAAATTGGAAGAAGAAACGTAACGTAAATTTGGATGTCGTTACGGATTTTATTCAGGAAGAAATCTGAGACGGAGTATTATGCTGACGTTGACGAATATAATTGTAAATTCACTATTTTGTATAAAAAAGTGTTGCTTTTTAAATTATTGTTACTTATTTTGATTAAACATGATTTAAAACTTATATACAAAGCAATTGATTATAATTATTTACATGATTTAGTCCAAGGTGTCTTCATTTTTCAACGTTTCTATCGATATCGATGGAGAGTTAGGCCTATCCCTAGTCGGTAGCGTTTGACAGTAGGGCCTGTACGCACCTTGAAATCGGTGCATTGATAAACGTAGTGCCATCTCTTTTTTTCTTATGGAAGGTTGGTTAGCGAAAGCAGGACAACATTACTGTCGAAGGTTTCTGCGAAGTTACTGCTACCCCTTGGCTCGCACAGACGGCACAGATTAAACATGTGTCAATGTCACAGAATAATTGAGTCAATGTCATCTACAGATTGTTCTATGACAGGCTCATCTCCGTCATCTCTCAGAACAATCTGTAGATGACCTAAAAGAAAGATTTTTCTATTAAATCCGTGGTCTGTGGATACCGTGGTCTCAGAACAAACTAATAGTGAATGTCGTAAAAGGTGCAACTTTTAATAACTGATAAACTATGAGTTTTCGTCAATCGAGACTACGTATTGAGAAAGGAGTCTTACGAAAACAGTTTTATGCAGAATTAATTTGAAGATCGTATGCGTTGGTTGTTCAACAGACAACCCTTTGAACGCACACAGAAACCAAATACTAGTCTGTGCAATACTGCAAAATTTGACAGCGTCAAATTGTTGCGGTCAAGGTCAATATTGTATTTATTTTTTGTACTAATACGAAAATATTCCAAAATCTGTAGATCTAATTTCAAGATTTTCCAAGAATTTTGTTAGAATTATACAAAACGAATTCAAAAGGCATTGGCTTTTGTTTAGCTACAAGATTGTTTACAAACTGAACAATGCAGAACGTTGAGACCCGCTTTCAAAACGTATGCAGCACTTGCCTTGCTACGGATAGAGCCCTATTCTCGCTACAAAAGACGCCGCAACTATTAAATATTTGTAACGGCCTTACTGTAAGTAACGCAACATCTGCAAAGCGTTGTGATAAGCATACTATAATACATTCAATGAAGTTTGGTGCTGCTGGACATCAAATTCTCAAGTTAAACTCGCGGTACAAAATCTGGCACTAAGTGCTAAGCAAAGAAAAAGGGATGGCCATGGCAAGTCACGATAAATTGTTACAATATCATGTCTTTTGGAGATGCGTTCTCTTTGGAGAGCAATCCAGCACATGACGTGAGTGACGCTCGTGTTTATAAATATTCGTTTGTCTACAATAAAGTCAGCTGGTGCTGTTTTCGAGTATTTGGTTCGTATTACTTCTGTGCGTAGCTCTGCTGGAGTCCAAATATTACAATAGGGCATGGATTTACATTTTATACATTATTGTTTATTGTTCTTGTAATGGTTAATTTATTTGCTTACTTGTTTATCTACTTAAGGGTGGGTGAATCTTCAAAACTGTTAAGGGTACCTTAGAGATTAAGGGTGCGTGTACCAAATATGCTCATTTAACCATAAGTGATTATTGTGTTCCTTCACTGTACGTACGCATGTGATGGATTGAGGGTGCGCTTTGGAGATGCGTTCTCTTTGGAGAGCAATCCAGCACATGACGTGAGTGACGCTCGTGTTTATAAATATTCGTTTGTCTACAATAAAGTCAGCTGGTGCTGTTTTCGAGTATTTGGTTCGTATTACTTCTGTGCGTAGCTCTGCTGGAGTCTATTGTAATATTTGGACTCCAGCAGAGCTACGCACAGAAGTAATACGAACCAAATACTCGAAAACAGCACCAGCTGACTTTATTGTAGACAAACGAATATTTATAAACACGAGCGTCACTCACGTCATGTGCTGGATTGCTCTCCAAAGAGAACGCATCTCCAAAACGCACCCTCAATCCATCACATGCGTACGTACAGTGAAGGAACACAATAATCACTTATGGTTAAATGAGCATATTTGGTACACGCACCCTTAATCTCTAAGGTACCCTTAACAGTTTTGAAGATTCACCCACCCTTAAGTAGATAAACAAGTAAGCAAATAAATTAACCATTACAAGAACAATAAACAATAATGTATAAAATGTAAATCCATATCCAATAACCTATATTTACATTCTATATCAATCTCAATCTATCATACCCACCCCCTATCATTTTGTTCGCGAAGCAGTTGATAATGGGGCAATAGAGGTTCACTACATGTCGTCGCAGGACATGGTGGCAGATATGCTAACCAAGGCGCTGCCAGGACCTAAACTTAAGTTAATTTTAAACAAATTACCCATTAAGGGGGTGGGTATGATAGATTGAGATTGATATAGAATGTAAATATAGGTTATTGGATATGGATTTACATTTTATACATTATTGTTTATTGTTCTTGTAATGGTTAATTTATTTGCTTACTTGTTTATCTACTTAAGGGTGGGTGAATCTTCAAAACTGTTAAGGGTACCTTAGAGATTAAGGGTGCGTGTACCAAATATGCTCATTTAACCATAAGTGATTATTGTGTTCCTTCACTGTACGTACGCATGTGATGGATTGAGGGTGCGTTTTGGAGATGCGTTCTCTTTGGAGAGCAATCCAGCACATGACGTGAGTGACGCTCGTGTTTATAAATATTCGTTTGTCTACAATAAAGTCAGCTGGTGCTGTTTTCGAGTATTTGGTTCGTATTACTTCTGTGCGTAGCTCTGCTGGAGTCCAAATATTACAATAATGTCACTAGCAGGATCAATTGAAAAGTGATGTCTTGGCCAGGTCAAGTTTGCCGTACTCAGTAGAGTGCGACAGTAGCGACTGAGTAAGACAGTAGCGACTTTTAACGTTAAAATAAGTGACTACCGTCGCTGTACCACCCATAGAGTGAGGTCTGACGGCTTAATGTGCCGTGCCCTGCAAGGCATGTTAAGCCATTAGTGCCGGCTGTCATGGCAGTCGTTAAACCATATCAGAGGCCTTATGGGCGGCCTTCTGACAGTTAGGCCCGCCAATTTCTTACAATCCTCCACCAACACGGACTTGGTCCCCGTGGTGGAGTAAGGCCTAACATTCCTGCAATGCAGAGACCCGTGCCCCAACAGTGGGGACATATAATGGGATGATATCGATCAGAGTAGAGTTTTTATTGCCTTTTTCTCCACTACAAATTGACATGAAGTTTTCCCTACTTACTGTGTTATTTATTAAAATTAAAACACGATTAGTCTAAAAAACTTCTTAGAGGCAGTTTTAATAATCTGTGGTTGTGTCTTTCTCACCTGAAACTGACTCTGAGGAGGGTTTAAAAAAATCATGCTCTAAGTAAGACCGCTACTTTATTCAACAAACAAGATATGAAATATTTATTTAGAAACCTATCATCTTCGCTAATTCTTTTTTTAGAATATTCCCGGAAGTTAGAGGATGGTTCTTACGGAGAGAAAAATAAAATAAATTAAAGAATTGACTGTTAGGCGGTACGAAGTACGCTGGGTCATGTAGTTAATAACATAGTTGTGAAAGTTTTTAAAGATGCTTGGATGTATATTAATCATTCATGGAATCTGAATCTTCGTTATCCGTATGAAACTCGGCATGAAGATAAGAAAGATCTTAATTCAGATCTAGAATAGTAGAAGTTTGCAGAGTCAGATAGTAATAATGTTAGCCTTTATTTCTTATTAGAGAATTTACAAACTTCTCCTCAAACACATACTATAAAGTACTGAAACTCCTCAACTTTTGTCCATGTCCTTTCTGGCGCCCTAATAAATGCCTCTATTCTAAAGACCAGTGGCAGATTTATTAACCTCCAGCATTATTGTGGTCTTCCTCTCCCTTTTTCCCATGTCTTTAGCTATATTCTATCCATGGTCCATTTCTGTTTTATCTCTCAGTATGTGTCAAATATTTCGTTATCGACCCTTGTATGTCCACACTGCTGGGGCACGGGTCTCGTTCTGCATCACAGGAAGATTAGGCCATACTCCACCACGGGGGCCAAGTCCGGGTTGGTGGAGGATTGTAAGACAGTGGTGGGCAGTAGGTACTATCAGAAGTTATCAATTTATAAGAAGTTATAAGGCCTCTGACATGGCTTAACGACTGCCATAGCATGACAGTCGGCACCAGCGGATTAATGCGCCTTGCGAAGCACGGAAGCGCTCGGAAAAGTGCCATTCCAATCACTCGGTTCGACTAGGCCACGAGCGCTTTGCTAGCTCAGTGAACTGAAATAGTGAGTATGATTTTTCTAATTTGCTCAATGGACGGATCACCGTAATAAATAACGCAATAAATGACGATATATAAATGCCAGACCATTGTGAACGTAATAAATGTCAACATGAATTCTACACTCAAGGAAGTGGCAAGTGTCAAATATTTACATGGAAATTAATATCCAGATTTCTGTATTGTTATAGTTATCAATAAGCAACATGGTTTGCTACGAATGCCAAGCACGGCTCAAGAATTTCGCGACGTTCCGGAGCCGTGCACATTGCGCCGAGAGGTTTTTATCATTTGGACCCAGCTGCCAGTTGCCGCGGACTAAAGTAAGTAGGTACTTCAATATTTTTATTTCTGAAGTGAGTTTGAACCGGCGCAAAACAGGTTTGTCCGTATTATGCCACGTAGCAAGATCTAATCTAGTCTCTGACTACCTCTCTATTTTGATAAATAACTTACATTGATAAATAACTTAAGTTAAGAAAATGTTTTTATTTAAATCGGTTAAGATTTGACGAAGTTATGCGAAAACATAGTAAAAAAAAAGTAATATGCGCGTCGAATTGATAATCTCCTCCTTTTTTGAAGTTGATTAAAAACTCTGTGAAGTAAGTTTTGAGAGAAATAAAAAAAAAGTAATTAGTTTTTTAATATTTATACTTTATTGCACACGCAACATTAAAAAGGACATTACATAAGAAATAACATGTACAAAGGCGAGCTTATCTCTGTAAGAGATTTCTACCAGCAAACTTTGGAGAGTCGGAGCAGCAGTAAAAAACGGGTCTATATACGTGTACAAAATAAACTACATAGACTGCAATCTATCAATTCAGTAAATAAAAGTCATTCATTATTTTTGTTTTGTTATGAATATTTTTTTTAACATTTAACTTACATACAGGCCCCACATTGCTTCTTGCCCACACTAGGATACCCTGAGTCGTGGGAACCAGAAAAAGCGACATCACAAATATGTAAACATCCAAGACCTGAGGGGCTTTTTGCCCCAGCCGGGGTTCGAACCCGGGACCTCTTGCATGGTTGGCAGATGCGCTAGCGCTACGCCACAAAGGTCGTCAAATTATTTTGAATTTAATTTTGCCTGGGTGTAAAAAAACGATACTTAAGCTACTGAAAAAAAATAATAACAAGTATAACATATCTGTGTACAATAAAGAATATTCTATCTATCTATATGAAGAATCTAACATATCCAACCATAAATCAGACACACCGTTCGTCGTTCAACTACGTCCTCCGTCGTTCAACTACGCCTCTGCCCGTAGTTGAACGACTGATCACAAATAAAAGAACCAAAAAAAAAATATTTATGTTACAGGTGTGACTGTATGCACCGCACTGACTCAGCAGTATTATCTCGCTTACAGATTTTTCCCACTTCTGATATCAAGTGCCTCTCGACCCTGACGAAAATGGTCATATCGCCACACACCACACTTTGCATAGACGGTGACTCAGCGGAAGTGAAACAAGAGGTATTCCTAGAGCCAGAAGTGAAGACAGAAGTGGAAATGACTGCAGAACCATTATTTGTTGAAGAACTGAAGGTAGAGGGAAATCCGTCCACTAATGAAGAATCTATGACCAATGCGGGTGTTGATGATGCAAAGTCCAACACGAGCTCTGATGATGAAATGCCACAGGTTCGGTAAATATTTAATTTGCTCTATCTATCTATTTATTGCTCTGGTGCTGACTTTAAAATTAATATTCATTAGCTGTTGCTCCCAACTTTGTTCGCGAGGAAATTTTGGTGTGTAAAAACCACGTTTTTTACCTGGGTAAAAAAGCCTATGTGCTATTCCAGACTATAAGCAAAGATTGTGTCAAATTTTAACCCAGGAGATGGTGGGCATAGTTAGCTATGCTCACCATCTCCTGGGCCATTTCAAAAAAGTACATCAGTTAATGAAGCCGAAGATAAATAGTATGTGAGAGTAATTTCAGATATGAAGACACGGACCTCGAGACAAACTAGTTATGGTTTTAGGAGGTCCGAATCCACTTAATCTGTACTTATATTATGTAAACCTAAATAATAAAAATTATATGTAAAACCAAGTACGGCCAAGACATAGCTATTAATTACAATGCCATCTGTAACGTTCACCAACACTAAACGCTCGCAACAAGTGCACACGTCTTCACTCCGCGACGGTCGGTCTAGCAATGCCTGCCTACCTACAGTCTATTTATTCTTACTTGTCCAATGTAGTAAACAAGATTCTACCCTTAAACTGTGACTTTTTAGTCCAAAACTGCCATATTTCCATAAATGGAGTAACATGGAACACTCTTTTAGATAACACGCTGCCAATTTTATAAACATAGTTCATGAATTTGCGAGAAAATGTCTAGTTTAGGCATCTAATCTCAATTTTAAGGTTAGAATCTTGTTTACTAAATTGGACAAGTAAGAATAAATAGACTGTATTTGTATCCTTATCTATGAGCAATACTTCCCCCGCCACGCGTCCCGCGCGTGCCTTGTTCGAGATGACAGAGTAGCAGATAGATGCGAACAAACTACACTATCACTTTCTGTTTCACGTTACACTCTAAGGCCTTGAGCTTTAAGGACCAATTGCCTTGTTCCAGCAAGTGGAAGACCCACTCATCACTAAGCACTACACCGCCAATCACATGGAGTTAAGCGAGGTGCTCGCCCACATGGAGAGCACTAGAAGCCTGAAACGCTACAAAAGCGCCCGCTACAAGTGCGACAGGTGCGCGCTGACCTTTACCACGGAGCCTCAGTACAAAGTGCACGCGAAACGGCACAGCGACGCGGAGGGTAGTTTCAAATGCGAAGTCTGCGAGCAGCGATTCAAGAAGAACGGCAAGGCGCTGAAGCAGCACACCGCTGCACATTACACGTGAGTTTATAATTAGTTTGTAACGGTGCAAACCTCTTTGCACCATTTTTTTATATTTCCTTAATTCTGTCTATCTTTTTCCAAATTTAAAATATGTCCAGGTGTCGGTGCCTGTACGTAAACAAGAAAGTATTGTAAATAGCTTCGAAATTTCACTGATGCCGGGTAGTCGCCTATTAGCTCAGTTGGGAGAGCGCTGGCACGGTTAGCCAGAGGTCGCGGGTTCGAGTCCCGGCATGGGTGGAATTTTTAGCCTCTAAATAGATACTAAATTATTCTTAGCACGGGTTAGTGCATTAAAAAAAATAATATAATATTCCATTTTTGAGATTTCCCTCTTTTTTAGCATTACTAATTCACATTTCGACTAGACCCGACTATTTTTGCCTGCTTATTCCGTTTTTATCCAGATAATATAGACAGAAAACTGGATAAAAACAAAATAAACAGTTAAACATTGTCGGGTCTAGTCGAAATGCGAAGTAGCAATGCTAAAAATGAGGGAAATCCTTATTTCATTTCCTTCTTTCAAATCCATTTTTCATTTCATTTTCATATTCTTTTAGTTGCACTAACCCGTGCTGAGGACAATTTTTAAAACCTATTTGGAGACAAAAAAATCCGCCTACGCAAGTGATGCAAATACTTCAGCCAGATTTCGCTGCCTGTAAATAATACAGAGAATATTGTAAAGAGGTTCGAAATTTCACTGATGCCGGCACTTGCTCAGCTGGGAGGGCGCTGGTACGATTAGCCACAGGTCGCGGGTTCGAGTCCCGGCATGGGTGAAATTTTAATCCTTTAAATAGGTTTTTAAAATTTTCATTTTCTTTCTCGTTTTCATTTCATATTATTAGCAAATGCATAAATAAAAAATTTGAAGTAATGTATGTGAATAATGCCCTGCTGTGTGGTGTCGGCCTAGAGAATAGCACCAACCCAATTCTTCCCGCGGATGTCGTAAAAGGCGACTAAGGGACACAAACCGGGGGGTTGGCAGCAGCGCCCCCTGCAGTACAATTCCACTGAACTGCGATCCCCAACCCGCACGCCCAGTGGGGATTATGGGCATTACCCCCTATGATAGCACAACGTGGCGCTCTTTAGGGGAGGGCTATGTCCAGCAGTGGACTAATATAGCCTGAAGAAGAAGAAGGAATGGATGTGGAACAAAGAGTTCTCCTGCACTCCACAGCCGCTACGCTTGCCTCCACTGCCCGCGCAACTGCTTCAGTTACTCGCAGATGTATGGCCACTACCGGAACGTCCACGACGGGCACACCATGCGCTTCTGCGCCAAATGCCCCGCCAGCTTCCCGTGAGTCGCGATTTTTTATTTAATCTTCTTCTATCTATATCTATCTATAATATAAAAATGAATCCCCGAATGTGTTGGTAAGCGCAAATCTCGAGAGCAGCTGAACCGATTTTGCTAATTCTTTTTTTAGAATATTCCTTGAAGTACGAGGATGGTTCTTACGGGAAGAAAAAAATTAAAATTTAAAGAATCGATGGTATGTAGGCGGTACGAAGTTCGCTGGGTCAGCTAGTCTATAATATAAATCGCTGAATGTGTTGGTAAGCGCAAATCTCGGGAGCAGCTGAACCGATTTCACTAATTCTTTTTTTAGAATATTCCTTGAAGTACGAGGATGGTTCTTACGGAAAGAAAGATAAAAAAAACTGTTAGGCGGACGAAGTATTCGGGGTCAGTTAGTCTTCTTATGATATAAAAAACCGGCCAAGTGCGAGTCAGACTCGCGCACCGAGGGTTCCGTACAAACCTGTATTATAGACCTGAGTATTTGGTATGAATTTCAATTTAATACCTCTACGCGTTTATGAGGAAATGGGTAGTAAGTTTAAAATTATTAAAAAAAAATATATTATGTGATATAACTAAAAATTTATGGTTTTCGTAATTTTTCCTTTATCTATGCTATAAGACGTTGCTTCGTACCAAATTTTAAGATTCTGAGTTCACGGGAAGCACCCTGTAGGTTTTGATTCCCTTGCAAGTGTCGAAAATTTGCGGCATAAACGGCTGTATCTTTTGATTGCATTGGCTTAGAAGTTTGATTTTTTCACAGCTTCAAGGGACAGTAGACCTGAGTAATTGATATAAATTTCAGCTTCATACCTCCACGCGTTCCTGAGAAAAAGGGTCTTGACAGACGGACGGACGGACGGACGGACAGACGGACAACAAAGTGATCCTATAAGGGTTCCGTTTTTTCCTTTTGAGGTACGGAACCCTAAAAATGAATCGCTGAATGTGTTGGTAAGCGCAAATCTCGGGAGCAGCTGAACCGATTTCGCTAATTATTTTTTTAGAATATTCCTTGAAGTACTAGGATGGTTTAAACGGAGGGAAAAATAAAAAAAATAACGAATCGACTGTAAGGCGGTACGAAGATCGCTGACTTTAGTTTTTTGCAACCCCGTTCATTCCCTTAAGGGTTAAATTAAAAAAAAAAACCGGCCAAGTGCGAGTCAGACTCGCGCACCGAGGGTTCCGTACAAACCTGCAAGGTTTACAAAGTTCGTTCATTACGACATGTTACAGCTTAAAGATATTATAGACCTGAGTATTTGGTATGAATTTCAATTTAATACCTCTACGCGTTTATGAGGAAATGGGTAGTAAGTTTAAAATTATTAAAAAAATATATATTATGTGATGTAACTAAAAATTTATGGTTTTCGTAATTTTTCCTTTATCTATGCTATAAGACGTTGCTTCGTACCAAATTTCAAGATTATGAGTTCACGGGAAGCACCCTGTAGGTTTTGATTCCCTTGCAAGTGTCGAAAATTTGCGGCATAAACGGCTATATCTTTTGATTGCGTTGGCTTAGAAGTTTGATTTTTTCACAGCTTCAAGGGACAGTAGATTTAAGTAATTGATATAAATTTCAGCTTCATACCTCCACGCGTTCCTGAGAAAAAGGGTCTTGACAGACGGACGGACGGACGGACAGACGGACAACAAAGTGATCCTATAAGGGTTCCGTTTTTTCCTTTTGAGGTACGGAACCCTAAAAACTGCGAAAACCGTGTTCAATCAATTGTGTTGAAGAGTATTTATTTTAAGTTTCAAGAAAATTAGACAATTTTCTTTTTACCTCCCATACAAATTTTGGCAACGCTTTTCGCCCCCCTAAAGTTTGAATTTCAAAAAATCCGGTCTTATTCCTTGCCTACATTATATCTACACATATAATGTATAAGGAATAAGACCGGATCACCGTCTGTGCAAAATTTGAGCTTCTGAAGTTCATCGGCTTTGGCTGGGCGTTGATGAGTGAGTGAGTCAGTCAGGACCTTGAATTTTATTTATATAAAGATGTGTGTGTGTGTGTGTGTTTTGAAGTGTGTTAGTGTATGTTTGTGTGCGCTCTGTTCAGCTCTAAGAAGCGGTCTTCGGTTCGAGTTTCAACCATTGAGCAGAGTGTGTGCAGCTGTTGTGTGAGCGAGATCATGTATGTGCGTCATGTTAGGTTTTTAGTAAGGTTTTGGGCAAAATTAACTTTTATTTATTTTATTTTATTGTTATTGTAAAATAAATATTTGTAAACTAAAAATTGTAAAATAATAAAAAAAAAAACTACTAAGCAATTAACTCAGTTTGCTGAGAAATTCGAAGAGACAGCACGATTTACTTTGATTTACTAGGGATTAAGGATTTACTTTGCGAAATTCTCAATTCAGAAACTGACCGTAACTATAATTTATCAAAAATGGTTTCATTATTGCAAAAAAGTACAGAAGTATAAGTCTGTTAGCTTTCGAATTTCGAATTTCTCAGCAAACAACGTGACAGAACGTTACTTGCGTCTTTACTTATTGAAATTTTCAATTCAGAAACCGGCCATTATTCAACGGCCCAATATGCGAATAGGCACGCTAAGCCGTTGGTGCCGGCTGTCATTTAATGGCAGTCGTTAAGCCACGTCAGAAGCCTTATGGGCGGCTTGATAATTTCTGACAGTAAGACCCGCCACTGTCTTACAATCCTCCACCAACCCAGACTTGGCCCCCGTGGTGGAGTATGGCCTAACGTTCCTGCGATGCAGGAAGAGACCCGTGGCCCAGCAGTGGGTTGATATCTAGTTAGAATATTTTCGGGGCTTAATCCCGTAGTAATTTATTGCTATTTTATCTCGACGTTTCGACGACGTTACAGTCATCGTGGTCACGAAGACTGATGGCTGGCACCCGTTCGCATCTTCGGCTGATGAGGTTTCAGACTACCCTCAATCAGCTATCACAAAGCACTATTAGGGTTGCGACACACTACACTGAAACGTCGAGGTAAAATAGCTATAAATTACTACGCGATTAAGCCCCAAAAATATTCTAACTATGTGTACAAGTCGCGAAAGTTTAAAATATGTGATATCGATACCGATCGACAATATACGAAACATTCTCAACAAATACCAATCGTTACAGATTTACAATTTCAAAATATGTACTTTGATTTGAAGCACCCTTCCAATGATCCCTTGTTTCACGTTTCTAGGAGCCACAGAGAGCTACTGCAGCACAAACAACGCGCGCACAGACGCAAGTACCCTTGCCCGAGCTGCGACCGTCAGTACACGTCCAGCGTTGGCCTGTGGCGTCACAGGCACGTGTAAGTGCGTTATTATGTTATGTATATCTATCTTCTTCTAGAAGCGGTGGTAGCTCAGTGGGTAGAACCATGGACTGCCAAGCGAGAGCCCCAGGTTCTATCCCGAGTGCGGGCATGTACCAATGACTTTGTTTAATTTCAAAGTTACGTACATTTGCGAATTTGTAGTCGCAATACCACACGCTAACGGTGAAGGAAAACATCTTGAGGAAACCCGCGGCTTGGTTGGCTCCGCACCTACTGACTAGTCTTTCCTGTGGGCTAGGCCGACTAAGCTGTCAGGATGGTATAGGTGCTGGGCAAGCCTACACCATCTATAAAACCATGTCCCAGGCACTACAGCGTCGGTCCCTTCACCCATCTAGTGTGAGTGAGGATGCCACTGGACGCTGCATAAATCATCTCATTAAGTAGATGCAAAAAAAAAGGCCAATATCTATCTATAATCAGCCCACATCAACCCACTGCTGGGCATAGGCCTTCTTTTTATTGCGCCATTCCTCACGGTCCTGTGCTAATCTGATCCATCTCTGACCCGCAACCCTCACGATGTCGTCTGACCATCGTGTCGGTGGCCTGCCTACCAACCTCCTTCCCTCCCTTGGCCACCACTCCGATACTGCCCTGGTCCATCGGCCGTCTTCCCTTCTAGCCAAGTGTCCCGCCCAGCTCCACTTTAAGTCTGTGATCCGCTCACCAACGTCTTCGACCTTGGTTCTTCGACGAATTTCTACGTTGGGTACGCGGTCCACAAGCGATAAGCCCGGCATGGCACGCTCCATCGCTCTTTGTGCAACTTTTATTTTGTGCATATTTTTCTTGGTGAGCGTCCATGTTTCCGTACCTTAAGTATTATGTTAATGGAATAAAAATCATAACTAGTTTCATCTTATTACTCGGGGGGGGGGGGGGGAGGGGGTGGGCAGCAGCGCCCCCTGCAGTACAATTCCACCGAACTGCGATTATGGGCATTACCTCCCAATGATTGCACAACTTTGCGCTATGGCGCTCATTAGGGGAGGGCGATGTCCAGCAGTGGACTAATATAGCCTGAAGAAGAAGAAGATTAACGTGCACAGAACCGCTCGGAAAAATGACACTAGCGTTAGTCATAGACGGTCACCCATCCACGCACCGAACGCGCCGTATGTTGGTAAACCTTCGTGATGTTTACCCATATCATGTTTTTTTTCGTTACAGACACGACGATACATTGCCAGAGCTAGAATGCAATTTCTGCCACAAGAAGTACAAAGGGGAGTTTTATTTGAAGAATCACATTCGGGATGTGCACGAAATGGTAAGTTTTTATTTACCCCTGGGATTTCCGCACTTAAGTTAAGCCATTGTACGTCGTCGTCGTCAGGCTATACTAGTCCACTGCTGGACATAGCCCTCCCCTAAAGAGCGCCACGTTGTGCTATCATAGGGGGTAATGCCCATAATCCCCACGATGAGCATGCGGGTTGGGGATCGCAGTTCGGTGGAATTGTACTGCAGGGGGCGCTGCTGCCCACCCCCCGGTTTGTGTCCCTTAGTCGCCATTGTACGTAACAACTTGCAATGGAGTAGTAATTAGACAAGGATGGGATTTCTGAGCCGGTTTCAATACTCAATACTCAATAATTTATTGCATTCCACAAGTATATACAGATAACATAACTTAAAATATGGTTCTTTGTGGACCCTGTAGGGCACGCAATATTATAAATTATAGAAGGCCCTTATAAACTAGGCCTATGACATTTTAATTCAAATTATATTGTGCTATTATCATAAATTCTTCATAAATAAATAATTCTTAAACTCGTATGCTTAGAATGCACGTTTTAACTCACTCTCGATGTCGAGTGAGATACTAAGACTGGCTTTAGAGACACGCTGACGCTAGGCGCTGATAGACCAATATGTATGGTGACTATAGAAGCGTTATTGACGTTGTAGTTTTCGTTTTATTTTTCCATAAATATTACTCGGCAGCAACTCGAACATTCATGGCGCGAGAATCGATCGACGGTGAGCATGTCTGTACTTCGCAGCGGTCAGAATAACACTGAAACGAGTTGCCGCTGCCTGCTACGCGCTGATAGCTACGCGCTAGCCTGTCAGCGCCGATGGTCAGCGTGACTCTAAAGCCAGCCTTAGCAGTACTTCCCATGTCGAAAGTACGACCATGGCAGCCGAGACTCGAGATAGCCAATAGACTGGGTCTTGTCTACCTAAAAGTAGAAGTGTCGCTGCCTGTACGTAATACAGAGAATAGTGTAAAGAGGTTCGAAATTTCACTGATGCCGTGAGTCGCCCATTGGCTCAATTGGTAGAGCGCTGGCACGGACAGCCAGAGGTTGCGGGTTCGAATCCCGGCATGGGTGAATTTTTTAGCCTCTAAATAGGTTTTTAAATACCTAAAAGGAGTTATTGCCATCTTCTCTATAATTTAAAAATGAATCGCCGGATGTGTTGGTAAGCGCAGATCTCGAGAGCAGCTGAACCGATTTCGCTAATTCTTCTTTAGAATATTCCTTGAAGTACGAGGATGGTTCTTACGAGAGAAAAAAAAATCGATTGTTAGGCGGTGCGAAGTTCGCTGGGTCAGCTAGTATTCAATAAAAGTGTTATATTTTATCTGACAACACTGTAAAAATTGTTACTCATAAATAGTTCTATGCACTACGTAGGGTAAAATTATGAAACTAACATAAAAAAGAAATGATAACACGGCAAGGACATCATCTTAGGGAGAAGGCAGCGGCTGAAAACCGCGCTGACCCGGGTCAGCACCAGCTGAGCCACTACCTTTTGCCTTATTTTATAATACCTAGTTTTCAGTCTTACTTTGTATAAGTTGTTTTTGATGAGGCAATAAAATTCTTTTTATTATTATTAATCTGTCTGTCTAAGTCTTAGACAGTTTAGTATGGTATCAACCCTTTATGTCCCCATTGCTGGGCCACGGGTCTCTTCCTGCATCGCAGGAAGGTTCGGCCATACTCCACCACGGGGGCCAAGTCCGGGATGGCGGAGGATTGTAAGACAGTGGCGGGCCTTACTATTAGAAGTTATCAAGCTGCCCATAAGGCCTCCGAAATAGCTTAACGACTGCCATTATATGACAGCCGGCGGCTTAACGTACTTTCCGGAAGCGCCCGGAAAAATGCCACTAGCGGTAGTCACGGGACAGTCACCCATCCCGTACCTGACCGCGCCGGTTGTTGCTTAACTCAAGTGATTGGTTCCAATCACTCGGTTCGCCTAGGCCACGAGCGCTTCTTATGTCAGTACCAGGTACAAAATGAAAACACAACCACTCATTCCGACCACTGCCTTTACAGAAACCCGGCGCTTACTGCGTGGAGTGCAACCTTCAATTCAAGAACCCCTCCCAGTACAAGCAGCACCTGAAGCGCACCACAAGGCACGTCGACGACAGCAAATACGAATGCGACTACTGCCACAAGCGGTTCGCACAGAAGCACAACTTGACCCTCCACATTGAGGTCACTCACCTCAAGCTGTCTAACTACAAGTGCGATGTTTGCGGTGAGCGGTTTCACACGAAGCGCAACGTCGACAATCACAAGCGGCAAAAGCACAGCGCCGTACCTAGGAGCAAGAAGCACGTGTGCCACATCTGCGCGAAGGCGTTCGCGCTACGGAAGTCGCTAACGGAGCACATGAATATCCATATGGGGGTGCGTCCGTACCGGTGCAAGCTTTGCGAGGCCACGTTCGCCTACGACTCGGCTCTGTACCACCACAATCAACTGGTGCACTTGAAAAAGACAAGGAAGACCAAAGGGCTTTGATCCGGCGGCCTCGGCAGCGGTGTGGCACGCTGACTGTAAAACCGAAGGTCTCGGGCTCGATCCCCGGCCGGGTCAGACTGGGAAACGAACTTTTCTAGTTTGTCTCGGGTCTTGGATGTTATCTATGTTTTTTTTTAAATTATTTATTTAAGACATTCACAGAATACATACTAATTAAATACAAAACAACCTTCACTAAACAACCTGTACAGGTTTATCTGTGAGGTGAGTATTTATTGTATTAAATCTATCGTCGAGTTAGCACCTGTAACACAAGTCATTTAGTTGTACTTAGTGTAGGGCTAACAAGATCTGTGTAAGACCTCGTTAGCCCTGTGTAAGACGTGTGTAATATGTCCATGAATATTTATTTATATATTCTCAGACGTGTTTACATCCAGCCTGCCAATTAAAATTAATTCAAAAACAATATTTAAACCACAATTCACACATATTTCAATAAATTAGTTCGATTAAAAAGGATAATAATCATTATATTCTTTCAATGCACTAACCCGTGCTAAGGACAATTTGTAAAACCTATTTAGAGGCTAATAATTCCACCCATGCCGGTATTCGAACCCGCGACCTCTGTACGTAATACAGAGAATATTGTAGAGGTTCGAAATTTCACTGATGCCGGTGAGTCGCCCATTAGCTCAATTGGAAGAGCGCTGGCACGGATAGCCAGAGGTCTCGGGTTCGAATCCCGGCATCGGTGGAATTTTTAGCCTCTAAATAGGTTTTTATGATAATAATCACACAAAATTGAATTTTGTCAGTAATGTCAGTGTTTAAATTTTCCTCTCAAATCGCCAGACATTCCTTCTTATTTATATTATTTTTAATGCACTAACCCGTGCTAAGGACAATTTTAAAGACCTATTTAGAGGCTATTAGCTCAGTTGGAAGAGCGCTGGCACGGATAGCCAGAGGTCGCGGGTTCGAATCCCGGCATGGGTGGAATTTTTGGCCTCTAAAAAGTTTTTTAAAATTCCTTCGTAAGTTGACTTGAGAGTCAACTTACCGATATCTTTAGCAGTCATCTCATGAATGACTGCTAAAGATATCGGCGTGTGGAGGAGGCGTGCGTGGAGGGAGGGGAATATGAAGTTTCTTTACGAGTATCATCTCCACATAATGTATTATTTGCGAAACTACTTGAAATAGGATGTAGTGACTAGAATTGAGAAAGGAATGTTGCGTTGGTTTGAACATGTGGAGAGGATGAAGGAAGTAACATTGACGAAACAAATGTATTGCGAATGTGAGTGGCACCGACTCCAAGACATACGTGCTACGGGGCGATCTGGGTGTTCTAGAGCTGGTCATCATCAGACTTCCAAATCTTCGACTGTAAAGTGACAGTGGAATGAATTACTTAAGTGAAAACCCCATATTTCTGTGTAGAATAGAAGCTTAGAACCTCTCAAAAACGACCGAGCTGATGATCTTCGTAACAATGTCCGCCAGACACCAGAGAATGAGTTACTGAAAGAAGTATTTGTTGTAGCCTTGGGTAACTCAAGAGCCAGATATGAGTGGACACACAACTCCCTCACCGTCAAGTGTATCCCACTCATATCCCAGAGATGTCAATTATATCTTACTCCCTACAACTCTCAACTCAGTATGGTAGTCATTTCCTGCTACTTTATCCAGCTCACGCACAATGCGCGAGAGCGAGATCAACATCGTCTGACATCGGTTACATTCGGCCGCGTTTCTCGTCGTAGCCAACGAGCGATGAGAGAAAGTTCACCAGAAAAAAAAACGTTTGATCTGGATAAAGTAGGGAATAGGTAAGACTAGACTGACTCACCACTTGTCTCTTGTTTCCACGCGCACTTAGTTCGTTGGACGTCGTCGTATGAGCTAGGACACAAGTGGTGAGCGAGATATGATCGAGATATAGTGTGTCTCGGTGAGTAAAGATATGAGATATAACAACTCCCTCTAAGGACACACTTTGCCCAAGTCTAATTTGTTGAACAAAGTGTAACATCAAAACTTATTTTTTTGCCGAAAAATTTGAAGATCTCAATTTCCATAATTGAGTCTTCATGAGAACTTCACTAGATGGCCCTGGGATAAATTTTAGTGGGTCGTTGTCCGATTTTTCGACGACGAAACGCAACCGTTTTTTCTGGAACGAAAACAGGTCCTCGAAACGGTCCTCGTTCGCAACTGGTTTCATTGTATGCGAACGAGCAAGGCGCAGAGGACGGTCAAACGAGAGAAGCTCTCGTTTCGGCTCGTGGACATTCGTCTTGAAGACTAGTAAAAGAAATGGTCGCGGAATGAGGTTGAGGACTAGTTAACGTTTTTCGTTCGATTTCAATATTTTTTTCTTTAAACTAAGGAACTTCCCTTCATACTTTTCCAGGCTTAGGACTAAACATTAAAACTAAACTTTAACTTCAGTACAAAATAAATACAAAATTACATAATTAACATTCACAATCAGTAAGTAGCATTAAATTTGTCGCCAACTGGCCTTATAAATGTCAAATAAGCGTGTGTGTAACTGGGCCCTAAATATAATTAATCTCTGCCCCACTCTATTATTGTCGATGGTCTGTTTTGAAGAAAATGGCGGATGTTCAGTGTGTGAATTCCAACTTGACGAGCAAAATATAAGTTAAAAAAGTGAAATAGCAGTTTCCATTCATAAATCCCCAAACACCAGTGCAGCGAGCTATCGAAGAAATAATAAAATTATTAATTCAAACTGAAACAATGTTTATAAACAATAACCCACGAGCTGCGCGATCGAGCGAGCGAACGAGCGTCATGACTCGTTGCCATTTATTGCTAAACGACATTAGACGCTATACCAACCACATTAAGATACACAGCAATGACCACCGCTTTGCGAACGAGACGAAATCACGAAACATCGGAAAAAAAAGTTTTTTTACATGATATTCGACTGTATACTCATAGACATAAAGATTACTTTATTGTATCACAGACCAAAACGAACGGAACGAGCAAGGAGCCGACGACGACGTCGCAATGATCTCATTACGTTCTAGGCTCTATTAATATAGTATTAAAGGACATATCCGCGTCAAACCTAAGGACTGGTCTTGCGGCGAACAAACGCTGGCACTGCTTTAGAGTCGCTGGCACTGCTTTGGGATGAAACGTAAAACGGTCCTATCGTCGCGGAACACAAAACGGTCTTATGAAACGGTTCGTCATTGCAACGATCACGCCTAAATTTTACGCTATATTTTCTGAAACATATGCATATTACTAAATAGATGGCCCCAATTTGACCTTATTTGCTGCTGTCCATAGAAGAGTTCTGTTCTCCATCTCTGAAAGTCTTCGTCAGATCTTCATCAAATGGGACGCTATAACTAGTCAAACAAAAAAAAATTAAAATCGGTTAAGATTTGACGAAGATATGCGAAGACATAGTAAAAAAAAAATATGCGTCGAATTGATAATCTCCTCCTTTGTATGAAGTCGGTTAAAAGTACTATTTAGTATCGTTCAAACACCCAATATGCTACTAATATGATATAAAAAACACAAAGGAGATGAAGACTAACTTGAGGGTAGTTATAAAAGTGTACATGTAAAGGAATGCAGGCGGAAACAACCTGAACTGTTGCCTAGAACTAGTGATGGGGTGACTGATGTTTTAAGAAATTTTCGATATAAAGCAAGTCAATCTACCTACTGTGACCAGCTAATAGATGAGATAAGCGATATTCAACGATTTTCAGCACTTATTAAAAACCTACGAAAATCCTGATAGAGACATGTCAAATCCCTACTTCCCTACTATATAATATTATAAATGCGAAAGTAACTCTGTCTGTCTGTTACGCTTTCCCGCTTAAACCTCTCAACCGATTTTGATGAAATTTGGCACAGACAATCTTTAGACCCTGAGAAAGAACATAGGCTACCTTTTGTTGCGAAAAAAAGGGATGAAGACGTTGAAATGGAGTTCGTCATTTTTGGGGATAAAACCATGAAACTTTTTATTTAGGAACTTGATAAGAAATAAAAAAACAATTTGGTCTAACGTTTTTGAAATTTCGACTTGTGAGGGGATGAAATAGGGGTTGAAAGTTTCGGAAACCGAAATCCACGCGGACGAAGTCGCGGGCGGCCGCTAGTAGCCTATAAAAATAAATCGGTCAAGTGCGTGCCGGGTTAGCGGAGGGGGGAAGAAAAAAAAAGAAAGATAGTTACGCTGAGTCAACTGCCTGTTGTGGCAATTTAGATACACCACAGGCCAAATCTATGTTTTTTTTTTTTGTTTTCGTTTATTGTGTATTTGGTTTATCTCTTTTGTGCTCATATTATGACAATTTATCTGGTTATTTTATTTCTGTGATGTCTTGTTATAACAAATGTCTTCTTTCTTACTAAATTTTATTTATTTCTATAAAGTTAATCCAGTAGATTATGGGCATTACCCCTTATTAAAGCACAACGTGGCGCTCTTTAGGGGAGAGCTATGTCCAGCAGTGGACTAGTATAGCCTGACGACGACACGTCGTAGTCAGGCTATACTAGTCCACTTGATTCATTATAAACAGACTAAAAAAATAAAAAAAAATAATAAAAACCGTTTTTTGTACACTACAAGGTACTAAAAACGCAGTAATTTTAACGAATACTTAACTTTTTTGCCTCAAAATTTGAAGTTCTCAATTTCCATCTCTGAAAGTCTTCATCAGATTACTCTGATGACATTACTCTGGGACAAAATTTACGCTACATTTTCTGAAACGTATGCATATTACTAATGGATAGGCCTCATTAGGCCTTATTTGCCGCTGTCCAATGAAGATTTCTGTTCTAGATCTCTGAAAGTCTTCATCAGATCTTCAACAAATTAAAATGGGACCAATAGCACGCTACACCTAGTCGAACAAAACAAAAATTATGCAAATCGGTTAAGATTTGACGAAGATATGCGAAAACATAGACAAAAAAAAATATACGCGTCGAATTGATTACCTCCTCCTTTTTTGAAGTCGGTTAAAACTATGAAATAAAAAAACATCGGCACGCTAAATTGGAAAACTCGAGCAAGAGTGACCTTTAATTTAACCACAAATTAAGAAGGTAGGCACCGTAGGCACATATTTTAAACGTAAGTACAATGCATTCGCATGTGTTATTTTACTTGCTTTTTGAACTTTACCTTACGTGAACTACTTATCTAAATACTTAACTGTCTGTAGTGCTGTCTCTTCAGATTCCTTAGCAAAGAGCGTGACAGAACGTTACTTAATGAAATTCTCAAGTCAGAAACCGCCCAAAAAACTACTTTTAGTCTTCTCGTTGTACCAAATTAAGTAAGTAGCTATCTCAATTATACTATTTTTATTATTAATGCACTAACCCGTGCTAAGGACAATTGTCGCTGCCAGTATACAGAGAATAGTGTAAAGAGGTTCGAAATTTCACTGATGCCGGTGAGTCGCCCATTAGCTCAGTTGGAAAGAGCGCTGGCACGGATAGCCAGAGGTCGCGGCTGCGAATCCCGGCATGGGTGGAATTTTTAGCCTCTAAATAGGTTTTTACCTATCTCAATATCAACAAGTCGATACATTCTAATACGAATATGGTGACGTTCATTTTGGCGGCAGTAGGTACACACTCGCCCTGGCACCTGAGAGTTTTTCATTCATTGTGGGTTTTACACAATCGGCACCACAGAACATAATGTGATCGGCACTATGGGATCGTCTTGTGAAGTTCGCAATGTAGGTAAGACGGATATGCTGGATCTCGGGCGAGCACAAAATGAACAGCGATTCCTACCGCTGAATGAATGTCATGTGAATGTGCATTGCATTTGCTTTCGGACCATCGCATCGTTGAGTCTGCGCGTGCGCTCTGCTGTGCCAGCCGCCCGTCTGTAACGGCCGCGAGTAAATTTTTATGAAATCTGTGTAAATAATAGAAAAGTAATCAAGCACCTTTTATTCTCCTTCCCTTGTGTTCTCGTCTCCCCACACTTTTTGCGTAAGTTGCAAAATAAATTATATTATAAATTAAAAATTAAATTAAAGTACCTACATAGGTATATTATACTTCAGCTATTTGCTAACTTGGCGATCGATTAGTTTTATAGTGCTTGTATGTAATTTATTTTCTTCCTTCTCTAGTTCCCTCCTATTAGCTTAGTGTTAATAAGTAGTTATAACGGCTGACTATTTACCGTGTCGCAGAGCGTTACTTATAGCTTGCTCGCTCGGTGACAAACAAAATGGTGCCTCACAAAAATTGCTAGTCATGGTTGCATCATCCATACATTTCATACATAGATCCATGGTATTGTTATTAAGCTTTATCTGCATACTAGCTTGCACTTGACCCCTTTGTCAAATTCCAAATTATGTTGCAGCTTTTGTTCTTGCCACAATAATTTCTAAGATGTTAGGTAGGTACTGTTTTCTTTCTATTATTGATGTTCATCAAGATGTTCATGTTTGTCATAATTATGTTATTTTTTATGTGTTTGCATTTGTTTTCTTTCTTTTCAGCCAGTGTAGAAATGTTGACTAGTCTTAACAGCACTAATTTTTTAGTTCACATAATTATTCATTATCATTCTCATTATAATTTCCATCTCGCATTACCTACTCCGCTACTGATTTCCTCCACCGCCACTTACAAACTGGTTGGGTTTCTTTTTTTTCTGCCGAACCAATGGCGGTGAACAGTTTCTTCCTGTGGCTGTGTACTAATGCGAGGGGTTTCTTCACAGGGTCCAAGTACCGGACCACAAAATTCACGGCAGACAACGGGGTCCCTGCTCCCGCTTTCCGGATAAGGAGACCGGCTTTTCCTGGTGGCCAAACTCCTGCACTTGGCCCACAGACGGTGGTGGAGCGTTCTACTGTCTCCGGCAGGCTCAGGGGAGTACCTGACCGAGGTTGCACTAAAGAGAGACCTATACCAGTGTAGGTACCTAACCCACGACCTTCGCAAAGAATTGAACATTAAATTATTAAGTATTTATTGTTTTACCGTAACCTCATCCTACCGTACCATCCTTTACTGGAACCATAATAATAAAGAAATAGGAGTAAGGAACCTTAGATATGGCACGACTTTGTCTAGATATCATTACTTTTTAGATATAAACGAGCAGCACCATCGAGACTTGGCTAGTTTTTACAGAATGTTCATGGTGGGATTTTAACTTACTGTCCCAGCTTCCTCAAGGCGAGCGCGACACTGCAACTCCCAAATATTCGTAATGGATTTACTGTAATTATTAATTATTTAGAATAAATTGTCAAAAGTACCTAATCGATCTTCGTGTACCTCGGATAAGCGGGCGTAGCGTGATTAGAATCGCAAGTTTGAACTATAAGTTTCAGTTAAACTAGCGATTTGGGTTTGGGGGGTTAGGAGGTGAGGAGGGGGCGGAGGTGTAATACTTATATTGTTACAGTGCAACACAAGCAATAAGTCCCGCGGATGTACCTGCGCAGATGACCAAAAATTTGGATGTGCGGCAAGTTGATCGACCCATCAGATAGTTTCATTTTATGGCAGGCCGCGCGCCTTTGTTGCTATTGGTTGATTCAAAGTCATCGATGCAGGTGACTATTAGTTTGGCAATATTATCGTGAGCGAAATAGGTAGCGCTACTGCGGCAATCAATTCTGCACCTTAACCCTATCGGTTAAAAATCATGTTGAATGTACTTATAGCTTCGGGTACTTTCGTTACACTTCTTCCTAGTCTGCGCGAACGTAGATTCCCGAAGGGACTTTTATGATGTGTGTACTTGTTATGTAAATCGTTTCCAAACTACCTGCACTGTTCTTCGGCAAAAAAAAAAAACAAAAATCAAAAAATCTTGCCATCTTCACTAACCTAAAAAAATTGCCATTTTTTTTTTCAATTCAATTCATATCACAGAAGCCTCAATTCTGCCTGGTTGCTTTAACAGTCTAATGAAGGTGGATGTTTTACTGGACAATTATTATACCATGCCCAATCTCGGATAATAATTTTAATGGTAATTATTCAGGCCTACGTATCCAGTGCCTATCTTTCTTTGTTGCAGTTATCGAAAGCAAACACGATTTGTTTGAGTGCTGCAACACTCCTCAACTTCATCAAGTACCGAAACAACTCACTGTATGCCATCCAGCTACAAAAACTCGCAGTCCAAGGTATGTGATTTGAATTTATTTTTAGTTCAAGCTTTTCACCGCCATGCACGTGAAGCCGGGCGAGTGCCCGCCAGAAACTCCCAGTTCAAGTGTAACCTTGGAACGTTGTATATCCTTTACAAATACTTCAGGTGTTGTTTTATTTGTAGATAGATATTTTATAATAAAACAGAAAAACTGGATAAAAACGGATAAACAGGTAAATTAGTCAGATCTGGTCGAAGGGTAAAGTAGTAATGATCAAAGAGTAAATAACCACTACATGGTAATGATGAAAAGTTAGGGAAATCGAAAAATGTGTGACGTAATTTAAATATTGAAAATGATAGATAGAAAAAGAAATAAAAATGGTGTAAAGAGGTTTGCACCGTTACAACCTGTATGGTCAGACTTTTACTTGGATGGCCTGGCTGGCGCAGCGGTGTAGCACGCTGTCTGTAAAACCGAAGGTCTCGGGTTCGATCCCCGGCCGGTTAAACTAGGAAACGAACGTTTTTACTTTTGTCTAGTGGGTCGCGGATGTTATCTATGTCTTTATTGTTTTAAATCTATCGTCGAGTTAACTGTAACACAAGTCATTTACTTGTAGGACTTTAGTATAGGGCTAACGAGATCTGTGTAATATATCCATGAATAGTTATGTCCCTGAATATATTATATTACGTATCTCTTAAAATATAGTTGTTTATTAATACCAGTAGGAGAACCAACGATCCCTAAGACACAGGTTTCTACCTAGTTTAGGGGTCAGAAGTTCGAATTGTATAATGACACCGTTTTCGAATCACCAATGTAATTAGATTTTTTTTTTTTTAAATGAAATAAATTATTTTAATATTATTATTATGAAGCGCTCGTGGCCTAGATGAACCGAGTGATTGGAATCAATCACTTGGTTTGGCAACGACAGCCGCGGTCAGGTACGGGATGGGTGAGCGTCCCGTACGTTTTCCGAGCGCTTCCGTGCTTCGCAAGGTAGGTATGTTAAGCCGTTGGTGCCGTCTGTCATATAATGGCAGTCGTTAAGCCATGTCAGAGGCCTTATGGGCGGCTTGATAACTTCTGACAGTAAGGCCCGCCACTGTCCTACAATCCTCCACTATCCCGGACTTGGCCCCCGTGTTGGAGTATGGCCTAACCTTCCTGCGATGCAGGAAGAGACCCGTGCCCCAGCAGTGGGGACATACAAGGGTTGAAAACGATTAGTATTATATTTACTTGGGAGGTAAATTTGAGGGCGCACAATAGACGGCATAAGAGCCAAAACTCTTATGTCGTTTCTTTCTAATGCTATGCTAGTGCGATCTTGATACAAGAACGAACGTGACTCTGAAGCGGCACCCGCCTGTGCATTTTGTGAAAGTTGAGACCCGGTTTTTAGGCTTCTGAAGTACAGAAGGAGCCCTTATAGTTTCGCCTATTCCGTTTATCTGTCTGTCCGCGGCCTAGCTCAGAGACGATTAGTACAAGAAAGCTGACGATTAAGATGAGGGGGAGGATTTGGGGTACTTCGTGTACACTACATTAGGAGTGCAATTTTTTTTTTCTTTCCGAATCCTCGTCCTCGTCGCTCGTCGTCGTCGTATCCAAAAATCTGTTCCTCAATACGAATAACTTTTACTGTGGCGGTAACATAAAATCGCAAAATGTACTAGGTATTTTGTTAGGTATTTTCAAAATTAGTTGTATACGTTTCACCAAATGTATGTTAATTAAAATCTATGTTTACAGGTCTCGCAAAGAGCTGAGAGAACCACGAGCATCGGGTACGCGGACGCAAACGCCCGTGGCCTGCGGACCTTGCAGAGACACTTCCTTGAGTGAGTCTAGAAAACATGTTGACATTTATTACTTCATAATGGAGTGGCATATAAATATCGTCATTTAGAGATCCTTGAAAGTCCACTAAACAAATGAGAAAAATCGCTATGTCAGTTGACTAAGCTATGGAGAAAAAAATATCACTAGTTCAACCAACTGAACTAGTGAGAAAACATTCAATGGCTGAACTACATTAACTAACCTATGAAGGATAGATATTATGATTTAATCATTTATTACGATGGTCACATTTTCAAGAATATATATTCCAGAAATCTTTGCATTATATTGCTCGTGATGAGTAACAGACATCCCAAGTGATTCACATTGCTAGAAAATTATTAATTCATCATTTACTTATTACGATGGTCACATCCCCGAGAGTTGCTGGTGATGATTTTCAGACACCAAAGGACATGTTTATTAAGGGCTTCGTAAACAATACCATTAATTGGTTTACATTTTGGTTTATCGAATAGAGTAGTAAAAAACAACGTAATCTTCTCTATCTTCTCTATAATATAAAAATGAATCACTGAATGTGTTGGTAAGCGCAAATCTCGAGAGCAGCTGAACCGATTTCGCTAATTCTTTTTTTAGAATATTCCTTGAAGTACGAGGATGGTTCTTACGGAGAGAAAAATAAAAAAAAATTAAAGAATAGACTGCTAGGCGGTACGAAGTTCGCTGGGTGAGCTAGTAATATCAAAATTAATCGCTGAATGTGTTTGTTAGCGCAAATCTCGAGAGCAGCAAAACCTATGTTGCTAATTCTTTTTTTAGAATATTCCTTGAAGTACTAGGATGGTTCTTACGGAGATAAAAATAAAACATATTAAAGAATCGACTGTTAGGCGGTACGAAGTTCGCTGTGTCAGCTAGTTAGGAATAAAAACCGACTAAGTGCGTGTAGGGTTCCTTATAGTTGTGAACTCAATGAAAAAAATTTTGATTGATATATATTTATACCATTTTTATTTTTAATGCACTAACTTTAGGCATTGGAAAAGTATAAAAGGGGCCCGACATGTCCACATCTGGCCCTGTATTCTTATCGGCATGCTCTAATCGGTGATTAAGCTTAACCTTACTTGCAGGTATAAATGTGTTTTATGCGACGTGAGACAGACAACGCGACGTGGGATCGCATGCTCCTGCGAAAGGAAGAAGAAACACAGAAGCGAGTAGACGTTGTTAGCGGGCGTCGAACTGCGCAAGACCTCGGCTTACTTCGGACGACATAGTGAGTCATAACACCCACCTCGAGATGGTACTGGACGACGGGGTACTGCCGTGTTCATCAGGGTGGACAGTAATGCCGCCCTATCTGTGGTCTGTGAACACCGACAGTGTGTAGGTCGGGGCCCTGAGATGGAACACCGCCGGCGAAACATGGAGGGAGGGTTTCATCCTTAGCTGTGCGACCTATGTGTCGCCAACGTCGAGGGACAACCGCCGACTTTCAGGGGACCTAACGGGCAGTCAAATGTCGACCTCGAGTCTTCCCGACGATTTGGAAAAGCGGCCTACTGCTGGTCCTGCCAAAATGCAATGGTTAGCCACTTATAACCCGAAGGGCTGTCACCCTCCTCCCATCATGGGCAAACTCCTGGAAAGTGTTATTCTCTCCTGTGCCTCTAGCATTGTCGGGAACATGTCACCTGCTCAGCATGGTTTATCCAGAGGCAGATCCGCTGTTACCGCCTTTTGTGAGGTCTTCCGGTGCGCCCAACACTCCGAGGCAAGGTATGTGCAACTTGGATTAGATGTCCAAGTTGCACGGTTCCTTCGACCGTGCCTAGTAGTCGATGATATTGCTAATCGCGAAACGTGGGGAATGTTCACTAAACATCTACCGGATGCTGCCGCGGAGGCTCAGCTGCAGCTGATGCAGGAGGTGGTGACCTTGGCTGGATTTTGCTCCACGAAAAACTCTTAACCATACCCCGCTGGATTCGCGGTCCCTGGAACGCTCGCGCGCCAGGAAACCCCGGCGACCACGGTGCCAGGAGCCAGACTCTGGGAAGCACACTTGGGACCAGCTTTCGCCGGAGGAGGCTGAGGCTGGCAAGCGGGCAAAGTTCACCACAGAAGATACCCATGTCCTCAAAACGGTGATCCCCATCAGCCTGCAGGTGTGGGCCGGCGACGCCATGTGGACGCCATCATAAGCACCACTGGCGGTGTTCGTGTGCAAACCTCCCGCCTGAACAAGGCCTGACCATCATTCGTGACTTCAGCGCACAGGTGCTGTGCCTTCGCCTAGCCGCATCAGAGGCAGAATGCGTAAAACTGAGGACCCTAAACATTTGTACATTTGTAGTACCTCTTTTCTTCTGCTTTTGTTTTATTCCTGCTTTCTGTTCTGTATTTTCTTTTTCTTGTCAAATTTGGTATGTCTATGTGGCGTTAAATAAATGTTTTTCTTCTTCTTCTTTGAAACATATAGGTGGAATTAAGAAGCTGGCCAACGTAGGCATTATCATTCAAACCTCCTCGGAGGAATCGGCGGCGAAGATTAGGGAAGCGCTGCCGGATAGCCTGCGGGTATCCGAACGGAAGAATAAAATGGCGCTCATCGCCGGGATGATCCGGACTGGCCGAAAATCAGACAAGTTATGGTTGAAAAGAAGCTACATATGGGCCAACTTAACCTCCAGGGGATGCGAGACGCTACCACGGAGATTCGAGCGATTGCGAAAGAGCGTGGGCTGGACCTAATGCTGGTGCAGGAGCAATACCCCGGCGACTCCCACATATTGGAGTGTGGGGAGGTGCCCAAAGCCGGAGTTTTGGTGGCAAGAGAAGACATGGCGGTCACCGTCCTGCACCAGCTGTCCAGCTCCTACTACGGGGTATGCCACCTCGCGTCCCGCAGCGGCGATGTCTACGTAGTCTCGGCGTACTGCCAGTACTCCGAGGACATTAATAAGCACATCGCCCACCTCGCCATGGTGCTGGATGGACTGCGGGGTGCCCCAATGATAATTAGCGTGGATAGTAACGCCCACTCCCCTCTGTGGTTTTGCCTGCCGAGGCAGTACACGGGTCGGAGCCCCGACACGGAACATCGTCGGCGAAATATGGAGGGTTTCCTCGGTATCCTCGATAGGGACCTCCTCAGGTCCCTGTCAAGGATGGAACCGTCCATCTTTCTAGTATGGTTCTGCCTGCCGAGGCAGTGTCGGGGTCCCGACACAGCACCGGCTGCGGAACATGGAGGCCTTCATCCTCAACAGGGACCTAAAGATCGCAAACGTCGAGGGGCAGCCTCCAACTTTCAAGGGCCTGAACGGGGAGTCCAACGTGGACCTCACCCTGCACACTCGCAGTGTGCGGGTGTGCGAGAGGGTGGTGCACGAGGCGGCATCACTAAGCGACAACCAACTCATAACCTTTTCGGTTGACGACTGAGGGGTGACTCGCAGCCTGCTCTGGTGGAGGTGCCGGGGAGGTTTCGGGACCGCGGCGTGGACTGGCCCCGCTTTCGGGCGCATCCCCGAGAGCGGCTGAGCAGATTGAACACAAGGGGTCTACCTGCAGGTATTGCAAAGAATTCTGTGAGGCGATAGTACAAACGGCGAACGAATGTCTGGGCGCACGTGTGGCAGGTAAGAAATACCGGATATGAGTGGTGGAGTGATAGGCTACAATGTCTGCGGAAGAATTGCTCTCGCCTTAGAGTCGCTGCGCAATGGCAGGACCGGTGGAAATACGACACCAAGGACCTTTACAGATTCTTCCCGAGCGTTGCCACCCGCCTAGGGACTGGGTTGAACCTGACTACCGGGTATCCCAGCTGCTCTCGGGACATAGCTGCTTTAGAACAAAAAAAATAACCGGCTCAAAAGATACTGTAAAGAACCAAAAAAAAACCCGTGTAAAAGAGGAATACACTATCTATAATCCCACCGAAAGAAGCGGTCGGCCTCCATAGTCTTAAGCCATATCTTAAGTTGTACCTTCGTCTATTCTGTGTATGTGTGTGCTTGCTTTTTATATGTGTGTGTCTTGCTTTTTATACTGGCCTTTGGTACTGTCTACGCTATCTTCTTGCCACTATGCCTCTATCCTACCAAAAATTGTCTCTTTACACCACTCACCCTTTTGTCACCTTCTGTGTTTCTTTTGCAATCAAATCTTTATTTCCAACTCTAAGGCTTAAACTATTTACTCTATTATCTCTTACACATGTCTGTCTCCATACGCGATTACGTCTATTCCGCAGCTTTCTTCACAACGCCGGGACACCGGAGTCGCATCCTTGTCGATGTGATGTCAGCCCCAGATGGGGAGAATGCAATCAGATACTTAAATGGACAATACCCTCCGCCAGCCCATGGCCATACAAACATCATTTTATGACGGCCGAAACGCGGGAGCCCGATATCCAATTGAAGATTGGATGTCGGCTTATAGCCGTCCTCGGTGCTCCCCACTCTTTTTTTTGTCCCTTTAAGTTTCTGATTGCATTCTCCCCATCTGGGGCTGACATCACACCAACAAGGATGCGACTCCGGTGTCCCGGCGTTGTGGGCAAAGCTGCGGAAAAGAAGGGTCGCGTATGGAGACAGACATGTGTAAACAGATTTTAGCCTTGAGATGGTAATTAAAATTTGATTGGTAAAAAACAAAGAAGGTGACAGAAATGTGAGCGGTGTGAAGAGACAATGTTTGATAGAATAGAGGCATAGGGGCAAGAAGTTGCAAAGGCAGAATGAAAAGCAAGCACATACATATAAGAAGCAAGCACGCACATACACAGAATAAACAAGTACACCTTAGGATATCGCTTAAAAACTATGGTGGCCGGCCGCTTCTTTTGGTGGGATTATACAGTCTGCTCCTCTTTTTATAATGGTTTTTTTTCTCACCCTTTTTTTTCGGCATCTTTTGAGGCGGTTTTTTTTTATTTGTTTTTTTTTTTTTGCTCTTATATTATTATAATCCTAATTCTAATGCTCGGGGTTGCGGGTACCATTTGTCCTAGTGGAGTGCCAGGAGTTCGCGTACTCCTTGATTCGGCTGAATTTGGCCGGCGAGGAGACAAGATCGCCGTAATGGACCGGGCCTTCCTCCTCGCGCGTGATCCCCTATCATTCTGTTTCGTTCGTCGTCGTACAGTGGGCATTCCCGTAGGACGTGGTCCCTATCCTCCTCTGCGGCCCCACATTCACACGCACTCGACTCACACACTGCCAGGTCGTGCAAGCGCTTCCTAAAGCAGCCATGTCCCGAGAGCAGCTGGAATACCCGGTAGTATGGCTCAACCCAATCCTGGCCTAAGCGGGTGGCAACGCTCGGGAAGAACCTGTAGAGGTCCCGGCCCTTGGAGTCGGTTTCCCACCGGTCCTGCCATTGCACAGCCACCGCGGCGGTTATCTCCTCCCTCATTTTTCTGATTTCCCGGTCAGGAGCGGTCCCCCGCCCCTCACAGATTCTGACGGCCCTGAGCATCTCCAGCTTGGCCGGAAAATCACCGGCCAAGACTGGGAGCGCCGCAGTACTACAGGTTCTGTATGCCTTGTTGAGGAGGATCAGTGCGGGCCTTTGGGTCCGAAGCAAGTCAGCGCGCACCGTGTGGAAGGACACGCGGTAGAACCAGCATGTGGCAGCGTAGGTGAGGGTGGAGATGTACGTGCCCTTGTACAGGACTTTCAAGGCCCTAAATTTGATTCCCTACGAAGACGCTGAGACCCTTGACATCTTGCCAAAGCACGCCGCCGCGCGCTCCCCTATATATACCTCGTGTGGGGCGAAGGAGAGGCTCTCATCGAGGACAACCCCTAGCACCGTTGCCTGCCTCACCGACCTGACAGAGTCGCCATTCAGTTTGATAGTGGGTGGGCGTTTTAATTTTCCTTTGACCGTCATCGTTTGGGATTTTGCCGGGGCGAAGCTCAGCCTGTTCCGGAAGCCCCAGGCTGTTATTTGCTCTAGGGCCTCAGCAACAGCACGTTCGGTGGCTGCCCGAGACGGCGACTCTATCATTACGGTGAGGTCATCGGCTTATGCAATTGTTGATGTACCCTGCGGTAGGAGAAGACGCAGAAGGTCGTCCATCAGCAGGTTCCACAATGCTGGGCCCACCACGGATCCCTGAGGACATCCCATGGTGGCTGTCTTCCACTCCACCCGGGGGCCCACGAACATGCCAATTCGACGGTTGGTGAAGTAGTCTATCAGCATCCGATAGATGTTTGGTGGACATCCCCCACGTTTCACCTTTAGCAGGATCATCGGCCACCAAACGTTGTCGAAGGCGCCTGAGATGTCCATGAATACGAGCTGTACATACCTTGCCTCGGACTGTTGGGCGCACCTGATCATCTCACACAGGGCAGTGACAATAGACCTGCCCCTCGAGAATCCGTGCTGGGCGGGCGAGATGTTCCCGGCAATGCTGGGGGCACACGAGAGCTCTTTCGAGCAATTTGCCCATTACGGGAAGGAGAGTAATTGGCCTATATGCATTGGGGTCTGTAAGAGGCTTACCGTTACATTTCGGCAGGACCAGCAGTCGGCCGCTCTTCCAAGTCGATGGGAAAACTTCCTCCCGAACGCACCCAACCATATCAGCGAAGACTGATCCAGCGCACTGCCAGACCATCTTGACTATGCGCGCCGTAATGCCGTCCAGGCCAGGGGCCGTGTTCGGTAGCGTGCTAATCAGGCATCCCAACTGGCTGGCCCATGGATGGAGGCTCCGCGTGCAGAGGGAACGCAGGCGGCGGCGATGCGTAAACGGTGGTGGTATGGCTTGTCGACTGCGGGGCAGTCGTCAGGCCACAGCGCCGCCAGGAGGCCCCGCAAGGCCCCCCGCGTGTCCCCAGCAAGGCCCTCAGCGAGGTTGATCCCATTCGCGGGAGGTCGGCGACGGCCGCTAGCAGCCCTATAGGCTAGGCCCCAAGGGTCTCGATTGCCGGAGTCCGCCAACTTCCGGAAGTGTCTGAGTTCAGCGGCCTCCATCTCTCTGCGATATTTAGCCCTTGCGAACTGGAACTCTGCCTTTTTTACATCCTCAAGCATACTGCCCATTTTCCTTTCAGCTTTCCATATTCGCCTGAGGCGAGAGCAATTCTTCCGGAGACATTCTAGCCTATCGTTCCACCACTCATACCCGGTATTCTTACCTGCCACATGTGCACCCAGACAGTCGTTCGCCGTTTGTACTATCGTCTTACCGAATTCATTGCAACGAATACCTCCACCGGAGCAGGTTGCGTGTCGCCCCTCAGGCTGCCAACAGAGAAGGTTATCAGCTGGTGGTCGCTAAGAGATACCGCCTCGTGCACCACCTACTCGCGTACCCGCACACTGCGGGTGTGCAGCGTGAGGTCAACGTTGGACTCCCCATTCGGGCCCTTGAATGTTGGAGGCTGCCCATCGACGTTCGCGATCTTCAGGTCCCTGTTGAGGATGAAGGCCTCTATTTTCCGCCGCCGGTACTTTCAGTACGCCGAGACCACAAATACGTCACCGCTGCGGGACGCGAGGTGGTACACCACACAGTGGGAGCTGGACAGCTGGTGCAGGACGGTGACCGCCACATCCCCATTAGACACAAAGACCCCGGCTTTGGGCACCTTCCCACACTCCAATATGTGGGGATCGCCGGGGTATTGTTCCTGCACCAGCATAAGGTCCAGCCCACGCTACCTCGCGATTGCTCTGAATTCGGTGGTGGCGTCCCGCATCCCCTGGTGGTTCAGTTGGCCCACGTTCAACCTCCTTTCACCCATAGCTGATCTGTGAGAGCGCGCGTTGCTTCGCAAGTGCCCTGGCCGGGCAGTCCGCCGACGCCGTGGCGTGCGTTGTGGCCTCCTGCCTGCCAAAACGGTGGCAGGTGCCGCACCTCCGGGTGGCTGATCCGCATTGGTCCTTCCTATGGCCCTCCTCGCCGCACTGCCCGCATCTCGCATCTTTGGCCCGGCAGAATTTTTCGTGGTGGCCGAATCTGCTGGCACTTCAAGCAGCAAGTGGCCTTCATAAATTCAGCCAATTCAACCACCGACCACCTTATATAGACTCGGCCGCTATTTTTGTTTAATATGCGGTCGCGGAGGGCAGGCTGGCATTCCAGCACCATGGTAGTCCTCGTTTTCTCCCTGGGCTATTTTTTAAACGCCACTTTTATGGCAGCCGCGTACCTTTCCCTAGGCCATTCCGGGTCCTCCGCCAGATTTTGGTCATAGAGCGCCTCCAAGGTCGCGTCCGAGTCCGGGCTGCCCTTCATGCTGAGGAGGGCTATGAGTGGCAATCTTTGCTTCGGCTCAGACACCCGTAAGCCGTTTGGTAGCGCACCCCTTCTTTTAGCCGCCGATTCTTCTGAGGACGTCTGGATAATCATTCCCGCGTTGGCCACCTTCCTTATGTGGTCGACCTTGATGTTGAGCGATCCCGGGTTTATGGCCGACGTGACCGCGCTTTTTGTGGCTTCGGCAGTCGTTAGCTTGTCGCTATCCGGCCCGGGATAAATTGCCAGTACCGGCCCTGCCCTGGCTGGGATGGGCACGTGTCCTCGTCTCCCGGCGGTTTTTAGCGCGCTTGCATAGTTTCCACGGGCTGGTGCCACAGGAGCGGCGGTGGGTCCAGTCAATCCAGCCTTTAGTTTGTCGCATTCCGACTCTGCTGCGGCCAGGCGAAGGGCCCGACTATTGATAACACCTGCGCGCTAAGGTCCCCGATTATCGCCAGCTCGTCTTTGTTAAGGCGAGATGTTCGCGCACGGATCGCACCCGTGATGCCGGTGACGGCGTCGCCAGCCCTCACCTGCACGCTAATCGGGCTCGACTGCCTTGCAGTGGACGCGCCATACTACCGCCGGGTACGCCTCGCCGCCACCTGCGTTCCCTCGGGGGGGACGCGGAGCCTCCATCTTTGGGTCAGCTGGGATGCCTGATTAGGGCGCTACCCAACACAGCCCCTGGCTTGTACGGGATTACGGCGCGCATAGTTAAGATGGTTTGGCGGCGCGCTTGATCAGTCTTCGCTGACGTGCTGGATGGATGCGTTCGGGAGGGAGTTTTCCCATCGATCTGGAAGAGCGGCCGACTGCTGGTCGTACCGAAATGCAACGGTAAGCCTTTAACGGACCCTAAAGCATATACGCCGATTACCCTCCTTCCCATAATGGGCAAATTACTTGAAAGAGTAATGCTCTCGTATGCCCCCAGCATTGCCGGGAACATCTCTTCCGCCAAACAGGGATTCTCCAGGGGCAGGTCTACTGTCACTGCCCTGTGTGAGATCATCAGGTGCGCCCAACAGTCCGAGGCAAGGTATGTACAGCTCGTGTTCCTGGACATCTCAGGCGCCTTCGACAACGCCTGGTGGCCGATGATCCTGCTAAAGGCGAAACGTGGGGGATGTCCACCAAACATCTATCTGATGCTGATGGAGTACTTCACCAACCGTCGAATTGGCATGTTCGTGGGCCCCCGGGTGGAGTGGAAGACTGCCACCATGGGATGTCCTCAGGGATCCGTGGTGGGCCCAGCATTGTGGAACCTGCTGATGGACGACCTTCTGCGCCTTCCCCTACCGCATGGTACATCAACAATTGCATACGCTGACGACCTCACCGTAATGATAGAGTCGCCATCTCGGGCCGCCACCGAGCGTGCTGCTGCGGAGGCCCTAGAGCAAATATCAGCCTGGGGTCTCCGGAATAGGCTGAGCTTCGCCCCGGCAAAGTCACAAACTATGACGGTTAAAGGAAAACTAAAACGTCCTTCAACGATCAAACTGAATGGCGGCATTGTCAGTCGGTGAGGCAGGCAACGGTACTTGGGGTGGTCCTCGACGAGAGCCTTTCCTTCGCTCCACACGCGGCATACATAGGGGAAAGCGCGGTGGCGTGCTTTGGTAAGATGTCAAGGGTCTCAGCGTCATCGTGGGGAATTAAATTTAGAGCAATGTAAGTCCTGTACAAGGGCACGTACATAGCCACCCTCACCTACGCTGCCGCACATAGCCACCCTCACCTACGCTGCCGCGTACTGGATCCACCGCGTGTCTTTTCACATGGTGCGCGCTGCCTTGCTTCGGACCCAGAGGCCTGCGCTGATCCTCCTCACCAAGGCATACAGATCCTGCAGTACTGCGGCGCTGTCAGTCTTGGCTGGTGTACACCCGGCTGACCTGGAGGTGCTCAGGGCCGGCAGAGTCTGTAAGGGGCGGGGGTCCGCTCCCGACCGGGAAATCCGAAAAATGAAGGAGGGACAACCTCCGCGGTTGCTGCACAATGGCAGGACCGGTGGGAATCCGACACCAACGGCCTTTACTGGTTCGTCTCGAGCGTAACCACCCGCCCAGGCCAGGACTGGGTTGAACCTGACTACCGGGTATCCCGGCTGCTCTCAGGACACGGCTGCTTTAGAAAGCGCTTGTACGACCTGGCACTGTGTGAGTCGAGTGTGTGTGAATGTGAGGCTGCTGAGGAGGACAGGGACCACGTCCTGTGGGAATGCCTACTGTATGACGATGAACGGGATAGAATGGTAGGGGGATCACGCGCGGGGAGGAGGGCCCGTTCCACTACGGTGATATCGTCTCCTCGCCGGCCAACTTCAGCCGGCTCAGAGAGTATGCACACTCCGTCAGGTCCAACGGAACCCGCAACCCCGACTAGCAGCATTAGACTAAGATTCAACAAGGAAGAGAAATAATAATAATAATATACCATATCTTTTAAGCTCTACCTTTTTCTATTATGTTTGCTTCTGCTTATTTGCCTTTGCTAATGTATCTTATGTCTTCGCTATCATCCTGCCACTATGCCTCTTCACTACCTAATATTGTCTGTTACACCGCTCATCTTTCTGCTACTTTCTGAGTCTCCTGTGTAAATCAAATTTTAATTCCTACTCTAAAGCTCAAACTATCCGCGTCACATGTCTCGCGGAGCTATCTATAATCTGTTACACCTGTCTACTTCCATACGCGCTAAGCTTCTTCACAACGCCGGGACACCGGAGTCGCATCCCTTTGTTGATGTGATGTCTGCCCCAGATGGGGAGAATGCAATTAGACACTTAAAGGTACAAAAAAAAGAGTGGGGAGCCCCGAGTGGACGGCTATAAGCCGACGTCCAATCCTCAATTGGATATCGGGCTACCGCGTCTCGGCCATCTTAACATGATGTTGGTATGGCCATGGGCTGGCAGAGGGTATTGGCCGAAAGATAAATTTTGGGCAGCCATTAAACTGGGTTCAAGAAATAGCGGCGGGAGAAAACACGAGCAATACCCTGGTGACCCCAATAAAACGGATTGTGGCGAGGGGCCCAAAGCCGGAATCTTCGTGGCGAGGGACAATATGGCGGTCACCGCCTTGTACCAGCTGAGCAACTCCCAATGCGTGGTGTGCCGCCTGGTTTTCCCTAGTGGCGATACGTACGCTATCTCGGCGTACTGCCAGTACTCAGAGGATATCAACAAACACATCTCAAACCTGGTAATGTTGCTGGATAGACTGCGAGGCGCTCCAATAATAATTGGTGTAGACAGCAATGCCCACTTCCCCATTTGGTTCTGCCTGCCGAGACAGTGCACAGGCTGGGGCCCGGACATGGAGTATCGCCGGCGAAACATGTAAGGCTTCGTCCTCAACCGGGACCTACAATTTGCAAACGTCGAGGGGCAGCCGCCGACCTTCAAGGGCTCGAATGGGAAGTCCAACGTAGACTTTACTGTACACTCGTAGTGTGTGGGTGTACGAGTGGTTAATGAACGAGGCGGCCAGCCTGAGTGACCACCAACTCATCACCTTGTCAGTTGGCGACCTCAAGGGCGGTTCGCAGACTACTCTTCTGGAGGGGTCGGCGAGATTTCGGGACCGCGGCATGGACTGGCCCCGCTTTTAGGCGCATCTCCGGGAGTGATTGAGTAGACTGAACGCAAGGGGACTAGGTACCTGCAGGTATTCTATGCGAGGAATTTTGTGAGGCGATAGTACAAACGGCTATCGAATGCTTGGGCGCACGTAATGTAGGCAAGAATACTGAATACGAGTGGTGGAGTGAAAGGCTGGAATGTCTGAGGAAAAATTGCTCACGCTTAAGGCGGTTATGGCAAGCTGAAAGGAAAATGGGCAGTATGCTTGAGGAAGGAAGGAAGGAGGTGGAGTCTGCAGAGCTAAGGCACATCCGCGAGCTTGCGGACTCCGGCAACCAAGACCCATGGGGTCTAGCTTATAGGCCTGCTAGCGGCCGCCGCGGGCCTCCAGCGAACGTGGTCAATGGGATCAGTCTCGCGGAGGGCTTTGCTGAGTACACGAGGGGGCGATGCGGGCCCCCCTGGTGGTGTTATGGACCTGGACGTGCTGCCTCAAATGTCAGCAGTTTGGCCATCCGGAGCGGTATTGCCGCCAATAAAAGGAGACCTGCAGCAAATGCGGCGAGACTGGAAAGACCCGGACTTGGCTGGGGTTTTCCCAGCCGACCTGGAGGTGCTTAGGGCTGGTAGATTCCATGGGGGCGGGGATGTACCCAACCGGGTAATCAGGAAAATGAATGAGACAGTAACATCAGGGGTTGCCGTGCAGTGTCAGGAACGGTGGAAGTCCGATAGCCAGTGACGGGATCTCTACAGATTCTTACGTAGCCGTAAACACCCGTCTGAGCCAGGACTGGGTGGAGCCAGAAAATCGGGTATCCCCGATGCTCTCGGGGCACGGATGCTTTAGTAAGCCCCAGTACGATCTGGCTCTGTGTGAGACGAGCGTGTGCGAGTGTGGCGCCGCATTCCCACGTGAGAATCCTAATGTACGACGATGAAAGATTGAGAATGTTATAGGTTAACGGACGAGGGGCACGGTCCCCTACGGGTCCTCGTTTCCTCGCCAGCCTACTTTAAGCGATTAAGAGTCCACGTACTCTTTATACCACCCCCGCTATAGATGCGCCGGCAGCTTCAACAGAACTAAATAAAAGTAAAAAAAAATACAGTCATAAAAGATGCCAAAAAACAAAATCCTTAAGATGCAGTTGGCCAATATATGTAGATATTAAGTTTCCCTTCACTTTGTTTCTCTAATGTTATTTTTAATTCTAATGCTTAATTCTATTGCGTTCTGTGTACATTTAGGATTTGTTCTGTTCTTATTCTGTCAAGGGAAACTTAATATCTTTAACAGCCAACTGCATCTTAAGGATTTTGTGTTTTTTGGCATCAAACACAAAATCCTTAAGATGCAGTTCGCCAATATAGATATTAAGTTTCCCTTCACTTTGTTTAATGTTATTTTAAATTCTAATGCTTAATTCTATTGCGTTCTGTATACATTTAAGATTTGTTCTGTTCTTATCCAGTCAAGGGAAACTTAATATCTTTAATAGCCAACTGCATCTTAAGGATTTTGAGTTTGATGCCAAAAAACACACAAAATCCTTAGGATGCAGTTCGCCAATATAGATATTAAGTTTCCTTCCACTTTGTTTCTCTAAATTTATCTTTTTATATTCTAATGCTTCGTTCTATTGTGTTCATACATTTAAGATTTGTTCTGTTCGTATCCTGTATAGTTTACTTTACTATATTATTAGTGTCTTCTCTGAAAGCAGCTGCTCTTTTATCATGTCTATCGTGGGTCGTGCTTATGCTACGTTCTGTTTTTAATAAGATAAGATAAGAATATTCTTTATTGTACACACCAGAAAATAATTACAGAGACAACAGTTACAAAAGAAGAGGTACAATTGGCGGCCTTATTGCTGATAGCAATTTCTTCCAGGCAACCTTAAATCGGAAAGATTGCTGAAGGAGAAATATTATGTTCAATTTTTCCACTGTCTGTTGTATGTTGCAAATAAATGTTTTATCTATCCATTTGTTTATCATTTGCAATACTTGTCACACCTGTCAACCAAGCGCGGATAATGTGACGTCACAACCCTAATATGCCTTTGACGTCACATTTTAATTGTTTATGGAGATCCAAAGGTAACTTTTTGTAACTTGTTACGTTAAGTTCTGTAAAGCGGTCAACACAGCGTCATATTCTACGGAACCATACAGGGCGCCTGGTCGGACAAGAGCTTGACCGGTTATCATTTAATGCTAACATTAATACTTTTGGCGCTAAAATAATGATAAGACAACGAAAATATTTACTTAGCTTAACATATTGTTAATTTACAATATATTATTTCCATAGTAGGTTAACCATAGTCCATTCAATTCAATTCTTATGGTATTGACTGCTAATGGCAGGTTATTGTATCATTTTAGTGACGCGTAACACATCATGGAGATTTCTTTTTCTATGCTTATTAAAACTATCAGTCAAAACCAGTTTTGACTAATATTTTAGACGGAAAAATAAAGTAAAATTCTTATATGTATCCAACAATGTCGAGTTGGTTTTCGGTCTTACAGTTCAACCTAATACGCTACTTCACGCTCCGCTGTGCACTTGGATTTCGTTTCGTAAATTTATACAAATCTTAGAAATTGCACAAATTAGAGATTTTGGAAAATAGCTCAGAAAAATTGGTACCTACCAAAAAATTACCTACATACCGGTTCAAATCACTTGTCACATCACATCACAATCCAGCCAGCTGGGGCCTCATTATGTCAGTATCCACTGAGCTGGTGACGTGATTTTTACTTTTTTTAATCGATCGATTACATTATTATATTATTTTGAACGCGCCTGTAACTAAATCATCATTATGTTGGCCGGACTGTCTGTCTAATCGTCAGCTCAGCTGTTTCTGTTTATATTTTGTTCTGTGTTTTGCGTAGATAGAGTAGTTTTACTCCCTCTACGGTGTTTTGTTTGTTTAAGTACCATCATTAAAATACTCTTTAATCATTACCCACAGTCATTACCACCCAAATGGTTACATGGCTTACCTCCGATGAAATAGAAGTCATTTATCAGGAAAACATTGATTAAATTATATTGACGGAAAATGTTTAAATATAAGAATATTAAGCCCGCTAGGCGGTCTGAAGTCGCCGCTGACGTGTGTACAACCTGCCTTGCCGTCGACAGAACACTCTTTTCGCTTCAAGAGACGCCGCAGTTCGTGAATATCTGTAATGGACTTACCGTGAGTATGTTGCCGGTTATTACTGTGAAGGACACGAGTCGGGTCCAGTCTCCTTAGTTCACAAAATCTGCGTCGTACTGTAGGGCACAGGCCTTTTCTAAGAGAGTATGGGCTGAATTAACACACTTGCCCACTGTTGATTGTTAATTTCAACCAATGAAGTACCTATGGGAACAATACAGGTGCTCAGATTACAGCAGCAGTCTCTGTTCAGTACAATAGCTCCTCCGCAGTCTTAACACCGGTCCACTCTTTGATGTTGCACAACCATGACATATGTCCTCCTGTCTGGCCTTCTCTTTCCTTCCACCTTGTCCATCAAAATATAAATATATTTATAAATAGTCTGCAGCAATTGGTCTCTCCGGCACTCTCCCGCACCGTTAGCGAGTGGCATTGTCACTACAAATTCTCAAATGTATGCAACTTAGAAAACAAAGCTGGTATACATGCCACAATGTCATGGGGTAGTTTTGCAGCACATATTTCCAATAATTGCTAGATACGCCAATCGGTCAACTGGAAGATAATGCTGGAGGCATTAAGTTTGCCTGTGTACATTTATTTTCTTTGTTGTTCTTACAAGTTCAATAAACAATTTAAATAATTTGAGTTCAATTCTTGTAGTGTCTTCTGTAATATTTTTGTAAATTTCTATGATAATTTTAGCTTTCAACAGCCGACGCGGTCTGCTACGAATGCCGAGCGATTCTCGGCAACTTCGTCAAGTTCCGGAGCCGGGCACTGCGTGCCAGGGAGTTCCTATCAAGTGTACCAATCAGAGGCCATATCCTACAGCCAGAGGTATGCTTCTTTAATATTGAGTAAGAGAAGAGCAGTAGTAGAACGAGAGTCCCCGGTTCCGAGGTCGAAGGTACCCGGCATGTACCAATGATGATGTATGGAATCAGGCATTACTTTGCGGAAATCCATAAAAGCATTAAAATGTGAAAATTACTTTACTAAATTCCACCAAAAATCCCACAAGCATCATGCGCTTAGTTAATGCCCCGCCCTCCCTCCTACTTTTTCAAGCAGAAGGAAGACACAGACACACCACCACCGACACCAATGCTTGTGTGAGAAAATGCGCGACGCGTTTCGCCTCTAACACGAGGCATCCTCAGGCTCACAAGGTTTGTGGCTATTGGTGCATTAACTAACCGCATGGTGATTGTGGGAGTTTTGGCGGAATTTAGCAAAGTAATTTTCACATTTCAATGTTACACTATTTTTATTTTTAATGCACTAACCCGTGCTAAGGAACAAATTTAAAAACCTATTTAGAGGCTAAAAATTTCACCCATGCCGGGATTCGAACCCGCAACCTCTGGCTATCCGTACCAGCGCTCTACCAATTGAGCCAATGGGCGACTCACGGCATCAGTGAAATTTCGAACCTCTTTACAATATTCTCTGTATTACGTACAGGCAGCGACATCTGACTTAAGCAAATTGCATTACTTACAGCCCCGACTACCTACTTTGCAGTTAGGTTTAACATCGGAACGATATCACTGTACCCACATGATTACACTATTTTTATTTTTAATGCACTAACCCGTGCTAAGGAACAAATTTAAAAAACCTATTTAGAGGCTAAAAATTTCACCCATGCCGGGATTCGAACCCGCAACCTCTGGCTATCCGTACCAGCGCTCTACCAATTGAGCCAATGGCCAGATAACCTCATATAGCCAGATAGATGGATAGCCAGAGGTTGCGGGTTCGAATCCCGGCATGGGTGAAATTTTTAGCCTCTAAATAGGTTTTTAAACATTTCAATGTACCAATGACTTTGTATTCTATGTTAAGTGTGTTTGTTTACGTGTACATGAGAAACTACAGGCATGTACCAATGACTTTGTATTCTAAGTTATATGTGTTTGTGTAAGTGTATGTGTACATTTATGGCTTAGCCCCAACTAGGAGGCGAAGTGAGGACATTATTATTATTATTAAATTCTTTATTATACCTGTAAAGATTGTACAATTGGCGGGCTTAATCTTCTCTATAACGGTTGGACGTCGGTCGGACGGGACGGTCACTCATCCAGCACCTGACCGCGCCTGTTATTACTTAACTCGAGTGATTGATTCCAACCACTCGGTTCGACTAGGCTACGAGAGCGTCAACCAACAATATATACACCAACATATCTGTAATATTTATATTACAATAATATTTATATCATATTCAGCGATTCATTTTATAAAAATGAATCGCTGAATGTGTTGGTAAGCGCAAATCCCGAGAGCAGCTGAACAGATTTTGCTATTTATTTTTTACAATATTCCTTGAAGTACGAGGATGGTTCTTAAGGAGAGAAAAAAAAAATAAAGAATCGACTAGGCGGTACGAAGTTGGGTCAGCTAGTTTTTAATAGAAATTTTGTAAACGCAACAGAACCGTTGGATGCCCACCATTTCGTAAATGAGAATGGCCGAAGACAGAAAGAAGTGACGTGCCCAGCAATGGAGGAATGTGGGCTGATTGATTAATCGATTCTTGTAGTAGTAGTTAAGAATACACGGCAACCTTATTTCAGTAGAAATCTCTTCCTAAATCCTCTTCTAAATCATTATTGCTCTTCCAGGCCTTGGGAATTTCCTCTCCTACAATCCAATGTCTGTCCACATTGACTCAAACGGTTACATCGCCATACGAAACAATATACATACAGGGCGAGTCGGTGCAAGTGAAACTAGAGTCCCTTGACTCAGAGGCAGAAGTAAAGCCTGACATTCTGCTGCACACCTCGACAAATGAGACTGTTGAGCAATCGTCCGTTCCCAAGAAGAGATGGAAAAGGAAAAATGGTGCCACTACAAAATTTCTGACAAATAACAAAGTTGAAATGGGAAACTGCGACGATGTGAGGTCAGAAGCGGACGACGGAGACTCACAGGTTGGTAACCAGAAAGGACTATTGTATCATTTTTTTTATTCGGAAGGCTGTGGGTTCAAATCCCGGCATGTACCAAGGAGTTTGTTTTCTAAGTTACATTCATTTGTGGAGATATAGTAGCGGTTATATTCTTTTTGTTGCTTTAACCCGTGCTAAAGACAATTTTTAGAAACCTACTTAGGGGCTAAAACTTCCACCCATGCCGGGACTCGAACCCGCGATCTCTTTACAATACTCTCTGTATTGCTTACAGGCAGCGACATGGTGGTTGGGTGGACCTCTAAATAGGGTTTTTAAAATAAACATTAACATGAAGTTAATCATGGCAAGCTAACAACGACATCACAAACATGGAAATACACTGGTGGCATTGCTAAAAATCAATTACGGTTCCGCTCGTGGCCTAGTCGAACCGAGTGATTGGAATCAACCACTTAAATTAAGCAACAACAGGCGCGGTCAGGTACAGTATGGGTGATCGTCCCGTGACTACCGCTAGTGGTATTTTTTCCGAGCGCTTCCGTGCTTCGCACGACATGTTACGCCATTGGTGCCGGCTGTCATGTAATGGCAGTCGCTAAGCTATATCCGAGGCCTATATCCGATAACTTCTGACAGTAAGGCCCGCCACTGTTTTACAATCCTCCACCAACTCGGACTTGGCCTTCGTGGCGTAGTGTGGCCGAACCTTCCTACGGTTCAGGAAGACACCCGTGGCCCAGCTGTGGGGACATTCAGAGGGTTGATACCATACCAAACAGTCCAAGACTCAGATAGACCATAAATAACAACAATGCCGTCACTATCTGTTTCACGTTAGCTTTAAGCCCGCCTTACCTTGTTCCAGCAAGTGGAAGACCCACTCATCACCATGCACTTCACTGCCAAACCCATGGAGCTGAGCGAAGTCCTCTCCCACATGGAGAAAACTAGGAGCACGACGCGCTACAAGCGCGCCCGGTACAAGTGTCACGATTGCACGCAGACCTTTACCACGGAGCCTCAGTATAGAGCGCATAGGAGGCGGCACAGCGAGCGACGGGGGTGCTTCCAGTGCGAAGTCTGCGGTCAGAGATACAAGAGCGACAGTAGAGCCTTGAAGCGACACGTTAAGACCCATTATACGTAAGTATATAATACAGTGCCTGGGACATGGTTTTATAGATGGTGTAGGCTTGCCCCAGCACCTATACCATCCTGACAGCTTAGTCGGCCTAGCCCACATGAAAGACTAGTCAATACGTGCGGAGCCAACCAAGCCGCGGGTTTCCTCACGATGTTTTTTCTTCACCGTTAGCGTGTGGTATTGCGTTTATTATAAAACCATGACCCAGGCACTACAGCGTCGGAGTGGTCCCTTCACCCATCTAGTGTGAGTGAAGATACCACTGGACGCTGTATAAATCATCTCATTAAGTACGAGTAGATGCAAAAAGGCCAATATTATTATTATATATAATACAGTTGTTACGGTTCCAACGCCTTTACGCCATTTTTTTATGTGTCTTTAAATTCTATCTATCATTTTCAAAATTTAACTATCGATTTTTAAGATTTTCTTCATATTTTAGCATAAAGTACTTCACATTTCGACTAGGCCTGAGTTTTTTTAACTGCTTTTATCCAGTTTCCTATTTATATTACAAATAAAATAAACACACACATTTTAAATAAAGCACAAAGTTGAAGTCATTCCAGTTTTATTATTATTTATAAAACGCTATACTAAACAACATCACACAGTGTTGCCAGATATCCCTTGAAATCATCCCCCCCTCGATCTGAACAAAATCTCCCAAAAATAGTAATTTTCAAAATCAATAAAATTTTATTTTTACATTTTAAAGAATATAAACGGAGAATATGTTACTAGGTACATTTAATAAAAATAATAAACAAATTTATAATAATAATAGTCATTTATTTCAGGTAAAGGGACCCAAATAATTATTACAAATAACTAAAAATTTTACAATCCACTATTTGACACGTATCAAATTTGACGCGATAAATGAATATTTCCTATAGTATTTAACGTAAGAAACCGAAATATATTGATTTTGCTAAGTAAGTATTCTGGATGGCTGCAAAATTTGCAAAGTAAAAAGTTTTTTCCTCGTTTAATTCGTAACGGCGAAAACGCTATCCGCCATCTTGAAACCATCTAAAGTATGTAAACAAACATCTTTCAGCCAGAGCCAGTGGACATTGATTATTATAGGACTTACATCAAAGTGATCTTCACATAAATACCAAAAAATACAAAAAAATACAAAAAATACCGGAATTTGAAGCGGAATCTTGCATCCACATCATAACCACCGTGGGCACCAAGCTGGGCGTTTCGTTGGATCAACGTGACGTGGTGAGTGCGTCACGCGCCGGCCCGCGCCGCTCAACGCCCCTGCCGGGTGAGTCGGCCCCGCGCCCGCGGCCTATCGTCGTGCGCCTGGCGCGCCGCGCTCTGAGGGATGAACTCATTAAGGGCGCGCGAGTTCGCCGGGGCTCGGTCACCACTGCTGATCTCGGCCTTCCTTCGCACGACGTCCGCAGAGTGTACGTCAACGAGAGACTAACGAAGGCCAATAGAAAGCTTTTCAGTCTGGCCCGGGAGGCTGGCCGTACCCACCGCTGGAGATTTGTTTGGTCCAGAGAGGAGCGTGTACACGTCAGACGTGAGGAGTCGTCTCCGATGCACCGAATCCGTTCTGAGGAAGAATTAAAAAAGGTTTTTGAGTCATTGCCAATTGGGTCATCTGTGTCTCAACCACGTTAATTGTTACTATAGCTATCTATGTAAAATATTGCTACGTACCTGGCTTTGCATCGGCTTTGATTTTCTTTATAACCAAAACTTATTATTGTTTATTTGCTTGTTCGCCTTATCAGCTTTGAAGCTTCTATGGTCTTTGTTACTGCTTATAACATTGGTGTCGGCATCTGCAAAAGGGTTAAATCGGCGTAATATTTCGTTGCCGCGACAAAAACATGAAGTCTGCATTCATGAACATAATCGTAATACTAATTTAATTATTCAATTTATTTCGTATTATCTAATTATTCTTAGTGACATTCTAACATTAATTTCCACAATTTATTTATATTCTATTTTACGCAATTTAATTATTCAATATTATGGTATCACTTTAATAAGTAACCCATTCAATCTATTTATTTTTATTATTTCCTATGACATTTTATTAATATTCCGACAAACTTATTCGCAATCTATAGACCATACCCATCAAAATAACAGTTGTTACGTAAGCCCACCTATAACGTTAGGTACAGGCCAAAGCGGTAACTCCAGTGATGCAGTTCTATTCAGTAAGTTAATTCGATATACCTATCTAATTAGGACATTCTTTCCGGGCATGTTAGGTTTCCTTTTAGCGTCGCTATGATTAGGTACAAACCTTTGAAATTAGGTCTCTTCAATGCGGGCTCGTTAGGTACCAAACATGATGAGCTCGAGGTGGCTGCCACGCGCGAATCCCCCGACATCCTTGCAATCAATGAGACGTGGTTGCGAGCCGGCGAGGAGGCGCGTGCGCCTGCATTGCCGGGCTACAAGTTGCGACATACTCCCCGACGGCGTGAAGTACGCTCGCGCGGCGGGGGGGTCGGTTTCTACTTGAAATCCGGAATAACAGCGCGGACGTGCTCGCATCCACCTGCGCCGGCGGCCGTCGAACAAATGTGGCTTCGTGTTAACATCAACACGCGTAGGCTCATCGTAGGTACTGCTTACCGCCCGCCATGGCTCAATGTTGATGTTTTTCTGGATGCGCTTACTGAGACAATTTCTTCATTCTCTCACTACGATTTTGTTGTGTTAATGGGCGATTTCAACGTAGATTTGTTGGGTAGTAATGACACAAATAAAGAAAAATTGTGTCAATTTCTATATTCACTTAGTTTAATTAACTGCGTTACTGAGCCAACTCACTTTACGTCTCACAGTTGCTCCATGATTGACTTGATATGTACCGACGCACCCGTGAGTGAGGTAACAGTTTTAAATATCGCTGAACTTGGTGGTCATGCGATGGTTTTAACAAAACTAAAAATTACTAAAAAATTATACCCGCCAAAAAAAATCACATTCAGACCTTTAAAAAATATCTGTCTTCCACAATTTGAAAATGACATTTCCTCACTCGCCCTGCACTCAACAGTATTAAATATCTTATCCAGCTCAAATTTAAACTCTGCGGTATCTTTTCTTAATGTATCACTTACATCACTATTTGATCGTCATGCTCCGACGAAAACCGTAACAATGAAGCAAAAACTTAAACCGTGGCTCACCCCGAATATACGTTACATGATGTACCTTCGGGACAAAGCGCACCGTACCTACCTACTAACTAAGTCGGGAACACAGAAATCAGCATATCTTGAATTGAAACATCTCGTCAATGTGAGTTTGTTTTTTGAAACGAAAGCATTTTACGAATATAATATAAACAGCAATGTCAATAATAGTAAACTACTGTGGAAAAATTTGAAAAAATCGGTACTACCCGACCTAAAAGCTTCCATGCTACCAGAACACTTACAATATCCTGACATAATCAACCAGCATTTCTTGAATATTCCAAATAACTACAATTTTAATCTTTCCTACATGACATTATTTAATTCAAACAAACATCGTGATGACATAAATTTTAGCCTGAACACAGTTGACGAATCTATTATCTTAAAAATTATCTTAGAATTAAAATCGAACACTTCCACATACCTTAAGCACCATCACTGATATTGTCAATAATTCCATATTGTCTGGCACTTTCCCCGAGCAATGGAAAATTGCACTTGTCAACCCTCTCCCTAAATGTAACGATCCTGATAATTTCAGTGATCTCAGGCCCATTAGCATCCTGCCTTACATGTCTAAAATCTTAGAAAAAGTTGTTTCCAGACAGGTATTACATTATTGCGAGTCGAATGATATTCTACCCATGCGTCAATCTGGTTTTCGTAAGCATCATAGTACCTACTTCTACCGCCCTGCTAGACGTAATTGATAATATACTGGGTGAGCAAGATGAGGGCAGGGGTACAATATTAGGATTATTGGACTTCTCCAAAGCATTTGACTCCTTAAACTTGGAGTTACTGCTTTCCAAGCTTACTTACTACGGGTTTCATGACAACGTAGTCTCTTGGTTTCGTAGCTATTTGTTCAACCGCCATCAGCAAGTAGTAGTGCATAAGTCTGATGGCTCTGTCGTCAGGTCTGATTTATGTCGGGTGGGGAGAGGAGTTCCTCAAGGTTCAATCTTGGGGCCGCTCCTTTTTACTATATACTCGGCTGATATAGTAAAATGCATAAAATCTTGCAGATACCATCTTTACGCAGACGATCTGCAAATTTATATTTCTACTGACCCCAAAAATGTTGCAGCTGCTACAAGCTTATTGAACGATGATCTTGAACGCGTCTTTGTATGGTGTGAAAATAATGGTCTCTTACTGAATCGGGAGAAGTCTAAACTTATGATCCTGGGCTCTAAAATTCAGAAACAGAAGATAATTGCGCTCAATCCACTGGTCCACATAAGAGGTGAGCGTTTGTGTTTTGTCGATGAAGTACGTAACTTAGGAGTAACTATGGACGGTAGCTTAAAGTTTGAGAGACATGTGGGTGAGATGGTGCGAAATTGTTTTTTTAGGATTAGAATTTTATATAATATAAGGAAATACCTTAGTGTGTCAACCCGAACTCTTCTCTGTGATAGCCTTGTCATGTCCAGAGTCAATTATGCTATCGCTGCTTACGGTCCGTGCTTGTACGCGAAAACACTCAAGCTCTTGCAACGCATTCAAAATGCGTGTGCTCGTTTTTGTTATAATATTCCTCCACGAGCACATGTCACACCGTTTATTAATAATGCCAATATATTAAAGATGGAAAGCAGACTCAAACTTTTTATGGCTACCCTCATGTTTGGAATTGTGAAATTCCAGAAACCAGCTTATTTGTATAATAAACTTATTTGGCGTTGGACTGCAAACGGAGAATGCAACAGAGTTAGGGCATGCTCGAACCCGCTTGGTGTGCCGCGTCACCGGACTGCCGCGTTTCGTGGCAGTTTCCGGTTTCAGGCTACCAAGTGTTGGAACGACATTCCTCCTCCTATTAGGCAAATACAATCAAAAAATTGCTTTAAAATAAGCTACAAGAAATTTCTTCTTGACCTCCAAAAGCAGCTTCCTTAAATTTAATTAATTATGTAGGTACGGCCAAATCATACTTTCGCTGTGACTTTATATACATACCTATATGTATTCATATACATACTTATAATACATTTATTTAAATTAAAATAGTTGACATCAATATACAATTTACAATGTTTCTACTTTATTAATCTATTCACAATGTATGCAACTATCGCAACTGACATTGCCCTATCAATTTTTCTATCCTAATTATCTTTTTACAATTTATGCAATTACCATACCTGACATTCATCTTACATTATCCAGCATTCCACTTTGTTAACTCAAAGTTTGACTCGCTACTTATAGTAAATAACTCACTGTCTCTTATTTATTTATTTGCTTAATCTTATTTACGATTTTGTTCAGGTTCGTACTAGGTATCTCTCCGAGGCCTGCATGCCGCCTCACGGGTACTGACGGAAGACCAGCGCTGGAGTATCATATCTCCAGCTTATGCTGAGTCAGAGCCCTTTTGCACTTGCCACACCCACAGTACTCACATTGGAAAATGCTCTGTGTCTCTGTTTCATTGTGTATCGGATTGTTGTTGCTTTTCTTGTCTTGTACGTATAGTATTCTTAATATTGTTTTTATTGCGTGTGTGTGTAAGTGTAAATAAATGATTAATAAATAAAAAAAATAAATAAATACACCCGAGTTTCAATTGATAAAGAGTCGGGGTCACAGTCGGGGTCACTTTTGGCAAGTTTGAGCCAAGTTTTTCGAATGTTAATTTCACTGGGTACACGAATCCACAACTTCCCGGGGTTATTTATTGACGTGTTTTTTCATTCTCGAACAATGCAATAATGATAATTGGTATATTTTGGATGTAAATTCGATGAAATCATGGTTGTGTAACGTGGCGCCTTCGGCGCCAGCTACTTCACTGCCCCTAAGGCCTTACTCCTAATGGGGGTGCGTGTTACGGGTCCCTGAGGGGGTGGGAAATTAAACTCCGGGGTTAGTTGCAACAGACTGGACCTCCGTTTATTCTCGGGACCAGAGATATTCCACACTTATACTACTGAAAATAACCTATTCGTGCACTTACACCTAACGGCTTTATGCCAAAGAACTGGGGCCTCGCGGGCCACTATCTATTGCACGCTTGCTAAACCCTGGGTGGCAGCGCTGATGCCGCGCCCGGCTCTGGGCGAGTTGCCCCGGTGGTGGTGGTAGTGCGCGGGACCTCGGGTCGATACTTATGGACAGCACCGACCACGAGTGGCCCGGAACACGGCCACGCCGGTGGCAGGGGAAATTCGGTAGAACTCCAACCCGGGATCGAATCCGCATACGAGCGTGTCCACCTCCAGTGTGCGTTGGAGCCCGACGCAAAGTCCGTCTTGACTGGCTTGGTTTTTTTTTTTTTTTTAACCCTATAAAGGGCACCCTCCGGAGGACACGGGGGAGGGAGGTGGTGAATGCTCATGCATAACAGCACGGACCCGGCCGTGCTGCCAATGTGGGACTCACAAGAAGTGCGCCTACCCACTAAACACCACCTTGGGACTGGTTTTGGTCCTAGAGACCCCTAAACCCACATCGGGAGCGACCCCCCTCGAGGCCGAGGAGGGCGCACAACCGAGGAGGGCGCACACTGACTGGCTTGGCTCTCGTGGCGGTTTATATACGCTCGGGCGCTTCCCCCTCCACGACGACCATCGGTGTGCACGCTCTTGCTGCCTACGCCCTGTTGCTAGGCGTGGTGACGTCATGGAAGATTCCGCTCCGGCCGGCTATTGTATCGCGGCACCGCGCTGCCGCGTTACAGTTGCGTTGTTGTTATTTCACTATGCTCAGAGATCAGTTACAGAAAATTGAATGTCAAACTTTGTTTACAATTTTTTGGACTTCAAACTGAAGTTTTAAACGAGAATGAAGTTTTAAAATATACTTTTATGTTGCTTTTAGGTCCTCAAAAAATATACTAAAATATTTTTTGGTCTAATGTAAGAGTTATTTACCGTTTAAGACTTACTTGAAAAGAGAGTCAAATAGCGGATTAAAGGTTTATTCAAATGAAACACAAAACTTTACGGATAAACGGAGAAGCAGGTAAAAAAGTCAGATCTGGTCAAAGGGTAAAGTATTAATGAAATGAATGAAATATGAGGGAAATCGAAGAATGTGTGACGTAATTTAAATATTTCAAAATGATAGATAGAAAAAGAAATAAAAATGGTATGAAGAAGTTTGCACCGTCACAAGTTCTTCCAGCGAGTCGATTTTCATTCTTGCTTAGCACAAATAAGTGTAATCCCAATCTGTATAAATAAAATTCAAAGTCCTGACTTATTGACTCACTCATTAACGCCCAGCCCAAGCTGTTAAACCTCGGAAGCTGAAATTTTGCACAGAGGGTCTATATATAATGCAGGCAAGGAATAAGACCGGATTTTTTGAAATTTAATCCCTAAGGGGGCGAAAACAGTTGCCACAATTTGCATGGGAGGTATAAAGAATGTTATCTAATTTTCTTGAAACTTAATATAAATACTCTTCAACACAATTGATTAAACCGTTTTTTTTTATGTAATCCTTAAGGGAAGGAACGGGTTACCAAAAACTAAAGTCCACGCGGACGGAGTCGCGGGCAAAACCTGTATAATTATGAAACGAAGTGAGATCGTCATCCTTCAATTGAGTGCGTCCTTATATATTTTGGAGTTTAAAAATTAACCCCAGAAATTCCCCATTTTCGCCCTCAATTTCCCCGCAGCCGCTACTCGTGTCGCCATTGCTCGCGCAGCTGCTTCAGTTACTCGCAGATGTACTTCCACTACCGGCACGTCCACGACGAGAGCACGCCGCGTCAGTGCGCCAAATGCCCTGCCGCATTCAAGTAAGTATTTCGGTGTGCCAGCATTTTTTCTCTCTTATACTCTATAGTATGGGGCATTTATTTTATTAGGACTCGATTGCAACCCTATATGTCACCACTGCTAGGGCACGGATCTCTTCCTGCATCGCAGGAAGGTTAGACCATACTCCACCACGGGGGCCAAGTCCGGGTTTCTGGAGGATTGTAAGACAGTGGCGGGCCTTCCTGTCAGAAGTTATCAAGTCGCCCATAAGGTCTCTGACATGGCTTAACAACTGCCATTAAATGATAGCCGACACCCACGGCTTAACGTGCCTTGCGAAGCACGGAAGCGCTCGGAAAAATGCCACTAGCGGTTGTAACGGGACGGTCACTCATCCAGCACCTGACCGCGCCTGTTATTACTTAACTCGAGTGATTGATTCCAACCACTCGGTTCGACTAGGCTACGAGCGCGTCAACCAACAATATATACACCAACACATCTGTAATATTTATATCATATTCAGCGATTCATTTTTATAAAATTCATTTTTATAAAATGAATCGCTGAATGTGTTGCTAAGCGCAAATCTCCGTTCCGTACATCAGAAGGAAATGACTGAACCCTTATAGGATCACTGTGTTGTCCGTACGTCCGCTACTCCGTTCGTCAAGATCTCGGAAACGCGTTGAGGTGTCAAGTTGAAATTGAAATCGTACCTATACTCCAGTTTACAGTCTATTGAGGTTTCTAAGGTTACGCAAAATAGTTACGGCGGCTTATGACACCAAAAACGTATATTTCGACACTTAAGGGAATTAAAATTCATAGTTGCGAATAGTTAAGCCAAGTCGGAGGCCTTAAGACGGTTTGAAAACTTCTGACAGTAAGACCAGCCACTAGTTGGTAGAGTATGGCCTATACCTTCCTCTGGGAAGAGACCCGTGCCCCTCGTATGGGACATAATGGTTTGATGATGATGATGGCGGATAAAAAACCTTCTTCTGGATAATTTGAAGGCCGACTAGGGAAAGCTATTTAAGTTTCGGTTGCCAAGGCCAACTTCAGTTGATTTGAAATGCTTGCAGGTCTCACAGAGAGCTGACCCAGCACAAACATCGCGCGCATGGGCGCAAGTACCCGTGTCCGAATTGCGACCGGCAGTACGCGACTAGCGTCGGCTTGCAACGACACAGCCTTGTGTGAGTAAAGAATTTCTATAGGTCCGCAGCGGCTTCGCTATTGAGAAATTCATTTCCACACCTGTTGCGTTCGCCCCCACAGTGGTTTTTTATGAATATTCATTTTGTCACTTATTGCGATCATCTCTGTGGCCTATAGTAAATAAGGCCTCTGATTCATATTATCACATATTGCGCTCATCGTGGGTACTGGCGGCTTATGTGATTCATTTTCATATTAACAGTTATTGCACTTACACTTTGAGACTTTCCTTAACAGCGCGGCCAAGGTCTAGAAACATTTTTTTAAATATCTCATTGTAAATATCAAGCTACAAAAAATGTTTTTAAATTTTTCTAGTCAGTCTAATCGTTACCTTTACACGCTCAGTTTCTTGTTCATATAATATTATACCAACTTTAATGCGGTCACCCTGCAGGTTCATACTCATATTAACAGTTATTGTGACCAATGATTATATCATAACGATAATACGAAATACGAAGTATTTAAATTGTGCTCGGTATCTATCGATACTATTTATCGACAATGTTTGTCTCTTGCCCATGATCTGTTTCACTAGGCAAAGGGCATTTCTCCGTACAGCCAAGTAATCATAATCGAGCATTTTGTTGCAGACACGACCCTACAGTGCCGGAGTTTGAGTGTGACATCTGCCACAAGAAGTACAAAGGGGAATGCAACTTGAAGGCTCACGTTCGGAATGTCCACGAATTGGTGAGTAAATTTTTGGACATCCGTACTTCAAAAGAAAAAAAAATACCCGCCAGTAAAGGCTTCTGCCCTGCCGGTCTTAGCCGTTATGCTCTCCTTTTTACAGCAGTGTCCGGCCAAGTAATAAAAGTTTTTTTTATTTTTGTGGAAAGATAAACTCACGGACACGCCCGCTCGCGTTTTCGCTGGCGCGGGAAAAAGATCATCATCATCAACACATTATGTCCCCACCGAGGGGCACGGGTCTCTTCCCTAATAGAGGCCATAGTCCACCACGGGGGCCAAGTCCGGATTGGTGGAGGCTTGCAAGACTAATCTTACTGTCAGAAGTTCTCAAGCCGCACTGAGGCCTCTGACTTGGCTTAACGACTGCCATGTATCGACGGCAGCCGGCACCGCTGCTTAACGTGCCTTGCGAAGCACGGAAAAATGTCACTAGAGTTAGTCATAGACGGTGCTTAGCCCCATGTCCATGCACTGTACTGCACACCTTCGTGATCGTTGAAGATCACTCAGGCAGCCGGGGCTACGAGCGATTCGGATAAAGGATATCGTGGTAAAAGCAGTTTTTCAAGCTTTCTGGTCTTAATAGCAGGCTAACATATGGACCTACGTACAGTAGGCCTCGTAGATGCTTAGGGAATGCCTTATCAAAATAATATTTTTTAATTGATGTTCAGTACTCTATTAATTAGTTAGTTAACTGTTTTAGCCTTTTGAACATTACTCATGTACAACATGTCAGGGAGAAGGCAGTGGCTGAAAACTAGCGCTGTCCGGGGCTGACCCGGGTCAGCATCAGCTGAGCCACTACCTTTTGCCTTATTTTATAATACCACAACCTACGTTTTAGTCTTATTTTGTTTTAAAAAACAACGTTTTGATGAGGCAATAAATATATTATTTTATCTTTTTCTTTATCTTTAAGAACATAATAATAATATTGTTGTTGTTATTGTACGTTCCCAGAAACCCGGCGACGCGTACTGCGTGGAGTGCAACGTCCAGTTCAAGGACCCGCACCAATACCGGATGCATCTCAAAACGTCCAGGCACGTCTCGTCCGAAGACTACAAGTTCGAGTGCGACCACTGCGGCAAGCGTTTCACGCAAAAACCGACCCTAATACAGCACGTCGAAGTGACGCATTTAAAACTAGCCAAATACAAGTGTGACGTCTGCGAGGAACGGTTCCACACCAAACGCTACGCGGTGAATCACGCGCGCCGGAAGCACAGCGGCGAGCCGCGACGCCGGAAACACGTGTGCCACATCTGCGCGAAGGCGTTCGCCGCTCGCAAGTCCCTAGACGAGCACACTAATGCGCACTTAGGCGTGCGTCCTTTCGCGTGCAAGCTGTGCGGCGCGACGTTCGCCTACAACTCTGCGCTGTATAACCACAATCAGCTGGTGCACTTGAAGAAGGTACGCAGGACCAAACACGCCTGCCCTCCTGTTACATAATTCTTCATCTCTTCTTCTTCTTCAGGCTATATTAGTCCACTGCTAGACATAGCCCTCCCCTAATGAGCGCAAGGTTGTGCCATCGTTAGGGAGTAATGCCCATAATCCCCACGCTGGGCATGCGGGTTGGGGATGGCAGTTTGGTAGAATTGTACTGCAGGGGGTGCTGCTGCCCACCCTCCGGTTTGAGTCCCATAGTCGCCTTTTACGACACCCGCGGGAAGAATTTGGGTTGGTGCTATTCTCTAGGCCGACACCACTCAGCAATAATACATAATTACTTCCACACAACACAACCACGTGTCCCGGTCCCAAACTGGGAAACCCTGTAACATGATACACATCCAGACTGAGACCATTTGTACTGATCTAGTACGGTGGCAAATTAGCTAACAAAAATATTTGGCTCCGAAGTGTCCATCTCAAACTCGTTCCAAGAAAGCGGACTCTTAGTTAAATCGATGTGTCGGGCGGATAATGAGAATTCGTAGTTGCAATACAAATACACTATGATCTAATAAAGCAATAACGTTCAATTGATTTCCTTGTATTAATCAAGACCACTGGTATGTCCTCCCCCTCCCCTCTCCTCTCCCGGCTAAACGGCTGATCGTAGAAATGTGTAAAAAGTCGGCGCAGTAGCACATATAATACAATGGATTTAGGTAGTTTACACATTCAGTCTGGCATCAGTTCAGTCCGTGACCTTGATCAAGCCCGGATTAATGCCAGACTGATGGAGCATCAAAATATTCGAATATCCGTCAGTCTGGACCATCAGTCCACTGAATAGACAATCAGTCTGTCGTCAATCTAACCAGATTGATGGAATTGACTAAAGCCCGACTGAACGTGTAAACTCCGTGTTATGATGGCTAAGGGCTGATTTTTCAATAGTCAGATAACTTTTATCCGAGGAATAAAAATGGCGGTTTGACATAATTTTCATACAGTCTATTTATTCTTACTTGTCCAATTTAGTAAACAAGATTCTACCCTTTAACTGTGACTAATTAGTCCAAAACTGCCATAATTCCTTAAATGAAGTAACTTGACTTTGATGAGAGGTCTCTGACTAAGGGCATTTGGTACAGGACTTTAGAATCAGAGCCACCGCGAATTCCTTGGTTCATATTTTCTAAGCTTACAAGACAAACCATCGTAGTTGCACTGAGAATGCGTAGTGGACATGTGCCTTCAAATAAGTTCGCCCACCTTATGAAGAAAATTGACTCTCCCCATTGTACAGTATGTGGAGTAGTTGAGGATGTTCAACACCTGTTAGTAGAATGTACTCGGAACAGTGGCAAAAGAAAAGAACTTATAGACAGTTACAAAATTAATTTCACGGATGTTGGCATCCTGCAGAGTATCCTGTCCGAACCAAACTGTAGCGCGGCTAAGCTTCTATATACTTTTAATATTACAGCTAGTAATAATAGTTAGCTTTAAGTGTACTTTATTTGGTGGTGGTGGTGGTATAATTAAGATGGGTACGATGGGACTGTCATCGTCACTCTTGTGTACAAAAGTCCCTAAGGTAAATAAAGATTTAAAAAAAAAAAAAAGTAACTTGGAACACTCTTTTAGATAACACGCTGCCAATTTTATTAACATAGTTCATGATAGTTCATGAATTTGCGAGAAAATGTCTAGTTTAGGCATCTCATCTAAATTTTAAGTTAGAATCTTGTTTACTAACTTGGACAAGTAAGAATAAATAGACTGTACATAAGCTGTCAAACCGCCCTTTTTATTCCTCAGATAAAAGTTATCTGACTATAGAAAAATCATAGGATTTACAAGTCGACGAGTACATACCTAATAGTCGACAAACTAATAAAAAAACCTATGGTACCGCTAGTTTTAGTCGCACTGACAACATAATCGATCGACTATACAGCACACACTGCAGGTAGGTACCCAGTTGGAAAGACCTTAATAAAAAATGGCGACTTGCTCTCAGATGTGAAATGAAATTGAAATGTCATTTCATTCAATGTTTGTATACAAAAATAAATCGATGTTTTGGTGAATAGAATCCCATAAATCTGTGATAATGCAAAGTTCAGAGGCTCATAGACGCTCTCAGAGCGCCATAGGCGTGTGTAGCACCTGTCTTTCCGCCGACAGAACACTTTTTTCGCTTCAGAATACGCCACAGCTTATAAATATTTGCAATGGAATTAATGTGAGTATTTAGTATTCGCTGTGCCGCCGATGTGTGACAGATTGCAGGCAGCGGTTGATTCAGGATGTCCAGCCTGTTTAGTACAATGAAGCCAGTCGCGCGTTTTCAATGTCAGAAATCGTGACTTTCCAGTTCCAGTACATTAATCGTCAAATTCTGACATATTATCGCCACAAAATGCGTGATTCGTCCCATCTTACTACCCAGGCAGGACAGAAAGAACTGGTGTGCGGGGGAGCTTGAGGGGTCTATGTCCGATTGTGGACAAGTTTGGAATGATTGATGTTTAATTTTTGCTACATTATACGGGTAAGGACGCTTTCGCAAAGTTGTGCCAATCACCATCTATATAAAATGCCCAACTTATTTGAATTTTTGTCAGTGGACGCTGTTAGTAGCAGTTTTGAGGTGCGTGAAGGCCCCTAGAAGACATTAGTATGAGAGACCATTTAAAAATACAAACAAGATTCCAGGCTTCTTCTACAACCAATGTTCAAATGTTATCATTCTAGTTATCAATGGCTGACATGGTTTGCTACGAGTGCAGAGCGTTACTCGGCAATTTCGTCAGGTTTCGCAGCCGGGCGCTCCGCGCCGAGAGGTTGCTGGCGTGTGTGCCGCCAAGCTGTCGCTTGTCGCAGGGAAAGGTAAGCTGCATATGGTAACATTATCATTATCAGATTTGGTTCTGTGTGAAATTCTGCAACTGTTGGTCGACCTACAGTTGACAAATATTGTCAATGGTCAACCGGGACCGAGAGCGGTGGTAGCGGAGCGGTCTAGAACGCCGGCTTCTCAATCGGGAGGTCGTGGGTTCGAACCCGGCATGTACCAATGACTTTGTTTTCTAAGTTATGTACATTTGTGAAATTATATTAGCAATACTACTCACTGAAGGTGAAGGAAAACATCGTAAGAAAACCCTAGTGTCTGAGTTGTTAGCGTACCTCAGCGCTTGCTACGAAGAATGGCCCAACTATGAGGCTAAGTGCGGAAATCTCAGGTCTAACTAACTGGTCAACTGAGACAGAAAAAAGTGGTGTGCCCAGCCACACCACTTCTTTATGTCCCCTCCTCGGCCATCCTCATCCAGCTGTTGCCGACAATCTACCTAAGATCGGTTGGTCCAGCAAGCGGGTGGGTGTCCAACGCTGCATTTGCCAGTTTGTGGTCACCACTCAAGAATATTTTTATCCTCTAACTGGCTGTTGGTTCTGCATCAGATATGATCAACCTAGTGCCACTTCAAACCACTCCACTATTCTTATAGACTTTTGTATATTACTTAAAGAAAAACAATTATTTCCTTCCAATTTGATTGTTTTGCAGATACTGGAAATATTTTCCGCTTCCGGTATCAAGTGCCTCTCTACGTTGACACAAACTGTTATAATGCCATACGACACCGTCTATGTGGATGGTGACATAACCCAGGTAAAAGTAGAGGCCGACTCTGAGACGGATGTTAAAGCAGAAGCACTGGAGTTCACCGTAGAACCTTTATCGGTTCCGGTGAAGAAAAAGCTGAAGACAGAGGGCGAACGGAATGGTGACATTAATTGTACTCCTGAATATGAACTGGCAGGCGATGACATGAAATCGGACAGTGGCTCTGAAGATGGCGATGCACAGGTTCGGTACTATCTTTCATCATCGTCATCAGAATCATCATTAAGCGGTGGTAGCGGAGCGGTGTAGAACGCCGGCCTCCCAATCGGGAGGTCGTGGGTACAAACCCCGGGATATACCAATGACTCTGTTTTCTAAGTTATGTACATTTGTGAAATTATAGTAGCAATACCACTCGCCGACGGTGAAGGAAAACATCGTAAGGAAACCCTAGTGTCTGAAGTGTTAACGTACCTTAGCGCTTGCTACGTACAATGGCCCAACTATGAGGCTAAGTGCGGAAATCTCAGGTCTAACTAACTAACATCGTCATCAGCCCACCGCTGCCCCCTATTGGGTATGGGCCTTTTCCCCCAGATGCAATCTCTCGCGGTATCGTGTTATCGGTATCAAGGCACCGCCTGCCGACTTAACTATATCGTCGGACCCTCGGGCTGCTGGTCTGCTCACTGACCGTCGTCCTGTTCTCGGCCGCCTCTCCGGTTGCCCTGGTCCATCTGCCATCGTTATATAACTTTATTCATTAATTAATAAGAGGCATTACACAATCTGAAAATTCGCACAAAGCTTCGTCATTAAACTAGCACAATAAACAATAAAAAACAAACTTAATTAACAAAAAATACCGCCCGGGACACACCCGACCCAAAAGTTCCCATGACGCTAGCAGCATTACTTCGCTGCACCGCCAGGGAGATCCTTTGCATCAGGTATGCCCCGGAACGAACGTCATACCCCCGACTCCTCAGGCGCCGACCGATCTCCCGAATAAAAAGTTTTGCCATCGTTACTATCCAATTCAATTTCTTTCAACGTAAAGAGCTTACATTCAGCTTGCTGAAGGTCAATGTGCAATGTGCTGTCTTTGGGCCGTGCTGTAGTGGAGAAAAAGGCAGGGGGAAAAAAAAACTCAGGCTATACTAGTCCACTGCTGGCCATAGCCCTCCCCTAAAGAGCCCCACGTTGTGCTATCATAGGGGGTAATGCCTATAATCCCCACGCTGGGCATGCGGGTTGGGGATCGCAGTTCGGTGGAATTGTACTGTACTAGCTTTAATTCAATTCAATTCATTTCAACGTAAAGAATTTACATTCTGCTTGCTGAATGTCAATGTGCAATGTGAGCCGCTGCCTTCGGGCCGTGTTGTAGTGGAGAAAAATGCAGCGGGAAAACAACTCCACTCTGACCATCGTTTCTCAAGTAATCTTAGACCAAATACATCAATTGCCGCTTATACATATGATAAGATTTCGTGATTGCCATCAATAACTCACACTTAAACTTGACCAAAACACAACAGACGTATATGGGCGTGGGTTTCCTTGACGCGATGTGAACGCCACTGACAATTCAATATTTTCATTTCGGAATAAATCCATGTTACATTTCTTAAATTAGGTTTGTCAACACATTATTGCCTATGTATTATTTTACTTGGTCTGAGATCCAGTTCTTTAGCATAGGGCTGTCAGGCCTATTCGCAATGACATTAAGAAGACAGATGACAGATCATTTACTAAAATGTCTGTTAAGCGTCCGTTGCAAACTCTACGCGGTGTTTCGGTCAAGTTATGTTCCGGACACTATATTTATTTAGCATACTGCAGCCTCAGCTGGCACAAACTTGCGCTATGGCGCTCATTAGGGGAGGGCTATGTCCAGCAGTGGACTCATATAGCCTGAAGAAGAAGCCTCAGCTGGACACAAGGAGAGAGGCTTTGGAAGGCCCTCTTCAGGTGTGGTGATCATTAATAATTACTTTGACGGCTTGCTGCAATGTGGCAGGAACATCACAGAAAAGATTGTAATGCCAGCACGCCACGAGTTGACGCACCTAGTAGCCATGACCAAATCCAGTTCTGTTCGTCTTACAGGAACAATCCTAATCGTAGCCTAATATTAAGTCAAAACATTCCTCTGATATCAAGAACGTTTTCCCCAATATTCTTGCCGGAGATCTCCCAACTTCATATCTACATATCTTACATTTGTAAGTTATGACTCCCCAAGTTAACATCGTTTCAAGAGTGAAAAAATTGTTCTCAAATATACTAACTTCATGAATACTTATCTTACATTTGTTATGTATGATTGCCCAAGTTAACATTGTCCCCCAAAAATTGCTCTGAAATATACAAAGTTCATGTTTACATATCTTACACCTGTAATTTGTAGATCCCCAAGTTTATCATCATAAATTTATGTAAAGTCTTTATACTAACTTGTAATAATAAATTTTCCTACAACTGCATATATACAGCATATTATTTAATTTTTGAAAAGTAATAACTCACTGTATAATTTGTTATTTGTATTTGTAATTTAATTATAATTTACAAATAAAATAAAACTTAAAATTAACTTACAACTTGTAATACGTTTTCTGAGAGAAAAAAATACTACCGACTTAAAGAAACTTCAGGTCTACATATAACAGTACAAACAAACACCTGAGTTTCTGCCAGAGAGTTTCTAGCAGAGACCAAGGCTTGCCAAGACTCGCGCGATCCTGACCATTCACTTTCGCTTCATCAACATTCATTAGTCCTTGCATGCACGCACCGGGTAGTCTTTTAATCTAATTCATCTTCAATGCACTGAAATGAAAATGTTTTATTCAAAGTAGCGCAGATACTGCGGCTTAATGATCGTTACAAGTCAAACTAGGTGTCCATTTCAAAATCTAGATCATTTTGGAGAAAAAATGGACAAAAAAACCCCAAACATAGTCTTTTCAAAGTCATTAATTAGCAGAGTTTACACAAATTTTACAAAACTCATGCATTTTACGTGCATTAATTCGTCATTGTCATCTAAATAATCCTTAATATTATAGTAGCCCTTTTGGCACAAAGTGTACTTTACATATTTTTTGAACCGCGTTTCAAACTTAATATATTATCTTCAGGGATTTTATTATAAAAATGTATACGCATTGTATACGTTTCCCCATCCCATCCATGTATCCCATGAAGAATGTATTAACCTTTGCCAGCCTAAATCTGGGGATCAATTGTTTATGTTTATTTCTAGTACGATATCATTCGATATCGATATCAACCCTTGTATGTCTCCACTGCGGGGGCACGGGTCTCTTCCTGGAACGCAAGAAGTTTAGGCCATACTGCACCACGGGGGCCAAGTTCGGGTTGGTATTTCTAGTACCCTCTCAATTAACCTCCCAACCCGATTCCAGCAGATCGAAGACCCCCTCATCACGATGCACTTCACCGATTCATTTTTATATTATAGAGAAGACTAGCTGACCCAGCGAACTTCGGACCGCCTACAGTGGATCCTTTTCTTTTTTTTCCTCCGTAAGAACCATGCCCGTAGTAGGGTGTGGCCTAACCTTCCTGCGATGCAGGTATGGACCCGTGGCCCAGCAGTGGGGACATTCAGAGGGTTGATACCATACCAAACAGTCTACGACTCAGACCATAAATAACAACAATGCCGTCACTATCTCTTTTACGTTAGCTTTAAGCCCACCTTACCTTGTTCCAGCAAGTGGAAGACCCACTCATCACCATGCACTTCACCGCCAAACCCATGGAGCTGAGCGAAGTTCTCTCACACATGGAGAAAACTAGGAGCACGACACGGTTCAAGCGTGCCCGGTACAAATGTAACAAGTGTGCGCTAGTGTTCACCACTGAAGTGCATTACAAAACGCACAGCAAGAGGCACAGCGGCAAGCGAGGACGCTTCAAATGCGAAGTTTGCAAGCAGAGGTACAAGAGTGACAGTAAAGCGCTGAAGAGGCACACGGCTAGACATTATACGTAAGGATCTTTTTTTTTCTAACCCTATAAAGGGCACCCTCCGGAGGACACGGGGGAGGGAGGTGGTGACTGCTCATGCATAACAGCACAGACCCGGCCGTGCTGCCTATGTGGGACTCACAAGAAGTGCGCCTACCCACTAAACACCACCTTGGGACTGGTTTTGGTCCTAAGGACCCCTAAACCCAAATCGGGAGCGACCCCCCTTGAGGCCGAGGATGGCGCACAGCGGAGCTCCCTAGCGGAGCGTCCGCTTAGAAGAGTTTATATTACAAAACTGCCATGAAAGAGCAGTGTCCCCGCTAAGGGGCACACTGGCAGAGGAGGCGGCCGCGTCTGACTGGGACCGAGCCTCTAAGAGGTGGTTCAGATCAGACGACAATTTATCGGGCGGGTCAACGAGTACGTTCCTGGGCCTGCGCACCAGGTAACGTGGGTCCGTCGTGGGCGGAGAGTAAGCCGCTGCTTCGCGGATCAGGTGGTTGGGATGTTCTTCAGCTGTGCTGAAGAACGTCTCTGAGAGGGACTTAATGCATTGTTGAATGGTAAGTATCTTCTTCTTCAGGCTATATTTGTCCACTGCTGGACATAGCCCTCCCCTAATGAGCGCCATAGCGCAAGGTTGTGCCATCATTGGGGGGTAATGCCCATAATCCTACGCTGGGCATGCGAGTTGGGGATCGCAGTTTGGTGGAATTGTACTGCAGGGGGCGCTGCTGCCCACCTCCTGGTTTGTGTCCCTTAGTCGCCTTTTACGACACCCGTGGGAAGAATTTGGGTTGGTGCTATTCTCTAGGCCGACACCACACAGCAAGTATGCTTATACGTAAGTATGCAATAGGCTATTGAACCCTTATTAACAGTTGTATTAATTCGATATCACCCCTTATATGTCCCCACTGCTCGGGCACGGGTCTCTTCCTGCGTCGCAGGAAGGTTAGGCCGTACTCCACCACGGGGGCCAAGTCCGGGTTGGTGGAGGATTGTAAGACTTGGCGGGCCTTACTGTCAGAAGTTATCAAGCCGCCCATAAGGCCTCTGACAGCCAGCTTTAAGTAAGTCGCGGGCGTGTGTGTCTGCCTGAGTGAGTGATTGAGTGTGTTTTTTTATGTTTTTTTTTATTTTTTATTATTATTATAAGTTTAATTCAGATAAACAAATCCATAGAGTTGTTAGTATGAGCTTAGTCTATGTTAGTAGGATAACGTTTTTAATTTATTAAAATAATAATAAATTAATTTAAATGCACCTTGGAGTGGTGCTTCAAAAACGGGCTATCCGCCCTATCAATTAACAGCCCCAGGATGCCGTTGGGACCACCACGAATTCTGCTCATCAGGGAGGCCACGCGATTACGGCTTATGGCCGCCAAGCCGTCCACACGGGCTTCAGCAAACATGCCCGATGCGCTGCAGAATCGCGGCAGCCCCAACAACATCCTAAAAACTTTATTATACTGAACCCGAAGGGCGCTGATGGCCCGCTGCGAATAGCTCATCGGTTTTGACCCTTACAAGACAACCTCGTATACTAACAAGACAACAATTTCAGCCGCTACTCGTGCCGCCATTGCTCGCGCAGCTGCTTCAGTTACTCGCAGATGTACTTCCACTACCGGAACGTCCACGACGAGAGCACGCCGCGCCAGTGCGCCAAGTGTCCAGCCAGCTTTAAGTAAGTCGTACAGTGCGGACTTGGTCCTTTTCATAAATCTTCTTCTAAAAATGAATCGCCGAATGTGTTGGTAAGCGCAAATCTCGAAAGCAGCTGCACCGATTTCGCTAATTCTTTTTTCAGAATATTCCTTGAAGTACGAGGATGGTTCTAACGGAGAGAAAAATTATAAAAAATTAAAGAATCGACTGTTAGGCGGTACGAAGTTCGCTGGGTCAGCTAGTATAAAATATATATTTTCATATCACTTTCTATTCATGTATATTATTTGTATGTATATATTTACAGTTAGTGTAATAATTTTCTTATTATTATACTAAATGTATATAATAATCGATGCAAATTACTTCAGCCAGATGTTGCTGCCTGTACGTAATATAGAGAGTTTTGTAAAGAGGTTCGAAATTTCACTGATCCCGGTGAGTTGCCCATTAGCTCAGTTGGAAAGAGCGCTGGCACGGATAGCCAGAGGTCGCGGGTTTGAATCCCGGCATGGGTGGAATTTTTAACCTCTAGATAGGTTTTTAAAATTGTCCTTAGCAAGGGTTAGTGCAATAAAAAGAATATAATATTTTTCTTTCTTAAACGTTTACAGGAACTATAGAGAGCTGCTTCAGCACAAGCACCGCGCCCACGGCCGCAAATATCCGTGTCTGAGCTGCGACCGGCAGTACGCCACTAGCGTCGGACTTTGGCGGCACAGACTAGTGTGAGTGTGCCCGGACCAGCCCTCCTATTACGTAGCACTCCACTCTATCGAGTGTCGCATTTAGACGACTCCTAAGTGTCAAAAATGTATGCATTTGACAGCCGGAGTAGCTTAAAAAAAGTAAAAATCAACGTCACTCAACTCAGTGGATACTTACGTAATAATGGAGCAGGAACTTCTGGGAATTTCGCGCAATGTTTCCAGGAAAACTTGTGGCATATTTGGAGAGAAAATTTGTGGCATCACAGACTAGTGTGAGTGTGACTAGATAAAGTATAAGACTTCTGAGAATTTTGCGCAATGTTCCCAGGGAAACTATTGGCGTATTGGGATAAAGTTTGTGGTGCCACAGACTAGTCTGAGAGTCTGAGACAACTAATTAGTATACAGGTTTGTAGAGTTCTGTTGGGACCACTTGTATGTTCTAATACTTTTAATATTTTGAATAAACAATTTCTATTTTCCATACAATTCGGCTTGATAACTTCTGACAGTAAGACCCGCCACTGTCGTACAGCCCTCCACCAACCTGGACTTGGCCCCCGTGGTGGAGTATAGCCTAACCTTCCTGCGATGCAGGAAGAGACCCGTGCCCCAGCAGTGGGGACGTACAAGGGTTGATATCAAGAGTCCCAAAGGGTGTACAGTGAACGACTTGTTAACATTGCAGACACGACGACACAATCCCTGAGCTAGAATGCGACATCTGCCACAAAAAGTACAAAGGGGAGCCCAATTTGAAGAAGCACATCCGAGACGTCCACGAAACGGTGAGCCCTCAGATGTCCAATCTACATACATACATAACCTCACGCCTGTATCCCAGAGGGGTAGGCAGAAACTAGGGACTGCCACTTGCCACGATCCTGACAGATCACCTTCGCTTCATCAACGTTCATAAGTCGTTGCTCGCACGCCGGTTCCGGGTACTTTTTATCTATCCCTTTGCTAATACATAACCTATTTGGTCGATGTAAGTCCGTCTGGGACGTCCCTTACCAACCCTTCCACTCACATTCGCAATATATATTTGTTTCGTCAATCTTTCTTCCTTCATCCAATCTATCCGTCCATATTCGTCCACTGCGGAAGAAATGTCTCCCCCAAAATAACTTCGCAGTGCGAATGCTCAGCAAATTTAAATGTTAATTAGCGAAAAACATTAAAATTATTTGACACTAGACTAAGCAAAACTACTCGAAGTATGGTACTACACTTTTAACGTTTAATTTTTTCTAAAGTAAGTATAGAAGTTAAACACATAAAATTAAAAAAACGTTTTATACCAAACTTTATCAGCTTACTTTGAAAGTACAATTAATTATGTTATTTTTAATGCACTAACCCGTGCTAAGGACAATTTTAAAAACCTATTTAGAGGCTAAAAATTCCACCCATGCCGGGATTCGAACCCGCGATCTCTGGCTATCCGTGCCAGCGCTCTTTCCAACTGAGCCAATGGGCGACTCACCGGCATCAGTGAAATTTCGAACCTCTTTACAATATTCTCTGTATTACGTACAGGCAGCGACGTAATTAAGTAATTAAATTAATTTTAGTAACAAAATTAAATTCTATTCGAGTCCTTTTTATTTCGAAAGTATAATTTTGTGTACTTGAAAAGTTATTGCAATTTTTAAAATGTGATACCCTGTTTTGCAGCTCAATGTATTCGTCAATAACACGTGGTCTTTCTTTCTCTTCCTCTCTTTCTTTACCTAGAAAAGTAATTTTTCTTTAGACGGAGTTTACACGTTCAGTTTGGCGTCAGTCAATTCCATCAGCCTGGTTAGACTGACGGCAGACTGATAGTCTATTCAGTGGACTGATGGACCAGACTGACGGATATTCGAATATTTTGATGCTTCATCAGTCTAGCATCAATCCGAGCTTCATCAAGGTCACGGACTGAACTGACGCCAGAGTGAACTTGTATTTGTTTTACATATTAGATGCCGACAGAATACCAGCGTTGCAGAAGGTTTTGTGACAAATGCTGAGTCCGGTCCTTTCACAAACGCAGTGCACTAAATTCCCTCTTACTCTACCAGGATCCCGGCGCCTACTGCACGGAGTGCGACCTTCAATTCAAGACGACCAACCAATACCGCCAGCATCTCAACACGTCCAAACACGTCCCGACCGAACACTACAAATACGAGTGCGACTACTGCGCCAAGAAGTTCACGCAAAAGCCCACACTGAACCAACACATCGAGGTTAATAATGAATTGAAAGTTATCTTACTAACAATATAAATGTCAGTTTATTAGTAAGAATGGAAGTTTGTTACTCAATTACGCAGGAAAGGCTGAATGGATTGGGATGAAATTCGGCACAGAGATAGATTAAAGTCTGGAATAGCACATAGGCTACTTTTTATCCCAGACTTATACATATCAAATATCTTCGCGAACGAAGTCGTGGACACCAGCTAGTATTGGGCACCTTTTTTATGATATCAACCCTTTGTATGTCCCTACTGCTGCGGCACGGGTCTCTTCCTGCATCGCAGGAAGGTTAGGCTATACCTACTCCACCACGGGGGCCAAGTCCGGGTTGGTGGAGGATTGTAAGACTGGTACGGATAGCCAGAGGTTGCGGGTTCGAATCCCGGCATGGGTGAAATTTTTAGCCTCTAAATAGGTTTTTAAATTTGTTCCTTAGCACGGGTTAGTGCATTAAAAATAAAAATAGTGTAATCCTTCACCAACCGGGACTTGGCCCTCGTGGTGGAGTATGGCCTAACCTTCCTGCGATGCAGGAAGAGACCCGTGCCCCAGTAGTGGGCACAGAGAAAATAATCACAAAAGGGTTGTAATCGATTGCTTTTTTTTTCCACTGTCAAATAGCCTATTATCTCATTTTTCTCTGTGATGTGTCTTGTTTTATATTAAACTAGCTGACCCAGCGAACTTCGTACAGTCTAACAGTCGAAGCTTAATTTTTTTTATTTTTCTCTCCGTAAGAACCATCCTCGTACTTCGTACTTCAAGAAATATTCTAAAAAAAAATCGGCGAAATCGGTTCAGCTGCTCTCGAGATTTGCGCTTACCAACACATTCAGCGATTCATTTTCATATTATAGACTAGCTGACCCAGCGTACTTCGTACTGCCTAATTTTTTTTATTTTTTTAAGAACCATCCTCGTACGTCAAGGAATATCTTAAAAAAAGAATTAGGAAAATCGGTTCAGCTGCTCTCGAGATTTGCGCTTACCAACACAATCAGCGATTCATTTTTATATTATAGATGTCTCCCTTTTCTAGGTCATACACCTCAGACTATCCAAGTACAAGTGTGAATTCTGCGACGAGAGGTTTCACACGAAGCGGTACGCTGCAAACCACGCCAGGAAGAAGCACAGTGCGCCGAAGGACAAGAAGTTCGTGTGCCACGTATGCGCAAAGGGTTTCGCCATAAGGAAGTCGCTGAACGAACATATGAACGGGCACCTCGGCGTCCGGCCTTTTGAGTGTAAGCTGTGCGGCGCTAATTTCGCCTATAACTCAGCCCTGTACCACCACAATCAGTTGGTTCACTTGAAGAAGGCGAGGAAGGGCCGCGGCGCTTGAGAATGCCGTCGGTGTCAACATTCTACTTGTAAAACCTGTAGTGCGTGCTGTGTGGTGTCGGCCTAGAGAATAGCACCAACCCAATTCTTCCCACGGGTGTCGTACAAGGCGACTAAGGGACACAAACCGGGAGGTGGGCAGCAGCGCCCCCTGCAGTACAATTCCACCAAACTGCGATCCCCAACCCGCATGCCCAGCGTGGGGATTATGGGCATTACCCCCTATGATAGCACAACGTGGCGCACTTTAAGGGAGGGCTATGTCCAGCAGTGGACTAGTATGACCTGACGACGTTACAAATATGTTATGCCATTACTGAGAAATTATTAATTACTGTTTTTCATCTATCTATTTAAATAAAATTCTAAGTCCTGACTTTCTGACTCGCTCATCAACGCCCAGCCCAAGCAGTTGGACCTAGGAAGCTGAAGTATTGCACACAGGGTCTATATATAATGTAGGCAAGGAATAAGACTGGATTTTTTGAAATTCAATTCCTAAGGGGGCGAAAAGGGTTGCCAAAATTTGTATGGGAGGTTTAAAGAATGTTGTCTAATTTTCTTGAAACTTAAAATAAATGTTCTTCAACAGGATTGATTGAACACGTGTTTCGCCGTTTTTCTAAATTTAACACTTAAGGGAGTGAACGGGGTTGCAAAAAAAGTCCACGCGGACGGAGTCGCGGGCAAAAGTTAGTATTAAATAAAAAGAATATTCTGTGAAGATTTGTTAATAGAGTTTCCTGTGATCCGTTCCTGTCCAATTGTAAATCCTTTCTTTTCTTAGTGTTAACTTGCGCCCGTTTCTTTCCTTAGGTACTACTGTTTTTTTGTACCTACAGTTAAAATAAAACTAAGGTTTTTTTTATAAATATTATTTACAAACAATACAAATGCTCAAACAAAATACAATACAAACAATAAATTATGGAAATGTTAAATAAAATGGTTTTTATCTTAAAAACAGTGAAGTATATTTCATTTAATCATCTCTTGTGTGGGTGTAAACAAATGTTTTTTTTTTATAAACTCTCAAAGTCAAGAAATTTGTAGTAGGAGGTGATATTTCTTGATAACAATAAAAAATAATGAATTAAAAACAATTTATAATGTTCTTTTAAGTATGTTTCAGGTCCTTTCACAGATCCACTTGTATTCCGGATACAGAATACGACGTTCGTTGGTTAAGGCGCTTAGGAGTTTATAAAAATCATAGCTTGTTTTATTATACGTTTTTATCTAAAAGTGAACATGAGAAATCTTAACAACTGTGTAACTATTTTTAGGACCTACCTACACTCTAGAACCTATCATCATCGATCTAGGACTTTAGTCGATTTTCGCCAAAAACGGCCGTTTTTAGCGGAAATCGATAAGTCTGTGGCGAGCACATGTCAAGTCTGCGCGCGCACTACAAACTCCAACATTCCTGCATCGCGCAATCAGTGTTTCAATGACATACATATATAACATCCGACTAAGAATAGTTGGACCGGCCGGGCCGTCCCCAGGCATACGATCTGCCTGGCGGGAAATTTCCCTTTATAGTGGAAGAGCACTGTCACCCGCTCTTCCCTACAAGTCCTAGGATAGTTATACAACATTCTAGGTAGTATATTCTAAAAATAGCTACCACAGATAATTTATAATATAACAGATAAATTAAGATTTCTCATATGTTTACTTTTTGTAAAAAACGTATTATAATATTTTCGGGGCTGCGACTTTTTTCCACTCGAACACATCTTGATGACCGGATCCCACGTTTGCGACAGTTTGAAACTGTAACGGTTCTTGTTGGGTGATAGAACTCTTCAGTCAAAGGCGAATTCTAGTCAAACTAAATCGATGATTTATTTAGAAACTTACAGCTAATATATACATAAATTTACAATTGCTTAAGTAACCTAGCTAGACAGTATTTTCCGTCAACCAATCAGGCAAGCGCTCTTGCGTTGTCCAACATGAGACTTGTACCGTCTCCGCTCGCTGTGTTGCCGTCTCGTCTCCCGTCTCCGCGCACGTAGCCGCGCGCGCCGCGTCTTCTCGCCAGTGTGCCAGCGGCCGTCTCCGCGGGATGACGTTCGATGCTTCTCCACATTACCCCCCTTCAAGTGAAGCGTACGCCTCGACGAACAGTTCTGCCGGAGCGCGTAACGTATGAATGCTCATCTTTCTTCACTGGAGCTGGGTTTTGTGTGGAGGAGGTAGCTGGCATCGGTACTGGATCTTCACAAGAACACAGGAAAGCTGGCTTCAGTCTGTCCACGGATACCAGTGCCGTTCTCCTTGGGTATTGAAGTTTGTAGTGCTTCTCGTTTCTTTCTAATACTTCGTATGGCCCCTCGTACGGTGGTGTGAGTGGCTTTCTTGTTGCGTCTACTCGAACAAAAACGTGTGTGCTAGTAGGCAAATCTTTATGCACGAATGATGCGCGCTGATTTTTATTTCGTGACGTCACCGATCCCGTTATCACATCCATTGTCTCGGTGAGGCGGCGGATGAACTCTGAGTCATTGGAATGTGGTTTTGTAGGTATAAACAAATCAGCAGGCAGTCGTAGGGTCGTTCCATAGGTAATTAAAGCTGGGCTGATTGTAGTTTCTCGTTGTAGTGCGACTCGTAAACCTAGTAGTACTGTAGGTATTTCTTCTGACCAACGCGTCGTCTCGCCTCTTGCTATCAGTGCTGCCTTCATGGTGCGATGCCATCGCTCCACCTGTCCGTTTGACTGAGGGTGGTAGGCAGTGGTACGGATTCTAGTAACTCCGAGTTTTTTCATAAGTTCTTGAAACAGCGATGACTCGAACTGTCGGCCTTGATCTGTGGTTATTCGTAAAGGGCAACCAAAGCGTACTATCCATCCTTCGTAAAGCGCTCGAGCGACAGTTTCTGCTGTTATGTTTCTAACAGGAATTGCCTCCGGCCATCTTGTGCATCGGTCGATTATTGTGACTAGGTATTGATAGTCATTTGATGGCGGTAGTGGTCCCACGATGTCCACATGAATGTGTTCGAATCTATTCGACTCAGGAAACTGTCCCAGTGGTGCGACGTTGTGTCTGTGTATTTTGGCGCGTTGACAAGCTATGCAACCTCTCGCCCACGATGTTACATCTTTGTTTATTGCCGGCCAGAAAAACTTGTCCGTCATCTCACGTCTCGTGGTCCGTATACCAGGGTGGCTTATTTCATGTAGTGCTTTGAAAGCTGCTTCACGAAATCGTCTCGGTAGGTATGGTCTCGGTGTAGCCGTTGAGGTTTCACATACGATCGGTTTATTCAGTCCAGGTAAGGCGACTTTTGTGAATTTCAGGTTTTTGTTGCTGTACAGATTTTGTAGTTCCGGGTCTTTATCTTGCTCTTCTGCCATTGCTTCGTAATCAATAGTGCTTGTACACTGAATCTCATTGATTCGAGATAAAGCGTCTGCTACCGGATTTTCTGTGCCTTCTACGTATCGGATTTTGTTGCAAAACTGGCTGATGAACTGGAGCTGTCTTTCTCGTCGTGGTGTGTCGCAATTGCTCGGTGGCTTCGTCAGTGCATAGGACAAAGGTTTGTGATCCGTGTAGATTGTCACATCGAGCCCCTCGATGTAACGCCGGAAATGCTTTACACCAGTATACATTGCTAAAAGTTCGCGGTCGTACACGCTGTATCTCTTCTGTGTATCACTCAAGCTCTTGGAGTAGAAAGCGAGTGGTGTCCATGTTCCCCTGAGTTTTTGTTGAAGCACCCCTCCCATACTTTGATCGGAAGCATCAATGCTAGCTCTGCGCCTGGTATAGGGTGAGACAATGTCGCCGCTTGTTTGATGCTGTCGCGACAATGTTCAAAGGCCTCTTCTGCCGTTGAAGACCACGTTATCGGGGTTTTGTCTTTTCTTTTTGTATTGTGTAATATCTTGTTGAGTTCTTGTTGTTTATCAGCTTGGCGCGGTAGGCAGTCACGGTAGAAATTCAGCATTCCAAGAAATCGTCGTAACTCTTCTATCGTATTTGGCTTCGGGTAAGTAGATATAGCTTTTACTTTTTCTTCGAGTGGTTGTATGCCCAGAGATGAAACTCGATATCCCAAAAAGTTTAGTTCTGTTTTTCCAAACTCGCATTTTTCTGTGTTAATGCTGACACCATACTCATTCAAGCGCTCGAAAACTTGCTGAAGGTGTTGCTTGTGCTGTTCTTCGTTTTCTGAGTATATTAAGATGTCATCGACGTAGCAAAAAGCGATTTCATCCAGCCCTCTTAGTACTTGATGCATGAATCTCACGAAGGTTTGGCACGCATTCCGAAGACCAAATGTCATGACGGTGAATTGAAACAAACCGAACGGTGTTGTTACGGCTGTTTTCTGTGCGTCTTCTTCGCTGGCCATTGGTATCCAATAGTATGCCTTCGTTATGTCCAGTTTCGAAAAGATTTTCTTGCCGTGTAGGTGAAAAGTAAAGTCTTGCATCCTCGGTATAGGGTATCTATCAGGGATGGTCACAGCATTCAAGCGACGATAGTCTCCGCATACTCTTAGCTGTCCATTGCTTTTTGTTACGATGTGTAGCGGACTAGCCCAAGGACTTTTCGACGGTTTACATATTCCCATTTCAACCATGCGCTCGAACTCTTTCTTTGCTTCTGCGTATTTTTCTGTTGGTAGTGGTCGCGGTCGTGTAAACAGTGGAGGCCCAGTTGTCTCAATTTGATGCGTGACGTCAGGTTTCGGTGGTTTCTTCGTTGTAAGTGGTCGGTGTATATCAGGGTACCTCTTCAGGATGTCGCAGTACGGATGTGCCTGGTTAACTAGGTGAATCGTTGGTTCATTATAGGTTACTGAATGCGCTTTGACAGATAGTTCAGTGACGCTGTCTATCAATCTTCCGTGATGCAAGTCAACCAGGAGTCGATGATGTCGTAGAAAATCCGCACCCAATATCGATTTCTTCGTGTTTGCGATGACGAAATTCCACGTGAGGTTACGCCGTAATCCCAAGTTTAGTTGTAGTGTTTTCTCTCCATAAGTTGGTATCGCTGTGCCGTTCGCGGCGTAAAGGTTGTACGCTGTTTCTACAGGTTTGCATTTTTTCTTAACAGCCAGTACGGAGATGTCGGCGCCCGTGTCCACAAGAAAAGCTTCACCACTGCGACGGTCGGTTATACATAGGCGGTTGTTAATAACATTAACATCGAGACCCGCCCCAGTCGATGTATCTTCTAGTTTTCCTGCTTTCTTCTTGCATAGGGAGATTCACAGCGTCTCGCCTTGTCGCCATAGCGATAATGTGCTCGACATTCCCAGTCTGGATCACCCGGTTTGCGTTGTTTTCGTGTAGCCGACGGATCTCTTGATCGCGAACCTTGTCTAGAGCGAGAACGATGCCGGTAAAAGGGACGGCGATATCTCGGTCGGCCCCGCATGCGAAGTTCTGCCACCTCCAGTGTAAGTTTTTCTATCTGTTTAGATAAAACGTCCAGTTGGCACACGCTGGAACTAGTCGGCGTCGATACGGCAGCGACGTAGTGTGTTTCGGTCTGCTCCCTCATCTTGTCGGCCATTTTAGCGAGGACTTCTAGCGATGATTCACTGTTCATAGCTAAAACAGTTCGGATTTGTGACGGCAGTTGGTTCATCCACAGGACTTTGAGTGCGTCGTCCGGAATCATACTTTCGCCAAGATCTCGCATTTTCCGTAGTAGTTGAGTAGGTTTCATATCACCCAATTCTAAACCGCTGAGTAGTTTCTGCAGCTGAGTTGACTCTGATTCTTCATATACCGAAATGAGGCGTTTCTTCAGTGTAGTATATTTTTCCGTTGGCGGTGGTCTTCGTAAAAGATCGCTGATTTGCTTCAAGTCGATTCTATCTAGTACTAATATAACCAGATTATACTTCTGCTCTTCAGATAATCTTGCACTGGCCACAACCGATTCAAATTGGTTGAACCAAAGTGTAACGTCTTCCCGCCAAAACGCTGGTATGCGCGAATGTAGCGAGATAGCCGCTAATTCGTTGTCATGCAGCTTCCTCTCCATATCAGCCAGTATTGTCGTTGATTGTTGTCCATCTGGTTGATTCGTAGACATGTTCTCGAAGTCGGGGGTCACCAGTTGTAACGGTTCTTGTTGGGTGATAGAACTCTTCAGTCAAAGGCGAATTGTAGTCAAACTAAATCGATGATTTATTTAGAAACTTACAGCTAATATATACATATATTTACAATTGCTTAAGTAACCTAGCTAGACAGTATTTTCCGTCAACCAATCAGGCAAGCGCTCTTGCGTTGTCCAACATGAGACTTGTACCGTCTCCGCTCGCTGTGTTGCCGTCTCGTCTCCCGTCTCCGCGCACGTAGCCGCGCGCGCCGCGTCTTCTCGCCAGTGTGCCAGCGGCCGTCTCCGCGGGATGACGTTCGATGCTTCTCCACAAAACCACATTCCCGATTAAATTTTTTGTGTATCTTAATTTCTCGTGACCACGATGACTGCAACGTCGTCGAAACGTCGAGGTCAAATAGCAATAAATTACTACGCGATTAAGCCCCGAAAATATTCTATGTGTACAAGTCGCGAAAGTTTAAAATATGTTATATATAACGTATTATAAAACAAGTTATGATTTTTGTTCCATTGGTGGTGCTGGTTAACGCCCCTAAGTGCCTTAATAATCCCTATCCTGACCCTTAACACTATAACTTTATCTCAAATTAAATCAAAGTATTTTATTCAAAATTACACAAACTTTTTTAAAAACCTATTTAGAGGCTAAAAATTCCACCCATGCCGGGATTCGAACCCGCGACCTCTGGCTATCCGTGCCAGCGCTCTTTCCAACTGAGCTAATGGGCGACTCACCGGCATCAGTGAAATTTCGAACCTCTTTACACTATTCACTATTCTCCGTATTACGTACATAGGTTTTTAAATTTGTTCCTTAGCATGGGTTAGTGCATTAAAAATAAAAATAGTATAAATTTAAAAAGTTAGAGCAGCGGACGGTAATGGATTTTCATACATACTTAAAAAAAAAATTAAAAAAAATTTAACTGTTTATTTCATAGAAAAAAAGTACACAAAAGTTTTCTTGTTCTGGAGGCTAAAAATCTTTCATACAAGATTATAATGCTTCCAGAGGCTGGCTTTTTACTGGCTTAGGCCAGTAAAGTGAGGCGGGAGCCATAAAAGAGAAACTTTGTGACTTTATTTCATGGTAATAACACAAACATTTCCGAGCATGTTTGAGAAAAAGTACATTTATGGTGCTTAAAAGAAACAATAAAAGAACAAAAGAAGCCCGCCGTCTGTACTCTTAGGTTAAGAAATATCTGTGTAACTTCCATTTTTATGTACAACCAGCTGACCCAGCGATCTTCGTACTGCCTAACAGTCGATTATTTTTTTTTTCTCTCTCCGTAAAAACCATTCTCCTAATTCAAAGAATATTGTAAAAACTGAAGTCGCAAAATCGGTTCAGCTGCTCTCGAGATTTGCGCTTACCAACACATTCAGCGATTCATTTTATATTATAGAGAAGATAAAGTCTTCTCATCTATCAATATTTCTTGAATTTTTTTGCCTTCTCTCAGCCACAGGATAAGAGCGTATTGTATTACGACGCGTGCCCACCGCTGATTGGCAATTTCAAGCGCTGAGGTATTTGTACACCTCAGACACTCAGGTTTCCTAACGATGCTTTCCTTCACCACATTTTCAGCGAGTGGCATTGCTATTACAACTCACAAACGAACATAACTTAGAAAACAAAGTCATTGAACCTGGCTCTCTCACTTCAAGGTCTATTATTCCACTCACAGGCCTGCCGCCGCTATTTCGGTATCGACCCTTTATACGCCCCTCTGCTAGGGCACGGGCCTCTTCCTGCGTTGCAGGAAAGTTAGGCCATACTCCACCACGCCAAGTCCGGGTTGGTGGAGAATTGTAAGACAGTGGCGGGCCTGTCAGAAGTTATCAACCCGCCCATAAGGCCTTTGACGTGGCTTAACGACAGCCATTACATGACAGCCGGCAGCAACGGCTTAACGTGCCTTGCGAAGCACAGAAGCGCTCGGAAAAAATGCCACTAGCGCTAGTCACGGGACGGTCAACCATCCAGCACCTGACTGCGCCTGCTCTTGCTTCTTCTTCAGGCTATATAAGTCCACTGCTGGACATAGCCCTCCCCTAATGAACGCCATAGCGCAAGGTTGTGCCATCATAGGGGGGTAATTCCCATAATCCCCACGCTAGGCATGCGGGTTGGGATCGCAGTTTGGTGGAATTCTACTGCAGAGGGCGCTGCTGCCCACCCCTCGGTTTGTGTCCCTTAGTCGCCTTTTGCGACACCCGCGGGAAGAATTTGGGTTGGTGCTATTCTCTAGGGCACACAGATAAAGCTGTTGTTGCTTAACCTTAGTGATCGATTCCAATCACTCGGTCCCACTAGACCACGAGCGCTTCCGCTATTTGTTACCTCTAATTCCATTCGAATCTCAGTCGAAAGCGCGGGCGCCCCTCTTTCTCTTCAACTTCCTCTTTAAATGCACCAACTGGTTATGATTGTACAGAGCAGCGGAATAGGCGAACGTCGCACCACAGAGCTTGCACTCATAAGGGCGCACCCCGAGATGCGTGTTCATGTGATCTTCCAGAGACTTGCGCAGGGAAAACGCCTTGGCGCAGACCACACACACATGCCTATTGACCTTCGGCCTCGCGCTGTGCTTGATCCGAGCGTGTCTCAACAGGTATACTTTGGAATGGAACCTTTCCTCGCACACCTCACATTTGTACCTCGACAGCTTCAGATGCTGCTCCTCAATGTGCGTTATAAGACTCGTCTTCTGCATGTACTTCTTACCGCAGTGGTCGCACCGGTGCTTAAGCTCGTCGTCTTGCAAATGCTTGGAGGTTCTCAGGTGGGTTCCGTAGGTCTGGCGGTCTTTGAACTGCAGGTCGCACTCGGCGCAGTAGGCGTCCTCGCGGCGCACGGTCTTCTGTGGCGTTTCGTGCGCCTTCCGAACGTGGACCCTCAGGTTGGCCTCGCCTTTGTACGTCTTGCGGCAGTGTGGGCACTCTAATCGCCGCACTTTCGTGTGCCCGTGCACCAGGTGCCGTTCCAGGCTGAGTTTGCAGGTGTACCGCCGGTTGCAGAGGTGGCAGATGTGTTGGTCGTGTGTGTCTCGCACGTGGCGTCTGAGGGCGGTGGCAGTGTTGAAGCGCGCGGGGCATTTCCTGCAGGCGCGCAGGATGGTCTGGTCGTGTACCTTCTTGTAGTGGTTATGAATTCTGTTGAAGTTGCAGTCGGTGCGGTCGCACTGGGGGCAGCCGTAGCTTCTGGGGGCGTGAATTTGTGGTATCATTTATTTGTAATTTATCTATTTAGGTACTAAGGTACCGGAACACAGTACCCGGAACCGGCGTGCGTGTATGCAACGACTTATGAACTTTGATGAAGCGAAGGTCTCAGGATCGTGGCAGAATCTGTCAGGATCGTGGCAAGTGGCAGTTCCTGGCCTTTTATGTATGTATCTATGTATTTAGGTACTAGTGACACAAAACAGCAAGGCAAAATGTAAATAGCAAATAATACACTTGAAATTGATGTGTCTAGTTCCCTTCGCCCATCTATAGAACGAGTTACGTGTACAAGAATAGTTTTTCTTGCTGCGTAACCAGTTGCGTGACAAGAATTATTTTTCTTGCTACGTAACCAGTTGCGTGTCAATTATTTTTCTTGCTATCGGTTAAGTGCGTGCAAAGAATATTTTTTCTATCTACGTAACCAGTTGCATGCAAAGAATAGTTTTTCTATCTACGTAACCAGTTACGTGACAAGAATTGTTTTTTTTTTGTTACGTAATCAGAATTGTCAAGTGTCTGTATAATCTCTCATAAAGAGATACAGACACCTAAAGTTCACGACAGGTCGACATGGCAATCGGGGCATGAGGTGAGCCGCGGAGGCGGGGTCGTCCCGCACACCCGCACAGTCCCCGCGTCGTCTTAGTCTTAGTGTCGCACGAGTCCGTATCGACCGCGTTTATCGATTATAATCTCGCTCACATAATTTATTACTATTGTGTTTTAAAAATGGCTACGGTTGCATCTTCGTCCCGTGTTCAAGACAAAAAAACCAATAATTCACTCTGCTTCGAGAACTAGCTAGAAAAGTGTTAGAAAATTGTGACATTGAACGGAAAAATAATTGTTACAAATTTTCTGTCAATCAGACATTAGACAGGGCTGTGTTTTATACAGGTCTATCGAAAAGACCTATGTCTAGGATAAAATCAGAATTAAAATCAGTGGGAGCAGAGGAAAAGTTGAAATCACCCATAAAACGGAAGAAGACAGGTCTAAAATTTTGTGTTGATGATTTTGATCGTACAGTGATTCACAACACCATAACAGAATTTTATTTACAAAAGAAGATCGTTCCGACATGTCCTAAGTTACACGTTGCTTTACGTGAAAAAATACCTTTTCCTTGGGGTATTCGTAGATTACAACGGCTGTTAAAGAAAATGGGATACAGATGGCGTCAATGTCAAAATAAACGATCTATTTTAATTGAAAAGCCAGATATAGTTTTCAAACGGTATCAATACTTAAAAAAATGAGAGAATTCCGACAACAAAATAGAAATATTTTTTTATTTAGATGAAACATGGGTGAATAATAATATAACTTTCAAAAAGTGTTGGCAAATGATTGGAACAAAAGGTATTCTCACAGATACTAGTTCTGGAAATAGACTTATAGTTGTTAACGCAGGAGGGAAAAACGGATTTATACCTGGAGCTTCTTTAATTTTTAAGGCCGGTACTACGACTGGCGACCATCATGGTAAATGAATGGCGAGAATTTTGAAAAATGGGTAACGGAAAAACTTTTGCCGTCTCTTCCTGAACGCAGTGTCGTGGTAATGGATAACGCACCTTACCATAGTGTCCAACTCAACAAACCCCCAACAAAAAGTTCTCTAAAATCAGTTATGATAAATTGGCTGGAAGACAATAATATATCGTGCGATAGATCAATGAGAAAGCCAGATTTATTTAAAATTATAGAACAACATAAACCCGTTTATATCAATTATAAAATTGACCATATAATTAAATGACATGGTCATGATATTATTAGATTACCTCCATGTGCGATTTAAATCCTATTGAATTAGCCTGGGCCGCCGTTAAACGCTTCTTCAGGGAACACAACATAAAGAGCGATTTGTGTTTGACAAAGCTTAAAGAGATAACAACGAATGCAATTTTGTTAGTCACGGCAGAAAACTGGAGCAATTTCGAAAAACATGTCCAGAACCTTGAAAATGAATATTGGGAAAAAGACATGGGAATGGAAAATGAAATGGAAGATTTTATTATAAAAGTCGGAGATACCAGTGACGAAGATTCTTTAAGTTTTTGTAGCGATACGTTAGATGATTCAGATGAATAAATATTAAATTAAATGAAAACGTGGTATTATTTTATTTACATTTTGTTACATACATAATAATAATATATCGATATTGAAAACGTCACGTCACTAGAGAATTGCCATGTCGACCTGTCGTCAACTGTACCTATTTTGATCTAAAATGTTTTTTATGTAGTGTACAAGTGGTGCACACTACATAAAAAGGTACTCGGGGCTGCAAGTGATGCAAATTACTTCAGCCAGATGTCGCTGCCTTTACGTAATACAGAGAATGTTGTAAAGAGGTTCGAAATTTCACTGATGCCGGTGAGTCGCCCAATAGCTCAGTGGGTAAGAGCGCTGGCACGGATAGCCAGAGGTCGCGGGTTCGAATCCCGGCATGGGTGGAATTTTTAGCCTCTAAATAGGTTTTTACAATTGTCCTTAGCACGGGTTAGTGCATTAAAAATAATATAATAGTGTATAAGCGTCCAACTGCAGGGCACAGTACTAGAAAACGAAGTCATTGGTACATGTCTGCACTGGAAATAGAGACTGAGTCTGCCGCTTACTAGACAAAAGATATTTTGATATAATTAAAACTGTTTTTATACGGATTTCACTCGTTTTATTTTTTACAATTTTTCGACGTTTCGGCACTTTTACAGGTGCCGTGGTCTCGGATGACTGAGGTGACAGGCGTCTTTTCGAATGCATTAACTGTTAGTTTACTACCCTCGGCAAAAATTACAAAAGTTAATTGGGAAGTTACGTTCCGAAATAGGTAAACCAATTATTTTATATTAAGTCAACAATATTGATTATTAGTAATTGAAGTGAAAATTAAACTTATAAACCAATTATATTACATGTAAAAGTGCCGAAACGTCGGAAAATTGTAAAATATAAAAAATAAAACGAGTGAAATCCGTATAAAAACAATTTTAATTATGTCTAGTTCTCTTGTTAACCTTAGAAAGTAGGTACTTACTATTTTTATTAAAAGATTTTTTTTCCTTGGTATCGCTAGTGTTACTCTATGGAGCCCTTAAGCTGGGTTAAGGGGTCCATAGGGGATCCCGCTCACCTATAATGTAGATCCGTGTGGCGTTTCAACGTTGCACTGTCCTCGTATCTCAGTTCGCAGATTTCACATTTGAAATCACCTCGTTTCTGTCAACAATAGAGCTTAATGTCTCATGAGGTCAGCCGCTCCACGCCCCAGTGTAAAGTTAACATAACATTTACATGTAAATTTGCGAATTTGTAGTCGCAATACCACACGCTAACGGTGAAGGAAAACATCGTGAGGAAACCCGCGGCTTGGTTGGCTCCGCACGTATTGACTAGTCTTTCCTGTGGGCTAGGCCGACTAAGCTGTCAGGGATGTATAGGTGCTGGGCAAGCCTTCACTATCTATAAAACCATGTCCCAGGCACTACAGCGTCGGAGTGGTCCCTTCACCCATCTAGTGTGAGTGAAGATACCACTGGACGCTGTATAAATCATCTCATTGAGTAGATGCAAAAAGGCCAATATTATTACATACAGGCATACATTGCTTCTGGCCCCACACTAGGATACCCTGTGTCGTGGGAACTAGGAACAACGACATCACAAACATGTAAACATCCAAGACCTGGGTTTTTTTTTTGTTTTCAGCCGGGGTTCGAACCCGGAACCTCTTGCGTGGAGGCAGACGCGCTACCGTTCCGCCACAGAGGTTGTCAGAGGGTATATCCTATTTAACTCGCATCGCAAATATATATATTTTTGTTCGTTACATTTTACTGTTCAAAATACAAAATATAATAATAATAATAATATTGGCCTTTTTTGCATCTACTTAATGAGATGATATACAGCGTCCAGTGGTATTTTCACTCACACTAGATGGGTGAAGGGACCACTCCGACGCTGTAGTGCCTGGGACATGGTTTTATAGATGGTTTCGATCCCGAGTGCGGGCATGTACCAATGACTTTGTTTAATTTCAAAGTGACGTACATTTGCGAATTTGTAGTCGCAATACCACACGCTAAGGGTGAAGGAAAACATCGTGAGGAAACCCGCGGCTTGGTTGGTTCCGCACGTATTGACTAGTGTTTCCTGTGGGCTAGGCCGACTAAGCTGTCAGGATGGTATAGGTGCTGGGTAAGCCTACAAAATATAGCATTTGTATTAACTTGAACTATGTTTATAATATCATTTAATCCTAGATGATCGTGTTGCATTTCTATTATATTCGCTACATACAGTTTCAAAGTACTCCGACAAAGATCAAAATGGACGACAAAATGCAACAAAATGCCAGTCACGTAATAAGAGGGCTGATGAAACTGAGAAGGAAGTCACTCACTAACTCAATCAATGGCATTAAAATGTGAAAATTACTTTGCCAAATTCCGCCAAAAATCCCAGAAGCACCATGCGGTTAGTTAACGCACCGCCCTCCCTCCCACTTTTTCAAGCAGAAGCAAGACACGAACACACCACCACCGACACCAATACTTGTGTGAGAAAATGCGCGACGTGTTTCGCCTCTAACACGAGGCATCCTCAGGCTCACAAGTCTTGTGAAATGATTTTCACCTTTTTAATGCTATTATGGATTTCCGCAAAGAAACGCCTGATTCCATACAAAATCAATCAATCAATTCAATTAAATTTATTTCAACGTAAAGAATTAACATTCTGTTGGCTGAATGTCAAAATACATTGTAACATGAAAGTGAAAGCCGTTGCCTTCGGGCCGTAGTGTAGTGGAGAAAAAGGCAGCGGGAAAAAAACTTCACTCTGACCATCTTTTCTCAAGTCCTCTTAAATGTAATACATTAGATACCACCTATACGTATAAGATTCCATGATTGCATTAATTACTTTAAATGCTAAGGCATTATTCAATTGTTTTACATAGGCCGTGAAAACATGACAAGTGCTGCGGCCAGACACACGAACAGCACTTGTTCACGAGCATAACGCAGAGGTCAGCCATCATCATTCTCAACCATTTTGGAGGGAGATAGATGACCCGGCCACCACACCACCATTCGAATGACCTTTAGCAAACCTGCAGATTAATGTAATCAATCACCTCCCGCATGGTAGTGCCACGACCACGGGACCACGCAATAGGTCCCGGCGTCGAACCCCGGCTGGGGACAAAAAAAAAGCCCAGGTCTTGGATGTTTACATGTTTGTGATGTCGCTGTTTCTAGTTCCCACGACACAGTGTATCCTAGTGTGGGGCTAGAAGCAATGTATGTGCCAGTATGTAAATGTGATGTGATCACTCACTCACTGTACTTACTTCACTATGAAGGGAATTGTGAATGTTCAGTTTCTGTTCCAATATGAAAGGCAACGCGCACTTGTGACACTTGTACGGCGCGCGCTTATATCGCTCCGTGTCCCTCTCGCGTTCCAGGTAGGCTAGAACCTCGCTGAGTTCTATCTGCCTCACTAATATTATCTGGAACAATAAAAAATGGATCCATTGCTTTGTGGTGCTAACTAGCGCTGGAATATAAGGAATAACCAATAGAATAAAAACCATAATTTGTTTTATAAAAAGATAGATAGAGAACACTTTATCTATAATATAAAAATGAATCGCTGAATGTGTTGGTAAGCGCAAATCTCGAGAGCAGCTGGACCGATTTCGCTAATTCTATTTTTAGAATTATCCTTCAAGTACGAGGATGGTTCTTACGGAGAGAAAAATAAAAAAAACTATAGAATCGACTATTAGGCGGTACGAAGTTCGCTGGGTCAGCTAGTTGTAGATAAAAAGGAAATGACACAAATATTTCTTAACCTAAGAGTATAAACGGCGACGAATAAGTTTTCTTTTTTCAAAAATTACCTATATATATATATATATATATATATATATATATATATATATATATATATAAAAAATCTTAATAACTGTGATAATATCGCTGTAGCTGAAAGAAAGTACAATACCTGTGTTCTTTCGTACTTACTTAGTTTACTTACACTGTTTTCCTGCTAAATTCAATTCACAATTACTTGATTAGTTTGTGTCAGTTTTGGATCAAAAAGTACCCATCAAATAGGGTACCGAACACTGAAATCGAAAAGCGATCAAAATAAAAGACTTACATGGTTCTGCGATTGCGCTCCGCCACCCTCCGATGAAGCATCCGATTTCTCGTCACCATCATCATCAACTGCCACTTTCGACTTAACATCAGACATTGCCACTTCTTCAGTAAGCTCATCACCCTCGATCTTCAAGCTATCGTCCGTTGTAGGGTAGCACGGTTCACCAATGACCGTTACATACTCTTGTTTGACTTGAAAATCTTGATCTAAATCCTCCTCTTTTAGGACATCTGAGTTGCGGTCTACGTAGAAGGTGTTGTGTGGAGAAATCGCCACTTTTGCTAGCGTGGAGAGGCACTGGATTCCGGGAGACGAGAACCGCTGTGAGGACTGCAAGGAAAGGAAATAAAAATAAAAAAAATCCATTATTCGAACCCGGACCTGACTCCCGTGGTTGGGTATGGCCTTAACTCCCTGCGATGCAGGAAGAGACCCGTGCCCCAGCAGTGGGTTGATATTGAGTTAGTTTTGTGACGGTGCAAACCTCTTTACACCATTTTTATTTCTTTTTCCATCTATCATTTTCAAATATTTAAATTATGTATGTCACTCATTCTTCGATTTCCCTCATTTCTCATCCACTACTACTTTACCCTTTGACCAGATCTGACTTTTTACCTGCTTCTCCGTTTTTATCAGTTTTCTGTTTTAAAGTTACTAAATCTACAAATAAAATCACACCTGAAGTCGTTCCAGAGTTTATTTATTAATTATAAAAGTTATTAAAACGTTCCACTGGCGCCCAACGATAATAACGAAACCCAACGTCACCCCACGGCTTGATACGCCGAGGCGACAAAGCCCACCCACCGCGACTACGCTGCGAGTGCGAAGGCAAATACGAGTACGATTACCACTATTATACGTGTGCACAATCATCGAACTGCTGCTGCTGCTTTATACCCACGACCCACGACCTCATTCATCAAATACGCATCCCTTGGAGCTCCACAGCCTTGCTTAAGGGTTCTGTCGGACTTCTTCCATTTCTGAAGACCTGCAAGATTTTTTTTTTTTGTTAAGTGTTTTATAAATAAAATATTAAATTAATTTTAAAGTGCGACTTGACTTCTGGACCACAAGGTAATTCATCATAACTACTCATTGACCATTCTTCACTAACTAGATTCACCCATAGTAACAAATTTTTTCGGCCCTAATAAAAGTCCTATTCTATCTATCTGCACCCCACCTAACCGAAACATACCACAGTTAGTATACACCAACAGTATACAATCAATTACTTCTACACGCATTTATCAGACAGTTACACAACCACAGGCTGCTCACTAGCAGTTCCATAGACCTCGGTAACCTGGAATTTATAATTCCAGGTGGGACTGGTTACTAACTTACGTTGCCTCAGGAGAGTATCCTGGGTAATTACACGTAGAAAGCCTAGCTTTACCCTCTAGGTCTTCGAGGCCGACTCGAAGGTAAGGTGAAACTGCACTCATACAGTCTATTGATAACAATATTATATTATTAAAATTTAAAATAAAATTATTTACAAAATCTTTGCAAACCAAATTTCTAGACGTCAGTAATTCTGACACCATTCATTGTCATAAAATTTTTCAAAATTCAAAACAAAACCTCCACAGGTTAAACCTACAAGGAACTCTTTGGCAATAAAATAAAACTTCACCCTCACCCCATCCTTACCTCATTACTAAAATAATTTCCTTTACCTCTTTTTTATAGTATCCGTACTCTTTTTAAATATTTAACTGACAACTTGTACAAAACCTACCAATGCCACCTTATCATAGTTCTAATTTTCTGTATATATATACACTACATCACCTATTCGGACCCATTTACATACCAAAGTCTATTTATTTATTCAATCTTCTATTTAATCTTACTTACCAGGTGTATCTCTAACATAGACTTAGAGCACCTTTTTAACTTACCTATCCTTTAGTGCGTACTAAAAGCACACTTACACCACTATCCTCCTGGACATTTACTAACCATTTTTTTTAAAACATCCAAACATTCAATCAGGTGCGGCGACAACACGTTAAAAAAGCCTAGGTCAACTAATTTATTTATCAATCGCGTTATCTAATTAAACGCGTTACGGTGTTTACCCCACCATATCTCTTGAGAGCACTACTACGACGGATTCTACCCCGTCGGGTACCTACTATGTACCCAATATTATAAATATTGTTAAAATGTAAATAACTTTCATAGAGCGGATTGTAACTCAATAAATAAGCCTTACCACTACCGAATACCAGCGGGTGGTAACTGGCTAAATAAGCCTATTACTAATTTAGGCCAGTTTCTGGATAAATCTAATTAATAAAAATAGATTTTGTCTATACTGAACGAACGTCTTCACCTTCACTTTAGATGAAGACAATGCTAGGTGATGCATGCTAGGGATGAATGATAGGTGATGAATAAAAGTGGAACTGCCTAATGTAAATATTCATTGTAAATATCACTCCACACACTCTAAATTTTTTTCATCGCCCATCCTTTATATTTTATTTTAATAATTAAGAATAACCATATTTACTTACCCATACCACATCCCCGACCTTCATCGACTTTACTCTCGACATTGACTTTAAATTTTAAATTATATAAGTTAACTTGACTATATTTTTTATAAAAAAAATTTTTTTTTAGATATTTTTTTTAAATAAATATATCTAAAAAATATTTTTTTTTACCGGTGCCCCCGGGTAATGTGACGGTGCAAACCTCTTTACACCATTTTTATTTCTTTTTCCATCTATCATTTTCAAATATTTAAATTATGTATGTCACTCATTCTTCGATTTCCCTCATTTCTCATCCACTACTACTTTACCCTTTGACCAGATCTGACTTTTTACCTGCTTCTCCGTTTTTATCAGTTTTCTGTTTTAAAGTTACTAAATCTACAAATAAAATCACACCTGAAGTCGTTCCAGAGTTTATTTATTAATTATAAAAGTTATTAAAACGTTCCAGTTTAAAGTTTATTTCTCGAATACATACCTTCAAGTTGCAGTAGGGCGGCGCACACGCCAGCAGCATCTCGGCCCGCAGCGCGCGACTCCGAAACTTGAGGAAATTGGCAAGCGTCGCTCGGCACTCGAAGCAAACATAGTCGGCCATTGATAGCTTGACAAACAATGATGAAAAATAGTTACAAACTGGAAACATTTCTGAGTGTGCCCTAACCCAGTAGTGGAGAAATACATGTGCCTTTTTAAGCTATAAGAGACATACAGGCACAATGTTATTTAAAAAGTGTAATGAAAATATCTTTGCTAAATTCCGCCAAAAATCCCACAAGCACTATGCGGTTGGTTAATGCACCGCCCTCCCTCGCAATTTTTCAAGCAGAAGCAAGACACGACCACACCACCACCGACACCAATGCTTGTGAGAGAAAACACGCTACGTGTTTTCTGCAAAGTAATTTTCACTTTTTAATGCTATTAACCAAGAGATTTTTCCAATCACACGGTTCGCCTAAGCCACGTGCGCTTCAGTACAATGGATAGTACAACGATAAGTGGCGACTTTCCAGTACCTACATTAATTTCTCGGTCAATTTCTGACATTTTAGCACAACAAAACACGTGACGCCAGCCATCATACTAACCGTGCCTAGGCATGTTCCATAGAATTACAATTCATAGTTCATTAGAATTACAATTCATAGTTCATTAGAATAGGAGTCGGGTTTGTGGCTCCAGGCGTTACCTTCACCACAGCTATCTTGCACAGGTACCTTGCTGGACAATAACTCCCTGCGTGTAGCAGTGGGCGCTTCGTCTGGGTTGCAACGTGTGCGAGCCGCATCGATATCTCTGTGGGGCGTGGGTGGATGAGTTTGGACGTCACGGGCTGCATTGTGTTAGGAGTGCGGGTAGATTGTCTAGACACCATTCGTTCAACGACATTATCCGGAGGGCTCTGGTTTTTGCCAACCTCCCTTGTGTGCTAGAGCCTCCGGGCTTGTGTCGCACAGATGGGAAGCGCCCGGACGGTCTTACTCTTGTGCCCTGGGAGAAGGGCGTTTTTTACTGTGGGACGCAACTTAACGTCTGTACATTTGCTCCCTCGCACTTGGCCGCTACTTCTCTTAGACCCGGTGCCGCGGCCGAATCGGCAGCTACGCTCAAGTGCCAAAAGTATGGTGACCTTATGGACAATTTCATTTTTGTTCCACTTGCGGTAGAGACAATGGGAGTTTGGGGGACTCAGACCAAGATCTTTGTTAGGGAGCTGGGTCGCCGCTTGAGGGACCGTGGGTTTGACTGCCGCTCCGGTGCGTATCTGGGACAGAGGGTCTCTTTGGCGGTGCAGCGTGGCAATGCTGCCAGCATGTTGGGATCCTTTGGCTCAGATATTTTCCGGAGTGGTTTGTTCAGTTAGTGTTTTTTATTTAGGTGTTTAAATTATTATTATTTTATGTGTTCTTGACGAAAATTTATTGGATATTGTTCTGTGCATGTATTTTTTTTTTAAGTGTGACATCGTTAGTAACTATTTTATTTTGTAATGACATTTTTATCTGAATAAATAACTAACTATTTATAGAAATGAAAAATTAAAACAAGTTTGTTCACTTAGAATTACAATTCATACGACAATTCAATACCTATACATTGACAACAAGAGACTCTGGTAGGTACGCAATGAATATAGTTGATGGTTAAAGTGGACCACATAATTATATTAAGATAACATAAGAATATTCTACTCTTCATGTAAAGATACAGAGTACAATTGGTGGCCTTATTGCTAAAAGCAATTTCGTCCAGACAACCTCACGACGGAAAGTGTATTAAACTAAAGATGAATTGTAGTTTTATGAAACTAGGCCCAGTATTTTTTATTTAATTTTTTTATTTATTTCATTCGGAGATAATACAGAAACAACAGCAAATTTCTTCAGCCATGCCGCTTACTGTATGTAATACAGAGAATATTGTAGAGGTTCAAAATTTCACTGATGCCGGTGAGTCGCCCATTTGGAAAGAGCGCTGGCACGGATAGCCAGAGGTCGCGGGTTCGAATCCCGGCATCGGTGGAATTTTTAGCCTCTAAATAGGTTTTTAAAATAGTCCTTAGCACGGGTTAGTTCATTAAAAATAATATAATAAGATGATTAAATTATGTACTAGGCATGCATCCAAAAATATATATCTTACTATATACTAAGTATATTTTAAGTAAGTTAAAGGTGAATGTGGTTAATTAGTAATTTATGACAGTCGGCTCTATTCACGGAATAGATACTGGAGTTTTAACTTGTTACACGCATAAATCACAGATATAATAATGTTAGATGTACTCGACTAACTTCGGCCTTGATTGGGGTTAGAAGAAAGTTTTCATGTCATTGTCTTTGTATTAACAACTTCCCTGTCCAAGAGTCATATATGACTCAGAGGAGTATATTGGAATAAGTTCATGAGTCACATTTGACGCATTTTCATTACATCTTCAGGCATACAACTATCTAACTATCACTTTTAGTGATAAGGCCGCCGTCTGTACTCTTAGATTAAGAAATACCTGTGTAATTTCCATTTTTATGTACAATAAAGTGTTCTCTATCTATCTAACTGTGGACATAGGGAATTAGAATTTAGTTATATCTTGGACAGGGAAGTTGTTAATCTACAGTAAACGCCACTGGTTGCACAATTACATACATATGCACGTTAGATTTTTCTGACTAGTAACTATATTGTACAATTGTTTGTTTTCGTTCAATAAATAAAATACACACTCACAGTAAGCCCAGAGCAGATATTCACGAATTGCGGCGTCTCCTGAAGTGAGAAAAGTATTCTATCGACGGCGAGGCAGGTGTAACACACACCTACCGCACCTCGAGACATTTTTGATCGCTAAAATTAACTTTGTAAGCAATGGTAAGCAAGCAAAGAACAGCATCAGGAATATCCTCAAAGTAACCAACAAGTTGTTCAGTTGTTCTGTTCTGTGTCAACCACAAATTATACAGGTGTCAACAAGACAGGAAGTGCTACTAACTGACGAATGTAGGCGTGATCGTTGCAAAGACGAACCGTTTTATAAGACCGTTTGGTGTTCCGCGACGATAGGACCGTTTTACGTTTCATTATAAAGCAGTGCCAGAGACTCTAAAGCAGTGCCAGCGTTTGTTCGTCGCGAGACCAGTCCTTAGATTGTTTGACGCGGATATGTCCTTTAGTGCTATATTAATAGAGCCTAGAACGTAATGATATCATTGCGACATCGTCGTCGGCTCCTTGCTCGTTTCGTTCGTTTTAGTCTGTGATACAATAAAGTAATCTTTATGTCTATGAGTATACAGTCGAATATCGTGTAAAACAACTTATTTTTTCCGATGTTTCGTGATTTCGTCTCGTTCGCACTCGTTTGACCGTCCTCTGCGCCTTGCTCGTTCGCATACAATGAAACCAGTTGCGAACGAGGACCGTTTCGAGGACCTGTTTTCGTTCCAGAAAAAACGGTTGCGTTTCGTCGTCGAAAAATCGGACAACGACCCACTCCTAGACGAATGATATTCGTGACGTACATAAAGGTACATACTAACGCAACTGAAAGCACAATCGATCGATTGTACGGTCGGCGTGGAAAGTGACGACGTCTACAGTAAGAACATTCAGACGTAGATGATTTCTCGTCGAACAATCCACACCATCGCTGGTCTTAGCTTCCAGAAAACGAATTTATTCAGTCTTTGTGGCTAATAAGAAACTAACTAACGTTCACAATACAGTTACGCTCCGAAATCAATAGTGTTATTTATGTTACAACTTTTGTTATCTTTTAAATATTTCCTCTACACTAAACTTTTTCGCTAAAACGATATTGACATTCTGTTGTCTATATTATTATCTGCCCCTTAAGTATTATAACACAATATACTTCGGTAGGTAGCTCATTTTATATAGTATGATTCTGTCGCTGTTATCCTGGATGAGTGTCATGTGTAAGCGCAGCGGTGGGGTAACCTGGTAGACGTGAAGTGGTATAAATCTGGTTGATGGGAGCTGGCTCTTCAATAAAACAAAGACGGGAATCCTGTAGATACTTCACACTATATTACTCAGAATATATGGACGTATTACATCGTCAAATATGAATTAACTTAAAATAACTAGGGACAGCCATGCATGCCCGGGGAGAAATTTTTAGAGAGAGAGTGTTGCTACACTCAACAAACGGAAACGTCAAACCAAAAAAAGATTGCCATATCAAGTTTATATTATTGCATTAAATGCGCATACATGAGACAAAATAAAGTCTCTCTAATATCATGTAGGTACAGACAACCAGATAAGAACAAAAACAATTCGGTGTAGGTAGTTATTTATTGAGTGTAAAATTATACATTGTATTAAGATTGAATTATGGTATTAATAACACACACACACAAATGTGTGTACATTGCGTTTTAGGCTACCAAAAGGTTGAGGGTGGCGTCTAGCATTGTGGCTCACACAAACGAACTCTATTATGATTATTAAAAAAATGTATACACATAATACGTCCCTGCAGGGCACTGCCCTCGTCTCAGAGAGAGTATGGACTTATTGACCACGTGTGCCCACAGCGGTGAAGCGCTCGTGGCCTAGGCGAACCGAGTAATTGGAATCAATGACTTGAGTTAAGCAACAGGCGCGGTCCGGTGCAGGATGGGTGACCGTCCCGTGACTACCGCTAGTGTCATTTTTCCGAGCGCTTCCGTGCTTCGCAAGGCACGTTAAGCCGTTGGTGCCGGCTGTCATGTAATGGCAGTCGTTAAGCCATGTCAGAGGCCCTATGGGCGGCTTGATAACTTCTGACAGTAAGGCCCGCCACTGTCTCACAATCCTCCACGCAGGAAGAAACCCGTGCCCCAGCAGTGGGGACATACAAGGGTTGATAACGTGCCCACAGCGGATAAGGAATTTAAAGCGCTGAGGAATGCGAAAATCTGACAGTAAAGTTTCTTCACGACGTTTTCCTACAGTATAGAGTGTAGGTATTGTTAATAATTTACAAATGTACGTTACTTAGAAAACTAAATAATTGATGCACGGGGATCGAATCCACGACCACTCGACGGCCGGTTGCACCGGCCGGTGCTCTAAGCCTTCGTAATAATGGTATATAATTGATGAATGTGGTCTGAAGAGATTTTTATTTTGTGTACACACAGATAATAAACAATTGTTGCTAGATAATGAAAATTACGGAAATTTCAAATGCAGTTTTGTTTCCCTCAGCTTACTTTTTGACGTAGTTTGTGTTTCTTGTTAATTTTCACAATCACCAACTAAATTAGTGTGATAACCAGCAAACGTCTTGTATCTAGCAAAAATCTTGCGCAACAAATGCTGAGGAAACCCAATCGTCAAACTGTGAAATTCTTTATTGCTTTACCATATAATCAGCCCACATCAACATTTACCTTAAATAATAAAAATAATTTACTTTAAACGTGGTCTAAACTCATCTGCTGTTGATCAAATCAGAGCACGTTTATTTATTAAAAATGTATTCACTTATTCTCAATAATTTAAAATGTCCGAATGGCACTGCGAGACGGCACGCCAGACGTAGTAATCAGCCTTAAGTTATAGTCCAGCTAGACTGAGCGCGCTTTCCCTCCACACGGTGGACCTGGCTCACGCTTCGCATAACCGCCTGCGTCTAAACGCAGCTTCAATCGACGGCGGCGCGGCTCCCCCGTTTCTTTTTCAGGTGCACCAACTGATTATGATTGTATAGAGCGGCAGAGTAGGCGAACGTCGCTCCGCAGTGCTCGCACTCATACGGACGCACACCGAGATGGGTATTCATATGATCCTCCAAACACTTCCGCGAAGAGAACGCCTTCGCGCAGATTTCGCACACATGCTTCTTGACTTTCGGCGTGTTCCTATGCTTCTTCCGCCTATGCTCGAGCACGGACTCCTTGGAATAGAACATCTGATCGCAGACGCCGCACTCGTACCGCAACAACTTCAAGTGTTTCTCCTCGATGTGAGCGATCAAGCTTTTCTTTTGCGCGTATTTCTTGCCGCAGTAGTCGCACCAGTAATTGAAAGCGCCATCCGAGAGGTGCTTGGACGTTTTCAGGTGCGTTCTGTACTGTCTCGTGTCCCGGAACTGGATGTCGCACTCGGCGCAGTAGGCGTCTTCGCCGCCCACGTTTCTGTTGGGGTTCTCGTGGGCGTTCCGCACGTGCACCTTCAAGTTCAGGTCGCCTTTGTAGGTCTTGTGGCAGAAGGGGCACTGCAGCGGTCGCACCTTCGTGTGACTGTGCCGCAGGTGGCGGTCGAGGCTGAGTTTGGCCGTGAACTGTCGGTTGCAGAGGTGGCACATGTGGTTCTCGTGTCTGTGGCGCGTGTGGCGTCGCAGCTCGATGGCCGTGGTGAAGCGCGCGGGGCATTTCTTGCAGGCGCGGGTCGTTGTGTCGTCGTGCACTTGTTTGTAGTGGGCGGTGATTTTGCTCAGGTCGTAGTCGGTGCGGGGGCAGCGCGGGCACCCGAACGTTCTGCGGATTGGCGAGGAAACGCATTGCGGTTAAGTGTCAGTGAACGGTTTTGGTAGTGGCCTGTCAGGGGTGCCGTAGGCAACAAGGAATGCTTAAAGTTGCGCCACGTGCGTCCGTCGCTCTGTCCGTGGCTTAACACAGTTACTAAGGGTACTAGGAAGCTGAAATTTGGCTTAGATCACGATTTAATTTTTTTATTCTATAATTTTATTAATGAATCAAAGTCCACAGCATAAAACATCCCTACTAATATACTAATATACTAATATACTAATAATATTATAAATGCGAAAGTAACTCTGTCTGTCTGTTACGCTTTCCCGATTAAACCTCTCAACCGATTTTGATGAAATTTGGCACAGACAATCTTTAGACCCTGAGAAAGAACATAGGCTACCTTTTATTGCGAAAAAAAGGGATGAAGACGTTGAAATGGAGTTCGTCATTTTTGGGGATAAAACCATGAAACTTTTTATTTAGGAACTTGATAAGAAATAAAAAAACAATTTGGTCTATCGTTTTTGAAATTTCGCCCTGTAAGGGGATGAAATAGGGGTTGAAAGTTTTGGAAACCGAAATCCACGCGGACGAAGTCGCGGGCGGCCGCTAGTTATAAATAAAGAGACTTAATGTAGGTAAAACATAAGCCAATCTCGGACTAATATTTTTTAAACTAATCTTATTTAAGAAGCACAGTTTTAGAAGCCCCTTAATGGTTATATTATTTTTAATACACTAACCCGTGCTAAGGACAATTTAAAAACCTAAGGTCGCGGGTTCAAATCCCGGCATGGGTGGAATTTTTAGCCTTTAATCAGGTTTTTAAATTGCCCTTAATGGTTGTTTAAAAACTTGAAAAGTAAAAGCAAAATTAAAGTGATTCATGCCGGCGCGTGTGTGAGTGTGTGTGTGTGTATGAGATTGAAGAAAAAGTCTGAAAGGCAAAAGGCATGGGTGGAAATGTTAGCCTCTAAATTGGTTTTTAAAAAAGTCTGTAATTCAAGTTATACTTTTTATAGATATCTGGACTGTACTGAAAGCAGTTGAAACGAAGCCCATCTGTACAGCCTCATCACTCACCTGTAATGTAACTCGGAGTGCTGTTTCAACGTTACGCTGTCCTTGTATCTCTGCTCGCAGATTTCACATATGAAGTTTCCCCGCTCCTGTCAACAAGCGCTACAGTAGTTTTTACGTCATAATTTTACTGCTGTGTTTTTTTTGAAATGTGAAAATTAGGTTCATGCGATGATCCGTATTAAAATGCGGCGGAAAAATAAGTTGATATCAACCCTTTTTAAGCACCAACGGCAAAGGCACCGGTCTCTTCCTGCATCGCAGGAAGGTTAGGCCACACTCAAGTAAAAAAAAGTAAAAAGGAAAAATAAGTAGTTTAACATAATATAAGCCGTTGGTGCCAGCTGTCATGTAATGGCAGTCGTTAAGCCATGTCAGATGTAAAGGCAGTCGTTAAGCCATGCCATGTCCATCAAAACCATTCTCAAGTGGCCTGTAACTATCTATTGGCAGAAGAAATTGCGGCATCTGATAAGCGATATATATTATAGGCTCCATAAAAAAAAATTACTTGGCCCTCAGATTATCTTACACATTCACATATACACACACACACACACATACACACACATTGAGATAAAAAGTAATAACTAACCATATTCAGCAATATATCCGTATACTTGAGATGCACCATATTTAAATCAATAATGTCTGAAATTGATCTGTACATTAAGTACACAAAAACTAATTGCCAAAATACAGGACCAACTCGTTTAGCAATTAGCTGAATTGATAATTGCCCCTTAAGTGATTTTGTAAAGCCCTCAAGGCTTATGATACCCCGCCTGTATTTTTCTCTATATAGTGAGAAATAAACTTGTTTACCCCTTTTACTCGGAAAGTAGTGTTGTTTTGATCTGATTATTAGGTGGTAAATGCTGCTTCCCTCCCTAGATAAACTCATTCAAATTACTTCCCACCTTAGGGCCGGAATGAACTTTAAAAATAGAACTACTGTCAGCTGTGAAGAGTTCCATATAAATAAAGCTAATTTAAAAAAATGCTGCGCCATGTGAGTTTCTAAACCAGTGTGCCAGTGCTCAGCCAGTGTGAATATAGCGCAAACTTCGTTGAGCGGAATAAGTCGCAACAATTATGCGGCGAGTTCCATATTTAACATTTAAAAAGTCAAAATTGGCGGGATACTAATCTGTTATATATAAGTTACGTTATCAACCCTTATATGTCCCCACTGCTGGGGCACGGGTCTCTTCCTACATAGCAGGAAGGTTAGGCCATACTCCACCACGGGGGCCAAGTCCGGGTTGGTGGAGGATTATAAGACAGTGGCGGGCCTTACTGTCAGAAGTTATCAAGCCCCCCATAAGGCCTCTGACATGGCTTAACGACTGCCATTATATGACAGCCGGCACCAACGGCTTAACGTGCCTTGCGAAGCACGGAAGCGCTCGGAAAAATGCCACTAGCGGTAGTCACGGGACGCTCACCCATCCCGTACCTTACCGCGCCTGTGTTGCTTAACCACGTGATTGTTTCCAATCACTCGGTTCGCCTAGGCTACGAGCGCTTCACCTAGGCTACGAGCGCTTCATTTCGTCAGCGATACTTATATATAAGTATCGCTGACGAAATAAAAAAATATATAATTAATCATCTTTTATGCAATGATTTGAATATTAAAATGAGTTTTAATTTTCCTCATATTCGAAATGAAAAGTAGAGTGTTTAACACGGGTAAAAGAATCAATTCCTACTCGGACCATAGTCGCCTCGCTGAATTGATTCTTTCTACCCTCGGTTAACAATCTACTATTACTTTACTTACCTCACTGTGAAGCGTGTTGTGGACAGTTAGTTTCTGCTCCAGTCTAAACGGCAGCGCGCACGTGTGGCACTTGTACGGAGCCCGCTTGTACCGCTCCGTGGCTCTCTCGTGTTCAAAGTTGGCGAGCACCTCGCTTCGGTCGATTGGCTTCACTATGAATTCAATTTGCTGGAACAGACGGAACGGTACATCAGAATTTTTATATTTATTTGGAAAAAAAACAGGAAACAGTCAACGTAAGTTACACCTCAGATTTACCGCACTTAGTCCCGGTTTCTGGTACACTAACAAGCGTCTGTCTACTGTTAACAGCTGTCAGTTGACCAAAGTTCATAAAAAAATCAACAGCTGTTAACAGTTCATTAACAGGTTGTTAGTGGACGAGAAACTGGGGGTTAGCCTCATAGTTGGTCCATTCTACGAAGCAAGCGCTGAAGCATGCTAACACCTCAGACACTAGGGTTTCTTTACGAAGTTTTCCTTCACAACTAGGGGACCATCCATAAATTACGTCACACGTTAAGGGAGTGGGAGGGGGTCGACGAAGTGTGACATTGTGTGAAAGGGAGGGGTCCTAAATTTCGTGACGTCACAGTCATCCAAACACGAGGATTAAACACTACGAGGATTTAACACACGATTTTAACACCGTGTTAAAACACGAACTTTGCTCTGTTAAGGAAATAGGTACCTACTCAATATATTTGCAACTCTTGATTTACCAAATGAAATTGAAATTAATTTAAATAATTTGTACTGTGTTATTTGGGCAAATGGTTTTTTAATTTGTTTTAATGTGGAATCATTTTTATGAATCGATGTGTATTTTTAATATTTGATGAAATTTTATGAATTGATTATGTACCTGAATAATTTGATTACTTTTGCATTGTTTGTTTATGTTAATGTCGATATTCTTCTTTTTCGTGATGTTATTTTTATTTAACCTGCTGTATTAGGTGGAAAACCTGTAAGGGCCGAGTTTATAATGAAACTAGGGGGCGAGCCCCCTGCGCGCTTACGCGCGCCAACCCCCAGCCGCTCCGAGCTGCGCTCTCCGCGGCGCTCGGCCTAGGGCCTCGCTAGACACTTATTGTAGGGAATTGTTGCATGGGAACATGTATGGTCTCGGCCTTCGGCCTCGGCCTGGACGGAGCTCGGCCTTCGGCCTCGCCGCGGCGGGGTTTCTCGTGCCCGCTCCGCGGAGCTCGGCCTGCGGCCTCGCAAGTTTGTCCCTTTTTGCTCTCGCGCTGGTACTTGTCCGCCGTAACCTGAACGTTCTCGGCCTTCGGCCTCGGCCTGGACGGAGCTCGGCCTTCGGCCTCGCCGTGGCGGAGTGTCTCGTGCCCGCTTCGCGGAGCTCGGCCTCCGGCCTCGCAAGTTTGTCCCTTTTTACTTTTGCGCTGGTACTTGTGCGCCGTAACCTAAATGGTCTCGGCCTTCGGCCTCGGCCTAAATGGAGCTCGGCCTTCGGCCTCGCCGCGGCGGGGTTTCTCGTGCCCGCTCCGCGGAGCTCGGCCTGCGGCCTCGCAAGATTGTCCCTTTTTGCTCTTGCGCTGGTACTTGTGCGCCGCAATTTGAATGGTCTCGGCCTTCGGCCTCGGCCTAAACGGAGCTCGGCCTTCGGCCTCGCCGCGGCAGAACTTTTTGTGCCCGCTTCGCGAAGCTCGGCCTCCGGCCTCGCAAGTTTGTCTCATTTCTCTATTGAAAAGTCAATTTTAGTACTAAATCTCCATACAAAAATTTGTCATTTTCAATCATCAATATCTCGGCCGCCATCTTGAAATTCCAAGATGTCGGATTTTTCTCATATACCTGGGTCCTTTGCCAACACGATGCCGCTTACGGCATATCTCTAGCATATGCCCAGTTGGCTGCCGACTTTTTTGCGCAAAGGTCGATTTTTCGGTCGGCTATATCTGCGCCGCCATTTTGAATTTCGAACAACCAAAATTTTTTTTTTCAATCGGATTACTAAAACACCATTCTATCAAAATTTCATCCAAATCGGTCGGTAAACGACAGAGTTGGCACCCTCGCATAGTGGAACGCGTTCGAAATTCAAAAATCGGCTCCATAGGATGGCCGTATATCGTACATTCCCTACAACTTTGTCATACATCATTTTCGTCCAACTTGTGCCATTTCCGAGAAAACGTATTATGTTAGATCAGTGAGTATACCGGATTGTAGCTTTATATATATATAATAACTAGGGGGCGAGCCCCCTGCGCGCTTACGCGCGCCAACCCCCAGCCGCTCCGAGCTGCGCTCTCCGCGGCGCTCGGCCTAGGGCCTCGCTAGACACTTATTGTAGGGAATTGTTGCATGGGAACATGTATGGTCTCGGCCTTCGGCCTCGGCCTGGACGGAGCTCGGCCTTCGGCCTCGCCGCGGCGGGGTTTCTCGTGCCCGCTCCGTGGAGCTCGGCCTCCGGCCTCGCAAGTTTGTCTCTTTTTGCTCTTGCGCTGGCACTTGTGCGCCGTAAACTAAACGGTCTCGGCCTTCGGCCTCGGCCTGGACGAAGCTCGGCCTTCGGCCTCGCCGCAGCGGGGTTCCTCGTGCCCGCTCCGCGGAGCTCGGCCTTCGGCCTCGCAAGTTTGTCCCTCTTTGCTCTTGCGCTGGTACTTGTCCGCCGTAACCTGAACGTTCTCGGCCTTCGGCCTCGGCCTGGACTGAGCTCGGCCTTCGGACTCGCCGCGGCGGGATTTCTCGTGCCCGCTCCGCGGAGCTCGGCCTGCGGCCTCGCAAGTTTGTCCCTTTTTGCTCTTGCGCTGGTACTTGTGCGCCGCAATTTGTATGGTCTCGGCCTTCGGCCTCGGCCTAAACGGAGCTCGGCCTTCGGCCTCGCCGCGGCAGAACTTTTTGTGCCCGCTTCGCGAAGCTCGGCCTCCAGCCTCGCAAGTTTGTCTCATTTCTCTATTGAAAAGTCAATTTTAGTACTAAATCTCCATACAAAAATTTGTCATTTTCAATCATCAATATCTCGGCCGCCATCTTGAAATTCCAAGATGTCGGATTTTTCTCATATACCTGGGTCCTTTGGCAACGCGATGCCGTTCCCGGCATATCTCCAGCATATGCCCAGTTGGCTGCCGACTTTTTTGCGCAAAGGTCGATTTTTGGGTCGGCTATATCTGCGCTGCCATTTTGAATTTCGAACAACCAAAATTTTTTTTTTCAATCGGATTACTATATCACCATTCTATCAAATTTTCATCCAAATCGGTCGGTAAACGCCAGAGTTAGCACCCTCGCGTAGTGGAACGCGTTCGAAATTCAAAAATCGGCTTCATAGGATGGCTGTAATTCATACATTTCCTACAACTTTCTCATACATCATTTTCGTCCAAATCTTACCGTTTCCGAGAAAACGTATGGATGAATAGATCAGTGAGTATACCGGATTGTAGCTTTATATATATATAATGAAATAAATAAATAAATAATAATAAATAACCTCCTAAGCCCTGAAGGTAATAGTTACTTTAACTACGTAGATTTTGAAGAAATTTTTCTTCTTGTTGTCAAAAAAATTATGAGGAAAATATTGGACTTGGAACAGTAAGTTTTCCGGACTTCATTCTAAATCATTGAACAAATTTTCAAATAACTTCTAAACAAATTTCGGAACTGCTGTTTGAATTCAATAATTTATATAAAATTGCAAAATATGTGACGTCATCCTAGGATGGGGGAGTCTTACAAATGTGATCAGCTGTGACAAGGACGAGGAAGGGGTAAAAAAATCACGAAATTCTTGTGACGTAATTAATGGATGGCCCCTAGCGAGTGGTATTGCAACTATAACTTCACAAACATACTTTATCTTTACTTTATTGCACACGAAAAACAAAAAGAGATAAAATTTAAGAAAATACATGCACAAATGCGAGCTTTTCTCTATGAGAGATTTCATTCCAGCAAACATACATAGAAAACACAGAAAATAAAGTCATGCCGGAATTTGAACCCACGACCTCTCGACTGAGAAGTCGGGGTTCTGACGCTCAGTGTTCTTAGTATCGATATCAACCCTTGTATGTCCCCACTGCTGGGGCACGGGTCTCTTCCTGCATCGCAGGAAGGTTAGGCCATACTCCACCACGGGGGCAAGGTCCGGGTTGTCCGGGTTGGTGGGGATTGCAAGACAGTGGCGGGCCTTTCCGTCAGAATTTATCAAGCCACCCAAAAGCCTCTGACATGGCTTAACCACTGCCATTACATGAAAGCCGGCACCTATGGCTTAACGTGCCTTGCGAACCACGAAAGCGCTCGGAAAAGATGCGGTAGTCACCCAATCTGCACCAAACGGCGCCTGTTGTTGCTTAACTCAAGTGATTGATTCCAATCACTCGGTCCGACTAGGCCAAGAGCAGTGGGACACTAAATGGGCTAATTAAAAAACAAATACCCAATTTTTACTACTGTGGCACCATTTTATCTGTTCAGTTGATAGCGGCGCCGGTGGAGAATTTAAATGGAAAATTCAAAGTCAAAGGCCCGTATTAAATGTAAATAAAATCAACAGACAGTGGATATTCTTTTAAATGCACTAACCCGTGCTACGGACAACTTTAAAAACCTATTTACAGACTTACAGCCAGATGTCGCTGCCTGTACGTAATATGTATTGTAAAGAGGTTCCAAATGTCACTGATGCCAGTGAGTCGCCCATTAGCTCAGTTGGAAAGAGCGCTGGCTCGGATAGCCAGAGGTCGCGGGTTCGAATCCCGGCATGGGTGGAATTTTTAGCCTCTAAATAGGTTTTTAAGACAGAGGAATGTTTCTTTCCAAATGGCGGATGACTAGGCCGTAGTTACAATTTTGCCCACCTGAACAGATAACTTGGTGGCGCTGTAACTGGGTACTTACAAGCTTCGGCGGCCTCGCCTCAACAACCTCTACCCATGTTTCCGTTTTCTCATCGACATGTTTTATACCATCACTTTCTTCGGCCTCAGTCTTCACGTTCGTTGCGTCTTCTTCAGTCGAGCTGCAGCTCTCAGCCTTCAAGCAATCCACCGGAAAGTAAGGTTCAATAGACATCACTATGGACTCGGTCCTCTCCTGTTTGACTTGTAAGTTCGAGTGAAAGACCTCTTCTTTCACTCCATCGAAGGTACGGTCTATGTAAATAGTGTCGTGTGCCGATATAACTGTTTCTGTCAATGTGGAGAGACAGTCGAACCTCGATGAGGACAGAGCCGGTGAGATCTGCAACAGGAAAAAATCCTCAAGTCCTCATCTGCATTATTGTTATTATTTATTGCGTTAACATAAAGTATTGCACATAGGAAAGAGAATGTATTGCTATATATAACATTGTCTACGATATTCGCATAGAATGGCGAACAATAAAAATATTAAAAATAACAAGCATTTTAATATTTTGCGGTGAGATGCAGTGTGACACGGCAGAAATTTTAATTCGTTTCAGAGTTCATAAATAAATATTCCTTATATATTATTATGAATGAATGATTAAAATTAACATGATTCATCCAATATTTCGGCGCGTGTGTGTGAGAGAATTTTTTTGTGTATATGTGTATGAGTGTGTTTGTGTGCGTGTGTTTTTTATAGTTTTTATGGATTCTGTGACCTGCTGTCTGGAAGTTTCTTGAGACACATGAAATATAATTATCGACGTCTGAATCAGATTTATTATAAGTTTTTGACGGACAAAAACTATGAAAAAGATTTATTATAAGTTTTTAACCAACAAAAACTAATCTAATATACGAAAATACTGTGCCACAGTGTCTTTGTTACATAACTTCAAAAAATTTACTGATTCCGGCTCACTGATTCTTAAGTAAGGTTTTGTTTATACATATGTAGGAGGTCTAAGGAAAAGTTGTAGGCTATTTTATTAATTAATATGGCATAATAACTTTTGTCAGGAAGCGATTTTTTGTTATTTACATGTATGGAAAATATCACCAAACTCGGGTCTGGATTCATTACCTTCAAGTTACAGCTGGTAGTCACACACTCTAACTGTTTCTCGGCGCGCAGTGCACGGCTCCTGAACTTAATGAAGTTGCCGAGTATCGCCCGGCACTCGAAGCACACCATATCGGCCATCGATAGCTACAACAAAGACAGCAATGTAATATCATAAGAACACAAAGATTAAGGCGCTTGGGATGCTAAGTAGCGCCACCAATAAATAATAAAAAAAAACAACTTGTTTTAAAATAGTTTTTTTTTTCAATAACTTTTAAAAAAAAATAAAACCGACTTCAAATGCGTGAACACAAAAAAAACTAAAAATTAAAAAATAATTCCTAATATCTATTACCTAATACTATAATTTTCCTAAACTATGTCAAAGTAATTAAAGTTAAACCAGCTAAATATCTTACAATAGTTATACTTATATACCTATTGCTTTTTGGAGTCGGTGCCAGTCGTATTAAGTTTAGCCGCGAGCAAGAGCCGCGCGCGCCCGCGTCCCCCGCAGCACCGCGCGGCCCCGCCTCGCGCCTTGCGTCCCCCGCCACCGCGCCGCACGTCTCTTGTTCGCGGCTAAACTTAATACGGCTGGCACCGACTCCAAGGTAATAGATATTAGGAATTATTTTTTGATTTTTAGTTTTTTTTGTGTTCACGCATTTGAAGTCGGTTTTTTTTTTAAAAGTTAATTATTTTATTTCTTTTTTTTTGTGTTCACGCATTTGAAGTCGGTTTTATTTTTTTTTTAAAGTTAATTATTTTATTATTAAATTTAAATGGGACCACCCTTGAGGTATTACCTATACGCCGAAAAAAGATTTGTTCAATCGGTTCATAATTGGCGGAGTTATCGCGTAACAAACATAGAAAAACATACGGGTCGAATTGAGAACCTCCTCCTTTTTTTGAAGTCGGTTGAAAAGTAAACATCGAACATCTGAACCACTATGACAACTATTTTTAGAACATAGAACCTATGATCAACAAACGGCCTAAACGGCAGTTTCTGGCGAAAATAGATTAAAGTTCTAGGATGTTGATACGACATTCTAGGCTGTATGGTCCAAAAATTGTTATCACAGATATAAAGATTTTTTGATGTTTTCTTTTTGAAAAAAAAAAAGGATTACAATACAAGTTACGAAGTCTGCAATTAAAGCCAGTACAATGCATGAGTTCTATGTTTTATAATAATGATGTAAATTAAGGACTTTGAAAAGACTAGATTTGGAGATTTTTTGCCCATTTTTTCTACAAATAATCATTAAGCCGCAGTTTCTGCGCTACTTTGAATAAAACCCTATCATTCATTTCATTTCAGATATTAATATCAGCAGGGATATAGAAATAATCTAAGAAATCCTTTTAAATTTTCTATTTATAATAAATACAAAAATATAAATTTATTTCATTATTAATAACTAATAATTTAAATTTATTTATGAAAATTGATATTTTTTTAAATTTGTTATTTTTTTTAATAAAATTGTACGTATTTTATTTCTTAATGTAATAATCAACCCTTTATATTTTAATACTAAGCTTATAACAAGTATTACTAATTAATTATTTATTCTTACTTGTCCAATTTAGTAAACAAGATTCTACCCTTAAACTGTGACTTTTTAGTCCAAAACTGCCATATTTCCATAAATGAAGTAACACTCTTTTAGGTAACACGCTGCCAATTTTATAAACATAGTTCATGATAGTTCATGATTTTGCGAGAAAATGTCTAGTTTAGGCATCTAATCTCAATTTTAAGGTTAGATTAATAACGTTAATTAACATTAATTTTAATCTTGTTTACTAAATTGGACAAGTAAGAATAAATAGACTGTAAGTACAATCTCTTATCACACTGTCACATATCATAACACTATCATCACACCAATCACACATCATCACATCACACTAGTCACACTTCACAATAATATTATAAAGGTGAAGTTTGTGAGTGCATATGTTGGTTACTTCTTCACATCTAAGCGGCTGGAGCGATTTTAATAAAACTTGGTATGGAGTTAGCTGACACCCTGGATTAACACACAGGCTGTGTTACCAGGAAAGTATCTTATTCCCATGGGAAAATCTTTAAACCGCAGGGGACGACTAGTTATTTATAAAGTGGATCTTTGTTGTCATGTGTTACGTGTGGCGTCAGCACATATGTATCCGATTTGTCTTGGTGCCAACAAATCGGTGTTACTTAGTCAAGTGGGTGGTCACAAGTCCCAGCCCAGGTTTACCTCAGTAACGCTACTTGTTTGACATTGAGAAGAGTAATTACATAAATAAGCATCAAATAGGTATGTAAGTGAACTGCAAATGATACTGACAAATGTTGCTATTCAATACAGAGCTCAGAATAATATTTACGCTTCTAACCACACTGAACACTTATAGATGACAGATAGAGAACACTTTATTGCACAGCAATAAAAAGATAATACAACCATGATTTCTTGAACCCAAGTAAGGTCTTTCCTAATGTGTAATAGTTGCGATAAATAATTAAATAATATATGTTGTTAATGGAGGTAAACATAGGGACCCAAGTAGCTTCAACCTCCATTTCTTAGCACGTCAAGAGCAATAGACGAGCAATAACTATCAAAATACTTACAAGTATCAACTTCCCATCACGACGGGAACGAGAGACGTCCAAGAAATACTTACAGTCAATCCAGAGCAGATGTTGACGAACTGCGGGGTATTTTGAAGGGAAAAGAGCGCCCTATCAGCGGCGAGGCAAGTGGCACACACGCCGGCGGCGTAGCGAGACCGCCTCGCGGGCCTGCCGCCGTCAGTTCTAAACATTTTTAGCCGCTAAAGGCACAGCCATCAAAGCAAACAAAAAAACCATTACCAAAATCTCTTTTTGTTTTTGTCACCATGACAGTTACACAGATTAATAAAAAAGAGATGGATGACAGGCAAGCCAAGCCTTCTTTTTTCTTTAAATATTTTTTTATTTAGAGACTCAGAACAACTTTTTATTTATGGTCTCCGAATGATTTGTTGATGGTCGGAAACACGGTGAACATTTTTTATAATTTCTTTCGATTGTAAACACTATCGACTATACTACGGATGTACTAAAATCACTAGTCCTGTAATCACATTTAGTTGGTAGCACTGTTGTTCTAGATGACATTAACAGAGGCTTAATCTGTGCCTGTGCGTACTTCACAGAATAAGGCGTGCTTGCTTCACTTGCTTGCTTGTAGTCTGTGTTGTTGAGCTGGGAGTTTTGTTTGCAAAATTCTAATTTCTAGGTGAAATTCTATGAAAACTCTAAAATCTCTCCGTTCTTACAGCTGTGATTTTAGTCTCGTTTGCTCTTGATTGGCTTTCTAATTTGTGGATTGGCTATAGTCTTGTCTTGGCGAAATTTTACTGGACTGAAACCTGAATTTAAATATTCTAATTTCGGCGTTGTTTACTTTGCCTCTAACTACAAAAAATGTTAAAAAGTAACATCGCCAGGCCCACGCGACGGTCTCGCCACGCCGTAGGCGTGTGCGCCACCTGCCTCGCCGCTGACAGAACACTATTTTCCCTTCAGAAGACTCCGCAGTATATGAATATCTGCTGCGGACTTACTGTGAGTATATTGGTGTGCTGGTCTTGCCGCAGAAATAGATACTAATTTATACTCTAAAGGGCCAAGTTTCTAGAGTTACTAAATTAATTATAAGTGCAAAATTGCGGTGTAACTTACCCCTGATACCCTTTGCGAATTCGCGGGCGCAATAATTGCGTTTTTATTTTCCTTAATATTTTATTTAACGTAGTCTCCATAATATTCGTGTTCCATGTGTAAGTATCCTTAATTACTAGTAAATTTAAAAACCTATTTAGAGGCTAAAAATTTCACCCATGCTGGGATTCGATCCCACGACCTCTGGCTATCCGTGCCAGCGCTCTTTCCAACTGAGCTAAAGGGCGACTCACCGGCATCAGTGAAATTTCGAACCTCTTTACAATATTCTCTGTATTACGCATTTTTAGCCTCTAAATGGGTTTTTAAATTTGTCCTTAGCACGGGTTAGTGCATTAAAAATAATATACTACTAAATTAGTTTTTATTCATATTTTATCTATTGTCGGCAGTTATCAAAGGCCGACCAGGTGTGCTTCGAGTGTCGAGCTGTACTCGGCAATTTTGTTAAGTTCCGGAGGCGTGCCCTGCGTGCGGAAGAACTGCTGGCTTGTGTGCCGCCCAGCTGTAATTTGAAGGTGACCCACATATTGCTTGAAACAAGCAATTATTTGTGTTAACAAATATAATACTAGCTGACTCTGCAGACTTTGTTTCAGCAAATTAGCCTACGACCTATATACAGAATAAAATATGGTGCATGCAATTCACACGACTTCCATAACAAACACTGTATTATGAGATTTTATAAATTTGAAGAAACTCTGAAACAGCTCGAACAATTTCAATGGAATTTAATATGTATTTTGTAAAAAAAAAATATATTGTTTAGTAGTTGGTTGGTGTATTAAAATTATATTGTTGGTGATATATTGTTTTCTATTTTTCTTCTAGTATACCTGTAGACTTCAGACCTATAGCTCTCGAAAAGGCAATGGTGAAGTTACTCAAAAAAATTATATAAAGTTTACCACCATTATTAATTTTACAGGTATAACGGATTGCCGAGACCACAGTAAATTATATTTGTAGTAAACTCCATAAAAAGTGTAACACATTCTTTTAAACACTGTAAAAGAGGAGATCCGAATTACAGCAGAAAAGTACAAGAGCCGTTTGATGTGTCATCCAAATATACTGGTGCAACAACTAATATAATTGGATTACCAGAGAAGGCTAAAGCGATACAGCGTACAAGATCTGGACTTCAGATATTAACAGCAGCTTAAATATGAGGAGATGCTCTCAGTGGAGAACACGCTCGACATAATAGATACAGACAACAAACCTGATCATAGTCCGATGACTGATTGCAGATCTAAATAGAAAAAAAAAACCATTCTTTTATTTTAAACATGTTCTCTGTAACCAAATTAAATTTTTTTGTGCAAGTTACAACATTGGAAAACCTCGGACCACTATTTTACTAATCTACCGTCTCACTGCTAAACCAACAAGGCAGTTTAACCATCTTTTTTCGATTGCAGATCCCTGAAATATTCACCACATCTGGGATCAAATGTCTCTCAACGCTGACAGAAACATTTATATCGCCATACAATACCATCTCCATAGACCAAAGCTTGGACGAAGTGAAGGAAGAAGCCTTTGAGTCAGATCCAGAATTTAAACAAGAGACATCCGAGTCTCTGTCAATGACAGTAGAATCTCACTTCATTGTGATGGATGACAGCTTGAAGACTGAAGACTATAGATCACCTAAAGATATGGCAGAAACTGATGTGAAGACTGAAGGGACAAACTACATTACCATAGTAAAAGACAATGTTGATAAGTCAGATACTTTAGATGTTGATGTTGACTTGAAGCAACAGAATTATGTAAGTACATACTTAGTAATTCGATATCAACCCTTGTATGTCCCCACTGCTGGGGCACGGGTCTCTTCCTGCATGGCAGAAAGGTTAGGCCATACTCCACCACCGGGGCCAAGTCCGGGTTGGCGGAGGATTGTAAGACAGTGGCGGGCCCTTCTGTCAGAAGTTATCAAGCCGCCCATAAGGCCTCTGACATGGCATAACGACTGCCATTACATGGCAGCCGGCATCAATGTCGAGTAATTACTATGGACTGTTTTTTTATGAACTATAATTAAATTAAAAAATTATAAACAATTGTTCTATTAGACCATAGAAAAAGTCGGTGGGGCTGTGTCCGGTTATGCGGCAATAAGGAAAGTTCATAACTTTCCCAAAAATTTCATCGGATTTCTTCATCACTGAACATACATAAAAATAGTGGCGTAGCGCGGGTATCAGCTGCCCATGGCGGAAAAAAATCCTGGCCTCTTACTTAGTAACTCAATTTAAAAGACTAATATACAGTAATTACAAAGAGATTTTCGAAAAGTACCGTCTTTATTATTGCGTACATTTTACATATAAATATCATTCATATTTGGGGTGATGTCAATATTAAACATTCATTAAAGAAAAGGGGAATTCGCAATTTTCGTCACAGAAAAAGTACATGAAATAATTCGTGCTTATTTCAATCGGTCCGAATCGTATGTGCGCCAAAAAATTAAATGGTTCAAATATTTACAGAAATTGCACTTTCAATTTACATTGGAAGTGAAATTTCGCCGCCCTCTAAAGGTGCCACCCGGGGCGGACCGCCCCTGCCGCCCCTACATTGCTACAACAATGTATATAAGATGGTCAAAGTGGAGTTACTGTGCGATCGAACCTGGCGGCCGGAAGGATTTTTTCCCGCTGCCTTTTTCTCCACTGAAATAAGGTCCGAAGGCAGCGGCTTACATTAATTCCACATTGTACATTGACATTCAGCAAACAGAACGTAAATTGTTTTCGTTGAAGTAATTTGAACTTGTAACGGTGCAAACCTCTTTACACCATTTTTATTTCTTTTTCGATCTATCATTTTCAAATATTTAAATTACGTCACACATTTTTCGATTTCCCTCATTTTTCATCACTACTACTTTACCCTTCGACCAGACCTGACTATTTTACCTGCTTATCCGTTTTATCCAGTTTTTCTGTTTTATATTATACCGACTATCTACAAATAAAACATCACCTGAAGTCGTTCCAGTTCTTATTATTTGTAAAGGATATACAGCATTTCAAACTGAATTGATTATGTTCCAGCAAACAAAATTCATAGTGACGCCTACAGATCGCAGCGAAGTGCTGGCTTACTTTGATCGCGAGAGAGCCACTAAGCGATACAAAAGCGCTCCATACAAGTGTCACGCGTGCGCGCTGCCGTTTCGATTGGAAGAGAAGTTCAACATTCACAACACGCTTCACAGTGACGTAAGTAACTAACAAGTATGTCTTTGTTCGAGAACTCGAAAAGACAGAGTTTGTCGAACAAAAATTTCCATAACGAGTGAACAAGCTTACACGAAGCACTCGTGACCTAGTGGAACCGAGTGATTGGAATCATTCACTTGAGTTAAGCAACAACAGGCGCGATCACAGGATGAGTCACCGTCCCGTGACTATAGTAGCATTTCCGTGCTTCGGGCGGCTTGGTGACCCTGACAGAAAGGCCCGCCACTGTCTTACAATCCTCCACCAACCCCGACTAGGCCCCCGTGGTATGTCCTAATCTTCCTGCGATGAGATCCGCGCCCCAGCAGTAGGGACTTACAAGGGTTGATATCGGAAGCATACATTTACTTAAGAAGTGAGTGCCTAGCTGATTCCTTTGCGTATACGCACATTTATTTTACTACCGAACACATGTCGCGTTAGTTGTTTAGACTTGAGATGTCCGCACTTAGCCTCCTAGTTGGGCCATTCTATGTAGCGCTGGAGTTGTTAACTTTTCAGACACTAGGATTTCCTTACGATATTTATGTTAACAGGAACGGGGTAACTTCAAATGTGAAATCTGCGAGCAGAGATACAAGGACAGCGTAACGTTGAAACAGCACTCAGAGTTACATTACAGGTGAGTGCCGACATAACCTTCAGTATTCTGACTGAAGGTTCGTGGCCTAGGCGAACCGAGTGTTTGGAATCAATCACTTGGTTAAGCAGCAACAGGCGCGGTCTGGTACAGAATGGGTGAGCGTCCCGTGACTACCGCTAGTGGCATTTTTCCGAGCGCTTCCGTGCTTCGCAAGGCACGTTAAGCCGGTGGTGCCGGCTGTCATATAATGGCAGTCGTTTAGCCATGTCAGAGGCCTTATGGGCGGCTTGATAACTTCTGACAGCAAGGCCCGCCACTGTCTTACAATCCTCCACCAACCCGGACTTGGCCCCCGTGGTGGAGTATGGTCTAACCTTCCTGCGATGCAGGAAGAGACCTGTGCCCCAGCAGTTGGGACATACAAGGGTTGTTATCGATATCGATTCTGACTGAATCTATTTCATATAAGAGGATTAAAAAACCGACCAAAACCCACGATTCGAACTCACGCACAGAAGGTTGTGTACAAATACATGTCCTTTGTAAATTGAAACCGAACTATATGGTCTAACCTTCCTGCGATGCATGTAGGGACCCGTGCCCCAGCAGTGGGGACATACAAAGGGTCGATATCATCAGTATCTATTTTTTACTTAGCTTATTTTGTGACCCACTGGTAGGCAAGGCCTGTTATTCCTTCTCTCCATGCCTGCCACCTCGCACCATCCCGGCAAGAATGCATTTAAGCCGTTAAGATCGTCAATTTACTAAACTTGCTAACTAATTGCGACTCAATTGTGATTTTCAAGGTTAAGGACCTCCTCAGTTAAGACCGCGCGAAGAAGCGCTCGTGGCCTAGGCAAACCGTGAGATTAAAATCAATCACTTGAGTTTAGCAACACAGGCGCGGTCAGGTGCAGGATGGGTGACCGCCCCGTGACTACCGCTAGTGGCGTTCTTGCTTCGCAAGGCACGTTAAGCCGTTGGTGCCGGGTGTCATGTAACGGTAGTCGTTAAGAGGCCTTATGGGCAGCTTGATAACTTCTGACTGTATGGCCCGCCCACTGTCTTACAATCCTCCATCGACCCGGTTGGTGGAGTATGGGCTAACCTTCCTGCGATACAGGGAGAGACCAGTGCCCCAGCCAGTGGGGGCATACAAGGGTTGATAACAGGACTGTAAATGCAATAAGTTTTCTTCTTCCCAATAAACTTATTTTTCCTACCCCAATTCGCAGAAGCTACGGCTGCTCGCAATGCCCCCGCACCGACCACAACCTCCACAGAATAACACTGCATTACAAGCAAGTACACGACGATACGACGACGCGCGCCTGCAGGAAATGCCCCGCGCGATTCACCACGGCGCTCGAACTCAGACGCCACGTGCGAAAGAGACACGAGAAACACATATGCCACCTCTGCAACAGGCAGTACACATCCAAACTCAGCCTGGAACGCCACCTGCGGCACAGTCACACGAAGGTGCGACCGCTGCAGTGCCCCGTCTGCCGCAAAACCTACAAAGGCGACCTGAACTTGAAAGCGCACTTGCGGAACTACCACGGGACTCCGAACGGAATCAAACGTGAAGACGCCTACTGCGCCGAGTGCGACATCCAGTTCAAGGACCAGTACAGGTACAAGACGCACCTCAAATCGTCCAAGCACCTTTTGGACGGCGATTTCAACTACCGCTGCGACCACTGCGGTAAGACATACGCGCAAAAGAGTAGTTTAATCTCTCACATGGAGGAGAAGCACTTGAAGCTGGCGCGGTACAAATGCGACGTCTGCGATGAGAGGTTCCATTCGGAAGTTTATGCGTTGAAGCACTCGCGAAGGAAGCATAGCGACCGGCCGAAGATTAATAAGCACGTGTGCGAAATCTGTGAGAAGGCCTTCGCCATAGCCAAGTCTCTGAGGGATCATATGAATATCCATAAGGGTGTGCGACCTTACGAGTGCGAGCACTGCGGAGCCACGTTCGCTTACTCGGCTGCTCTGTACAATCATAACCAGTTGGTGCACTTGAAAAAGAAAAGGGGGAGCCGCGCTCCCGATTGAAGTTGCATTCAGACGCGGTTTGTTATAATTTATAACATACATATACTTTTTAGCGGACCATTTGTTGTTTCTATCTTTTCCTAACTTCCAAACGTAAAGGACAGATCCCACCAAAAACGTTCTGTAAAAAACTAGCCAAGTCTCCATGGAGCTGCTCGTTTATCTCTAAAAAGTAATGAAATCTAGACAAAGTCGTGCCAAGTCCTTACTACGATTTCTTTAGTTAATGTTGTGTGACTTGGCCGTTGAAGGGTACACAAGGGTACAAAACCAGGTGCTCCATGACACCATTGCACCAATCTGTCGCCAGCACCGCTACCCATTGATGATGTAAAATTGCCACTTGGAAAACGTTGATGAATATCGTTGAATAACGAGTCAATTGTAGGCTTGATAAAGCTGCGTATTTCTATAATACTAAAATATTATAGAAATACTAAAATATTGGACGTTTATTATAGCTACATAAAAAAATAGGTTCTAGTAACTTGTAGTTTGTTCTCATAGGCGTTTCACGTTAAACCAATGAGAACCAGAAGTCTTTATAGGGAAGAGCGGGTGATCGTGCTCTTCCACTAAATATCCCGCCAGGCAGATCGTATGCCTGGTGACGGCGGCAGGTTCGACTGTTGTTAGTCGGACGTTATATTTATGGTGTCTGTGAAACACTTTGCTTGCGCGATGCAGGAATGTTGGAATTTATAGGGCGCGCGCAGAGTTGGTTTGTGCTCGCCACATCTTCACGGACACACTCAAGGATTTCCGCTCTCTCCTTTGCTATGATCAGCAGCCATTTGATGCCCACTGCAGGACACTAGGCCTCCCTCATGGCTTCCCAAGCTTCACGATCTGTGCCGCCCGCATCCAGTGACTCCCTTCCACCATAACCAGGTAGTTAGACCATCTGGTGGATAGCCTATCCCCTGAAACGTCCAGTCCATGGTCTCCTGGTCAGAACTTTTTCGCCCCAACGGCCATCAGTTCTTCGAACTTTGTGCCCCGCCCACTGCCACTTCAACTGAGCAATTCTTCGAGCTATATAGTAACTCCTCATTCCTGATTCGATCACGCAGTGAAACTCCTAACATAGCTCTCTCTATTGCGCGTTAGGCGACCTTGAGCCTGCTTATGAGACCCATAGTCAGCGACCACGACTCATTTCCATAAGTCTTTACTGGTAACCTTTGTCTTAAGACACGGAGGTAGCCTTAGCCTTTTCTATGCTTGTGAACCAAGCGGTTGTGGTTATACAGAGCCGCCTTGTATGCGAAGTTAGCGCCACAAAGCTTGCACTCGTAGGGACGTACGCCGAGGTGCGTGTTCAGGTGCTCCTCGAGCGATTTGCGCATCTGTAACGAGTGGACAAGGGTCATTTTCGGTAGTTATTCGTTTCCTATACCTATTTAAGAGTATTATCAATTGGGAGTTTCGAATCCCCAATGTCCCAATGACTTTGTTTTCTCAGTTACGTACACTTGTGAAGTTATAGTAGAAATGGCATTCGCTAACCTAGAAGGAAAACATCGTGAGGAAACCCTAGTGTGTGATTTTTTTTATGGGCATAGTTCCCTTTGCCTACAGAATGGGTGAAGAAAAAAAATCTCTGCTTATATTCTTTTACGGTTGGCGCCATGTTCCAAATAATTTTTCTATATTAAATTGCTTATTTTTTTCGCAAATGTATTAAAAATAGTCGTTCAGTACACGTGCGGAACCGTCATTGCAACTTGTTCCAACTGTCAATCCTCGCCTTCGGCTGCGCCTCGGCTCGAGTAGACATTTGTCGGAAGTCTTTGCAATGACAGCCTTTCCGCACTTGTAATGAAATATACTATATTAGTTGAGTTGCTTTGTTTTAAAAAAAAGTTTTTATTCAAAAAAAGATCGTGTACAATAGACCAAAAAAATCAGTGTTCCTATTGCTTGCTCATGTCATGCAACTTCTTATTTTAATAGATAATTTTAACTCGTTGGTGTTTAATACATAAAAACTTTCACTCAAATATAACTTTTGTTTTCTCTGTAATAAAAGAAAACTTTAAATTCCCCATTTTGTACGTGGCGGAATAGGCGCAAATCCTATGCGCGGAAAATAAAATCTCAGCCCTTTAAAAACTGATTAATTGGAATGTGGAATGACCTGCCGGTTGCGATAAGACGCTCCCCATCTCCGGCTATATTTAAAACCAGAGTAATGGAATTCCTTCTCTCTAAGTAACTTATTTTGCTGTAAGTATTCATTAATTTCCTTTCATATATATGTAGGTATATCACCTGTTTCTAACACACTTGTTATATAAGTCACTATTTATGTATGTGTATATAGGTATTTATAGTATTCAAGTATGATTTATGTAAGTTTATTATTACGTATACGTATGTTTATTAATACTTATTAATATTTTTACCGACTACCCGTGTCTATTTCTCCTTCGGCAAATTCTCCGATTTGAGGTTGCCTGGAAGAAATTGCTATTAGCAATAAGGCCGCCAATTGTATCTTATCTTCTGTATCTGCTGTTCTGTATCAATTTTCCGGTATACAATAAAGAATATTCTTATCTTATCTTATCTTAATTTTTCCCGCCATAGCGAAACATTTTTCACAACTCGTTTTCACTATTGATTTTCACGTTTTCAATATTTCACACTGCACGATTTGATTTGTCCTTGACTGGTTAGCATAGCACAGAGTATCCTAGTTTGGGACCAGAACAGGTGATCCTGTTGTGTTATGTTGTTATTATAGTAATTATAAGTTAGTAATGGGAAGTTAGGAAGCGCTCGTGGCCTATGCGAATCGAGTGATTGGAATCAATCACTTGGTTAAGCAACAACAGGCGCGGTCAGGTACGGGATGGGTGAGCGTCCCGTGACTACAGCTAGTGGCATTTTTCCGAGCGCTTCCGTGCTTCGCAAGGCACGCTAAGCCGTTGGTGCCAGCTGTCATATAATGGCAGTCGTTAAGCCATGTCAGAGGCCTTATGGGCGGCTTGATAACTTCTGACAGTAAGGCTCGCCACTGTCTTAAAATCGTCCACCAACCTGGACTTGGCCCCCGTGGTGGAGTATGGCCTAACCTTCCTGCGACGCAGGAAGAGACCCGTGCCCCAGCAGTGGGGACAACAAGGGTTGATAACGCTAAGTTAGTAATTATAAGTTAATTATTAACTACTTCGTACCGCCTGTCAGTCGATACTTAATTTTTTTCGTTTTTGTTTTTCTCACCGTAAGAAACATTCTCGTACTTCAAGGAATATTCTAAAAAAATAATTAACGAAATCGGTTCAGCTGCTCTCGAGATTTTCGCTTACCAACACATTCAGCGATTCATTTTTATATTATAGAAAAGATGCTAGTAACAATTATAATAACAACTTCGACACAACACGCTATCCCAGTCTTCATTCAGATCTTTCTCTGTACGCAGAATAAATCTATTCAGCCGTTGTTCGCGCGCGAACTTTCAAATCAAACAGTGGCGCCATCTATCTCTCCCTCTCCTCTCCCTCTCCTCTCCCCTCCCTCTCCTCTCCCTCTCCTCTCCCTCTCCTCCCCCTCTTCTCTCCCTCTCCTCTCCCTCTCCTCTCCCTCTCCTCTCCCTCTCCTCTCCCTCTCCTCTCCCTCTCCTCTCCCTCTCCTCTCCCTCTCCTCTCCCTCTCCTCTCCCTCTCCCTCTCCTCTCCCTCTCCTCTCCCTCTCCTCTCCCTCTCCTCTCCCTCTCCTCTCCCTCTCCCTCTCCTCTCCCTCTCCTCTCCCTCTCTTCTCCCTCTCCTCTCCCTCTCCTCTCCCTCTCCTCTCCCTCTCCTCTCCCTCTCCTCTCCCTCTCCTCTCCCTCTCCTCTCCCTCTCCTCTCCCTCTCCTCTCCCTCTCCTCTCCCTCTCCTCTCCCTCTCCTCTCCCTCTCCTCTCCCCTCCCTCTCCTCTCCCTCTCCTCTCCCTCTCCTCTCCCTCTCCTCTCCCTCTCCTCTCCCTCTCCTCTCCCTCTCCTCTCCCTCTCCTCTCCCTCTCCTCTCCCTCTCCTCTCCCTCCGCACTCCCTTCCTCACCGTGAAAGCCTTCTCGCAGAGATGACAGCGATGTGTCCTAGGGCGCGGGTTGAGGCCGTGCTTGCTTCGCTTGTGGACCGTCAGGTAACTCGACGTGGGAAAACACTGAAACAGGAAATTGGCAACATTTCATATTTTTCAACGCCTAAAAGTAACAATACCGTTTCTTAATTTAGCTATCCTGATTACGAAAAAAATATTTGGAAACCTTATTATTGCTTAATTTTAGAGAAAATAAATATTTTTTTGTACAATAAATGTTGAAAGATTGTTTAGTCCCACAACGAGTAAGAAGTAAAGCCAGGCACTCACTTGCCCATCTCGAAACATGTCTAAAGGGCTAGATTGACTATTCATAATGGTGTGCCGGTCCCAACACTTATGTATGGTAGCGAGACTTGGGTGTGGCAAAAGAAGCAAGATAGTACTCAATACTTTATTCCACAAGTTTCAAGGTTGTTACATTATAACTTAACAGTTATTTGATAAGATCTTTGTGGACCCTGTAGGGCACGCAACATTTTAAAGTGCTATATAAAAGTATGTATTACATTAATTTGTAGTACAATGAATGCAGTAGAAATTAGGTCCTTGACAAGTATGTGTAGTGTTACTTTGAATGACAGGATATGCAATAGTCTGATTAGAGTACGTTGTGGACTGAAAGAGAATGTAGTGACTAGAATTGAAAAAGGAATGTTGCGTAGGTTTAGACATGTGGAGAGGATGAAGGAAGAACGATCGACGAAACAAATATATATTGCGAATGTGAGTGGAAGGGCTGGTAAGGGACGTCCCAGGCGGACGTACATCGACCAAATAGGGATTGTATTAGCAAAAGGGGAAGATAAAAAGTACCCGGAACCGGCTTGCGTGCAAGCAACGACTTATGAACGTTGATGAAGCGAAGGTGATCTGTCAGGATCGTGGCAAGTGGCAGTCCCTGTTCTCTGCCTACCCCTCTGGTATCTGGGATACAGGGGTGAGGTTATGTATGTATGTACTCACTTGCCCGCAAACGTCGCACTTGTAAGGCGTCACGTGGAGATGCAGCAGCCGTATGTGCGTGCGCAGGTTGTATTTGCCGACGAACCGCTTGCCGCAGTGCGCGCACTCGAATTGGTAGTCTCCGGGGGCGACGTGGCGGCGGGTCGACTTCAGGTGCTGTCTGTAGGTAGGTAGGAGTAATAATAATTAGATTTACCGGGAGATCCGGCGGGCCCCGTGTAAATTCCGCATATGCACACTGAGGTAAGGATGATAATCGAACACTCAACCTACGTATACTGCTGAGGATCCCTGACCTGCATATCGCACTCAGCGCAGTAAGCCTCTTCGGGGGGTCCGGCGGGACCTCGTGCACATTCCGCATATGCACACTGAGGTAAGGATGGTAATCGAACACTCAACCTACCTATACTGCTGAGGGTCCCTGAACTGCATATCGCACTCAGCGCAGTAAGCCTCTTCGGGGGGTCCGCGCGGGGCCCCGTGCACATTCCGCATATGCACACTTAGGTAAGGATAGTAAGTGAACACTAAACCTACCTATACTGCTAAGGATCCCTGAACTGCATATCGCACTCAGCGCAGTAAGCCTGAACGGGGGTCCGGCGGGACCTCGTGCACATTCCGCATATACTCACTGAGGTAAAGATGGTAAGCGAACACTTAACCTACCTATACTGCTGAGGGTCCCGGAACTGCATATCGCACTCAGCGCAGTAAGCCTCTTCGGGGGGTCCGCGCGGGGCCCCGTGCACATTCCGCATATGCACACTGAGGTAAGGATGGCAAGCGAACACTCAACCTACCTATACTGCTGAGGGTCCCGGAACTGCATATCGCACTCAGCGCAGTAAGCCTCTTCGGGAGGTCCGCGCGGGGCCCCGTGCACATTCCGCATGTGCACACTGAGGTAAGCCCGACCCCGGTACCTCTTGTGGCAGACGTCGCACTCCAGCTCTGGCACTTCGGTGTGTTGCCTGTTGGAAATAAAATCGTCGTAGGAAGGAAGGTTTGAAGAATGTATATTGCTTATTTTTACAACGCACAGGTAGCGCAGATAGTGTAATGAATGTAAAGATAAATATCTGACTACAATGTGTAACAAGTTAACAAGTGTAATGAACGTAGCTATAATTTTACAAACGATCCACTCATATCTACCGAACATCCCATCATTGTCTCTAGCAGCAAAAAAGTCCTGCAAGTGTGCTGACGATTTCTTTTGATCACGGTACGTGTAACTGATCATGAGTGTAAAATATGTAAAAGTAAATTTGCAATCCCGAAGTACGAAACTTCTCGCTCATTTGGTTCTGTTTTCATGAAATCCCCGCGATAATCCGTTTTAAATGCACCAAGCATTGTTTTTCTGTTGCTTCCTTTTTCAACGAACTGTTTAGCTCATGGAAACTGGATTATTACGTTTTAAAAGACAAAGGAGAAGATATCGCCTTACTAATCACAAATGTAATGTATGCAACCATAAATTTGTAATCAGAGCTGCATTCGCTGTTCTGCCTAACTACACAGTCGCAACAAAGTTATGAATTAGTGAAATCGTGGGCGTATATATTATTTGATGACGACGGTGATGCTTAACTTTCATAATTTAGAAAGGGACAGTACTATAAGGTACACACAAAATAGTCTACGCCTGTCATAGTAGCCCGACGCGGGCGTCAGAACGGACTATTGAAGTCTGTTCTAACTTTTACTGACCACAAGTAATAAATGTAACAATAAATTAGCAATTAGATTGCCGCTGATTTCGCAACTGTATGTCGCCTTACTGATAACAATGTACCATACATTCGCAAGCGGTACACACACATCCTCTGGTGTCGAAGCAGACTACCTTTACCTTTAATTGCAAAGTGTCACGCGCAAGTCTTGCACGTCCACTGGCGCCTGCGTTTGTATGGAGTGCGTGTGTTGTCTTTGAGCTTTTTAATTAACAACAGATACCTTTAACCATTTGTATTCGCTACACTTACATCCTCTGGTGTCGAAGCAGACTGTCTCTGGTCGCGAAAGGACGCGCGCAAGTCTCACACGTGTGTTGACACCTGCGTTTGTGAGCAGTCCGAGTGTGGTTCTTTAACTCCCTTTTGCTCCTGGAATACACATTACACACACGTGAGGTTATGCTGCGTATTGTCTTATAAGAGTCCAGTTTTCATGGATTTTTCCGAGTATCGGTATATTTGAGACCCTTGGGCGAATATTTCAATTTGAGCTGCTTTAATACTTTTAGACGGATAAAAAAACTGAGTCTATGAAACAGGAAGTACGTCATGCGTGGAAGTGGAACATCTAATCTGTGCAAACATAGAAAAGTTTTTTTTTTTTTTCAGAATGTAAATATTTTGGCGCTTTTTATGAATTACGTGCGAAATGCAGGTCTTATGAAAGTCATATTCTTCTATACAAAAAATCACTGAATGTTTATAATTTAAAATTGTATTTTATAATTTAACATTATATTTACTGTCATTGCACCTTTATAACACCGTTATTTTAGAAACGCTGCATCGCCGGAAGGTTAGGCCATACTTCACCACGAGGGCCAAGTCCGGGTTGGTGCAGGGTTGTAAGACAGTGGCGGGCCTTACGGTCAGACCTGCACCTGACCGCGCCTGTTGTTGCTTAAGCGCTTCTAACGTTCAAATGTCGATTACAAGGCCGAAATTACCCATTAAAACAACCCCAGAAATCTACCTAGGAAGCTGAAATTTTGCACAGAGGGTCTATATATAATGTAGACAAGTAATAAGGCTGAATTTTTTGAAATTCATCCCCTAAGGGGGCGAAAAGGGTTGCCAAAATTTGCATGGGAGGTATAAAGAATGTTGTCTAATTTTCTTGAAACTTAAAATACTCTTCAACACAATTGATTGAACACGTGTTTCGCCGTTTTTTTTAATTTAACCCTTAAGGGAGTGAGCGGGGTTGCTAAATTTTGTAGCTACTAGAGTCCACGCGGACGGAGTCGCGGGCAAAAGCTAGTCATAATATGAATAGTCTTTCAAACTTTTATCCTTCTTCTTCTGGCTATATTAGTCCACTGCTGGACATAGCCCTCCCCTAATGAGCGCAAAGTTGTGCCATTATTGGGGGGTAATGCCCATAATCCCCACGCTGGGCATGCGGGTTGGGGATCGCAGTTTTGTGGATTGTACTGCAGGGGGCGCTGCTGCCCGCCCCCCTTTTCAACTTTTATCCTAATTCTATCTAACACCGACGGTCGCGCGACCCTGCGACTCACATGAACTGCGCCGGGCACTCGCGACAGAGCTGCAGCTTGGTCAGGTGACAATTCTTGTAGTGCTCCGCCATTTTGTAGTAGCTGCAGTCGCTGCGATTGCACTCGCGACACGAGTAACTCCTGAAAAGAGGTTGGCAGTGGAAGAAGAGGTTCAGCGGGGCGAGTTTCTAAAATGCATAGTTGTTGAATAGTCTTTTTTTTGTTATGAACCCTTGTATGTCCCCACTGCTGGGGCACGGGTCTCTTCCTGCATCGTAGGAAGGTTAGGCCATACTCCACCACGGGGGCCAAGCCCGGGTTGGTGGAGGATTGTAAGACAGTGGCGGGCCTTAATGTCAGAAGTAAACAAGGGGTTGATATCACATCATCATTTAAATTCTGTTTGCTGAATGTCACTGTACAATGTAAGCCGCTACCTTCGGGCTATAGTGTAGAGGGGAAAAAGAACTACACTCTGACCATCTTTTCTCAAATCTCATGTGTTTTAAAGGAATCGTGTTTTCATAAACAACACAGTATAGTCTGTGAGCTTTTAGAATATACCTCGGGTTTTAGAGTAAGCGTCGGTTTTCGCCAATTTTCGCCGGTTTTCCGAATTCTGATTTCGAAATTAAGTGTCATATTCTCCTTCTTCTTCAGGCTATATTATGTAGTCCACTGCTGGACATAGCCCTCCCCTAATGAGCGCCATAGCGCCCTGTCTTCAGCTTGCCGCATCCAGCATCTGCCGGCAGTTTTCCGCATATTGATTCTGATATTTCTATTACACGAATATATCCGATTCTACCCGATAGCAGCCGAGGTATGTTCTAAATGCTAACAGACTATAAAAAACTAGCTAATTTCTTAGAGTAGAACGCAATGAATGTGTGGCTTACTTGTAATGGGAATCCGTGTGATCTTTTAACGCCGCGTTGTTCCTGAATCGCTGCTCGCAGACATCGCACTTGAGACGTCCTCGTTTCTGTCAATAAGTGAAAGCTTATTTTAAATATACTTGAAAAAAATTGCTCGGCTCTCTGACATCATAGTATTTTCTGAGGTTAACACGAGTACTAGACGTAATTAAAACTGTTTTAGTACGGATTTCACTCGTTTATTATATTTTTTTTATACAATTTTCCGACGTTTCGGCACTTACAGGTGCCGTGGTCATCCGAGACCGTCGGAAAATTGTAAAAAAAAAAAACCAGTGAAATCCGTATTAAAACAGTCTCTAACACCACTACAGGAGGCGCTCGGAAAAAATGCCACCAGCGGTAGTCACGGGATGGTCACCCGTGCGGCTCCTAACCGCGGCAGCTGTTGCTTAACCCAAGCATATGATTCCAAAAAATCTATTTTAGAGGCTAAAAATTCCACCCATGCCGGGATTTGAACGGGCGACCTCTGGCTATCCGTGCCAGCGCTCTTTCCAACTGAGCTAATGGGCGACTCACCGGCATCAGTGAAATTTCGAACCTCTTTACAATATTCTCTGTATTACGTACAGGCAGCGACATCTGGCTGAAGTAATTTGTATCACTTGCAGCCCCGAGTACCTACTTTGCAGTTAGGTTGTACATCGGAATGATATGGCTGTAACCACATATTATATCTTTTTAATGCACTAAACCATGCTAAGGACAGTTTTAAAAAACCTATTTAAGGGCTAAAAATTTTACCCATCCTTTATGTTATGGTATCCCTTTAGGCACAACTCCACTTACCTCGCCGTGCAAAGTGTTGTGACTCCTCAGTTTCTGTTCCGACATGAAGGGAAGTGCGCACGAGTGGCACTTGTAAGGCGCTCGTTGGTACCGCTCGGAGTCTCTTTCGCGTTCGTAGTAGGCTAGCACCTCGCTGCGATCAATTGGCCTCACTATGAAGTCCATTCGCTGGAACAGAAGACGATACGACTAGATAATATTCTTTTTAATGCACTACCCCGTGCTAAGGACAATTTTAGAAACCAATTTCTTCTTCAGGCTATATTAGTCCACTGCTGGGCATAGCCCTCCCCTTATGAGCGCCATAGCGCAAGGTTGTGCCATCATTGGGGGGTAGTGCCCATAAAAAACCTATTTAGAGGTTGATAATTCCACCCATGCAAGGACTCGAGCCCGCAACCTCTGGGTAACCGTGCCAGCGCTCCCACCTGAGCCAATGGCTGAAGTAATTTGCCCCACTCGCAGCACCGAGTACCTACTTTGCAGTTAGGTTTTACATCAGAATTATATCGCTGTACCCACGTGATTATATTCTTTTTAATGCACTAACCCGTGCCAAGGACACTTTTAAAAACCTATTTAGAGGCTAAAAATTCCACCCATGCCGGGACTCGAGCCCGCGACCTCTGGCTAACCGTGAGATGCCAGCGCTCTCCCGACACGACTAGAGTTGTTGTGGAATCATCATCATCTCTTCATCTTCTTCTTTGGTCCTTTAACCACTAGGACAGCATTGGGCCTCAACTATAGATTTCCACTTCTGACGGTGGTTCGTGGCAGCTTCCAATTCGGGCCAGCTAGTGCCGATCGACTTGGCCTCTTGGTCTATATTTTTCTGGTTGTGCAATAAACTGTTCTCTATCCATCTATCTATTGATCTTTTCGAGCCATCATCTTTTCAGCCCGTTGGACAAGGCCCCTTTATGTAAACTCCAGTTGTTTCTGCGTTGCGCTGTGCGGAGTTGTAGAATTAATTATGCTTTTTAAGGTTTCGTACATCAAAAGGAGAAAAAAAATGTTTGGCTTAGCCTTACGAAACTTTACTGTAAGAGTCAAGTTACCTCTTTTTGTAGTTTACCGTCTGCTTTAAACGTCTCATTTGCTTCAGCTACCACTTCCAGTCTAGTGTCTGAGCAACTTCTTTCAGTCTTCATTTCCTTCACGTGAACAAGTGGTTCAGATATCAATTCTTGTAACTCGGAGTCTGAGGCCTCTTCTTTAACTTGTACTGAGTCACCGTCTACGTAGATCGTGTCGTCTGGAGATATGACTGTTTGGGTCAAAGTGGATAGGCATTGGTTGCGGGTGAACTGCTGAAAGAGAAAAATTCAATTGTATTTTTCATTCTGAATTTTTGAAAGTTTATTGCCATGGTGCTCAAATTGATTGAAAGACATCATAGCCAGAGGACTAACTATCGGAAAAGTCATTTTGTTTCCTAAACCTTATGATCCGCAATGATTATTTCTACGTTTTTTAGTGTCGTAGTGTATAGAAGTCGGTTTTTATTTTAATTTTCCAATCAAATTTTGCTATAAATTTTTCACATGTTTGTTTAATTAATGTTATAATTAAAACTGTTTTAATACGGATTTCACTCGTTCATTATATTTTTACAATTTTCCGACGTTTCGGCACTTTTACAGGTGCCGTGGTCTCGGATGTTATGTAGATGTTATGTTTTATTGATATGCAACTTGATAAACTTACTTAATAATTTATCAGAAGAGACTGACCAGGTTTCGCTCTGATACGCAGGGCTTATTTCAATGAATATATGTTGCTTAAATGTATTTAATTATTATTTAAAAATATATATATTCTTGCACTTTTGCTTTTGCTATTTGGTATAAATATATTTTCGATTTAATTATTTATGTACATGCACATACTGACTATATTCCTCATGCAAGCTACTCTATCTCTTTAGCGATCTCTTCCAGAGATCGCTCAAGCGATAAGACCGCCTTCTGAAATGCTGTACATTCTGCTGATTTTGTGTTGTTCTTGTACACGTGTGTGTGGAAGTGTTAATAATTTTTTCATCTATCTATATATCTATCATTTGTATAACATTAATTAGATTTAAGAAATCATGGTTGTATGCTTTTATCTGGTTGTGCAATAAAGTGTTCTGTATCCATCTATCTTATTCATAGTGATGAGCGACATGTGCTTATGAAGGTTTTAGTTCTTAAATAATGTTATGTTACCTGCAAATGCAATGTCTGCGCTCGAAGTGCGCGATCCCGGAACAGAACAAAAGTGTTCAATCGGGCACGGCACTCGTAGCAAATTCTATCATCCTGTGACAGCTAAAACAAAACTGGAAATTTATGTACACATACAACAAAGGATAGCTGCTGATGCAGGTCATCTTACTAACTGTGACATTTAGTTTTAGAACCTACAGTGTAGAATATAGAATCAACATCCAAGGACTTCAATCAATTTCCGCCAAAAACGAGGGGAAATCGATTAAAGACTAGGCTGTTGAAACTAGGTCCAATACTGTAGGTTCTAAAAGTAGTTGCTACAGTTGTCAAGATGTCTCATGTTCACTTTTACATAAAAATTAGCTGTGCCCCGCTGTGTTTCCCGCGGTTTTTAGGAAAAATAATTGATTTTCCCATGGGAATAAGATATTTTCCCACAGTAAAACGTAGCCTATGTGTTCCAGGGTGTCAGCTAACTCCATACCAAATTTTATTAAAATCGCTCCAGCCGTTTTGATGTGAAGAAGTAACAAACAAACGTACCCACTCACAAACTTTCGACTTTATAATATTAGAGTGATGTATGTATTATAAAACAAGTTATGATTTCTTTTCACTTGGTTAGCACCTTGAAGTTAAAAAGCTAAAAACTTGGTGAGCCATAATGAAATAAAAAAGCCTCTTAAAAACACAATTCCTTAAAACATTGATTTAGTCTGTGGTGGAGATTTTATAAGCAAAAAAGTAACTAAAAATTAAATAAAGGTTAAAAAAATAAAGATTTACTATTTTTAATGCATTAACCCGTGCTAAGGACAATATTTAAAAACCTATTTTTTTTTTTTTTCTCTCCGTATCTGCCATCAGCCCATGTTTGGCTATAATCAGATGGTTTCTGGGTAGATCTGGCGTTAGGAGTATAGTCATTGAATTTTTTACTATACATCCTCAGTAGCTTCGTCATCAACAATATTTTGAACATGGTTCAAAATATGTTCAAAATATGTCAGAGATAGTATTATTTGCAGATGACACGTCTCTTATTTTTAAAATTAAGAGACAAGAAAATGACCTTAACAGTACAAATAATGCTCTCTCTCGGGTACTGAATTGGTTTACTTCTAATAACTTATTGTTAAATTCAAAAAAGACGAAATGTATAAAGTTCACTCTTCCAAATGTCAAAACGGTAGACAGCAATGTTTTACTGGGGAATGACAAATTAGACCTTGTGAATGAAACTGTATTCCTAGGTATCACAGTTGATGCAAAGCTTCAATGGGGTCCTCATGTAGAAAAATTAGCAAATAGGCTTAGTTCAGCAGCATATGCAGTCAAAAGAATTAGGGAACTAACTGACGTCGCAACTGCTAGGCTTGTTTATTTTAGTTACTTCCATAGTCTTATGTCCTATGGCATACTACTGTGGGGACGGGCAGCAGACATTGAGACCATCTTCGTCTTGCAGAAGAGAGCGATCAGATTCATTTATAGGCTGGGTAGTAGAGATTCGTTAAGAGATTTCTTTAAAGAAACTAACATCCTGACAGTTGCCAGTCAGTATATATATGAAAACATTATGTACGTTAGGAAAAATATCAGTAACTTTAAAACTTTAGGTAGCCAACACAATGTAAATACTAGAAATAAACATAAACTTTTGTTCCCACTATTTAGGCTGGCAAAGGTTAATACATCCTTCATGGGGCATTGTATACGCTTCTATAATAAAATCCCTGAAGATATATTAAGCTTGCCTGAATCGCGGTTCAAAAAATATGTTAAGCACACTTTGTGCCAAAAGGGCTACTATAACATAAAGGATTATTTAGATGACAATGAGGTCTGGAATGAAAGCCAGTACAATGTATGAGTTCTATGTTCAAAATAATTATGTAAACTATGTTAATTAAGGACTTTTGAAAAGACTAAGTTAGGAGTTTTTTTGTCCATTTTTTCTCCTAAATGATCTAGATTTTGAAATGGACACCTAGTTTGAATTGTAACGTTCATTAAGCCGCAGTTTCTGTGCTACTTTGAATAAAACCTTTTCATTTCATTTCATTTCAATGACGTGTTTTCGCCTCAGTCGCCTGACATTGTGTCTGGTATCAAGCAGTGCAGCAGCCAGTGGATTCTTGTGATGGGCTAGTCGTTCTTTATACCTAAGCCCATACTGTAGGGATCTCAAGGTATTCATGTATCTCATTATTCCTGGTATACCACGCTGCGTTGGAGATAGATCGTAATATTTTATTTTGCGCACGCTGTATTACGAGAAGATTTGATTGACATGTAGAGCCCCAAATTTGGCATCCATACGTCCATATAGGTTTTAAGATCGCATTGTAGACCAGACGCTTGTTGGAGAGTGACAGGTGAGATCCCCGCTCCAACAGCCAGTGTAGTTCCTTGAATCGAGTGTCCAGCTCTTTTCGTTTAGCCTTGACATGGTGCTTCCACGTCAGTCTACGATCAAGGTAGAACCCGAGGTATTTGACACTATCTTTGTGTGGGAGAATTTCTCCACCTAGGCTCACAGGTGGACAGTCACCTCTTCGTAACGAAAAAGTAATGTGGGTGGATTTTGCGGTACTGGTTTTTATTCTCCACTTTCTTAGCCATTTCTCTGTTTCGTCAAGTTGAAGCTGGAGGTTGATTGAGGCTTCATTTGCGTTTTCATTGCATGATAGTATTGCAGTGTCGTCTGCAAAGGTCGCCGTGACAGCGGCAAATTACTGAGGTAAGTCAGCGGTGTAGATGTTGTAGAGGATCGGCCCGAGAACTGAGCCCTGTGGGACACCAGCTTCGCACTCTAGAAGTTGGGACCTGGCTTCCTTTTGCTTAACTTGAAATAGTCTGTTTGAGAGGTATGATTCTATTATTAAGTAGAATGTATGTGGCAGCATAGTCTTGACCTTACACAGCAGTCCCTTATGCCAAACCCTATCAAATGCTTGTTGAATGTCTAGGAAAGCTGCTGAACAGTACTTTTTATTTTCAAGACACTCTCTGACTGTTTGATAAACTCTGTGTACTTGTTCCACTGTTGAGTGACCTTCCCGGAATCCAAACTGGTGGTCTGGAATCGCTTCGACAGAACTTAGTGCAGATTTGAGCCTTGTGCTAAACATCTTCTCCCACAGCTTTGAGAGGACCGGCAACAGGCTAATGGGTCTATACGACGCCACATCATTGGCTGGCTTACCGGTTTTATGCACCATGTTTATTTGTGATATTTTCCATAGATCAGGGAAGTAGTTGTTCCTGAGGGTCGCGTTAAATATTGACGTCATTAGGACTAGGGCCTTTTTCGGTAGTTCTTTAAGGATTCTTGGAGTTATTAGGTCGAATCCTGGGGCCTTTCTAGGATCTAGTTTGGTTATAATTTTCTTTACTTCTCTGGGCGATGCAGGTCTAACTGGTAGGTCCAGCTGAAATGGTTGATTTAGAATTTCGTTTATATCCGTTTCATCAGTCCCTTCGTTAGGCTGAAAGGTTTTTGCGAGGTGATTGGCAAATGTCTTCGCTTTTTCAGAGTCTGTTCGAGCCCAATCTCCATTTTCAGTTCTTATGGGGGGAAGTGTCTGCTGGGGTCTTTTAAAGTTTTTTGTGGCTTTCCAGAGAGAGTGTGTACCTTTTGACATTGGTGAGAGGCTTTCAAGATGTGTTTTTAGGGTTTGATTTTTGTGTTCGTCTATGAGAAGTTTTAGATCCTGTATTGCACTGTTCAACGCCGTCTTATCTAAAGCATGGCGACTAGTTTGCCAAACTCTTCTTAATCTGCGCTTCTCTTGTATTTTAAGTTTGATTTCTAATGGAATATTACAATGTGTGTCATGTTTCTGATGGAGTGCATTTCCAAGCGGCCACTTGGATAGTGTTTGTTAAATGCTTGCAGGTGTCTTCTATTTCATCTTCAGAGTTAAGAGACAATTTCAGGATCAAGTGTTCATTGACATAATCTCTAAAGCTGGACCAGTCTGTTTTCTTGTTTGTCAAGCGTTCGGGCTTTTCGATCACTATAACATTTGTGCTGACTGTAAGTCCTACAATCCTAAAACCTATTTAAAGGCTAAAAAGTGATGTAAGTGATGCAATTTACTTAAGCTAGATGTCGCTGCCTGTATGTAATACAGAGAATAGTGTAAAGAGGTTCGAAATTTCACTGATGCTGGTGAGTTGCCCATTGGCTCAATTGGAAGAGCGCTGGCACGGATAGCCAGAGGTAGCGGGTTCGAATCCCGGCATGGGTGGAATTTAGCCTCTAAATAGGTTTTTAAAAAAAAAAAAAAGATTAAAAAATAAAAACGCCTGTAGGAGTGTTTAAGTGTTATCTTATCATGTTTTTTTTTTATAAATAAGGCTGAAAGTGGTTAAAGTGTTCTTATCTTAATTTTTTACAAAGACGTGTAACACTGTTCCCAGATTACAATTTATGTGTGTTACCATTCAACCAATCAGACGGTCATCGAGAAAGTTGATGATTTTGCAGTATCTAAATAGTAACATCACATGCTGGGGGCCGGTGCCCCTTCGATATCAACCCTTCTATGTCCCCACTGCTCGGCACGGGTCTATTTCTGCATTGAAGAAAGGTTAGGCCATACTCCACCACGGGGGCCAAGTCCTGGTTGGTGAAGGATTGTAAGACAGTGGCGGGCCTTACCGTCAGAAGTTAGCCGCCCATAAGACCTCTAACATGGCATAACAGCTGTCCTTACATTACAGCCGGCACTGACAGGGCCCCATAATTCAATTCAACTTAATTATTTCAGACAATTAATGGTCCATATTTAAAGAAGACAAGCGGAAGACAGGGCGCTATGGCGCTCATTAGGGGAGAGCTATGTCCAGCAGTGGACTAATATAGCCTGAAGAAGAATGGTCCATATTTACATTTCAATACAATATTTTGTGTTATGAATAGTATTATAACGATGTATGTTGGAATTAATCTTGGGCCCCTTCGGCCTTCGGTTGAACCCCTTGGCAGCTAACGAACACGGTGCCCCTACGTTGGGTAATCAAAATTTACTTACAGTAAGTCCAATACAGACATTTAAGAGCTGCGGTGTCAGACAGAGGGCAAAGAGTTGTCTGTCGGCAGCCAGACAGGTGCCACACACGCTAGAGGTGCCTGGCACCGGGGATTTAAGCATTTCCAAAAACTTCCGCACCAGCAACTTCACGAAAACTTTTGACAGTTTGACTGTCTAATTTGTGAGTTTGACACTACACAGACTAGGTACAAACCACAGATTAAAACGACAAACTTCTGTGATTTCTTTCCTCTGTGGATTTTTTTTTTATATTTTTATTTTACAGGACCATGTACGAAACTTAAGTCCTAACTTATTTAAGAAACTAATCTAGGATTAACCTAAACTAAAATTGAAGAGTAAACTAATTTGGATTAAATATTCTTTGCGGATGAAGAAATTAATTCAAATATAGGTACATATATTTCTGCGTGAGACAAAAGTTTTTGAACTAGGAGTGGGTCGTTGTCCGATTTTTCGACGACGAAACGCAACCGTTTTTTCTGAAACGAAAACAGGTCCTCGAAACGGTCCTCGTTCGCAACTGGTTTCATTGTATGCGAACGAGCAAGGCGCAGAGGACGGTCAAACGAGTGCGAACGAGACGAAATCACGAAATGTCGGAAGAAATAAGTTGTTTTACACGATATTCGACTGTATACTCATAGACATAAAGATTACCTTATTGTATCACAGACCGAAACGAACGGAACGAGCAAGGAGCCGACGACGACGTCGCAATGATCTCATTACGTTCTAGGCTCTATTAATATAGCACTAAAGGACATATCCGCGTCAAACAATCTAAGGACTGGTCTCGCGACGAACAAACGCTGGCACTGCTTTAGGGTCGCTGGCACTGCTTTAGAATGAAACGTAAAACGGTCCTATCGTCGCGGAACACAAAACGGTCTTATAAAACGGTTCGTCTTTGCAACGATCACGCCTATTTTGAACGTTATAACCTAAAAATCGTTGACGTGAGATATTCAAAATTTTACAACACTTTCCTAAAAATATTTCACGCTGAGGTTTAAATTCATGGCATTCAAAAAATATATGTTGTAAACTACCTTCCACGTTAGAATTACAGTACGTGCAGGATGCGCCATTTATTATCTTAAGTCTGCTGAGATGAGCCGGAAATTTACAGTGACCGATTCTAAGACGACATAAAGTTGTAATAAAATTCCTTCCTAGGAATTGTTGAGACTTCTCAAACCAAGCTTTAGTTGAAGGTATTGGAGCTATTTCTGCTAACCATTTCCCCTTCAATTCTCTAGACGTGTTTAAATAAATTATCCACCTTTTTATCATATTTACTTTAAGGTTATAAACTAAATCTGTCGGAGGTACCAAGTATTCTGAGACATACAAGGAGTTGCTAGAACGAGCCAATTTGTCAACTAATTCATTGCCGAATACACCTGAATGGCCAGGGACCCAGCACATCTCAACAGTTACATTGTTGTCTAATAAGGTATGTAACAAATGTTTAACATAAAGAACTAGATAATTAGCTTTTGCAAGTATAGCTATAAAGGATATAGCTTGCAATGAACTTGTGACGGTGCAAACCTCTTTACACCATTTTTATTTCTTTTTCTATCTATCATTTTCAAATATTTAAATTTTGTCACTCATTCTTCGATTTCCCTCATTTTTCATCCATTACTACTTTACGCTTTGACCAGATCTGACTTTTACCTGCTTCTCCGTTTATCCGTTTTTATCCAGTTTTTCTGTTTTAATATTACTAAGTACATACAATTCTACAAATAAAATAACAGCTGAAGTCGTTCCAGAGTTTATTTAATAATTATAAAAGTTATAAAACGTTCCAAACTCAAGGAGTCACTCAACACAATAAATTTATATTTATAAAATTCCGGAATGTTAAATATGTACAAAAGTGAGTATAATATAGCCATCACTTCTGCAGAAAATATTGAAAAAAAAATAATTGCAAGTAAAAGCTCTGCCTATGTTGTGAGTTTTATCGTAGAATGCAAATCCTGTTTTTTGGGGGGTTTTAGACCCATCAGTATAGATTTGAATAAAATCTGTTTTTTGACTCAAATATTCTAAGAACTCAAATTTTGAATCAAACTTTGTCAAATTCACACATGAATTTGATATAATACTTTGAAAACTATATTTGAAACAGAGTAATTTGTGTGACCAGAAGACTACATCTTGAAATTCAAAATTTAGATGCAATATAGATTGCTGCAAGGTAGTGCTTACACTTAAGGGTATAGTATTAAAATTAGGGATGTAAGCATTTTCTATAAATTTGGATACAACATTATTGTCTACAGATACCAACTTGAGGGCATACTTTTCAATTAAAAAAGATCTACGAATAAATAGGGGGACAATTCCAGCTTCAACCTCAAGGGAGTTTATTGGCGAAGACATCATACCACCAGTTATGATACGGAGAGCTTTGTTCTGTATGGTATCTAGTTTACGTAATAAAATACTATTTGCCTCATTGTAAAACATACAGCCATAATCCATATGGCTCCTCACAATAGCAATATATAATGTCTTAAGAATTTTAGGATCTGAGCCCCACTTTAGGCCAGCTAATGACTTCATGATATTCAGTCCTAATTCTGCCTTTCTGCATATATGTTCTATATGGCATTTCCAAGAAAGGTCACTATCCAAGTATATCCCTAAATATTTAAAATTTAGTGTGTGTGGTATAGCTTTTTGATCATAGGTAACTTTGGGACTTACTTGATGTCTTTTATTCTTTGAGAATAACATACAGGCACTTTTAGTGGTGTTAACTTCTATTTTAATTTTTGTATTGAGAATATGATAAAGATGAAAAAGGCAATCATTAATGACCAACTCCCCATTAGGCAGTGAATCACACTGTGTATAAATAACTAAATCATCTGCATATAGTAGGTATTTTACTGAATCAGGGATCTCTTTCATTAATTCAATTAATCCAATTATAAATATAAGGGGAGACACTACAGAGCCCTGTGGAGTGCCTCTGTAAGTAGTTTTAGGGCCAAACATTTTATTTTTCACTTTTAGAAAAACTTTTCTATTATTTAAAAACTTAAATAACCACTCTGATATGGAACCTGGAAATCCTAAGTTAAATAAGCTGTTTATTAAATGAACATGGTCTATTTTATCAAAAGCACCCTTAAAATCAAGAAAAACAGCTAATGTGAATTTGTTACATTTAAAACTTTGTTTAATATCCCCTACCAAACATGCTAAGTTATCAATAGTGCTTTTTCCTTTACGAAAACCATACTGGCTCTGCGGAATAAGGTTCTGATTTTCAATTGACCACTCCAAGCGATTCTTCAGCATTCTCTCAAACGTTTTACTAAAACAAGAAGTGAGTGAAATAGGTCTATAACTATTTAAGCTGTTAGTGTCACAGTTAGGTTTAACTAGAGGTACTACAAATTGTATTTTCCAAGTGTCCGGAATAATGTTATCTGACCACAATTGATTATAAATCATAAGTAAAATGTGTTTAGCATCAAGTGACAAACTTTTGATTAACTCATTGGGAAAGAGATCAGGGCCAGGAGCAGACTTTATTCTGCTTCCATCAATTGCAGCTTGCAATTCGTCCATAGTAAATAAATTTCGTAACCATTGTAAAGAAAAGGAGCCTTCAGCAGAAAATTGTTGCACAAAATTATTACTTAGTTAAGTTACTATTCTGACCTGGTGCAATTTTGTCTAAAAAAGAGAGAGCATTAGTTGGTTCAGACAAAAAATGCGACCCAGAGTGAGAAGAATTCAACCATGATAACTTAAACCTACGAATGTGATCCCATATTAATTTACTTGGAGTGCACCGATTGAAACCCGAACATAGATTCCTCCAACTCAGTTGTTTTTGTTCCAATAGTATAGCTTTCTTACGAGCGTCAAGTTTCTTATATAATAAATAGTTATCAATAGAAGGATAAGATTTGTATGAAATAAAAGCTAAATAGGCCTGATCAACAGCTTCCTTACATTTGTCATTCCACCAGACTACAGACCTAACTTTTTTTGTTTTAGTTTTTTTTTTTTTGTAGTTTTGGGAAAAGAGTTAAGAATGTCATCCAGAATTCCCATAAAGTTATTGTAATCACATACCGGGTTGCCGGATGGTCTAAAATCACAAAAGTGGTCAATACAAAGTTCAGAAAATTGATTCCAATTAATTTTTTTCAGATTAACATCAGAAGAGATTGGTTTGGGAATGTCAGATTTAGAAGACTGACTGACAGGAGCATCAAGTAAAGTCGGGGAGTCAAAATATAAACTTACAACAATGGGAAAGTGATTACTGCTGAAAGGATCATCTATAACAGAAAAAGAGCTACTAGAACTCAGCCATGTTGATGCAAAAACTAAGTCCAACACATTACCAGTGCAGCCAAAGGGAGCTAATGTTGTAAGATTGTGATCATTAATACACACAGAATTATGATTTTCCATAAAAGACTGAATTTCGGTACCTCTTTTATCGTTTTGCCTTGAGCCCCATGCAAAATTGTGCGCATTAAAGTCTCCTATGATCAAATAGTTATTAGATGTTACTTTAGAAAAGGCATCTGAGAGTAGATTAATTCTAAAGTTACCATTTGGAGGTGGTGGACAATAACAACATAGAATATCTATAAAATTATTATAATATTGTATAGTAAATAGTATATTTTGGAAATTGTAATCTTGAGAAGTGTTTTTAATAGTAAATTTATGTCTGTTTTATAGCTACAGCTACCCCACCATGAGGTCTGTCTGAATCTTGCCTAACAACATTGTACCCCTTAATTTTAAATTTGTTTGTACTATTCACCCAAGTCTCATTGAATAAAATAATATCTATGTCACCAATAGTATTAATATAATTTTGAAAATGGTCTAACTTTGGGAGTATACTTCTTGCATTCCAATGAATTATTTTTAATGTACTTATAGCTGTGTTATCCATTATTTATTTAAAGAAAAATTTGTAATGAGTAACTCCTTGATTACATTGGTAGTGATACTAGTGCCCTCAGTTTTCTTTGCTAATATATCTACTACTGTTTTTGTTATCATGCCTAACATTTTTTCAGAATTCAGTACATCGACGAATATGGATCTATTGTTTACACTGTCTCTTTTGGGTGCCAATAAAGGCGGAAATTGAGCAATAGTTTTTGCTGCTGCAGCATAGTTGCCCTTGGCAGAAATTCTGTTCTTAATGTCATTGACCTTGTTTGATTTAACTGGGCATACCATTGAAACAGCAACATGTGCACCCTTACAATTAGCACATTTCATATTGTCTTTGTTAGTGCAATCTTTATAAAAATGGTTTTCGGAGCAAATGCTGCAAATTTGTTTACTTTTGCAGGAATTGCTGCCGTGGCCAAATTTATAACATGTGAAACATTGTCTCAGTGGTCGAATATATTCGGTTACATCAAACCACAAGCGATCACAGGTTACATGGTCTGGGAGATGAGAACTTAAGAATGTTACCAAAACCGTCCTTAATGGAGTGAAACTGCCATCCAACTGCCGCTTGGAGAACCTCTTCACGCCTATTACCTCTGCAGTCGATGTCATGTCTTGTAAGAGCTCCTCCTCTGTGAGCTCCACCGGAACTCGAACAATGCCCTGGCGCTCAATAGTGTCAAAAGGAACTTTTGCTGCCCATCCGTTTCTGGCCTGCAAGTCCTTGTCCAAAATAAACGTGTTTGCTTGGTTCTTCGTATTAAAAATTACTTTGACAAAGTTTTGCCCAATGGGTTTGATATACTTTATTCCCGTCATAGTTTGGAGACCTTTGTTCACGCAAACAATGCTGATTTTTGACTTGTCCGAATTTGATACCAGTACCGGGTATTCAGGTAAGTTGTCGTCGTTATATATTGGATGATAATCCTTAAACAGGCCTCTATTTGTTCGCACAAACTTAGCATTCAGCTTGCTGCATGGTTCCTCACCGGTGTCATTAGTGTCCATTTTTCGCTTGGGGGGTTGTTTGCCCCCACTTTTCTCACCCATCGTAAAAAGCGTAGGGAGGGCCCTTTAAGTAAAAAAGGCTGGATATTCAAAGGCAATCAATTTCAAAAATTAAATTTTAAAAAACCCGCCCTCTTATTTTCCGCCTTCCCGCCAAAAAAAAACTTTCCTCTGTGGACATAATTCGATCACAGGATAATATTGTTCTGAACAATATTCAATTTTGGTTGATGCACGTGACTATTCGAACACAATCGATCGATTGTTCTGAGAGAAAATAACTTGAACGCATTCAGTAAGACAATTTCGTCTATTATGTTGGTATTTCGACTGTCAATTAGTAGGCTGCCAAGTTGCCAAGTACCTTTGATTTGGCAGTGTGTTTTGTGCTGTCAATGTGACGTTTAGTGACGAAAATTTCGGCGATTGTTTGTTTACTTGGCGAAATTATAGGGACCAAAGAGTATATAACCACTATAACACAGTGCAGTGAGTCCAGCAGAATTGAATTAATTTGTTTATGTTCATAAAATGCAAGATATGCAGTTGAAAGTTTTCTCTGGACCCGCGCATCTTAAGAGTACCGCCCGTGTATGTAACACATGCCTAGCCGCTGATAGGGAGCTGTCTTCCCTCCAGAAAACACCGGAAGCTATGAACATCTGCGCTGGAATTGCCGTAAGTGAAACTTTTTTTTTTTTATTTGTGAAATATGTAAATATGTACCTAATTTAAAATTCGGATTAAACAGCCGCCCCGACTTTACCCACCAACCCAGGATGGCAGTCCTATTTCCCTCTAACTCGCGGTCTATATACCGGGTGTCAATACAATGTGACACCCTTCATGACCCGTCCCGAAAGCCAAGTATTCTCTGCATGATTATTACAAACAGCTAATAATTTATATTATCTTTTTGATGTTTACCTATATGAACATCTGTTTATTTTGCCAAGTACCTCATGTACACTCCTTTCAGAATATACCTCGGCTACTATCGGATATATTCGTGAAATAGAAATATCGCAACTAATATGTCACCTTATTACGAAAACTTTTCTAAATAGCGAAGAAAAGTTTTCTACACAGTAGGGAGTAGTATTACACTCGTGTGCTTTCCGCGAAAACCGAAGCCTACTCTAGAGTCCGAGGTTTATTCTAAAAGCTAACAGACTATATATAAAGATTTGTTTTCACCCAGTTTCACAGAAATAATACCTTTATTTAGTTTGCCAAATAAAATCACACACAAAAAGTTACATAATAAACGGTCTTTTGGTAGTTAGCCATGTTTTGCTTGCCAACCTTCAGGCGTTTGCTTTGATAGGCAAATATCTTCCTCATGATCTTCCACTCCTCTCTGGGCGTGGAAGTTGAGAGATTGTCAAGCCACCTCTGCCTTTGCTGTCCATGTCTCCGATATTTGCGACGTCTGCCTGCCATGCGAGAGGTCCCGGGTTGACCCCCTGCTGGGGAAAATCCCAGGTCTTGGATTTTTGTGATGTTGTTGTTTCTGGTTCCCACAACACAGGGTATCCTAGTGTGGGGCCAGAAGCAAAATATGTGCCTGTATGTAAATGTTATGTTATGGCTTAATTAAAATAATTACGACAGAAACTGTGACGTAGTGTGACATACATACATTGTGACGGTGCAAACCTCTTCACACCATTTTTATTTCTTTTTCTATCTATAATTTTCAAATATTTAAATTACGTCACACATTCTTCGATTCCCCTTATTTTTCATCACTACTACTTTACGCTTTGACCAGATCTGACTTTTTTACCTGCTTCTCCGTTTATCCGTTTAAATCCAGTTTTCTTAAAATATTATACTAAATCTACAAATAAAACCACACCTGAAGTCGTTCCAGAGTTTATTATTATTTGTAAAGATATCCAACGTTCCAACATAACCTCACCCCTACATCCCAGAGGGGTTGGCAGAGACCAGGGACTGCCACTTGCCACGATCCTGACAGATCACCTTAGCTTTGCTTCATCAACGTTTATAAGTCGTAGCATGCACGCACGGCGGTTCCGGGTACTTTTTATCATCCCCTTTGCTAATACATCCCCATCCCCTATACATCACAAAGTGTGACTTAATCAGATTTACACTTATTACTCTTACTTGACTCCATTGACATACTCTTTCTTGTTATTAGGTCAACTAAGTTAAGAAGATGGTGGAAAAATATACCATGTCTAAAAAGGCAGTACAGCCTCTAAGTAAATTTCTTTAGTATAGATCCAGTGGACATAGTGTCCAGTGGTAACTCAATAATGAATAAAATTTTGTAATGAATATTTTGTACATTAAAGAGAGTATAAATAATTTTGTAATGACATCAGTGTTACATCCTTTTTTTTCATGCAATAATGTGTTCTCTATTTATTTATAAGTGACTAGCTGACCCAGTGAACTTCTTACTGCATAACAGTTGATTCTTTATTATTTTTTTATTTTTCTCTCCGTAAGAACCATCCTCGTGCTTTAAGAAATATTCTAAAAAAAAAGAGTATTAGCGAAATCGGTTCAGCTGCTCTCGAGATTTGCGCTTACCAACACATTCAGTGATTATTTTTTATACTACTAGCTAACCCAGCGAACTTCGTACCGCCTAACAGTCGTTTTTTTTTTTTTTTATTTTTCTCTCCGTAAGAACCATCCTCGTGCTGCAAGAAATATTCTAAAAAGAGTATTAGCGAAATCGGTTCAGCTGCTCTCGAGATTTGCGCTTACCAACACATTCGGCGATTCATTTTTATATCATAAAGAAGATTAGCTTGACTTGTAGAATTTCATCAGTAACAATTGGACCTCTCATTAAATTCAAAGGTCAAAACTCATTTTAAACATGTCAATATCTAACAATAAGGCTCGGTAAAGCTCGGCTTTATGACGAAATGAAGACAAAAAGTTTAGCGTTGTGTTTGTCCATAAAAATGAGATAGGAGGTATTGCCAGATCACAGTCGTAAGGCAAATTGTTACTAACACTATATGGGCCTTGCCTGAAAAAAATTAATAATAAATAAATAAGTGTTACACGTATTCAGTATCGCAAACAGAGACATTCGCAATGGGAGGAATGTCTGACATGCCGATCTTGACAAGACATAGCAAGTTAGAAGAGAGTTAAAAAAAAGTTTCGTTACTTATCTATTGGTTATTAATTAGTGATAATGTGTCATTGGTCAGTGCTGCCTGTCAGCTATCAGTTAATAAAAGTAATGTTTATCTTACAGTTATCAGAGACCAGTATGATCTGCTTTGAGTGTCGAGGTAGGCTCCATGGCTTCATAAGATTCCGGAGTCGTGCACTGCACGCCGCGATGGTGCTGTCAAGGGTCATACAAAAGCGAAAGGTAGAGTGTACTGACCTTTATAGAAATATAGTTAGAATATTTTCGGGGCTTAATCGCGTGGTAATTTATTGCTATTTTACCTCTAGTCCCTAGTCCCTTTTAGTCCATTCAAAATTCTCAACAAAGAGTGTGACAGAATGTTACTTATTAGAATATACCTCGGCTACGATCGGATAGAATCGGATATGTTCGTGCAATAGTAAATGTAATAAGAAATAGTCGAGAAATATTGGAACTAATTTGACACTTAGCCCCTGTTTCACAATGTTCAAATAACGTTCAAGATAAGCTATCCACAACTAGGGCTGCCATTTGTTCTAAATTTAAATAAACTCTCCTGTAATGCGTGTGTTCGTTCATGGCTTCAAATTTAGAACAAACGACAGCCCTGGTTGCGGAAAGCTTAACCGGAACTTTATCGGCAGATTGTGAAACAGACCCTTAATTAAATAAACTTAATAACAAACGTTTTATACAGAGCAGGAAGTAGTATTATACTTTTGTGCTTACGGCTAAAACCGAAGCCTCCTCTGGAGCCCGAGGTATATTCTAAAAGCTAACACTGACTGTAAGTATTTACTTGGCGAAAATCTCAATTCAGGAAGCGGCCCAATGTGTTTTATTAAACTGCAGACGGTAAACTTCAAGACCCTCTCCACGCTAACACGAGCAGACGCATCAGACGACAGCACCATCTATATAAACAGTGACGCAATGGAAGTCAAACAAGAAGCCAGAGACGGGGTACTACTCAAGGAAGAAGGCCAACAGTTACCAGTGACGATAGAGCCTACCCAGCCAGTATTTGAGAGATTGATGGATGACGACTCCATGACAGGTGCTAAGTCCGAAACAGGAGATAACGATGATGTGAAGTCGGATGCAGACTCTGGGGATGGCGACGAAGGACAGGTTTGTAAAGTGATTGGCTCTCATGACTGTATCCCAGAGGGGTAGGCAGGACCCCTTAAAGACTATATTCTTTTTAATGCATTAACCCGTGCTAAGGACAATATTGTAAAAACCTATTTAGAGGCAAAAAAATCCACCCATGCCGGGATTCGAACCCGCGACCTCTGGCTAACCGTGCCAGCGCTCTCCCAACTGAGCTAATGGGCGACTCACCGCCATCAATGAAATTTCGAACCTCTTTGCAATACTCTCTGTATTACGTACAGGCAGCAACATCTGGCTGAAGTAATTTCTTGCAGCCCCGAGTACCTTACTTTGCAGTTAGGTTTTACATTAGAATGATATCGCTGAACCCACATGATTATGTTATTTTTAATGCACTAACCCGTGTTAAGGATAATTTGTGGAATTTCTCTATTTAGCCTCTATTTAGTGTTTTTTAAATTGCCCTCAGACTCCCAGATGTATATTTAAGACATTTCATGAACTTCTGTTATGTGTGGTGTGACATAAGGTGTTTTTTTAAATAGCCTATATATGCCCCGCTGCAGGGCACAGGGCTTCTCTCAGAAAGAGAGAGTATGGGTGTGATTACCACGCGTGCCCACCGCGGATTGGCAATTTCAAGCAATGTGGCAGTTGAACACCTCAGACAAACAGGTTTCTTTATACCTCCCATACAAATTTTGGCAACCCTTTTCGCCCCCTTAGGGATTGAATTTAAAAAAATCCGGTCTTATTCCTTGCCTACAATATAGGTATTTTCTAAGGTTAACACGAGCACTAGACATTAAAAACTAAAAAATAATAAAAATTAATTAAATTAAATCAGTTTTTATACGGATTTATGCTCGCTTATTAAATTTTTACAATTTTCCGACGTTTCGGCACTTTTTCAGGTGCCGTGGTCTCGGATGACTGAAGTGACAGGCGTCTTTTAGAAAGCATTAACGGTTAGTTTACTACCCTCGGCAAAAATTACATAAGTTAATTATGAAGTTACGTTCCAAAATAGGCAAATGTTATAAACGAGCATAAATCCGTATAAAAACAGTTTTCATTACAATATAGGTATTATTATGTATAGATTACAACACCTTCAACGAGCAAAAGTTTATTTTCTTAATTTTATTTTAAACCTACTTCAAAAAAAGGAGGAGTTGAGCACCTCCTCCTCATTTGAAGTAGGTTAAGCACCTTCCGTCGCGTGCATTACTTTTTTTCCCCGTTCCAGCAACGCCACGACCCAAACATCACCACACAGTACACCGCGAACCAAATAGAGCTCGGTGAAGTACTCTCCCACTTGGAACGTACCAGAAACACGACTCGTTACAAGGGAGCTCGACACAAGTGCCACGACTGTGCGCAGATCTTCACTACGGAGCCACTGTACAGATATCACACTCGACGACACAGTGAACCTAATGGACAGTTCAAATGCGAAGTCTGCGGACTGAGATACGCGGACAGGAAGAAGCTGAAACGGCATAGCTCTGGACATTATACGTAAGTTTTGATTGTTGTTATCGTCATTCAGGGCGCTAATTCGGATGCCCCGCCATTCCGCTGCTATAGTTTCGGGAGTGTGGGAAGCTGAGGCACAATTTGACGGTTTTAGACAAATATAAAGATGGATAGATAGACAGGCGGATAGATGGATTGATAGATGGGATAGGTAGTTTTTTATTTTTATCTCTTTTGTATTTTGTTCTGTTGGATATTCGACGATTTTTTTTAAAATAACATTTACATCGTCGGTTTTAAGACCACGGCAACTGCGGCGCTGCCGAAACGTCGGGAATTAAGGTAATTATGTTTTACGTTTAAATTACTTTAGAAAAACGGCGAAACACGTGTTCAATCAATTGTGTTGAAATAGTATATTTCATTACAAGTGCGGAAAGGCTGTCATTGCAAAGAGTTCCGACAAATGTCTACCCGAGCCGAGGCGCAGCCGAAGGCGAGGGTTGACAGTCGGAACAAGTTGCAATGACGGTTCCGCACGTGTACTGAACGACTATTTTTAATACAGTTGCGAAAAAAATAAGCAATTTAATAAAGAAAAATTATTTGGAAAATGTCGGCAACCGTAAAAAAATATAAGCAGAGATTTTTTTTCTTCACCCATTCTAGTAGGCAAAGGGAACTATGCCCATACAGCCAAGTCTGCATTAGATTTTTTTTTATTGATATGAAATGAAAATGAAATTTTATGAGATGAAATGAAACGTAACTTAACTCATTCAATCAAATCATTAAATCTGATATTGAAACAAATTAGTAGCTCATAAAAACTTCTATGATTTTTTTTAGTAAAAACTTCATGGTTGGTTTTTTTTTAATAGACATTATTTTGACAGTTGGAAAAGAAAACGCACGAGTGTGTAATACGCCCACATCCCGCATGCTATACGTCCCTGTAATACGCCACTTTTTGAGCAACTGTATTAAAAAGTATTTATTTTAAGTTTCAAGAAAATTAGACAACATTCTTTATACCTCCTGTTCAAATTTTGGCAACCCTTTTCGCCCCCTTAGGGGTTGAATTTCAAAACTTCGGCCTTATTTCTTCCCTACATAATATATAGACCCTCTGTGCAAAATTTCAGCTTCCTAGGTCCAACGGCTTGGGCTGGGCGTTGATGAGTGAGTCAGTCAGTCAGGACTTTGAATTTTATTTCATTAACCCCCTCATTCATGATGGTCCGACAACTTAGAACAGCTGCTAAAGAGTGTTCTTATTCATTCTGTCTTAGGTCAATAGAAAAAGACAGAGCGAGAATTAGCAATGCTTTAAGTTAGCACACTATTACGAATAAGGGGGATAGATTTTTTAAAAACCTATTTAGAGGCTAAAAATTTCACCCATGCCGGGATTCGAACCCGCAAACTCTGGCTATCCGTGCCAGCGCTCTACCAATTGAGCCAATGGGCGACTCACCGGCATCAGTGAAATTTCGAACCTCTTTACACTATTCTCTGTATTACGTACAGGCAGCGACATCTGACTTAAGCAAATTGCATTACTTACAGCCCCGACTACCTACTTTGCAGTTAGGTTTTACATCGGAACGATATCACTGTACCCACATGATTATACTATTTTTATTTTTAATGCACTAACCCGTGCTAAGGAACAAATTTAAAAACCTATTTAGAGGCTAAAAATTTCACCCATGCCGGGATTCGAACCCGCAACCTCTGGCTATCCGTGCCAGCGCTCTACCAATTGAGCCAATGGGCTACTCACGGCATCAGTGAAATTTCGAACCTCTTTACACTATTCTCTGTATTACGTATAATCATGTGGGTACAGTGATATCGTTCCGATGTTAAAACCTAACTGCAAAGTAGGTAGTCGGGGCTGTAAGTAATGCAATTTGCTTAAGTCAGATGTCACTGCCTGTACGTAATACAGAGACTAGTGTAAAGAGGTTCGAAATTTCACTGATGCCGTGAGTCGCCCATTGGCTCAATTGGTAGAGCGCTGGCACGGATAGCCAGAGGTTGCGGGTTCGAATCCCGGTATGGGTGAAATTTGTAGCCTCTAAATAGGTTTTTAACCCCCTTATTCATGATGGTCCGCTAACTTAGAACAGCTGCTAAAGAGTGTTCTTATTCATTCTGTCTTAGGTCAATAGAAAAAGACAGAGCGAGAATTAACAATGCTTTAAGTTAGCACACTATTACGAATAAGGGGGATAGATTTTACCATCCGGCCTATCTGCAGCCCCTCCCGCCCTTTTCACAGCCGCCACGACTGCCGCCACTGCAACCGCAGCTGCTTCAGCTACTCCCAAATGTACTACCACTACAAAAACATGCACGACGATACCACGCCGCGGCAGTGCCCCAAGTGCCCCAAGTCCTTCAAGTGAGTCTTTCTTTTGCTGTTGTTGAACTAAGATTGTTGCAAGCACTACACTTGAGAGGGCGGTGGTAGCGGAGCGGTGTAGAAAGCCCGCCTCTCAATCGGGAGGTCGTGGGTTCAAACCCCGGCATGTACCAATGACTTTGTTTTCTAAGTTATGTACGTTTGTGAAATTATAGTAGCAATACCACTCGCCGACGGTGAAGGAAAACATCGTAAGGAAACCCTAGGGTCTGAGGTGTTAGCGTACCTCAGCGCTTGCTACGTACAATGGCCCAACTATGAGGCTAAGTGCGGAAATCTCAGGTCTAACTAACTAAGCACTACACTTTTGTATAATAAGCACGCGTTTGTAAGCGCTACACGTTCGAAGCTCTCGTGGCCTAGTCGAACCGAGTGATTGCAATCAAACACTTGAGTTAAGCCGCAACAGGTGCGGGATGGGTGACCGTCCCGTGACTACCGCTAGTGGCATTTTTCCGAGCCTTTCGGTGCTTCGCGAGGCACGTTAAGCCGTTGGTGCAGTGTGTCATGTAATGGAAGTCGTTAAGCCATGTCAGCCTTGGTCCCCGTGGTGGAGTATGGCCTAAGCTTCCTGCGATGCAGGAAGAGTGCTGCTATATTTATGAACTAAAGCTTTCGTAAGCATCGTCGCCGGTTGATCGTCTCTGACCGCCCCAGTTCCGTCTCTACTCACCATGATTAAGCTCTGTGAGTCAGAGCGAAACCTGGTTGGACTCTTAAGACAAAAAGTGACGTAAGTTTACCCGTTACCGGTTTAGTACCCGGTAACAAATGTGTCGATATCAAACCTTGTATGTCCCCACTGCTGGGGCACGGGTCTCTTCCTGCATCGCAGGAAGGTTAGGCCATACTCCACCACGGGGGCCAAGTCCGGGTTGGTGGAGGATTGTTAGACAGTGGCGGGCCTTACTGTCAGAAGTATCAAGCCGCCTTCAAGCTTTATAAGTACTTTCCCCTTATATCGTTAAATCTTTGACTATTTAAAACTGTCGTCACGCCTGTTGAATGTATAATTGGTACACCTGACTCTATTTGCAGGACAAAAAGAGAGTTGACGCAGCACAATCATCGAGCGCACGGCCGCGTGCACCCGTGCCCGCAATGCAAGCGGCAGTACGCTACCAGCGACGGCTTGCAGCGACATAGCCTCGTGTGAGTTGATAGATAGATAGAAAACACTTCATCTTATTCTATAATATAAAAATGAATCGCTGAATGTGTGGGTAGGTGCAAATCTCGAGAGCAGCTGGACCGATTTCGCTAATTCTTTTTTTAGAATGTTCCTTGAAGTACGAGGATGGTTCTTATGGAGAGAAAGATTTAAAAAAAACTGTTAGGCGGTACAAAGTTCGCGGGGTCAGATAGTGTTCTGTAATATAAAAATGAATCGCTGAATGTGTTGGTAAGCGCAAATCTGGAAATCAACTGAACCGATTTAGCTAATTCTTTTTTAAAATATTCCTGGAAGTACGAGGATGGTCCTTACGGAGAAAAATAAAAATAAATTAAAGAATCGACTGTTAGGCGGTACGAAGTTCGCTGGGTTTAATTGTACATAAAAAAAGAAATTAAGAAAGAGATCGTGGCCTAATCGAACCGAGTGATTGGAATCAATCATTAAAGTTAAGCAACAAGAGGCGCGGTCGGGTGCTGGATGGGTGTCCATCCCGTGACTACCGCTCTAGTGACATTTTTTCCGATCGCTCCCGTGCTTCGCAAAGCACGTTAAGCTGTTGGTGCCGGCTGTCATGTAATGAAGGCTCGCCACCGTCTTACAATACTCCACCAACCCGGACTTGGCCCCCGTGGTGGAGTGTGGCATAACCTTCCTGCGTTACAGGATGAGACCCGTGCCCCAGCAGTGGAGACATACACAAAAGGTTAATACAAAAAAAAAGAAATTAGGGCGGACGTTTCAAAACAGCGAACGTAATAAGTGTGGACATGAATACTAACTCAGCGGCCGCCGGCGTAGTTCATATTCATATCGTCACTTATTGCGATCCCTTGTACACTGTGGTTATGTTAACACTCGCGAAGTGCGTTCAATGCTTCGTGGACAAAGTGAAAGCGCGGACGCGTCTCGCCTCGCTGGATTAGTCCGTTTAATAAATTGATAGCGAAAATGTGCAACATGTTTACGTGAAGCAGTAGTGTGATATTCATGTCGACATTCATTGCGTTCACACTTGCTGGGCTCATATCGATATTATCATACTTTACACTTCATATTTAATTTAAATACATATCGTCGCTTATTGCCTTACAATGGCTGTTAGAGCCAATAATTGTAGTATCACTTACGGCATTTAATGTGCCTAGTGTCCTACAACTCAATATAATACCAATACGTAATTATGTCATCGTATAGTATAGCTTCTGCTGGGCTCATAAACATGTCATCATTTATTGCGGTCCCTTTTACACTTTTAATTTGAACATACGTATCATCGATTGCCCTTTTTTATTTATTATTTTTTATTTATTTCTTTTTGGGAAACTTGCAGCTTACATAAACATGGACAGTTCTTAATGACTAACTATAAGCTAAAAATAAGTTTCCCCATATGGTAACTAAACCTTTCGTAAGTACTACAAATTATTTGATTTTAACCTCATCGACTTACTAGGATTTTTGTCGGAATTTCGGCTTCGTTGTGATTCGCAGGGATTAATCACGGAGTAGAGTTTGTTGATATTCCGTCGTTGAAGTTGAAAATAATAACCCTTTAAAATAAAATTGTGATTATTGCCTTGGTAATCATTGAAACACCTTAATATTTACTCATGGCGTTAAATGCGTCTTATAACACATACCTAGTACCACATGATATCTGATATTTAAAAACCTCGTGTCACAGTGTTAGTTATCGAGCTCCTCTGAAAGCTTGTGTATATTTGGTAGGGCTAATAAAAAATCGTCTTTGAAAAAACTACCGAGATTCGATTTCTGAAAAATTTATAACATGTCACTACCTACTACTTTGTACGGAACCCTGTGTGGGCGAGCCCGAATTGCACTTGCCCGGAGTTTGTTATTAAGACCGTAAACGTACGTCTTTTGCAGACACGACGCTAAAGTTCCCGAGCTGGAGTGCGGCGTCTGCCACAAGAAGTACAAAGGGGAGTACAACTTGAAAGTCCACGGACGCGTTCATGAAGCGGTAAGACTATAGAGCCATAGATAGATAGATAGAATTATTTTAAAAAAATAGTCCTTAGCACGGGTTAGTGCATTAAAAATAAAAATAGTATAATCATGTGGGTACAGCAATATCATTCGGATGTAAAAACCTAACTGCAAAGTAGGTACTCGGGGCTGTAAGTGATGCAAATTACTTCAGCCAGATGTCGCAGCCTGTACGTAATACAGAGAATAGTGTAAAGAGGTTCAAAATTTCACTGATCGCCAGTCGCCCATTAGCTCAGTTGGAAAGAGCGCTGGCACGGATAGCCAGAGGTCGCGGGTTCGAATCCCGGTATGGGTGGAATTTTTAGCCTCTAAATAGGTTTTTAAAATTGTCATTAGAACGGGTTAGTGCAACAAAAATAAAATAATCTAAAAAAGAAAGGAATGAAATCGCTGTACCTGTTAAAAGTGTTTTTTAGTATGGTATGCTTCCATAACGTAGTTTATTAATAATTATGTATTGCAACACTCTCCCCCCTTCCGATTGAGCTGTCAAGCCGACCACACTGTATTTTTGTAGCTCCGTATTTTCTATGTAATATTTAATTAGAAAACCATCATCCACTGTATATTTCGTTGGTAAATATAACTCTGGTATGTACCTATATGTTGGCTGTTTCATTGCAGAATACCACCTAGGCTTTTCCTATGATTCTTACACGCAGCGCTATTCGATCTTAGACCTCTAACAGTACCCACCTGATTACATTCTTTTTGTTGCACTAACCCGTGAATATATAAAAGGTTCAAAATTTCACTGATGCCGGCACTTGCCCATTAGCTCAGTTGGGAGATCGCGAACTCGAGTCCCGGCATGGGCGGAACTTTTAGCCTCTAAATAGGTTTTTAAAAATATTACGTAAAATATATAGGAACTTAGCTACTTTTTTAACCTATTTTTTTTATTAAAGGCTTTGGGCCTAGTTAGCGAGTGGTATTGCTTCTATAATTTCACAAATGTACCTACATAACTTGACAAACAAAATCAATCCTTCTTAGTTCCCAACATCGCTCTGTCCGGCTGTCAGTATCTACCTAAAAATGACGTTGTGCTTTAAGTGCAATACATATTTTAAAAACCTATTTAGAGGCTAAAAATTTGACCCATGCCGGGATTCGAACCCGCAACCTCTGGCTATTCGTGCCAGCGCTCTACTTTTACTGTCCTTACCATGGGTTAGTGCATTAAAAATAATAATAGTATAATACATATTTTGTTCTAGTCTTCAGAGGACGCTTACTGCCCGGAGTGCGACATGCATTTTAAGAGTGAGCACCACTACCGCCGCCATCTTGCCAGCGGGAGGCACGTGCCTGTTGAGGACTACAAGTGAGTGGGTTGCCACATTTAAATAAAGAAATATATTATGACAAAATCTTATAAAATGTGTAGTGTTACTTTGAATGACAGGATACGCAATAGTCTGATTAGAGAACGTTGTGGACTGAAAGAGGATGTAGTGACTAGAGTTGAGAAAGGAATGTTGCGTTGGTTTGGACATGTGGCGAGGATGAAGGAAGAAAGATTGACGAAACAAATATATACTGCGAATGTGAGTGGAAGGGCTGGTAAGGGAGGTCCCAGGCGGATATACAGGGTGTCTCATCAAATCGGTCAGTATGGGAAAGTCTGAAACTATAAGACATATGAAGATCTGTTCTGAGGAACCATGTCATCGATTTTGATAACAAGAAAAACTGCACTCATACATTTTAAAAAACATCTGTACTCTTTTCGGGAATCGAACCCGGTTGTTTTGAAAAAAAAAATCTACACTCTTTCTATTTAGATATCGATTGTGTAGGTCTTAAGCAGTAAATGTCTGTATGAAACATGATGTCTAAAATTAATAAAATGCATTGTTTTCACATACTTTAATTTATTTTAGTAGGTGCTCGAAGTTACCACCGACTTTTAATACAATATTCAACACGTTTAGGTAACGATCTTACGATTGCATTTTGTATGAAAACAATGCATTTTACACTATTTTTATTTTTAATGCACTAACCCGTGCTAAGGAACAAATTTAAAAACCTATTTAGAGGCTAAAAATACATTTATAAAAATAAAATGCATTTTATTCATTTTAGACATCATGTTTCATACAGACATTTACTGCTTAAGACCTACACAATCGATATCTAAATAGAAATAGTGTAGGTTTTTTTTTTCAAAACAACCGGGTTCGATTCCCGAACGGAGTACAGATGTTTTTTAAAATGTATGAATGCAGTTTTTCTAATTATTAAAATCGATGACATGGTTCCTCAGAACAGATCTTCGTATGTCTTATAGTTTCAGACTTTCCCATACTGACCGATTTGAATGAGACACCCTGTATATCGACCAAATAGGGGATGTATTAGCAAAGGGGAAGACAAAAAGTACCCGGGACCGGCGTGCGTGCATGCAACGACTTGTGAACGTCGATGAAGCGACGGTGATCTGTCAGGATCGTGGCAAGTGGCAGTCCTTCGTCTCTGCCTACCCCTCTGGGATACAGGCGTGAGGTTATGTATGTAACAAATGAAAAAGTAAAAAAAAACTAGAAAAAAAAAATTAACCATAGTAAGTAAAAAGTTTAAAAACCTTTTTAGAGGCCGTACATTCCACCCATGCCGGGGTTCGAACCCGCGACCTCTGGCTATCTGTGCCAGCGCTCTTTCCAACTGAGCTAATGGGTGACTCACCGGCATCAGTGAAATTTCGAATCTCTTTACACTATTCTCTGTATTACGTACAGGCAGCGACATCTGGCTGAAGTAATTTGCATCACTTGCATCCCCGAGTACCTACTTTGCAGTTAGGTTTTTACATCGGAATGAAGTAAAAAGTTTATTGACCACTAGGTGGTGCTCGCGACTGCGTCTGCGCAGGATTAGCATTTCGAGTAGCTTATACTATTAGAGTGGCGTATAAGAGGTTTTGGCAGCGCACGCCAGAATAGCTCGCAGATGTTACATTTTTTCTCACGTACTTGAAACTTATCGCCATATTTTGGGCAATTCACACAATGTCCTCATAAATTGTAGCCTGTGTGTTATTTAGTATTCTACCTATAAGTAGTTGTTATTCTATATATTATGAGCTCAAGGCCTGACCACCTGCGGCCATTAATTATAATTACGTTGGAGGGGTGCTGACGTGTAGGGAATGTGGTCGCACGTTATCAACCCTCGTATGTCCCCACTGCTGGGGCACGGGTTTCTTCCTGCATCGCAGAAAGGTTAGGCTATACTCCACCACGGAGGCCAAGTCCGGGTTGGTGGAGGATTGTAAAACAGTGGCGGGCCTTACTGTCAGAAGTTATCAAGCCGCCCATAAGACCTCTGACATGGCTTAACGACTGCCATTACATGACAGCCGGCACCAACGGCTTATCGCGCCTTGCGAAGCACGGAAGCGCTCGGAAAAATGCCACTAGCGGTAGTCATGGCACTGTCACCCATCCTGCACCTGACCGCGCCTGTTGTTGCTTAACTCAAGTGATTGATTCCAATGGCTTGGTTCGGCTAGGCCAAGCCATATGCTTGTGACAGGATAAACAATACAGTGAAATAATAGAGTCATATTAGTCCGGTAATGGTCGTTTCATTCACACTATTGGCAGTCCAGTAACCAATCGCATTGCAATGGTATAACCCATGCTACTTAACTCGGCGCCTCGCGCGGTTCGATCTTCTTCGCGAGAGATGCCTATTTAAATTGCGCGGGTTGTACCCCTGGAATGACATTGTACTGCGATTGCTTTGTAGACTGCCAAATTGAGGCAAATAACAACCACGGTCGTGCTTATATAACTCTATTGAAAAACTATGTAAGTATTAGACTCTAGGCCGGAAAGCTTGGAGAACCGCGAGGGAGGCCTATGTACTGCAGTGGGCGTCAAATGGCTGCTGATCATAGCAAAGGAGAGAGCGGAAATCCTCGAGCGTGACCGTAAAGATGTGGCGAGCACATACCAACTCTGCGCGCGCCCTATAAATTCCAACCGTCCTGCATCGCGCAAGCAAAGTGTTTCACAGACACCATAAATATAACGTCCGACTAACAACAGTCCAGTGCGCCCTCCTCGGCCTCGAGGGGGGTCGCTCCCGATGTGGGTTTAGGGGTCTCTAGGACCAAAACCAGTCCCAAGTGGTGTTTAGTGGGTAGGCGCACTTCTTGTGAGTCCCACATTGGCAGCACGGCCGGGTCCGTGCTGTTATGCATGAGCATTCACCACCTCCCTCCCCCGTGTCCTCCGGAGGGTGCCCTTTATAGGGTTAAAAAAAAAAAAAACAACAGTCGGACCTGCCGCCGTCACCAGGCATACTATCTGCCTGGCGGGATATTTAGTGGAAGAGCACGATCACCCGCTCTTCGCGTCAAATGGTTGATGATGATGTGCAGGTTTGAATGCGACTACTGCGGCCAGCGCTGCGTCCAGAAGTCAACGCTGCGGACCCACATTGAACAGAAGCATCTGCGTCTTTCCCGGTACAAGTGCGAAGTCTGCCACGAGGTGAGCCTTTTCCTTTCGGCCGTCATGGCAACTACATTTCGCAACTAGTTGCGAAAAAAGATTTTTTTTTTTTGTTCGCAACTAGTTGCCAACAAAGAATACTTTATCCGCCACGGCAACTGAGTTTCTCAACCAGGTTGTGAAAAGGGTTATTTTATATTCTTTCTTGGCAACTAGTTGCGACAGAAGCAATGGGAAGTTTTATTAATTTGTTGATAATGTTTGCGGTCAATCCATACATATAAGTCCTATTTCTAGAATTACCGGCCAGGGTTATTTTTAAATAAATTTATAGATCATTTTTTGTTGTATTGTTGTATTAGATGAGGACTACATTACTTCATGGTTGCGTAAGAAGAAAATAGATTCTTCTACTGCAACTGGCGTTTTTTAAAAAAAAATCCTTGATGGCAACTAGTTGCGTATAAAGAAAAAAAAATCTTTTTTCGCTACTAGTTGCCGACAAAGAATAAAAATTCCTTTTTCACAACCGGTTGCGAAATTTAGTTGCGATGACGGCCGAAAGGAGCTTTTCGAAATTAACCCTTGTAAGTCCCCACTAGCGCTGGGAAGCGCTCGTGGCCTAGTCGAAACGAGTGATTGGAATCAATCACTTGTGTTATGCAACAACAGGCGCGGTCAGATGCAAAATGGGTGACCGTCCCGCGATTACCGCTAGTGGCATTTTTCCGAGCGCTTCCGTGCTTCGCAAGGCACGTTGGCTGTCATGTAATGGCAGTCGTATAGGCGGTTTGATAGCTTCTGACAGAGGTCCGCCACTGCTTTACAATCCTCCACCAACCCGGACTTGGCCACCGTGGTGGAGTATGGCCTAACCTTCCTGCGATACAGGAAGAGACCGTGCCCCAACAGTGGGGACATACAAGGGTTGGTATCGATGTCACCAATGCTGGGGCACGGGTCTCTTCCTGCATCGCAGGAAGGTTAGACCATATGGCATGATTTAAGTTATGTTTAGAATTTTTTTAAGCCTCAAAAAAAACATGCTGGACTTTCTATATAACAACATTATACTCATTATACTATTTTTATTTTTAATGCACTACTAACCCATGCTATGGACAATTTTAAAAACCTATTTAGAGGCTAAAAATTCCACCCATGCCGGGATTTGAACCCGCGACCTCTGGCTATCCGTGCCAGAGGGCGACTCACCGGCATCAGTGACATTTCGAACCTCTTTACACTATTCTCTGTATTACGTACAGGCAGCGACATCTGGCTGAAGTAGATTGCATCACTTACATGGCACGGATAACCAGAGGTCGCGGGTTCGAATCCCGGCATGGGTGGAATTTTTAGCCTCTAAATAGGTTTTTTTAAAACATTATACTCATGTTATACAAATAATAGTACATTAAGGTACTAGTGTGTACCATTGGTGATTACCGCCGAGGCAAGAGAGCCAAGGACGGTAATAATCATCAATACACACGTGTATCATACGACGTTTTTCGACACACTTGTGAATAAAATAACAATAAAAACTCATTATAACTTCAATAGATAAAACGAGTTGTGAAAAATGTTTCGCTATGGCGGGAAAAATAATCAGTTTTCCTATGCGATCGTCCCAGTGTTGCCAGTTACGAAACCCGAAAATGCGGTACCTGTACTTTAAAAAGCGGATTTTCACCAAAAAAAGCGGATTTTTTTATTATTATATAATATTAAACAATAACGATTGTTCTTTTTCCGTTTACAGGTCTAATTTTTTTATTCATGCCAGGATATGATAATCTATAATATAAAAATGAATCCCCGAATGTGTTGGTAAGCGCAAATCTCGAGAGCAGCTGAACCGATTTCGCTAATTCTTTTTTTACAATATTCCTTGACGTACGAGGATGGTTCTTACGGAGAGAAAAATAAAAAAATCGACTGTTAGGCGGTATGAAGTTCGCTGGGTCAGCTAGTCTATAATATAAAAATGAATCGCCGAATGTGTTGGTAAGCGCAAATCTCGAGAGCAGCTGAACCGATTTCGCTATTTTTTTTAGAATATTCCTTGAAGCACGAGGATTGTTGTTACGGAGAGAAAAATGGGAAAAAAAATAAAGAATTGACTGTTAGGCGGTACGAGGTTCGGGTCAGCTTTTATAAACAAAACGGAATATGCTATCTAGACTTAACTGAAGAGCAACTAAACAAACTTGAGCGCCTCCAAAACTTTGCTATAAGCTTTATATTTGGCTTGCGTAAATATGACCACATTTCCGAATTTCGCGCTAAGCTCAAATGGCTCCCCATCCGCCTCCGCAGGAATGCTCACATCCTTTCGCTGCTGTACTCAGTGCTGTTCAATCCAGCCACTCCTCTTTACCTCAAAGAGCGCTTTAGTTTCCTGAGTGACTCCCATAGCCGGGCACTACGATCCGACCAGACTTTAGCGCTGAAAACACCAAGTCATACGACAAGGTTTTTCAGTAGCTCATTTACTGTAAGGGCCGCCCGGCTGTGGAATGACCTGCCGGTTGCAATAAGGCGCTCCCCATCTCCGGCTATATTTAAAGCCAGAGTAATGGAATTCCTTCTGTCTAATTAAGTAATTTTGCTGTAAGTAGTCATTCACTTCTCTTTACATATATATTATGTAGGTATATAACCTTTTCTTGTTCATATAACACACTTGTTATAAGACACTATTTATGTATGTATATGTAGATATTTATTTAGAGTATTTAAGTATGATTTATGTAAGTTTATTATTAGGTACGTATACGTACTTTTGTCTATTAATATTCGTATTTGCACCGGCTACCCGTATCTATTTCTCCTCGGCAAATTCTCCAATTTGAGGTTGCCTGGAAGAAATTGCTTTTAGCAATAAGGCCGCCAATTGTATTTGATCTTTTGTATCTGCCGTTTTTGTAACTATTTTTCCGGTATACAATAAAGAATATTCTTATCTTATCTTAATATGCATAGATAACCCGATCAAAATTTGCACGCACTTCTTGCTTTGCTGTTGTGAATGGATTTAGACTACACGCATGCACGCACAGTGCACCGTCACTATGCGCCAAACGGAAACAGACTTGTTGAATGAACATGACATTGAGCCAATTTCGAAAAAAGCGGAACCGCGTTACTAAAAAGCGGAAAGCGGATCCACTATCAGAAAAGCGGAAATGCGGTACATCTGGCAACACTGTAGGCCACAGACTAAAGGGATGCTTTTTTTATTTTCCGCGCATAGGATTTGCGCTTATTCTGCCACGTACAAAATGAGGAATTTAAAGTTTTCTTTTATTACAGAGACAACAAAAGTTATATTTGAGTGAAAGTTTTATTAATTAAACACGTACGATACGCGCACCAATGTTACACACTAGTACCATAATGTACTATTATTTTTTATTTATGGCACTCATTAGGGGAGGGCTATGTCCAGCAGTGGACTAAGATTCTTTATTAATAATTAAGGTGCTGGTCTCTATTTCAGAGTTTCCACACGGCTTGGGTGCTGAAGAGGCATCACCGGCTGCGACACACTGAGCGGCCGCCGGCGAAGCGTCACGTCTGTTACGTTTGCGAAAAGGATTTTAGGGTGAGCGGTGACCCCTTCGGCCACTTTCGAAAACAGAACAGAATTATTGTCTTAATCTCATACCAATTTTTGCCGGTTTTCGTACTGATGATCGAGTTCTGATTTCTAAATAGCGCGGGTTGCTTCTAAGCATGTAATTAAGCAAGTACTTATACTCACGCAATCTTTTGCTCTTTGGTATCAATAGATTTGCGATTTTATTGTTTTTGTTCATGCACCTACCGACTATATTCTTCATGCAATCCTCTCCATCCAAAGGTTGTCTGAAAGAGATTAAGCGATAAGGCCGCCAACTGTATAACATTAATTAGATTTAAGTAATCATATAGGTTGTGTAATATGCTGTTCTCTATCTATACCCGGCGTTAGATTGCTTATTTGTATAATAATATGTCGTCAGGCTGTACTAGTCCACTGCTGGATATAGCCCTCGCCTAATGGGCGCCATAGCGCCCTGTCTTCAGCTTGCCGCATACAGCATCTGCCGGCAGGTTTTCGCAGATCGTCATCCTACCTAGTCGGATGGGATAAACAAATTTATATATAGCAACGAACTGAAGTAAATTCCCAAATGTTTCGCATCGCAGTTACGGAAATCGCTCGACGAGCACATGAACACGCACCTCGGCGTGCGACCGTTCCAGTGCAAGCTCTGTGGCGCCACCTTCGTCTACTCGGCGGCTCTCTACAATCACAACCAGCTGGTCCACTTGAAAAGGAAGAGGAGAAAGAGGAACGATAGGAATAAAGAATAGAAGAGAGACGATGGATTTTATTACACAAGAACATCCTACTAATATAATGTTAAGGGCTAGGGTTTTAGATTTGGAGGTAAAACGCCGGTTTTTGACCATGCTCAAAGGCGCCTCAGTCCTATTGCCGCGCTCACTCAAGACGGTGGTGGATATAGACGATTATGGGGTGCAAAATGTCCTAAATATACTAATAAAAAAGACTGAGAGTCGATGCGTGTAGAAATATAAGCCAGAAAATGAACATGCAAATAAATTTAAAAAAAGATGGAGTCACTGAGCGCATGCTCAACCGCGGCTCGGCAATTTGCCGCGCGAAACATTCTAATTGCAAATCCTACGACCGAGCATGCCTCGCGCGGCAAACGTCCGAGTATGCCTCGCGAGGATCCTCGCTCAGTCAGTACGCGGCTGCGCGGCTCGAGGCCGCGCACACACGCGCTTGCCTCGGCCGAGGCACGTCCTGACCGACCGAGGATTTTACTCGCGAGGCAGCCTCGCGAGGATCCCCGCTCAGTCAGTAGGCGGCTAGACAACTTCTCAGGATTTATTCACGCAGGGCCTGGTTTGCAGGTCTTCACGAAACGAAGATTCCTATCACAGGTCCAATCGAAGACCGATAGTATCTGAGGTCGTAAGTTAACTCGTTTCGCTGGTAGGTTCGCTCGAAGTTTACTCTTGGCAAGTCAGTTCAGTCTGAACTGACTGCGTGCCGCGGCGGCCGCTGTTTATATCTACCGGCAAGGGTTCTCAAACATTCCCGCAAGCACCTTCCTCAGTGCATGTGGCAACGACTCTAGAACAGCTTCTTGTCATTGTGAGCCCTATGCTAGTAGATATACGAGTCATTATTGCTTGCAGCGATACTAAATCGAAGCATGCAGCGACTATTCGATAGGCTTCCAGAAGGCTCTATTCTAGATGGTTCGTGAGGGGACCGTGTACCTTGTAGTCTGGTTGGTTGTAATGTCCTTGCATGTTTGCTGTAACACAAGATGTCTTAGTTTGCCCGAAACGTAAGTGCCGGTCTAGAACTTGGTACCCACTCTGGGACCAACAAAAGGGGACTAATGAGACGTCGTATCTATTCGAAAAAAGAAAAAGAAAAATCGAAATATTGTATGGACACAGGCGTTACTGTGCGGAAATCCATAATAGCATTTAAATGTGAAAATCACTTTGCTGTATTCCGCCAAAAATGCCACAAGCACCATGCGGTTAGTTAATGCACCGCCGCTGGAAAAAGTGGGCAGGAGGGCGGTGCATTAACTAACCGCATGGTGCTTGTGGGATTTTGGGCGGAATTTAGCACAGTAATTTTGTCATTTTAATGCTACTATCGAAATGGCTTAAGATTTGGCGAAGTTATACGAGAACATAGACAGATAAAGTGAAGTTGTGTAAAAAGAGAGGCCTTTGTGTGGACCATCTATTCCATTCTATGACGGAGTTCTCTCTAAGTATAGGTGCGTTCAGCAGGGCACGTGCCGCCCGCGCTTATTGCAATCATATCGGCGTCCACTAATGTCCGTAACCACGAGCGCTTTGCTTGAGTAACAATTTATAGTCCCCAGGCATCGGACAGGCCTGGCGTGAAATTTCTCTTTATAGTGGAAGAGCACGATCACCCGCTCTTCCATATATACTCAATGGGAAGCGCTCGTGGCCTAGTCTAACCAAGTCGTAGTCCACTGCTGGGCATAGCCCTCCCCTAGTGAGCGCCATAGCGCCCTGTCTTCAGCTTGCCGCATCCAGCATCTGCCTGCAGTTTTTCGAAGATCGTCATCCCACCTGGTCGGAGGGCGTCCTACACTACGTTCGTCGAGTCGCAGTCTCCACTCAAGAACACGTGTGATGCCAAGTGATTGGGATCAATCACTCGAGTCAAGCAACAACAGGCGAGGTCAGGTGCTGGAGCGGTGACCATCCCGTAACTATCACTAGTGGAATTTTTTCCAAGCGCTTCCGTGCTTCGCAAGGCATGTAAGGCGTTGGTCAGGCTGTCATGAAATGGCAGTCGTTAAGCCATGTCAGATGCCTTATGGGCGGCTTGATAACTTCTTAAGCTTCTTACAGTAAGGCCCGCCACTGTCTTACATCCTTCACCAACCCGAACTTGGCCCCCGTGGTGGAGTATGGCCTTACCTTCCTGCGATGCAGACCCATGCCCCAGCAGTGGGGGCATACAAAGAGTTGATAGCGTTACTAAATCACGCAATAACCGAATTACATGAAACTTGACGGACAGATAGACGAACATCTGATTTGAGAAATGGAATACTGGATATCTCGGTAATGCATTCCCGTGGAATAATTTCTAACGGAGCTGTGGATTAAATCTAGTAGTACGTAAATACTTACTACGAGTAATATATAAACGCGAAAGTTTGTACAGTCTATTTATTCTTACTTGTCCAATTTAGTAAACAAGATTCTACCCGTAAACTGTAACTTTTTAGTCCAAAACTGCCATATCTCCATAAATGAAGTAACCTGGAACACTCTTTTAGATAACACGCTGCCAATTTTATAAACGTAGTTCATGAATTTGCGAGAAAATGTCTAGGCATCTAATCTCAATTTTAAGGTTAGAATCTTGTTTACTAAATTGGACAAGTAAGAATAAGTAGACTGTGATAAATGGGTGGATGAAATGAAAAGGTTTATTCAAAGTAGCACAGAAACTGCGGCTTAATGAACGTTACAATTCAAACTAGGTGTCCATTTCAAAATCTAGATCATTTAGGAGAAAAAATGGACAAAAAAACTCCCAACTTAGTCTTTTCAAAACTCCTTAATTATATATTTATTATAAAACATAGAACTCATACATTGTACTGGCTTTAATTCCAGACCTCATTGTCATCTAAATAATCCTTTATGTTATAGTAGCCCTTTTGGCACAAAGTGTGCTTAGCATATTTTTTGAACCGCGATTCAGGCAAGCTTAATATATCTTCAGGGATTTTATTATAGAAGTGTATACAATGCCCCATGAAGGATGTATTAACCTTGGCCAGCCTAAATAGTGGGGATGGATGTTTGTTACTCTTTCACGTAAAAACTACTGAATGGATTTTAATGAAATCAATGATAATCCTGCGTGGGCGAAGTCACGGGCACCAGCTAGTCGAATATAAAACTTAAAGGTGTTATTTAGAAGAATGCGACTCCCCTAATGCAGTTTGTAGTCTGCGTGTATTTCCATGTTTGTGACGTCATTGTTACATCTAGTTACCATAGAGTAAGGGAGGTATCCTAGTTTGGTACCAAGACGTTGTGTTGAGTAGAAGTGTTATTTTTAAACCCCTTCCCACATACCATCATTTCAACTATGGCTGGGAAGTATTGTGAAGGATAGGGTTGTAGAAGTATATCATGAGTTAACTGACGGAAACGCAATATCTGATGATATGAATATTGAGTACAATCGTAATTTGTGTTGATATAAAAGTCAGACTAATACGAAGCGAACGCAACAAGTGACGGTATGAATGTGCATTTTGACTGCTCGACCTAAATTTCAAGGCTGCAACGCTTAGTTTTTTCACAAATTCCCTTAGACTATTGAACTTGTATTTTATTTATATGGGAAAAATCCTACGTTTATATATCAATACCTCCGTTCAGTTAGTGCATTATAGTACCAGGACAGATCCCTGGTCACGTGGGATATTTTTCATACCATTGACGAAGATGGTTCGATGTGGACTTGAAGCAGCAACGAAATTAAATCGCCATGTTCATGGAATTGACATTGTACCACAATACAATAGCAGAATCCAGGCCCAGGAGTTGTTATACAAAAACCCTGTGGCTGAAATAGTGAAAAACGCGATCGCCAATGTCTAGCTATAAAAGCGTCAAGTACTTACTGCGTATAGTCTTTTAATTAGGTACACATCATTCTGTGATGCATCTTGTTGCTCTAATAAATGTCTTTCTTTCTTTTTTTTTTCTTTCTTTCTTTCTTTCTTTCTTTCTTTCTTTCTTTCTTTCTTTCTTTCTTTCTTTCTTTCTTTCTTTCTTTCTTTCTTTCTTTCTTTCTTTCTTTCTTTCTTTCTTTCTTTCTTTCTTTCTTTCTTTCTTTCTCTCTCTCTCTCTCTCTCTCTCTCTCTCTCTCTCTCTCTCTTTCTTTCTTTCTTTCTTTCTTTCTTTCTTTCTTTCTTTCTTTCTTTCTATCTTTCTTTCTTTCTATAATTGATGGAGTTACGTATGTGTGACTTCTTCGCCTCTTTTGATAGCCGCTACAATATTAGTACCTACAATTTATGTAAAACGTCTTCAATATTCAGACGATCACCATTACCGCAAGCTTATACATTCATATGGTCACATATTGCGATTACACGTACACCAGAATTCGTTTAATTCATATCACCACTTATTGCTACATTTAAACTTTATTAATTTCCTATGAAGATAAGTTATTATTCAAGTAAGTGTAAGTAAACTGATGCACGACGAAGTCACGTTAAAACATCAAACAAATCACGAAGTAGTTCTTCGAGCAGTCGAGATGGAATTGTTTAACTGGCAAAGCAGTAACGACGCGTCTTGCCGAGAACAAGAACGTTTACCCAACATCCTTGACCGAGAACCTTGGCAAAGCAGGAGCGATGTGCCGGGAGCCTCGGTAAAGCAGTAACGACGTGCCGAGGACCTTGGCAAGGAGCGACGTGCCGAGAACCTTGGCAAAGCAGGAACGACGTGCCGGGAACCTTGGCCAATAGGAGCGGTATTCGGGGAACCTTGGCAAAGCTCGAGCGATGTGAAGGGAACAATACGTAAATAACGTTATTAAATATTAAAAAATCTATTTATTGAAAAGATCGTTTAAAATTTACTCAGACAAAGGTCTTGTTTATAAAAACACGATTCCTCTAAAGCACTCCTTAGAGGTACCTAGTTCATTTAATTTGTGGCAGTGCATTAATTTTTTCTTTGTAAAATCTTCACCACAAACTATTTTAATGAGAGTTTTTCGAGTGCCTCACAGAATTGTTTTTATAAATTAATTACGGGATTATTGGCTAGCATATTACATATTTAACCGTGGAGGAATTTGGAATACCATAGCGTTGGGAGCAGAGGGGCGATTGAAGCCGATTTGCGTCATATTTGTACTGTTACTAACTGACTTTCCGTGCTACGCAAGGCACGTTAAGCGGTTAGTGCCGGTTGTCATGTAATGGCAGCCGCAAAGCCATGACCGAAGCCTTATGAGCGGCTTGATAACTTCTGACAGTAAGGCCCGCCACTGTAAGGCCCGCCACAATCCTCCACCAACCCGGACTTGGCGCCCGTGCTGGGGTATGGCCTAACCCTCCTGCGATGCAGGAAGAGACCCGTGCCCCAGTGGGGACATACAAGCGTTGACATCGATTCTATTATTCTGAATTGTAAGCACGAGCGATCCGGAACATCTGTACGGGAAACGCTCCTCCAAAGATAACTACTTCTCTCCCAAATCTAATATGCCCAACTCCTCTTTGTGTTTCCACAGATTGTGATTGTACAGAGCAGCGCTGTACATAAATGTAGCCCCGCACAGACTGCATTGGTAGGGCCGCGCGCCGAGGTGAAAGTTCATGTGGTCGCTCAGAGATCTCTTGACCTGTAACATGAAAACTAAAATTAAACAGACGCGACGACAGTATCAAATAATCAAAGATTTAACGATGTTAGCGAAAAGTACATATTCTTCTTCTTCAGGCCATATTAGTCCACTGCTGGACATAGCCCTCCCCTAATGAGCGCCACAGCGCCTTGTCATCTGCCATGGTTTATTTATGAAATTAAATGAAATGAAAAAGTTTTATTCAAAGTATCGCAGAAACTGCGGCTCAATGAACGTTACAATTCAAACTACGTATCCATTTTAATGACGGCCTCGGTGGTGCAGCGGTTTGGCACGCTGACTGTAAAACCGAAGGTCTCGAGTTCGATCCCAGGCCGGATCAAACTAGGAAACGAACTTCTCTAGTTTGTCTCGGGTCTTGGATGTTACATATGTATTTATTGTATTAAATCTATCGTCGAGTTAGCACCTGTAACACAAGTCATTTAGTTGTACTTAGTATAGGTACAACCTCTGGCTATCCGTGCCAGCGCACTTCCAATTGAGCTAATGGGCGACTCACCGGCATCAGTGAAATTTCGAACCTCTTTACACTATTCTCTGTATTACATACAAGCAGCGACATCTGGCTTAAGTAAATTGCATCACTTACAGCCCCGACTACCTACTTTGCAGTTAGGTTTTTACATCGGAATGATATCACTGTTACCCACATGATTATACTATTTTTATTTTTAATGCACTAACCCGTGCTTAGGAAAATTTAAAAAAACCTATTTAGAGACTAAAAATTCCACCCATGCCGGGATTCGAACCCGCAACCTCTGGCTATCCGTGCCAGCGCTCTTCTAATTGAGCTAATGGGCGACTCAACGGCATCAGTGAAATTTCGAACCTCTTTACCCTTTTCTCTGTATTACGTACAGGCAGCGACAGGCAGATAGTGGAATTTTTCGCCTCTAAATAGTTTTTTTTAAATTGTCCTTAGCACGGGTTAGTGCATTAAAAATAAAAATAGTAAAATCTACATAATTTTGGAGATAAAATGGACAAAAAACTCCAATTTAGAGGCTAAAAATTCCACCCATGCCGGAATTCGAACCCGCGACCTCTGGCTATCCGTGCCAGCGCTCTTTCCAACTGAGCCAATAGGCGACTCACCGGCATCAGTGAAATTTCGAACCTCTTTACAATATTCTCTGTATTACTTACAGGCAGCTAAAATTGTCCTTAGCCCGGGTTAGTGAATTAAAAAAAATATAAAAAGCTTAATATATTTTTTAATACAGTTGCTCAAAAAGTGGCGTATTACAGGGACGTATAGCGTGCGGGATGTGGGCACACTCGTGCTTTTTATACCTTTCCCGCACTCGTGCGTTTTTTTTCCCAACTGTCAAAATAATGTCTATTAAAAAGAAAAACCAACCATGAAGTTTTTACTAAAAAAAAATCATAGAAGTTTTTATGAGCTACTAATTTGTTTCAATATCAGATTTAATGATTTGATTGAATGAGTTAAGTTAGGTTTCATTTCATTTCATCTCATTAAATTTCATTTTCATTTCATATCAATAAAAAGATTCTACTGAAGACTTGGCTGTATGTGTGAAGAAAAAAATCTCCGCTTATATTTTTTTACGGTTGGCGCCATTTTCCAAGTAATTTTTCTTTATTAAATTGCTTATTTTTTTCGCAACTGTATTAAAAATAGTCGTTCAGTACACGTGCGGAACCGTCATTGCAACTTGTTCCGACTGCCAACCCTCGCCTTCGGCTGCGCCTCGGCTCGGGTAGACATTTGTCGGAACTCTTTGCAATGACAGCCTTTCCGCACTTGTAATGAAAATACCAATTCGTAGCTTACCGAAAAGCTTTTCCCACACGTGTGGCAGACGTGCCTCTTGTGGGGTTGACCCTTGTGAGTTATACGCTTGTGCTGGTTCTTATGAGTGTCTGTGATGAAACCCTGCAAATAACACAAAATATAAGATAAGATAAGAATATTCTTTATTGTACACTGGAAAAACAACAAATACAAAACATTTGCAAATATACATAGTACAATTGCCGGCCTTATTGCTAAATATTTCTTCCAGACAACCTTACGATGGAAAGTTGCTGAAGGAAATTAGAAAGACGCGTAGCCAGTGCAAATTTGAATATTTATACATACTTACAACTTAATAATAAGACACATACCGTTACTTATATAAACTTACATATATATCTTATAATAAAATTCTACGCAAGACAAAGAAAGTAATAACCCCTATACACAAGAGGACAAAATTTTAATGACTAAACTAATAAATAAAGATCACGAACTGTGCTTTTAAACACATTCTATTGACATTATTAGTAACATTCAATATCAACTCTTGTATGTCCCCACTGCTGGGGCACGGGTGTCTTCCTGCATCGCAGGAAGGTTAGGCCATACTCCACTACGGGGGCCAAGAGCCTGGTCCAGTGACTCGCGGAATGTCGTATCGAGACCCAAAACGTACTTCTTCTTTTTCAGGCTATATTATGTAGTCCACTGCTGGACATAGCCCTCCCCTAATCAGCGCCATAGCGCCCTGTATTCAGCTTGCCGCATCCAGCATCTGCCGGCAGTTTTTCGCAGATCCTCATCCCACCTGGTCGGAGGGCGTCCTACACTACGTTTGCCGAGTCGCGGTCTCCACTCAAGAACACGTTTACTCCAACGATAGTCGGTTCCTCGCGAGATATGGCCAGCCCACTGCCACTTCAGCTCGCTGATTCTCGATACAATACAATACGATACGTTACAATATAATAATAGACAGCACAGCACAACATAGTCTAGTAATACTGTACCACAAAATGTAATGAAGCGATCTTGAGTTATATAAGGGAACATTTTTAGAATATTTTCGGAGCTTAATCACGTAGTAATGACAATGTTTTCAAGTCGCGAAAGTTTAAAATATGTAATATAAGGAAAAAAGATGATGACTTACCTCGCCGCAGATCTCACACTTGTGCGTGGGCAGCTTGATGTGTTTCCGATCTATATGCCTTCTCAAAGTCCGCTTGTTGTCGAACTTTTTGCCGCAGTCATCACACTCGTGGCTGTGAGCGAATTTCATTGAATTTAAAACTGTAATTTTTCAAGTAGCATTTTTTCCGAGCGCCTCCGTGCTTCGTAAGGCACGTTAAGCCGGTGGTGCCGGCTGTCATATAATGGCAGTCGTTAATGAATGAATGAATGAATGAGAATTCTTTATTGCACTAAAACAAATTCGTACAAAGGCGAGCTTAATACTAGATAGTATTTTCTTCCAGCTAATCCACGATAATGCGGACAGTCGAAGGGGTAGTGCCAGTAAACAACATAATATAAGAGTGATTTATACATAACCTAGGTTAACTAAATATTACAAATATAATTTAAATACACATACAAATATAAAACAGCACAAAATATATAAAATGATACTCAAATACATATTTACTGCAATCTACATACTAATAATCAATATTACTTACATCAATACTATAATAATATAATACGCCCGTTAAGCCCTGTCAGAAATTGCCAATTGGTGGTGGGCACACTTGGTAATTACGCACATACTCTCTCGCTAAGAGAAGACCGTTTCCCTGCGTTGGGATGTTTAATATGTACACTGCATTCAGTTTCGTTATTAGTGACCTTGCAACAAAGGTCTCGGCACGGACTTTTCCCGCCACCCATTGGTTGGCTAGAATAAAACACTGATTAGTATTACAATATTCGTACAATATTTAATTGGTGCAATAAAGAAGTGCGTTCGCGCGTCACAAGTGATAGACACACAATTTATAGCTCCGTCGATTTAAATCAAATCGTGTTTAAAAAAGCGTCCTCACCGATATCCATTGGCACAATTAAGTCGACAATAATATTCTCTCTATAATAAGTTATAATAACAATATAAGGTCAGTTACCCATCCAATAACCGGTTATCACCGGTTTTAAAACCATAACCGGTTTTACCGGTTTTTTTTAATGAATCCGGTTTCAACGATTTTATAAATAAAACCAGTTTTCAAGGGTTGCGAAATGAAACCGGTTTTCTAAAAACTTATTTTAAAAAAACCGGTACTTCTAATAAACCGGTTTTCACGACTTGTGCTCACCAGTACGCCGCCGAGCCGATGTGTCGTCTATCGTGCTTCAAGTGGTAGCGCAGCCCATACTTGTCTTTGAATTCCAAGTTGCAGACGTCGCAGGCGGCTCTCTCACTTATTTTTACCTTGCCCGAGTGTTCCTGGAATATTGGTATTTATACATTAGATTAATCCTACAAATATCTACTGTTATACGATATTTTTTTATTTTTAATGCACTAACCCGTGCTAAAGACAATTAAAAAAAAACCTATTTAGAGGCTAAAAATTCCACCCATGCCGGGATTCGAACCCGCGACCTCTGGCTATCCGTGCCAGCGCTCTATCCAACTGAGCTAATGGGCGACTCACCGGCATCAGTGAAATTTCGAACCTCTTTACACTATTCTCTGTATTACGTGTATCACTATTCCCAGATATATTTATGAAATTAAAACATCTCTGACTGAAAAAAAAAAGTATTACGTACAGGCAGCGACATCTGGCTGAAGTCGATTGCATATATCTACAGTCTATTTATTCTTACTTGTCCAATTTAGTAAACAAGATTCTACCCGTAAACTGTAACTTTTTAGTCCAAAACTGCCATATTTCCATAAATGAAGTAACCTGGAACACTCTTTTAGATAACACGCTGCCAATTTTATAAACATAGTTCATGAATTTGCGAGAAAATGTCTAGTTTAGGCATCTAATCTCAATTTTAAGGTTAGAATCTTGTTTACTAAATTGGACAAGTAAGAATAAATAGACTGTACTGTACTTTGTCGTGCAATTATGTGGATCAGTAACACTGTCGTGTATCAGATATCCGCGGAAGTGTGATACATATGACGCCTTGTGTCTATACCGCAGAGGTAAGTTAACATTCCGGTTTCGCACACAGACACGTGAATCCTGCTAATACTATATACGCGAAAGTTTGAAAGCTTGTCGTCTTCGTCAGGCTATACTAGTCCACTGCTGGACATAGCCCTCCCCTAAAGAGCGCCACGTTGTGCTATCATAGGGGGTAACGCCCATAATCCCCACGCTGGGCATGCGGGTTGGGGATCGCAGTTCGGTGGAATTGTACTGCAGGGGGCGCTGCTGCCCACCCCCCGGTTTGTGTCCCTTAGTCGCCTTTTACGACACCCGCGGGAAGAATTGGGTTGGTGCTATTCTCTAGGCCGACACCACACAGCAAGTCAAGTGTACTTTTGTCAAAGCTTACATTTGAAATACCAAATGGTAAAACCGCCTAAAATGATGCATCACTCAATCTGCGACGACAAAAATATAGGCGCGACGAAGGAGCGTGTTAGGTTGCACATGTAAGACCGAAAACCAACTCGACATTGTTGGATACATAATAGAATTTTGCTTAATTTTTCTGCAGTCAAAACTAGTTGTGACCGTTAAAGAGTTTTGACTGTAACATATACATAGAGATCACAAGAACCCTTTCAACTTTTTGAGATACGGTAGCCTAAAAAAATTGCTGAATGAGACGAAATATACGATGGTCACTTACCAGACGGACGTGCGCGCGTAAATTATGCTCTCCTTTGTACAGGCGATGGCAAAAGCTGCACTCGACGCTGGGCACTTCCGTATGTCGTCTGGAAAGGAAAGGATAATCAGATGCCTTTTGTGGCAACTTAGGCGGTGGTAGCTTACACTACAGGCGGTGGTAGCTCTGTGAGTAGTACCATGGACTCGCAAGCGAGAGACCCAGGTTCGATCCCGAGTGCGGGCATGTACCAATGACTTTGTTTAATATCAAAGTTACGTACATTTGCGAATTTGTAGTCGCAATACCACACGCTAACGGTGAAGGAAAACATCGCGAGGAAACCCGCGGCTTGGTTGGCTCCGCACGTATTGACTCGTCTTTCCTGTGGGCTAGGCCGACTAAGCTGTCAAGATGGTATAGGTGCTGGGCAAGCCTACACCATCTATAAAACCATGTCCCAGGCCCTACAGCGTCGGAGTGGTCCCTTCACCCATCTAGTGTCAGTGAAGATACCACTGGACGCTGTATAAATAATCTCATTACAGTGCTACACAAGAAATAAGTCTCGCGGATATACCTGCGCAGATGACCAAATTTTGGATGTGCGGCAAGTTGATCGACCAATCAGATAGTTTCATTTTATGGCAGGCCGCGCGCCTTTGTTGCTATTGGTTGATTCAACGTCATCGATGCAGGCGACTATTAGTTTGGCAATATTAGCGTAAGCGAAATAGGTAGCGCTACTGCGGCAATCAATTTTGCACCTTAACCGTATCGGTTAAAGATCATGTTGAATGTGCTTATAGCTTCGGGTACTTTCGTTTCACTTCTTCGTAGTCTGCGCGAACGTAGATTCCCGAAGGGACTTTTATGATGTGTAGTACTGTACGTAGATGCAAAAAGGCCAATACTACTACCACTACTACTAGACACACTACAGGCAGACCCTACCTTAATACAGTTATACTAGTGCGGAGGGCGGTGGAACTTTTCTTGCACGAAACTATAATAGTTACGACTTATCTTTCTTCTTCTTCAGGCTATATTATGTAGTCCAATGCTGGACATAGCCCTCCCTTAATTAGCACCATAGCGCCCTGTCTTCAGCTTGTTTTTCTGCAGTTTTTCGCAGATCGTCATCCCACCTGGTCGGAGGGCGTCCTACACTATCTTTGTACCATGTAAATGTTGAACAAGTGAAACAATAAATTTAATTTCATTTCACTATTAGCCTGTAGTGTAGTGTTTCTTTTTTTTTGTTTCTCTTATTAAGTATTTCGTTTATTGCTGTTGTGCTCATATTATGACAATGTATCTGTTTATAAAGAAAGGAATGTTGCGTTGGTTTGGACACGAGGAGAGGATGAAGGAAGAAAGATTGACGAAACAAAAATATTGCGAATGTGAGTGGAAGGGCTGGTGAGGAACGTCCCAGGCGGACATACATCGGCCAAATAGGGAATGTATTAGCAAAGGGGAAGATAAAAAGTACCCGGAACCGGCGTGCGTGCATGCAACGACTTATGAACGCGTGACTTTAGTGGACATGCTCTATATAGAGAGCGAAAGAGAGGAGGAAGAAAGAGAGAGAGATTGAAAATCGTGCCGCTGAGTCAGCTGCCTTTTGTGACAATTTAGACACACCACAGGCTGAATCTATGTCTGCGTTTTGTTTCATTTATTGTACACTAGCTATTGCCAGAGACTCCGTCCGCGTGGACTTTAGTAGCTACAAAATTTTGCAACCGCGTTCACTTGCCCCTTAAGGGTTAAATTAAAAATAAAAAAAACGGCGAAACACGTGTTCAATCAATTGTGTCAAAAGATTACACTTGAATTTTAAGTTTCAAGAAAATAAGACAACATTCTTTATACCTACCATAAAAAATTTGGCAACCCTTTTCGCCCTCTTGGAGGTTTAATTTCAAAATATCCGATCGTATTCTTTGCCTACATTATATACAGACCCTCAGACCATAATCTAACCGAAAAATAAACGTCATCTGCCACAGATTACCCAGTCAGTGTTGCCGCCTCGACTAAATGTTTTATCCCAAACAAGGAGATACCACTTTCTCCTCTTTCCTATCCGTAACAGAAAGGCGTAAGTGGAGACATGTAACACTTGTTTAGATATTGGTGATAGTATCGGGGGACACGGCAGTGACCCCGACAAGTCGAGCGCGAAGCAAACACTGCCGTATCATCATCTTTACTGGAACTGTAAAATCCAAAATTTCAAGTCTGTAGGTCATTTAGTTCCGAAGTTAAGCGACAGCAAAGTTTCGCATTTATGACACTCGCTCACTGATGATCATCAATAGAACTAGTACTTCTCATATACTCAGAGAGCTGAAATTTGGTACAGAGTTGGGTTTAATGGCCTCATAAAGGGAAAACTATAGAAACTAGGAAATACGAAGATCTGCCAAGTCACACAACATTATCTATAATAATAAAGAAATCTCGGCAAGGAAACTTAGACTTGGCAGGACTTTGTCTAGATTTCATTACTTTTTAGAGATAAACGAGCAGCTGCATCGAGACTTGGCTACTTTTTTACAGAATGTTTTTGGTGGGATTTGTATTACCGCTTTATATGTTGCTTCAATGAGGGTCTGACAGTGAAGACGCGGCTGCATACTTCGCACTGGTACCGCGCGTGGTGGGTTCGGTGGTGCATCTTCAGAGCGGCGAAGCTCCTGCGAACAATTGACATCTTCTTCTTCAGGCTATATTATATAGTCCACTGCTGGACAGAGCCTTCCCCTAATGAGTGCCATAGAGCCCTGTCTTGCCGCATCCACATTACCCCCCAACGAACATTTGACATCTTCTTCTTTTTCAGGCTATATAAGGCCACTGCTGGACATACCCCTCCCCTAATGAGCGCCATAGCGCCCTGTCTTCAGCTTGCCGAATCCACATTACCCCACCAATGAACATTTGACATCTTCTTCTTCTTCAGGCTATATTATGTAGTCCACTGCTGGACATAGCCCTCCCCTAATGAGCGCCATAGCGCCCTGTCTTCAGCTGGCCGCATCCACATTACCCCCCCCCAATGAACATTAGACATCTTCTTCTTCTTCAGGCTATATAAGTCCACTGCTGGACATGCCCCTCCCCTAATGAGCGCCATAGCGCCCTGTCTTCAGCTTGCCGCATCCACATTACCCCCCCAATGAACATTTGACACCTTCTTCTTCAGGCTATATAAGTCCACTGCTGGACATAGCCCTCCCCTAATGAGCGCCACAGCGCAAGGTTGTGCCATCATTGGGGTGTAGTGCCCATAATCCCCACGATGGGCATGCGGGTTGGGGATCGCAGTTTGGCGGAATTGTACTACATTTGACATGACTTTGACAAATGAAATCCTACTAATATTATAACCTAGCTGACACGGTGAACTTCCGTCACTGAATACGTTTGATGTTACTATGGCAACGCAATAAATAAATATCTTAGAGATAGGCTAAGAAGAAAATTGGCTGAGAAACGCTCGTGTGGAACCAAGAGATTGGAATCAATCACAAAGGTTAAGCAACAGGCGCGGTCAGGTGCAGGTTGGGTGACCATCCCGCGACTACCGCTAGTGGCATATAGTCCGAGCGCTTCGGGGCTTCGCACGGCACGTTAAGCCGTTGGTGCCGGCTGTCATGTGGCAATGGCAGTCATTAAGCCACGGCAGAGGCCTTATGGGCGGCTTGATAACTTCTGACTGTAAGACCCGCCACTGTTTTACAATCCTCCACTAATCCTCCTGCCCTCGTGGTGGAGTGTGGCCTAACCTTTTTGCGATGCAGGAAGAGACGCGTGCCCCCAGCTGTAGGGACATACAAAGGGTTGATATCATGTATTTTACACATTTTCACTCACATGAAGGTCTCCGAGCATTTGTGGCACGGTCGCACCGATTGGTCGTGCTTCCGCTTGTAATGCTGCTCCATGCGACTGAGGATGTATTCGACGCGGTCGCAGTGCATGCAGTCGTAGCGGCTGGAATTCATAAAAGCATATATTACATACATCATTTTTAACGCACTAACCCGTGCTAAGGACCATTTTAAAAACCTATTTACGATACGAACTATTTAGAGGCTAATAATTCCACCCATGCCGGGATTCGAACCCGTGACCTCTGGCTATCCGTGCCAGATACGGACGCACGGATAGCCAGAGGTCGCGGGTTCGAATCCCGGCATGAGTGGAATTTTTAGCCTCTAAATAGGTTTTTAGCATATATTACACTTGAATTTAAAAAAATAGCCCGACTACCGAGTGTTAACTAAGAAACAGGCGGGACCAAATTACTCGTTACTTCGTTGAATTTGGGGACCCAAATTCCCGCCCGCTTGGTAGTTAACGCTCAGAAGACATAACATAACATTTACATACAGGCACATACATTGCTTCTGGCCCCACACTAGGCTACCCTGTGTCGTGGGACCCAGAAACAATGACATCACAAACATGTAAACATCCAAGACCTGGGGTTTGTTTTCGTCCCCAACCAGGGTTCGAACCCGGGACCTCTTGCATGGTAGCAGATGCTCTACCGCTACGCCACAGAGGGCGTCATGATGCTGTTTTTAGGGTTCCGTACCTCAAAAGGAAAAAACGGAACCCTTATAGGATCACTTTGTTGTCCGTCTGTCCGTCTGTCAAGACCCTTTTTCTCAGGAACGCGTGGAGGTATGAAGCTGAAATTTATATCAATTACTCAGGTCTACTGTCCCTTGAAGCTGTGAAAAAATCAAACTTCTAAGCCAACGCAATCAAAAGATACAGCCGTTTATGCCGCAAATTTTCGACACTTGCAAGGGAATCAAAACCTACAGGGTGCTTCCCGTGAACTCAGAATCTTGAAATTTGGTACGAAGCAACGTCTTATAGCATAGATAAAGGAAAAATTACGAAAACCATAAATTTTTAGTTACATCACATAATATATATTTTTTTAATAATTTTAAACTTACTACCCATTTCCTCATAAACGCGTAGAGGTATTAAATTGAAATTCATACCAAATACTCAGGTCTATAATACAGGTTTGTACGGAACCCTCGGTGCGCGAGTCTGACTCGCACTTGGCCGGTTTTTTTTTTTTCATTTGATACTCAAAGGTTTTGTTTAGGTACAATAGTTATATGCACTCACGCAAAACATGACGAATCGATTTAGATCTTAAATCAAAATCTGGTCACGGAGTTAGGAGTTATGTTTGTAATATAAGAATATTATTACTTTTATATTATTCTTAGACATTACAGGGTTGAATTAAATAAAAAAAAGACTGGATATCTCTGCCTCTCAAAACAAACCAATAATCTCTACTCAAAAACAAAACATCAAACTCGCAATCTCACCAAAGCAAGAAACTGAACAAAACAACAAACTCGCAATCTCACCAAAACAATAACTGCGCAGATTTAACAAACTCCGAAACTAAACAAAACAACATACTCGCAATCTCACCAAAACAATAACTGCGCAGATTTAACAAACTCGGAAACTGAACAAAAAAACAAACTCGCAATCTCACCAAAACAATAACTGCGCAGATTTAACAAACTCGGAAACTGAACAAAACAACAAACTCGCAATCTCACCAAAACAATAACTGCGCAGATTTAACAAACTCCGAAACTGAACAAAACATACTCGCAATCTCACCAAAACAATAACTGCGCAGATTTAACAAACTCCGAAACTGAACAAAACAACATACTCGCAATCTCACCAAAACAATAACTGCGCAGATTTAACAAACTCCGAAACTGAACAAAACAACATACTCGCAATCTCACCAAAACAATAACTGCGCAGATTTAACAAACTCCGAAACTGAACAAAACAACAAACTCAACAGCAAAACAACAAACTCGCATTCTCACCAAAACAATCATCATCAACCCCTTATGTTCCCACCGAGGGGAACGGGTCTCTTCCCTGAGAAAGGTATAGGCCATACTCCACCACGGGGACCAAGTCCGGATTGGTGGAGGCTTGCAAAACTAGTGGCTGGTCTTACTGTCTGACGTTTTCAAGCCGCCCTAAGGCCTCTGACTTGGCTTAACGACGAAAACAATAACTACACAAATTTAACAAACTCGGAGACTGAACAAAAACATTAACTCGCAAACTCAACAACACTCACGTGTAATGTTTGGCGGTGTGAATTATCAAGTCCTGCGATTTTCTGAAGCGTTGCTCGCAAATTTCGCAAACTAACGCGCCTCGTTGCTGCAACAAATATAAATATGAAAGTAAAACTGTCTTCTTAAATATATACATATATAGATATACGAGTACGATACATCTACTAATTAGGTTAGCTGGTAGATAATGCTAAGCGGCATTAAGCTCGCCTATGTGCAAATTTTTTATGACTTTTAATAATTTATATAAATAAAATTCAAAGTCCTGACTGACTGACTCACTCATCAACGCCCAGCCCAAGCCGTTGGTCCTAGGAAGCTAAAATTTTGCACCCTCTGTGCAAAATTTTAGCTATATATAATGTAGGCAAGGAATAAGACCGGATTTTTTGAAATTCTACCCCTAAGGGTGAAAAGGGTTGCCAAAAATTGTACGGGAGGTATAAAGAATGATTCCTAATTTTCTTGAAACTTAAAACAAATACTCTTCAACACAATTGAACACGTGTTTCGCCGTTTTTCTAAATTTAACGGGGTTAACTTAAAGGAGTGAACGGGGTTGTAAAATTTTGTTCCTTGAATCTTTTCCACGCGGACGGAGTCGCGCGCAAAAGCTAGTAATATAGATAGATAGATAGATAGATAGATAGAGAACACTGTATTGTACATAAAAATGGAAATTACACAGATATTTCTTAACCTAAGAGTACAAACGGCGGCCTTATCACTAAAAGTGATCTCTTCCAGACAACCTATAATAATAAAATATATAAATATGTATAATGTAGTATAAAAATTGTCCTTAGCACGGGTTAGTGCATTAAAAATGATATAATATATATTAATTAATTATTAATACCTAACATTAATTAATTATTAAAACCTTCACTCAAAACGGACTCCAGCAGTGGACTAATATAGCCTGATAATGACGATGATAATGAATTAACATCAAAGCTGGTTAGTTTCACAATTAAAAGATTATGTTATTATAACTATTTTTCCGGTATACAATAAAGAATAAAATAAATAAATATTCATGGACATTATACACAGATCGCGTTAGCCCTATACTAAGTACAACTAAATGACTTGTGTTAAAGGTGCTAACTCGACGATAGATTTAATACAATAAATACATAGATAACATCCAAGATCCAGGACAAAATAGAAAAGTTCGTTTCCTAGTTTGACCCGGCCGGGGATCGAACCCGAGACCGTCGGTTTAATAGTCAGCGTGCCACACCGCTGCGCCACCGAGGCCGTCGAAGGCCGAGAATATCTTATCTTATTATGTGGCGAAGAAACGAACAAAGAAACTCCTTAATTATCTGCAGTCCTACCGCGTATTAATGTACCAACCTCACTATGAAGCCTGTTATGGCACTTCAAGTTCGCCTCGGCTCTAAAGGTGGTCGCACATTTGTCGCACTTGAGCGGCGCGCGCTTATAAGCGGGCGTCGCCCGCTCGCGCGCTAGGAAGCCGACCGCCTCCTTGTGGTCAATCTGCTTCACGGTGAAGTATTGCCGTTCGCTGAGCGGCTTCTTTGGACGGCCAGGCACGCCGATTTTCTCCTGTAAGAATAATTGCACTGTACAGCTCTGTTAATTAACATAACATCGCAGTTTGGTGGAATTGTACTGCAGGGGGCGCTGCTGCCCACCCCCCGGTTTGTGTCCCTTAGTCGCTTTTTACGACACCGGCGGGAAGAATTGGGTTGGTGCTATTCTATAGGCCGACACTACACAGCAGGGAACATGGACGCTCAACAAACAATATAATGCACAAAATAAAAGTTGCACAAAGAGCGATGGAGCGTGGCATGCCGGGCACATCGCTTGTGGACCGCGTACCCAACGTAGAAATTCGTCGAAGAACCAAGGTTGAAGACGTTGGTAAGCGGATCATAAAGTTATAGTGGAGATGGGCGGGACATATGGCTAGAAGGGAAGACGGCCGGTGGACCAGGGCAGTATCGGAGTGGTGGCCATGGGAGGGAAGGAGATTGGTAGGCAGACCACCGACACGATGGTCAGACGACCTCGTGAGGGTTGCGGGTCAGAAATGGATCAGATAATCACAGGACCGTGAGGAATGGCGCAGAAAAAAGGAAGCCTATTCCCAGCAGTGGGTTAATGTGGGCCGATTATAGTTATATAGATAAAAGTCAACTGAAATGGTAGTAAAACTAAATATTACTAAATTAACTCCAAAGGCTGGTTAACACTTATTACGTTACCTGCACTATTACAATATGCGCGATATCGCTTGAAGCAGCACGCTCTGGAACCTCGTTCTGGCCAGTTGATATCTCACGGCTTACTTCAATATCCTGGCCAACTGATATCTCCTGGCCAACTGATATCTCCTGGCCAACTGATATTTCCTGGTCAACAGGTACCTCATCTTGCACCGATATCTCCTGGCCAACTGATACCTCATGGTCAGTTAGTATCTCGTGTTCAACCGACATCACCTGGTCAACTGATATATCCGGGTCAACCGGCATCTCCTGGTCAGACGATATTTCAACCAGTAACTCCTGCCGATCTGGTGTCTCCTGGTCAACAGTTATCTCATGGTCAACAGATATCTCATGGTCAACAGATATCTCATGGCCAACTGGTATCTCCTGGTCAATCAACATCTCCGGATCACTTTGGTCATCGAAGTCAGCACTGGTGTCGTTATAATGATTCGACTCAATTTTCGGCTCCATTTTGAAGTCGAAGCCTTTCGGGACCTAGAAGGTGTCAAAGATGAGGTATTAATTACTCTAAATTAAATTTACAAATCAAACGAAAATTATTATTCAAAATTACACAGATACTGTGACTCGTCGAACGTTACTAGTAAAACGAGGTGTCCATTTCAAAATGTAGATCAAAATGAAGAAAAAAATGGACAACAAAACTGAAAACTTCTTTAATTAAGTATCGTTATCATAGTTTTCAACCCTTGTATGTCCCCACTGCTGGGGCACGGGTCTCTTCCTGCATCGCAGGAAGGTTAGGCCAAACTCCACCACGAGGGCCAAGTCCGGGTTGGTGGAGGATGGTAAGACAGTGGCGGGCCTTATTGTCAGAAGTTATCAAGCCGCCCATAAGGCCTCTGACATGGCTTAACGACTGCCATTACATGACAGCCGGCACCAACGGCTTAACGTGCCTTGCGAAACACGGAAGCGCTCGGAAAAATGCCACTAGCGGTAGTCACTGGAAGTATCAAAATACTCTAAAAAGACTCAGTTAACGTATTATTCTAAAACCTAGTACTGCAATGCATTGAAATGACATTAATTCCAGACATATGTTTTCCTTAAAAGCACACTTGGCCAAAAAGGCTACTACTTCTAAGGCTACTGTAATGTTATAGTAGCCTTTTTGGCAAAGTGTGCTTTACACATTGTTTGAATCGCTTTTCCGGCAAGCTTAGGATATATTCAGGGATTTTATTGAGAAACGTATACAATGCCCCGCCAATGTCTTACAATCCTCCACCATTTTAAATAAACCTATTTAGAGGCTAAAAATTCCACCCATGCCGGGATTCGAACCCGTGACCTCTGGCTATCCGTGCCAGAGGTCGCGGGTTCGAATCCCGGCATAGGTGGAATTTTTAGCCTCTAAATAGGTTTTTAAAATTGTCCTTAGCTCCACCAACCCGGATTTGGCCCCCGTGGTAGAATATGGCCTAACCTTCCTGCAATGCAGGAAGAAACCCGTGCCCCAGCAGTAGGGACATACATGCAATGTATGTGCATGTGAAGTATGTGACTGTTAGGCCCCTCGCCCACGGGCTACTTTTTGTAGCGATGCAGTCGCGATGCTGTCGCGCGTAGCATCGATACAGACGCGAAGCGGTCGCTAGCTGTGTGCCCTCGCCCACGTAATCACGATTCAGTCGCGATGCAAATGCGATGCCGTCGCGCTTCTGGCGCGATGCAAAAGCTATTCAGTAACGGCACAAAAATGCCTACGATCACCATAGTTGCAAGATGGACTCCGTTGAGGCAACATTAGTCACGTTGTCTTTGGTGCTGCTTTTTCGTTAGTAGCGCGTTGGCATCGCTTCTGTAGCGCGTTGCAAATGCGACTCAAGCGCGTTCGTAGCGATGCTGTTGCGCGTTTACGAAACGCGCGACAGCATCACTACAAAAAGTCGCCGTGGGCGAGGGTCCTAAAGTAGGCCAAATATATTGGACCAATATGTGTTTAACATAAGCTCCAAATACCTTAAGCTCTGCTGAAGAATCTAGCGCCTCATCCTCTGAATCTGACATGGATTGGTCCTTCTGTTCATGATCAGAGTTATCAGCGTAGATGTGGTCACCGTCTTTAACAGTCCGAATTTTGCGGTCGGGCATCGCACCCTGAAAGCAAAGTGAGGGGTATTTGCAAATACTTTTAGACAATGATATGTTTAATATTTACATAAAATTCATTAATCGAATGTTGATTATTACTTAGTTTTTAGGGTTCCGTACCTCAAAAGGAAAAAACGGAACCCTTATAGGATCACTTTGTTGTCCGTCTGTCCGTCCGTCCGTCCGTCTGCCAAGACCCTTTTTCTCAGGAACGCGTGGAGGTATGAAGCTGAAATTTATATCAATTACTCAGGTCTACTGTCCCTTTAAGCTGTGAAAAAATCAAACTTCTAAGCCAACGCAATCAAAAGATACAGCCGTTTATGCCGCAAATTTTCGACACTTGCAAGGGAATCAAAACCTACAGGGTGCTTCCCGTGAACTCAGAATCTTGAAATTTGGTACGAAGCAACATCTTATAGCATAGATAAAGGAAAAATTACGAAAACCATAAATTTTTAGTTACATCACATAATATATTTTTTTTTAATAATTTTAAACTTACTACCCATTTCCTCATAAACGCGTAGAGGTATTAAATTGAAATTCATACCAAATACTCAGGTCTATAATACAGGTTTGTACGGAACCCTCGGTGCGCGAGTCTGACTCGCACTTGGCCGGTTTTTTTTATAAAGGCTTATATTATTATTAGCGCAGGTAAAATTGTTTACAGAGTAGACTTATCCCGAAGGTCATACTAACTTACCTTACCCGAGCGTAGCTGAGCCCTCAACTCCTCTTCTTTTGAGGCCAGCGAAGGATGTATCTGTATTTTTATTTCCGTACTGGAGTGATTCAGCATCTTGTTATTAGCAAATTCACTTTTGAGCACCTGTAATATGAACATTAAGTTTCAGTTAATAAATTATTGTGAATTATCGAGGCCGCCTATTATTCCTTTTAAATTTTCTCTTATTTCTGACTAGATGACCCAGCGAACTTCGTAGCGCCTAACAGTTGATTCTTTAATATTTTTTTTTATTTTTCTCTCCGTTTAGAACCATCCCCCTACTTCAAGGAATATTAGAATATTAGGTAGAAAGAATCAATGAAGAATGTTAACTAATTTTGATTATTAGCACTCCATATTCTCTGTCAAAAATAAAAAATACCAGTAAAAGAATTACTTTGATACGTTAATTAGTTTCCGATTTAGAAGTAAAACAAGTTGTAACCGTACGGCGCGGGCTGCCGGTTACGCTGTGACGTCATCGCACAACACGCTCAGTCTGGCTCACTCAGTCCGCTCGTAGTCGTGCGCCCGTGCCGTCGAAATTATACCTTAATACTTTTAAAAATATCTAATCCAAATACTAGGACATCATGTGTTGTGCCTAAATATAAAAATAAAACTACTAATTCATTTATTTTTTATAGTTCCAAAAGACGTTAAAATGCGAAAAAATGGATTTTTATAGTTTTAATAAAACTATATTACATTATGATAATGATATTTTACTATTTATGTCCAAAATATTTTCCTTCCAAAACTTTACATATTTTTCAAAAAGATCATCTCTTTATTATAAACTACTTCACATCAACATTCCCTGAGGTTTCAAATTCAACGTGTGCAATACAAAATAGGGCTTTTCTTTTTCCGGTGATTTCCATTTTGTGTTTGTATCCGAGGATAATATTTTTTGCCTAGTACTAGTAAAGTAGTACCTTTACTATGTAATAAAAGTGTTTGCCTTGGTTGGGCACTTAACTTCTATAACGCAGTCATGTAAGCCCGTCAGGCGAGGCAACTATCAGGGCACTCATTCTTTAAATAAAAAAAGACCAGATTCCACCATCTTTATAAAGTGTATCTTCGCGACTTTATGACATCCTTTTCTAATAACCTATTTAGAGGCTAAAAATTCCACCCATTAAAAAATAAAAATAGTATAATCATGTGGGTACAGTGATATCATTCCGAAGTAAAAACCTAACTGCAATGTGGGTGGTCGGGGCTGTAAGTGATGCCATTTACTTAAGCCAGATTTCGCTGCCTGCACGTAATACAGATAATAGTGTAGAGGTCCGAAATTATGCCGGTGAGTCGCCCATTAGCTCAATTGGAAGAGCGCTGGCACGGATAGCCAGAGGTCGCGGGTTCGAATCCCGGCATGGGTGGAATTTTTAGCCTCTAAATAGGTTTGTAAAATTGTCCTTAGCACGGGTTAGTGCATTAAAAAATAAAAATAGTATAATCCTTTTCTAATATTTTTCCTCTTTTGATAGCATTCGTAGCACAACACAGATAAGAAATATTCGCATATCGAGTCGATGAATGAAAACGTTCCCTTTCATTATGTTCGTTCAATAACTTAACAAAGGTGGAATATGCAGAAATGTAGTGACTATTTGTCAAAATCCAGGAGATTTTACTCAATTCTACAAATAAAACAGTAAATCCAGAGACAGCGCTTAAAATCAGAAAATCTCGTGATAAATTAGTAGCGGCCAGCGCGGCGCGTTGTGACAGACGTCACAAGCGGTCATGTGACTGTTAGCGGGACTCGATATTTTTCGTAACTTTGAATGCCTATAAAATCGAAACTTCTAGACCAGGTATTTTTGACTACAACAAAAACTAGTGTATTTGTATACATACAGGTTTTACTGAGAAAAACATTTCAAGCGATTTGGCATACCTAGTAACATTCTTCATTCCCGAGGTACCTATTTAGACATTTTTAATATTCAAATCTTAGCCACGGATGTTTGACATCCGTGATCTTAGCATAAAAGATTATTACCTATTTTTTTGAATTCAGTCACAGATAAATAAAACAGACGCCAATCCCAAATCCCGCCAATTTATGTCGACTTTTTAAATTTTAGATATGTTACTCCCTGCGTGATTGTTGCGGCTTATTCCGCTCATAGAAGTTTGCGCTAAGTTCACACTGGCTATTTAGAAACTCACATGGCCGCAGCATTTTTTTAATTAGTTTTTTTTTACATAAAACTCTTCACAGCTGACAGTATTTTGAAAGTTCATTCCGGCCCTTAGGTGGGAAGTAATTTGAATGAATTTTTCCCTCTCTAGGGAGGGAAGCAGCATTTTTCACTCAATAATCAGATCAAAACAACACTACTTTCCGAGTATAAGAAATGAAAAATAAATTGTCTTATGAATGTTGATGAAGCGAGGGTGATCTGTCAGGATCGTGGCAAGTGGCAATCCCTGGTGTCTGCCTATCTCTCTGGCGTATAGGAGTGTAGTAATGTTCCATCCCACTAATATTATAAATGTGAAATTTGGTGAAGATGTTTGGATGTTTGCCACTCAATAACAGCTGAATGGAATTACCCGATACTTGGCACACAGATCGACAAAGATCTGAATTGATACATGCTATACTTGATATCGGTCTGATGAGCGCCTATATATTTTCAGACAAGAAAGAATTGAAAAGGGACTTTCAAGAAGACAAATAAAGTAAAGAAGGAAAATTATGTAGAACAAACAAACAATAATATTGTACATATAGAATCAGGCGTACAATAATAATAACTGCTTGAAAGTAACATATTAAATAAACCAGTGAAGCCTGGTCAGCCAGGGTGATTAGACCACACCCCACAAACCACAAGGCTTGTGGGAGGCCAAGCAAGTCCTGGAGAGCGATGCATATTGATTGTAATATTAAAAAAATATATATATAATTAAATATGGCAATAATACATTCCTGTGGAATAATTTTTTATCACACTATTTTTATTTTTAATGCACTAACCCGTGCTACGGATAGCCAGAGGTTGCGGGTTCGAATCCCGGCATGGGTGAAATTTTTAGCCTCTAAATAGGTTTTTAATTTTTTATCGTTACTGTAACCGTATTTCAAGCTAAGCGCTAAGAAAGTTGTACTCAGTTTTTTGTTGGAGAGTCCAAACAGGTTTCGCTCTGGATCGAAGTAATCCGGAATCAACCTATGTGCTTATGAAAGATTTAGTTAAAAAATTTCATTATTGCCATGCTGTGCTTTGTAAAATCAAACATGTAATAAACTTAACATTAACAATACCTGTGACAAGCATGCTAGTTTTTTCTGGGCCTTCAGTGCTCTGGAGCGGAAGTTTATCATGTCACGGAGTCTCGCCCGGCACTTGATGCAAACCATGTCCTCTTTTTTGAGCTGAATGAAAAAACGCAAAGATTTTGTTGTAAGTTTGGTTATAATGAAAATGTTTGGTATGGTCAGGTACAGGATGGGTGACCGTCCCGTGACTACTGCTAGTCATGTTATGGCAGCCGTTAAGCCATGTCAGAGGCTTGATAACTTCTGACAGTAAAGGCCCGCCACTGTCTTACAATCCTCCACCAACCCAGACTTGGCCCCCATAGTGGAGTATGGCCTAAGCTTCCTACAATGCAAGAAAAGACCCGTGCCCCAGCAGTCGGGACATATAAGTGTCAATAACAATGGTTTTCAATGTATTTTTCTACATTGTCTCATTTTCTACATCTCTGGTGTGTACAATACAGTCTCATTGAGCGGTGGCAGCGAAGCCGTCTGTACCTTTTAATATTTTTTTTGTTTACAATAGGACATTTTTCTTTGGCAAAGCTAAAAATAAAGCAACTCATATTTTACGTGTTTTGAGTATCCACTGACTTTTAAAACATTCCCATGCGTCTTCTGTTCTCAAAGTAGTGGTCACCAATACACTTTTCTTGGATACAACCATAATACATAAATAAACTTCACATAGAATTAGCTAGTTTTTAGGATTTTGTACTTGTTCCTTGTGCTAATAAGAAACATGGTGTTTAGCTCTTTATTTCCTAATCTCTAGTAATTCCGAGGAAATCTGTAATTGGCCTTACTATAAATATTTTTGTATGTAATATGTTGTTTAGTTTCGCTGTTGATTTTCCTATCAATAAATAAAATAAAATAGAAAGGAAAATTCCAAAATACATGCCGTACTACACTTTGTTGGTGCCGTAAATGGAATATACTGTAGGGACATTCCTAGAATAGAATTGTATAGATAATGAAGTAGTACTTGATCATTAGGAAGCACCAAAATCAAGAAACTTACCGTGAGACCATTGCAGATATCTAAAAATTGCGGTGTGTTTGCGAGCAAGTATAGTCTTTTCGTGCATAGGCACGTGCTGCAAACTCTAGCGGCGCCGCTTGCCGGTGCCGCAGGATTTCGAGCACGAAAGCTATGCATTTTCACGCACCTAATAAGATTAAAATTCAAGAAATTGCAGCGCAGTGGATTTTTCAATTCAATTCTGTTTTATGGACTCAGTGCACTGATTGTCCAGTACAATTTCGCCAATATCACGTGTTAGACAAGACTATAGCCAATCACAAGCGAACAAGGCTCGGTCAGAATTTTGAGTCAATAAGAACTGTTTGTCTTTTTTTTTTTTAATTTCCCTTATTATTTTTGTAAAATTTTGAAAAAACTAAAGTTTGATATTATTGTCTGAAAGAAATTTACCTATAATATAAACAAGAGGTGTATTTGCCTGGGAGAGGATAAGCTTAAGATTAGTAGGTCGGATAATGTTATCAGGCAGGACATCCATAAGAGAAAACCGGAGATTGGGGCAACTGAAAAGCAGGTGTTCTGCGGAGCCGTCGTCCAAACCACACTCACAAAGGGAGTTGTCTCTCACTCGGATCTTAGCCAGGTGGACCGGTGTGCAGGCATGCCCTAAGCGTAAACGACAAATGGTTGAGGTCACTCGTTTGTCCAAATCACGAAACCTAAAAAACCATGGCTTCAACGGGATGACAGGCTGAATTTCGGCAAAATGTTTGCCTTTAATGGTTTGAGAGAACTTCCAGTCATTATCCCAGGATTTCTTCATCCGTGAGCCGGCCAAGGGGGCCAAGTCATGTGCAGCTAATTCATAATGAGGGGTGTCCCCAATTTGAGTGGCAATTTTAGCATGGGTATCGGCGGTTTCATTGCCAACAATACCACAGTGTCCTGGAATCCAAGCAATGGTAATATTTATATTTGAATTTGCCAAAGCTTCTCTAATTTGAAGTATTACAGGGAATTTCTGTTTACTTTTGAAGGGGTTTGCTTGTAACGCATAAAGGGTACTAAGAGAGTCCGTGAGGATGATGCATCTCTCAACATTATGATTTTCAGCGTAGTGAATTGCTTCAAGGATTGCAATAGCTTCTCCCGTGAAGACTGAGGATAATGGGGGCAGTCTGAAACTGAGAACTATCTTAGTTCTGGGAACCCATACCGCCGCTCCCACGTCACCTTCCTCTGAGAGTTTGGAAGCATCTGTAAATATAGGAAGCCAATCTTTCCAGTCTCTTTCCATAATACTTCTGTATTGTCTCTCCGCAAATATGGAATTCTTATCAATGCCAAAACTAGTAACTACAGGGGGGGAGAATTGGAGGGCATTGTAACTCGTATCAAAGAGGGGGCATTTGTTAAATTTTTGGATTGTATAGGGGATTTGGGTAATCATTTTGAAACTTTTTAGAAGGCAGGAACCTTTCAAGTTGCTATTAGGAACGGATAAGTCTGATAGTACCTGAAGCTTACTCCATAAAGGATGGCTCGAATTTTGGGAAATTTTGAGTAAGAATTTGTCACAAAGGTATTGTCTTCGTATGTGTAGGGGAGGGTCTGAGCACTCCACTTGGAGAGCATTTGTCGGAGTCGACTTCATCGCCCCAATCACTGTTCGGAGGCCTTTGTATTGGGAGCGATTTATTGTATCCGCAGCCGCCTTGGAGCACGGCTCCAAAACAAAACTACCATAGTCGAGGTGGCTTCTTATGATAGCATTATAAAGGAGTTTTTGGCAGTATGGGTGGGAACCCCACCATACACCCGAAAGAGCGCGCAGGATATTGATGTTTTGTTCACATTTTTGGCTGATGTAATTGCAATGTGCCTGACCGTTCAGCCTCGAATCTAGGACGACCCCTAAGAATTTTACTTTTTTTTCTACTGGAATGGATTGTCCTTCGATTTGGATATTTAGATTAGGGATCCTATACCTTCTGGTAAACACAACAGCACAGCTTTTCGCAACAGAAAGTGAAAATCCATGGTTAGACAGCCATAGACCTAAATACGACAGTGCCAAATTCAGTCGTGATGTGGCTTCTGCAATGTTATTCACAGCCAAATATAAAGTTAAGTCGTCAGCATACTGTAAGACGTTGCAAAAGCAGTTTACTGTTCTTTCCAGATCACATGTATAAAAATTGAAAAGAAGAGGACTTAGGACAGATCCTTGCGGAAGGCCCTTCCATATACGCCGAGCAGGAGCTTTGGAGCCGGGGTGCCTGACAATAACTGATCGTTCCATTAATAAATTACATAAGTATCGAATAATTTTGTTTGGAATATTGTAGTGGAGTAACTTTTGTTTCAATTGTGGGAGCTGGACGTTGTCGTAAGCCGATGTTATATCTAAAAAGACTGCAACTAGATATTGTTGACGTTTAAAGGCAATTTGGATATCTGTTGTGAGGATGCTAAGACTATCAAGCGTGCTCATACCCTTCCTAAAGCCGAACTGGCTTTCAGAGAGGATCTTTTTATTCTCTAGATACCATTCTAGGCGGTTTTTAACCATATGCTCTAGTACTTTAGACAGAGTTGAGGACAGCGCGATTGGTCTACGAGCCGTAGGGTCTATCGGACTTTTACCCGGCTTTAGTATTGGTAGAATCACTTGGGTTTTCCAGGATTCGGGAATGGAACCGAGGTCGTAAATACGATTCACTAGGGCCAGATAATACAGCTTTGCTTTAGAGTTAGCTCTTACAAGGAAAGAATAGGGGATACCATCGATTCCTGGTGAAGTGTCCACTAGACCATCGAGAGCTGACTGTAATTCTGTCATTGAGAACGAAGGTTCAAGTTCCTCAGACGAAGGGATGTATATAGGAGGGGAAGGGAGAGAATCAAAGGAGGGGGCTGTGGGAGGAGCTAATTTATCCGCAAACTTGTCAAGCCATATGGAGGGATCATTAGAAGAAAGGTTGTCAATATTCATGGAGCCGCGGAACCTTCGGACGTTTCTCCATACCACCGCCGAGGGGGTAGCTGGGCATAAGTCTTCGCAGAATCTAGTCCACCCATTTCTCTTTTTTTTGCTTAAGGTCCTTCTAGTACGCGCTGCGATGTGTTTATAGTTAACATAATTAGCCATCGTCATCGATTCATTGAATTTTAATTCCGCCAGTTTCCTGGCTTTCACCGCATCAGTACAATCCTCATCCCACCAGGGCGGGGATGGCTTATGTTGTTTGCTATTTTTAAGGCGGAAATTAAAATCTGCCGCTTGATTAAGGGCTCCAATAAATTTCGAGTATGATGTTTGTATGTTCGAATGTAAATCGGTAGACAGGCTATCAATATTTTCATCCAAGGTTGTTGCGTACCCCGACCAGTTAGCCTTGTTTAGTCTGTATTTTAGTAAGGGAGGTTGGGAAGCAGTGAGAACAGACCTTTCAGGGAATTTGATCAATATCGGGAAATGATCACTACCATACGTACTGGGGAGGACTTCCCAAGTTAGGGTGGAGGAGAGAGACGGAGAGCACAAAGATAAATCTACTGCAGTCTTAGGATTTTGGGAAGGGGGAACCCTTCGGGTTGGAGATCCATCGTTTAGAAGGCAGATATTAAGGTCATGACAGAGGTCAAGCAGACCTACTCCAAAATAGTCACTGAAATAGCACCCCCAGGCCATATGGTGAGCATTGAAGTCCCCCAGGATGAGGATTGGCTGAGGAAGATTGGAGATAATTGAGAAGAGCTCTGGGAGTAGAGAAATATGAGGATGGGCTATATATACGGAGAGGACAGATACATTCATTACTCTACACGCAATTAAGTTCATATGTAAACTATGTTGAGGGAGAGGGATTATTCCAAATTGAAGGTTTCGTTTCACGAGTAAAGCACACCCTGCATAGCCGTCGTCCCTATCATCTCGAAGGCACGAGAAGCCAGAGACCCGAAATCGCGTCTCTGGAACTAACCATGTCTCCGAGATAGCAATGACAACAGGGGAGTACTCGTTGACTATAGATATTAATTCGTACTTCTTGCAACGAAGGCTTTTACAGTTCCATTGAAGGATTTTCAATGGGGCCATTATTTAAGTTTAAAAGAACGTTCAATTTTTCGGCGACGTGGGACGGTATAGAATCTGAGCATTTGGACAGGATATTGATAAGGGCTGAAAGAAGGAGTTCCAGGAGGTTTTCATTGGGCGATACTGAAGATGATTGGAGAGCACATCCATTTGGGGCTGTCGACCTTTCTGGAGCTATTATAGCTTTGTGGGCTCGAATATCATATCCACCTGAAGAGGTGGGTCGAGGGCGGGGGGAGTGGAACACAGTTTTTCTGTGGGATTGTGAGGGCTGGCTTACTAGGGGAGGCGATGGAGGGGAAAAGAGGGCCTGAGAGACTTCAGCATATGACTTCCTTACAGATGGAAACCGAGCAGAAGCCTCTAGGAACGAAATGCTTTCCTGGGACATAACTTCCTTTATGAGTCTCTGACGAGACTGCTCCGCGCAAGATTTATTGGTCGCAAAGTGAGAGGAAGAGCAGAAAATGCACGTTGCTCTTTCTTCTAGTACGGAGCAGGTTGACCCCGAATGAGGTTGTGCACAGCGATAACAGCAAGGTTTTGAACGGCACTGGGCCGCTACATGACCAAATTTACAACAGTTGTAGCATTGAATGGTGGGGAATCGGTATTGTTCTACTGGAAGGGATGTAAAGCAGGAGAATATCCTCTTTGGGAGAACCTGTCCTTTAAAAGTCAGTACGACAGACTGGGTAGGGATGAAATGCGCTTCGCCATCTACAATTTTCTTCCTATTTAGTCTTCTTGCTTTTAAAATTATACCACAGCCGTCCGGGAGCGTCACAGAATCTACAAATTCTTCCATGTGCCACTCGACTGGGACTCCCTTTACGAGGCCCATACGTGTGACCCCGTATGATGGGATACTGCCTTTGTATTTATGTAATTTAAGGGCATCCGACTTCAAGAAGTCGTTGGCTCCTTTTGCAGATTTAAACTCTACAGCCACTCTATTACGCCCTGCACTTTTTATCCCGTCCCTCATTATGTCAGCCGCCGGGAGGTTTTCAAACATAAATTTTCCGAAAGTAATAGGTCTTAGTGATAGGCCCGCCGCTTGATCCGACTCATACCGGGATACATGAACTACATATGGGCCTGGGTCCGTTAGATCGTATGCTAAGTTTAATTCTTCCAAACTGGGGTGCCAAAAGGTTGTTTGGACCGAGGCCCTGGTTTCAGTAGGGTCTACAGACTTAGATTTATTACGACCTTCAAAGCGCTTGTCATCCACGTCGATGTCATGGTTCCTGGGCCTTTTCCGGTCATGATTCTTGGACAGTAATGAAGTGGGGGGGATGCCCTCACCCTGCCCATCCGGCGGGTCCGGGGGGTCCGGAGGCGGACGATTCATGGAATGTTAGTTTTTAGTTCTTATTATTGTGAAAAACGTTAAAAATCCGAAAAACAGCCCTGATTGAGTGAGATTGAAATAAATATTCAAAAATTTTCCGCGGACACAAGTGTCACCCAACAGCGATCGGCAATTTTTTTCCACAAACCCAGTGGATTTTTAGGAGGCAATATTTTTTTTTTTTTAATAAAGGGTTTTACGGCCCTGGATCCGTGTCCTTTTGAGCCTTGAGTATTGTATTAGTTTTTTATAGTATTAGTTTTCAGATAAGAGCACTTATCACTTCCGTATCACTTCACTATAATGTTCAGTTTTTCCAGTCACTTTAAATTTTTATTCCACTGTTCATAATGAATTTATATAAGGGGGCGAAAAAGGTAGGATTGCTAAGTAGATTTGGAAGAAGAGTTGGTGTAGGGACACCCGTTTCGCAGCTGATTGTGTCAAGTTCCGTGATAAGTATTAATCTGTGCAATTTAAATTCTTGACAGTTGAGCACGAGATGGTTTAGGTCGGCGTTTTCAGTTCCACAGTAAATGCAGTTCGAATCTTGGGCTAGGCTGAGTCTATAAAGGTGAGCTTGGGTTTGGCAGTGGCCGAATCTCATTCTGTTTAGGGTGGTTATGTATTTCCGGCAGTTTATGTCTTTTTTCCGATGGTACCAAGGTTGGGCGGGCGGGCTTCCTTGGATGTCTCTATACCAGCTTCCTTTCTCTTTACTGATCTCATTCCAGTAGTTGCACCATATTGCTTTCAGATTCTCATTCAGATGAACATGGAGATCAGTAAATGGCAATTTGAGGTCTGTAGAGTGATCCTCGTCAGGGTCCAGATTTGCAGCTCGATCGACGACTTCATTTCCAGTGATACCCCGGTGAGCAGGTACCCACATTAACTTAACTACCTTACCACTAACTAACAAACTATTTAACAAATTCTTTATATTATAGATGAGATAATTTACATTATAACGAAGGCAGTTACCTTCTAAAGCTAATAATACACTGAGTGAGTCAGTAAATATAATTATATTACAAGTATCAATATTTTGAACGTAAATTAAAGCTTGATGGATAGCATAAGCTTCGGCGGTAAAAATGCTACATCTAGTGTCAATTTTAAAACATTTAGTTTTCTTTAACTGAGGGTCAAAAAATGCTGAGTTTACCCTATCAACTGTTTTAGAGCCATCAGTATAGATGGAATACAGATGATTATTTTCCAGGAAAGCAAGTAAATCTTGTTGGTTCGTAATGCATGGTTTATGTACAAAATTATTTTTCAATAGAATATCGAGATCCATCCTATAGAGGGGCCACAAATTATCCTGATGCAAATTTTTTGTTAAATCATTCAAATGTAAAACTATTCTTAATAAGGTTGGTATGTTACCATTTAATATCTGATTAAAATTTGCATAAGGAGCCACTGAATTGCCCAATTCAGTGGCATGCATTGGTAAAATGTGATCTAAGACAACTCTATTATTTTTAGTTAACATTTTCAAACAGAACCTTTCAGCTAGCTGTAGACGTCTAAGATGTAAAGGGGGAATGCAAGCCTCACATTGCATTGCATTAATTGGAGTAGAGCACATAGCCCCTGTAATAATTCTCAAAGCTTTATTCTGAATAACTTCTAATTTCTTCAGCAAAGCAAGGCTTGCCCCCATATAAGCAATTGAGCTATAATCGAAATGGCTGCGCATAATGCTCTTATATAACATAGATAATATTTTTGGGTCAGACCCCCAATGTACTCCTGCCAGAGACCGAAGTATATTAAGGGCTTTGGAGGCGTTTTTGATGATATAATTTATGTGAGATTCAAATGTTAGCCTATGATCCAGCAATATACCAAGAAACTTCTTTTCTTTCAACCAAGGTATAGGGAGATTATTGTATTCTACCAAACTATTACAAGGAGAAAGCCTTTTGGAGAAAAGCATAGCTCCACTCTTTAATGGATTTATAACCAATTTGAGCTTATTAAAATAATAATTATGCACTTGAGAGAGGGCTAAATTTAAATTATTTACAGCTATATTTACATCCTTATGTACAGAGTATATTAACAAATCATCTGCATACTGCAGGAATTGAACTCCAGTCTGGGTCAGATATTTATTTATCTGAGATGTATAAATATTGTACAATAAAGGGGATATGGTTGCTCCTTGCATAGTACCTTTAAAAACTTGTCCTGGTCCGTGTAGTATGTTGTTAAATTTAACATACATAGTCCTATCATAAAGAAAATGAAATATCCATTTACAGACATGTCCTGGCATACCAATCTCTGATAAAATTCCTGCCAATACAGATGGATCAACATTATCAAAAGCTCCCTGTACATCAAGAAATGCACATACGGTGGCTGATTGGCTGTGAAAGGAATTCCTGATGTCAGAGATGAGTGAAGTAAAGCTCTCTGTAGCACTACGACCCTTCCTGAAGCCGAATTGCTGCTCTGGTAAGATTTTATTCTGCTCTACGTAATGGTCTAATCTGGTTTTAAGCATAAACTCAAACAATTTACCTACACATGAGGATAAAGAAATTGGTCTATATGAATTAAAGTCATCACTAGACTTGTTTGGTTTCAATATAGGAATAACACATTGTGTTTTCCAAGCTTCAGGAATGGACTGAGTCATCCACAATACATTGTACATTTCCAATAACGATTTTTGGGCATCAACATGCATGTTCCTAATAAGCTTGTAAGGAATGTCATCTAATCCTGGGGTTGTATCTTTTCTATATTTGATAGCAAATGTGAATTCTGCAAAGGAAAATGGTTCTGAAAGATGAGCACAATTACTATTCCCTGTGTTATTAAAGATTTCATTTAATGAGTTTATGTCTATGTTTTTTTCAGGAGGAGACGGTGGAGCATATTTATCAATGAAGGCTGGAATCCATTCGTCGTTTTTGGGCATTTTGGGTAATGTTACACGTTTGAATCTTTTGATGTAATTCCAAATAGTGCTTATAGGTGTATACCTGTTAAAAGATTCAACTAATTTAGTCCATCCGTATTTCTTCTTTTCTTTTAATAATCTTTTTTTAAAAGCATTTAATTTTTTATATTCAATGTAACTCGACATATTACCATTACTTCTATACATATTTAGAGCTTCTTTACTTTTATTAACAGCATCTGAGCATTCATTGTCCCACCAAGGAACAGGCTTTTTAATGACAATGCTATTAGTTTTCCTTAGCTTTGGAATAGTGACATCTTTAATCTGATTAAGTTCTTCGCAAAAATCATTGTAAGTTTTGACTGGGTTACTACTGTCTATATTAAATTGCCCTAATATTCTCTCTGTTTCAGATGCATAAGCCTGCCAATCTGCTTTATTATAAAGATATCGATCAGCGGAATTACCAATATCGTATTTATGAATTGTGGTGTGAATTGTTATAACTGTTGGAAAATGATAGCTGCCCATCGCATCATCATGAACTGTCCACTCGCAAAGAGGAGCAACAGAAGGACTGACAGAAGAAATATCAATTGCAGAAGGCATTTTAGAAGGACTACCTACAGTGGTAGGAAAACCAGTGTTTAATATACATAGATCATACTCATCGAGTGTGTTATAGATCTCATTACCGCGAGAGTTAGACCTCAAACACCCAAAAGCGACGTGATGGGCGTTGAGATCGCCCGAAAAAAGCATTGGTTTCGGTAACATATTCAAAATCTGTTTGAGTCTTCTGCACTGAAATCTACGGTTATCATTAGGAGGCGGTATATAACTACAGAGAATTGATAAATTACCAGCATTGGTTTGTAAGATTATTGCAGCAGAATGCATAAAATTGTAAAAAGGAACAGAGACAGTAGAGAATTTCAAATTGGATTTAACTAAAATTGCTACACCTCCTCGTCCATCTTTCCCGTCTTGTCGAATTATATTGTAATTAGGAATATTAAAAGTGCTATTGTTCCTAAGCCAAGTCTCATTTAAAAGACAAACGTCTACATCATTATTTAATAAAAATGAAATTAATAATGGCTTCTTGTTAATAACTCCTTCTACATTAAACTGTACTATTGTAATAAATGATTTATCCATTATTCTGTAGTGATTTAATCAACACTTCCTGCACAATGGAAGCATTGATTTTGGGCAAATTACCATTCGCCAATGTTACCAAAGCTCCTACCAAACCATTTAAGATGAAGTCGCTCTTGACTATTTCTTTGACTAAATTTGAATTTGAGATCACAAGTTGTGGAGGTTCTGTTACTATGGGTTTTGTGGGAGCCCTAGCAATCATTGGCGAAGGCTTGGCTTTCAGTGGAGGGAAGTTCGAGTTGTAGTTTTTGACAATATTGTCTTGTTTTTTGGCTGACGCAGCAATTTTTGCATAGTTAGTCCTATTAACATGTTCTTCTAACTTGTTTTTTTTAACTGGACAGTCTCTGGAAATTGCCAAGTGAGGCCCTTGGCAGTTGATACATTTCAATTCATCCTCTTTGTCGCATTTTGTGAAGTGGTGCTCACCAGAGCAGATAGAGCACTTCTGCAGTCCTTTACAGAACTTCGCTCCATGGTTAAATCTGAAGCACTTAAAGCACTGCAGAAGTGGTGCTCTGTACTCATTGACCTTAAATCTATACAGATCTAGGTATACATACTCCGGTAGTGTCTGTGACAAGAAAGTCACAGACACTGAACTGTACGGAACAATTTCTCCGTTGACCTTGCGGGTAAAGCGCCTTACGCCTACAATTTCAAATTCTGCTGCAAGTTTCTTAAACAGTTCTTCATTCGTGATACTTGTTGGAACGAAGCGAAGGACCCCAATAGTCTCTACAGACCTCGCGGGAATATAGGCTCTAAAGCCCTGTTTCTTCAGCAGTTCGTCATTCGTCAGGAAGTTGTTCGCATTGGAAGCTTGTCCAAAGCACACACCAATTTTATTAGCATTGATGCGCTTGATGCCCACCACGCCCTTGACGTCATTTTTGAAGATCGTGTTTAGCTGGTCAGGGTTTTTATTACCAATTCTGCCATTTTCGGATTCAACAAAGACAATGAATTCATCGCTCACCAAATTTTCCGCGTACAGCCGCCTGTAACCTGGTTTCAGATATGGCTTGAATCCATCATCCTGCTGCTGCTCGCCGTGATGTTCGCGTCCATGGTCCTCAGTTCGCCCCCTCTTTAATTTGGGAGGAGGTTCATCCTCGGAAAGCCCAGGGGGCTTTGCCCCCGGGCGATCTTTCATCTCGCCGAACCTAACGACGATGTTTTAAATACTTTTAGCGTAAGTTTATCGAGTTTTAACAATTTTCAGAAATATTTTTGAAAAATTTTCAAAAAACGCGCCTATCCTCTTCAAAAGCCCGCCAAAAAAAAAAAAAAAACTAGGAGGCAATAAAGTTTTTTCCACAGAGTATATCCTTTCCAACCAAACTGTCATTAATGTTAACACAGATTACGTGAGTGTCAGAGCCACAGAACAATTAAACCAAGTCAGAGTGGAGCGAGAACACACACATAACATGTGCATAGGTGCTCTTAGACGCAGAAGATTATTCGCCGCGCGGCGCGCTTCCGCTCGCCAAGTCACCACCTCCTGAGGCGAGCCGAAGGGAATCACGCGAAACAGTGACACGCCCAGAGCAGATCTACCCCCCCGTGTCTAATATGTCGCCTCGACGAAGGCTGTAACTCTATGTCCTGTAAAATTAATCCCACCAAAAACATTCTGTAAAAACTAGCCAAGTCTCGATGAAGCTGCTCGTTTATCTCTAAAAAGTAATGAAATCTAGACATATTCGTGCCAAGTCTAGGGTTCCTTACTGCGATTTCTTTATAATTATAGTTAATGTTGTATGACTTGGCCGTTGTAGGGTACACAAGGGTACAAAACCAGGTGCTCCATGACACCAATTTGTCGCCAGAATCGCTACCCATTGACGATGGAAAATTGCCACGTGGAAAACCAGTCATTTGTAGTCTTGATAAAGCTGTGTATGATAATAATACTTATGTATAAGCGAGCCTCAAACAAAAAGTGTAAAAAATATTTCCAGTACAGACGGTCTTCTAATCACGGCCAAGTCACACAACATTAAGTATAATAATAAGGACATCGCAGTAAGGAACCTTAGACTTGGCACGAGTATGTCTAGATTTCATTACTTTTTAGAGATGAACGAGCAGCTTCATCGAGACTTGGCTAGTTTTCACAGAATGTTTTTGGTGGGATTTCACTTCTTTTTGTAGAACCGTGAGAACTTATAGTATTATAAGCAGTGGGCATACTAAGAAAATACTATCTAGTATTAAGCTCGCCTTTGTACAAATTTGTTTTAGTGCAATAAAGCATTTTCATTCATTCATATTGATTTATTTTATTAGATTTTCTTATAAAATAAATCGATCCCCTCCCCCAAATCAAGGGCAGCAGCAGAACGTCGTAAACGACAGTAACGCGGTCGGTTGCCACTCGCCATAAAGGGTTATCGGATAAACAAAACGTAAACGCGTTTATAAATACAGTCAGCGCCATCTAGCGATGTCTGCGGGTATCACCGCCACTCTTAGTCTAATGCATTATATTTTGACCGAATAAAATACATAATAATCTTCTAATACTATTTTTATTTTTAATGCACTAACCCGTGCTAAGGAACAAATTTAAAAACCTATCTCAAGATCTTCGACTTTCCTAGTTTTTATAGTTTTCCCTTTATGTGGCCATTAAACCCTAATTTTGTACCAAATTTTAGCTCTCTGAATTTATGGAAAGTACTAGTTCTATTTTGATGATCATCATCAGTGAGTGTCATAAATGCGAAACTTTGCTTTCGCTTAACTTCGGAACTATATGACCTAGACTTGAAATTTTGGAATTTAAGTACGTGATTATAGCTTACTGGATAACGAAAATTTCTGCGTTCTGGTCTTATCCAGAGGTTCTCAAGGAGGGGCCTGAAAATGCGGCGAAATGGTTCCAGTAAAGATGGTACGCGGCAGTGTTTGCTTCGCGCTCGACTTGGCGGGGTCACTGCCGTGCCGTCCGTTTTAGATTTATCGTTGAGTAGAACGAAGTAGCCATTACTCAGATCCACTTCACTTGTACCGCTAGGTAACGCTAGTGCAGCGTAACCCATGCGCCGTTTACTCCCTCTACGCCATGCGCAGTAAGCTAAAAATTTAACCAGCGGCCGTGTAACCCGCCACAGGCCCGCCTTTTCTCGAAAACGATCACGTCATATTGTTCCACAAAAAACAGTAAAAATAAAATTTAGGTTTCTTTTTTTTTATTAGCTACCTCCCACTCATCACGTCATATTGTTCCACTTAGAACAGTAAAAATAAAACGATCTACATACTACTTTCATTTATTATTAGCTAACTCCCGCTCATCACGTCATATAAAAGTAAGAACATTTTTTTTAGCTAACTCCCACTCATCACGTCATATTGTTCCACTGAACGGTAAAAATAAAACGAACTAGGTACTACTTTCATTTTTTATTAGCTAACTTCCACTCAATCACGTCATATAAAAGTAACAACATAATTTTTTTTATAAGCTATCTCCCACTCATCACGTCATATTGTTGCACTGAACGGTAAACATAAAACGAACTACCTACTTCTTCATTTTTTTTATAAGCTAACTCCCACTCATAGCGTCATATTGTTCCACTGAACAGTAAAAATAAAACGAACTACCTACTACTTTCATTTTTTTATTAGCTAACTCCTACTCAATTGTGTACGCTCACGGACAATTTTCCCTTTACCGGTCTTCGGATTTCCGCGTTTTCCCTTCAAGTGTACCAGCCTGTTGTGGGTGTAAAGGGCAGCGGAGTATGTGAAAGTGGCGCCGCAGTGCTTGCAGACAAAAGGCCGGAGTCCTAAATGGGAATTAGTGTGTTCATCCAGCGACTTCCTTACCTGGAGAGTGCGAATAACATATTAAAGGTGATATCAAACAGCGATATCATAATAATGTATTTTTGTTATCAACCCTTTGTATGTCTCCACTGCTGGGGAACGGGTCTCTTCCTGCATCGCACGACTTGGGGCCCGTGGTGGATTGCCTAACCTTCCTGCGATTCAGACAGAAATCCCTACTAATATTATATCCCTACTAAAATGCGAAAGTAACTCTGTCTGTCTGTTACGCTTTCCCGCTTAAACCTCTCAACCGATTTGATGAAATTTGGCACAGACAATCTTTAGACCCTGAGAAAGAACATAGGCTACCTTTTGTTGCGAAAAAAAGGGATGAAGACGTTGAAATAGAGATTGAAAGTTTGTATGGGATTTATTAATTTTAAAAGATAAAACCATGAACTTTATATTTAAGCATTTGATAGGAAATAATTAAACATTTGTTCTAGCGTTTTTGAAATTTCGACCAGTGAGGGGGTGAAATAAGGGTTGAAAGTTTGTATAGGAGTTCGTCAGGGGGTGAAATAAGGGTTGAAAGTTTCGGAAACCGAAATCCACGCGGACGAAGTCGCGGGCGGCCGCTAGTATATTTATAAATTTAGAAAAGCAACTATTTTTATTTTTCTCTATTAGGAACATAAACAGTGTAGTACAGTACGATTTAAATCAGTTAACGATTCGGCCAACCTCGGTAATTGTCGTGAATCCCTCATCACTCACATTTAAGATACTTCAAACTGAAATAAATCGCGGTAAAGAATTTCGTGTCATTTCCGTCTCCGGATTTAGGCGATGATATCCGAGAAAAACCGAATCGTTAACTGATTTGAATCGTATTGACAGTACGTATGTACAAATGTACACTGAGTGTACATCTGTACATACGTAATTAAAATAAATTATAATATCACGATATCAACCTTTGTATGCTACCACTGCTGGGGCACGGGTCTCTTCCTGCATCTCAGGAAGGTTAGGCCATACTCCATCACGGGGGCCAAGTCCGGATTGGTGGAGGATTGTAAGACAGTCGCGGGTTTTACTGTTATCCAGCCGCCCGCGCCCATAAGGCCTCTGACATGGCTTAACGACTGCCGACTGCAAGTGACAGCCGGCACCAACGGCTTAGCGAGCCTTGCGAAACACTGAAGCGCTCGGTAAAAATGCCACTAGCGGTAATCACGGGATGGTCACTCAATCATGGTCTATCATAATATCATCATAGCATAAAAATTGTTCACATAGGCGAGCTTAACGCTACTTAGAATTATGTACTTACCGAGAAACCTTTTCCGCAAATGTGGCAGACATATTTCTTGCGCGGTTTTTCTGTGTGCTTCTGACGCTTGTGCCGATTTCTGTACACCGCCGTGGGGAAGCTCTGCAACGGTAGCGAATAGATAGATAAATATAGATATAGAGAACGCTTAACTCATCATCATCAACCCATTGTGTCCCCACCGAGGGGCACGGGTCTCTTCCCTGCGGAAGGTATAGGCCATACTCCACCACATGGGCCAAGTCCGGATCGGTGGAGGCTTGCAAGACTAGTGGCTAGTCTTGCTGTCAGAAGTTTTCAAGCCGCCCTAAGGCCTCTGACTTGGCTTAATGACCAAAACAATAACTACACGAATTTAACAAAGTCGGAGACTGAACAAATCAATTAATTCGCAAACTCAACAACACTACTTATATACAATATTGTGAGTGCCCCCGAACAAGCGGCCAAGTGCAAGTCGAACTTTAGGCTTTATATTATTTGTCGTTAGAGCGTTGGTAGCCCAGTGGGACAATGCAAGCTCTCGCTTGCGAGTTCCACGTTCGATCCCCAGTGCGGGCATACACCAATGACTTTGTTTTGTGAGTTAAGTAGATTTGTGAAGTTATAGTATAGTATTTTCTAAGGTTAACACGAGCACTAGACATAATTAAAACTGTTTTTACACGGATTTATGCTCGTTTACTAAATTTTTACAATTTTCTTCGGCACTTTTTCAGGTGCCGTGGTCTCGGATGACGTTATAGTAGCCAAACCACCGTGAAGGAAAACGTCGTGAGGAAACCTGAGTGTCTGAGGTGTTCAAATACTTCAGCGCTTATAATTGCTAATCCTTGGGCACGCGTGGTAATAATACCCATACCCATCTCAAGGCCTGTGCCCTGCAGTGGGAAAAAGTGTTAATTTCACAGTTACGTTCATTTGCGAGTTTCTAGTCGCAATACCACACGCTAACCGTGAAGGAAAACATCGTGAGGAAACCCGCGGCTTCGTTGGCTCCGCACGTATTGACTAGTCTTTCCTGTGCGGCTGACTAAGCGGTCAGGATGATATAGGTGCTGTGTACAAGACACCACCTCAAACAATATCTCAGGCATTGCTCTGTCCGTGTGGTCTCTTCACCCATCTAGTATGAGTGAAGATGCCACTGGACGCTGTATAAATAATCTCATTACTTAGATGCAGGGGCCAATATATGGTGGCGCAATTTACCACCCCAAAGCGCCATAGTAGGATGTAAAAACCTGATCGCAGACATCACACTTGTACTTGGTGCGATGTACAAACCTGATTACAGACATCACACTTGTACTTGGTGCGATGTACAAACCTGATTACAGACATCACACTTGTACTTGGTGCGATGTACAAACCTGATTACAGACATCACACTTGTACTTGGTGCGATGTACAAACCTGATTACAGACATCACACTTGTACTTGGTGCGATGTACAAACCTGATTACAGACATCACACTTGTACTTGGTACGATGTACAAACCTGATTGCAGACATCACACTTGTACTTGGTGCGATGTACAAACCTGATTACAGACATCACACTTGTACTTGGTACGATGTACAAACCTGATTACAGACATCACACTTGTACTTGGTGCGATGTACAAACCTGATTACAGACATCACACTTGTACTTGGTACGATGTACAAACCTGATTGCAGACATCACACTTTTACTTGGTGCGATGTACAAACCTGATTACAGACATCACACTTGTACTTGGTACGATGTACAAACCTGATTGCAGATATCACATTTGTACTTGGTACGATGTACAAACCTGATTACAGACATCACACATGTACTTGGTGCGATGTACAAACCTGATTACAGACATCACACATGTACTTGGTGCGATGTACAAACCTGATTACAGACATCACACTTGTACTTGGTACGATGTACAAACCTGATTACAGACATCACACTTGTACTTGGTACGATGTACAAACCTGATTGCAGACATCACACTTGTACTTGGCTACTTTGAGGTGCATCAACTCGATGTGGTGACTCAGGTACTGTTTCCGCACGAATTTCTTGCCACAATAGTCACACTCGTACCTAGAGAGAGAGAACACATTTTTTTAACTTCCCACTGCAGGACGCAAGTCTTCTCTTAGCAAGTAACCAATTTGACGTTATTCTAATTCAATTCAATTCTGTTATTTCGTATTAATCCATCACTTTTAGTGCATGCATACTTTTAAATTGCAGATGTAATACTTGACTGCCATTTCTACTTCTTTTTCAGGCTATATTAGTCCACTGCTGGACATAGCCCTCCCCTAATGAGCGCCATAGCGCCCTGCCTTCAGCTTGCCGCATCCAGCATTTGCCTGCAGTTTTTTGCAGATCGTCATCCCACCTAGTCGGAGGGCGTCCTACACTACGTTTGCCATTGCCATTTATTTACATATTAAATGATGTACATGCAATATAGTATATTTCATTACAAGTGCGGAAAGGCTGTCATTGCAAAGAGTTCCGATAAATGTCTACCCGAGCCGAGGCGCAGCCGCAGGCGAGGGTTGACAGTCGGAACAAGTTGCAATAACGTTTCCGCACGTGTACTGAACGACTATTTTTAATACAGTTGCGAAAAAATTAAGCAATTTAATAAAGAAAAATAATTTGGAAAATGGCGCCAACCGTAATAGTACATTATTATGATATAAGTGCGGTAAGTAGAAAATTACAGCCGAGGCGATATTACTAGCCCGAGCCATCGGCGAGGGCTATAAGGAAGCAGATGCTGTAATTTTCAAAGCGCACGTATGTCACACGACGTTTTATAACATATTTACGAGGAAATTAATAAAACTCTGACTTTGTTATCATCACTACTTGACGACATTTTCAAATAAAAACAAATACATCGAAAAGAAAAAGCGCGCGGATTTATTTTTACTTGTCCACAAATAAGCGAGCGATGCGCACGCATCAACTTTTTTTTTTAGGCAAAGGTACAAAAACAGCCAGTATTACTAAATAAAGTAAATTAATATTTTTGTGTTTTTGTTACAGATAAATGGTTGTAATTTATTGTCAAAATTAATTAAATTAAAGAATTAAATGTTTATTTGTTATATTTTATTTCCCAAAGTTAATTTTATTCATAAGATATTGACCACTTTCTTGACATAAAACCTCTTTGCTAAGATGAAAAGTATCGTTCATTTTTAGACGGAGTATCTTAAAACTTTATTAAAAAAAACACGTGCCTTTTACATTAAATTATCGCACAAGTACGTAATGAAATTGGTGTAATTACAACCACTTTACGAGCAAATATGTTATAAAAAAATATAAGCAGAGATTTTTTTTCTTCACCCATTCTAGTAGTCAAAGGGAACTATGCCCATACAGCTAAGTCTTCAGTAGAATTTTTTTATTGATATGAAATGAAAATGAAATTCAATGAGATAAAATGAAATGAAACCTAACCTAACTCATTCAATCAAATCATTAAATCTGATATTGAAACAAATTAGTAGCTCATAAAAACTTCTACGATTTTTTTTAGTAAAAACTTCATGGTTGGTTTTTCTTTTTAAAAGACATTATTTTGACAGTTGGGAAAGAAAACGCACGAGTGCGGGAAAGGTAAAAAAAAGCACGAGTGTGTAATAGCCCACATCCCGCACGCTATACGTCCCTGTAATACGCCACTTTTTGAGCAACTGTATTAAAAAAAAACTTAAATATATATTTGTGTTCTGGACCGCAGTCCAAGGTATGTAATCATAGAGGTGTGACAAAAAATTGAAGTGGGATATGCAAACAAAACATAAAGTATATATAAAAGATAAAGTAGTCAATTTGGCGGCCTCTGTGGCGCAGCGGTAGCGCATCTGCCTACCATGCCAGAGGTCCCGGGTTCGAACCCCGGCTGGGGACAAAAAACCCTCAGGTCTTGGATGTTTACATGTTTGCGATGTCACTGTTTCTGGCTCCCACTACACAGGGTATCCCAGTGTGAGGCCAGAAGCTATTGTTACGGGCCATGGTTCTGAATTTGGATGTAAAACGCCAATGACAACTTCTTAGGATTTATTCACGCTGGTTCTGGTCTGCAGGTCTTCACGACACGAAGTCCACACGTAGATTCCAATCGCAGGTCTAATCGAAGTCCAATAGTATCGCTGAGGTCGTAGGTTATCGCTCGTATCGCAGGTATGTTCGCTCGAAGTTCACGTATTCAAAACGGAACTGACAGTATTCAAAACGGAACTGACAGCGCGCCGCGGCGGCCGCTATTTATATCCGCCGGCCAGGGTTCTAGAACATTCCCGTAACTACGTACCTACACTCGGTACACGCGGCAACGTCGCTCGAACAGTAACTCATTCAAAGAGTTTTGAGCCTTATGTTAGTAGACATACGAGTCATTATTGCTTGCAGTGTTTATTGTTTACTAAAATGCAGCATGCGGCGATTATTCGATAGGCTTCTAGATGGTTCGGGACAGGACCGCGATACTATGTATGTGCTTGTATGTAAATGTTATGTTATGCATTAATGTGTTGAGCATTGGACGAAAACGGTTAATTTTTCTAGTATTTAGCTCCCACCTGAAGGAACTGACGGCGACATGTCGCGACGTGTTACTGACGTGCGCTTTGTACTGGTAGATGTCCTTGAACTGCATGTTACACTCAGCGCAGTAAGCATTCTCGTTCGGTTTGCTGGGTTTCTGTCGGAGGAATAGAGAGCACTTTATTGCACGTAAAAATATCTACATAAGGATGTTTTGAAAATTGTCCTTAGCACGGGTTAGTGCATTAAAAAGTATATTCTTTTTAAAAAAAACCTATTTAGAGGCTAAAAATTCGACCCATGGCGGGATTCGAACCCGCGAACTCTGGCTATCCGTGCCAGCGCTCTTCCAATTGAGCTAATGGGCGACTCACCGGCATCAGTGAAATTTCGAACCTCTTTACAGTATTCTCTGTATAACGTACAGGCAGCGACATCTGGCTTAAGTAAATTGCATCACTTCCATATTCTTTTTATAAGGATCTTCTTGACCCCATTGCTTCAAAGATACGGTTTTTATTTTATTTATTTAGGAAAATAAATAAAATAATAACCTTTTAAAAAGCTATTTAGAGGCTAAAAAATCCCGAATTCCTTAAAGAACCCGCGACCTCTGGCTATCCGTGCCAGCGCCTTTCCAACTGAGAATTTCAAACCTCTTTACAATATTCTCTGTATTACGTACAGGCAGCGACATCTGGCTGAAGCAATTTGCATCACTTGCAGCCCCGAGTACCTACTTTGCAGTTAGGTACCTAACTGCAAAGTTGGTACTCGGGGCTGCAAGCCTAGCCAGAGGTCCCGGGTTCGAATCCCGGCATGGGTGGAATTTTTAACCTCCAAATAGATTTTTAAAATTGTCCTTCGCACGGGTTAGTGCATTAAAAAGAATATTAAATAAAAAAAAAACCGGCCAAGTGCGAGTCAGACTCGCGCACCGAGGGTTCCGTACAAACCTGCAAGGTTTACAAAGTTCGTTCATTACGACATGTTACAGCTTAAAGGTATTATAGACCTGAGTATTTAGTATGAATTTCAATTTAATACCTCTACGCGTTTATGAGGAAATGGGTAGTAAGTTTAAAATTATTAAAAAAAAATATATTATGTGATGTAACTAAAAATTTATGGTTTTCGTAATTTTTTCTTTATCTATGCTATAAGACGTTGCTTCGTACCAAATTTCAAGATTCTGAGTTCACGGGAAGCACCCTGTAGGTTTTGATTCCCTTGCAAGTGTCGAAAATTTGCGGCATAAACGGCTGTATCTTTTGATTGCGTTGGCTTAGAAGTTTGATTTTTTCACAGCTTCAAGGGACAGTAGACCTGAGTAATTGATATAAATTTCAGCTTCATACCTCCACGCGTTCCTGAGAAAAAGTGTCTTGACAGACGGACGGACGGACGGACAGACGGACAACAAAGTGATCCTATAAGGGTTCCGTTTTTTCCTTTTGAGGTACGGAACCCTAAAAACCTTATCGTTATTGATTTAAATCGTCGTCGTCGTCGTCGTCAGGCTATGCTAGTCCACTGCTGGACATAGCCCTCCCCTAATGAGCGCCATAGCGCCCTGTCTTCAGCTCGATTTAAATGTTTGAGTTATTTAACGTTATTGTTAATGTCTCTTGTCCAACATAACATAACATTTACATACAGGCACATACATTGCTTCTGGCCCCACACTAGGATACCCTGTGTCGCGGGAACCAGAAACAACGACATCACAAACATGTAAACATCCAAGACCTGGGTTTTTTTGTCCCCAGCTGGGGTTCGAACCCGGGACCTCTTGCATGGTAGGGAGATGCGCTACCGCTGCGGCACAGAGGTCGTCGAAATTAAATATATTTGTTTACAGAATATAAATTAAATCTATATAAATAAAATTCAAAGTCCTGACTGACTCACTCACTCATCAACGCCCAGCCCAAGCCGTTGGACCTAGGAAGCTGAAATTTTGCACAGAGGGTCTATACATAATGTAGGCAAGGAATAAGATCTGTTTTTTTTTTAAATTCCACCCCTAAGGGGGGCGAAAAGGGTTGCCAAAATTTGTATGAGAGGTAAAAAAAATGTCTAATTTTCTTGAAACTTAAAATAAATACAATTGATTGAACACGTGTTTTGCCGTTTTTGAGTGCCAATAAACCCTCTGTGCAAAATTTCAGCTTCCTAGGTCCAACGGCTTGGGCTGGGCGTTGATGAGTGAGTGAGTCAGCCAGGGCTTTGAATTTTATTTATATAGATTTGCTAACGAAGTAAGAATTGGCTTGGAACTTGGAACCGACTCCAAGAACATAGCCTTCTCTTCCAGTGATAACCAACCTTATTGTGAGCTTTCATTATGTGTCTCTGCAGATTAGACTCCCCCTTGCACTGTTTGTGGCAGACATGACACTCCACCGAAGGAAATATTGTGTGCTTCCTGGCAAAGAAATAAGGATGTCGTTAACTTTGTTCTTACGTGGCTGTTTGTTACTTAATCATGAAATGGTTTCATTCAAAGTAGTGCAGAAACTGCGGTTTAATGAAGGGTACAATTCAAACTAGGTGTCCATTTCAAAATCTAGATAATTTTGGAGAAAAAATGGACAAAAAAAACTCCAAACTTAGTCTTTTCAATTTTGGATTTGGAGGTAAAACGCCAATGACAACTTCTTAGGATTTATTCACGCTGGGTCTGGTCTGCAGGTCTAAGTCCACACGAAGATTCCAAATCGCAAGTCCATTCGAAGTCCAATAGTATCGCTGAGGTCGTGAGGTCAGATTATCACTCGTTTCGCAGGTATGTTTATGCCAGTAGACATACGAGTCATTATTGCTTGCAGAGATACTAAAACGAAGCATGCGGTGACTATTCAATAGGCTCCCAGAAGGCTCTATTCTAGATGGTTCGAGAGGGGACCGCGAAAGTATTATAAATTCTGTGGCTTTAAGTCGAAGAAGCTACAACAGGCGCGGTCAGGTGACGGATTGGTGACCATAGGGGATATTTTTCGAGCGCTTCCATGCTCCGCAATGCACGCTAAGCCGTTGGTGCCAGCTGTCATAAAGACAGTCGTAAAGCCATGTCAGAGGCCTTATGGGCGGCTTGATAACTTCTGACAGTAAGGCCCGCCACTGCACGGTGGTACCGTAGTAGGTCATAGGACTCGGATGGCAATGACTGAGCTAAGCCATGATATCTGGCTCAGTTACCCACTAATTGTCATACTACCTGAGGGTATAAAAGGTTTCGCAATCTATTGTTCCCAACATTCCTTTTTCGGCATCCGAAGTGAACACAAGTAATTAGTCATCAACCTGTTATCACCAAGTGCTTTAATTAGCCCAAGACGCGACGCGTGTGTTTAAGTTCCAACTTGTCTGTGACCTGCTATTTTACAATGGAATTTGAAGTCACAGGTATGTATTATTAATTTACTTTACTATTTTGCCTTTTCCTTCTACATTTTTTTTTTAAATAGAGTGCTACGCCAACGTGGCATTTTTTATGTATTTATGTCTGTATATTTTTTACGTTGAAGCTTTTACTTATGTTTGTACCTACTTGTACCATTCAATTTGGTATAGAAATATGGGTTACAATGTCTACTACTAGGCCTCTCCAAATTTAGCTGCGTCATGCTGCGTCTGTAAGGTGCAGCCAGGTGCTACGCCGCGCGCCTGAACGCGTAGCAGGCGCGTAGCACTTGCTACGAAACATGTATCTATTTTGATCCGCTTTTAACGTATTTTTATTTTGTTTTAGGTACTAGTATTAAGTGTTCTTTCAAAAGAATGCTTGTACTAGATACTTGGCTGTCTATTAAAGACAGCAAATCTGAACTGGAGCGTTGGCATCGAGTTTTTCGAGACCTAATACAATTGCTGCCTGATGTTGAGAATTACATTGCTGATGACTTGGAAAAAAGAGTTACTAAAGTTTGTACAAGATTGGTAGCAATTTGGAAGCAAGTCACGCGCAACCATTCTCGCATGGTCTCTAAGTACGGAGACTGGCTGAACGAAATTGAAGTTTGCGTTCTGCCAACTTGTGCAACAGTAGGGAGCCACAACACCCAACGGCCAGCAGCAGAAGCTTCGACAAGCACCCAACAGCACCAGCACAGGAAGGACTTTGAGGAATGTAGCAAGAGATCAAAACGCCGCAGGCTTGCAGAGTTAAGTAAAGTAGACAGTTCTGCGATAAATTCTTTGTTGGACGATTCTAGTCTATCTAACGCCGCTGCATCTTTAAATTTCAGCACTGACGAAGTCTTGTCTCTTATAAATGAGACAAAACTGACTAAACATCAGTATCTTTTGGTGAAAGACTTCGTTAATGCAAAATCACCTAATGCATTACCATCTTATCAAAAAGTGTTAGAAGCTAAGAAGCGGTGCTATCCATCGCAAGAGTTTATCACGGAATCATCTGCTGAAGTAGAATTACAATCATTGTTAGATCATACTGCTTGCCGGATACTAGAATCCCAAAAACCCGTTTTGAATAATATTGACCCTAATAAAGAATTTGTTTTGATTGGAAAATGGGGTTTCGATGGGAGTACGGGGCACAGCGAATATAAACAGATTTTTGGAGATTCTGGTATCGATGATGATGGCAGTATGTTTGTTACTTCATATTGTCCTCTTCAATTGGTTTGTAAGTCCAATACCTCCGACCCAGATCAAATAGTTTGGAAAAATCCGCGCCCTTCTTCCACCAGGTATTGTAGGCCTATTCGATTCCAATTTGCCAAAGAATCCAAAGACCTTTCTGTGCAAGAAGAAGCTTATTTCAAGACTAAAATTGATAGTTTACAACCGACTTCTTTCACTCACGGTGAATATGAAATAAAAGTGCAGCATTCTTTACAATTAACCATGGTTGATGGTAAAGTGTGCAGTGCTCTGAGCGATACATCTTGTAGTAGATGTTATATTTGTGGTTCAACTCCAAAAGAGATGAATGACATTGATAAATCGCTGAGCAAAACTGCAGATAGTGGTACCTATCAATTTGGACTATCTCCTCTTCACTCGTATATCCGATTCTTCGAATATTTAATTCACGTTTCTTATAGATTAGACATAAAGAAATGGCAGGTACGTTCTTCAGACGAAAAAGCTCTTCTTGCACAAAAAAAACAACATGTGCAGCAACAGTTTAGGCAGAAACTTGGTCTAATAGTCGACAAACCGCGAAGTGGAGGAAGTGGCACATCTAACGACGGAAACACTGCCAGAAAGTTTTTTTCTAACTCAGCGGTTTCAGCGGAAATTACTGGATTAGATAAAATCCTTATTGACAGATGTCATAATCTGCTGCAGTGTCTTTCGTCGGGATACAAAATTAATAACGCCACTTTTAAAGAGTATTCTCTAGAAACAGCACGTAAACTTGTTGCTACCTATCCATGGTACAACTTGCCATCGTCTGTACATAAGGTCCTCATTCATGGGTCGGAAGTAATTGAACACGCATTATTGTCAATAGGTGAGCTTTCGGAAGAGGCCGCCGAATCTTGCAATAAATTAATCAAACTCTTCAGGCGTGACAACACGAGGAAAATGTCTCGGGTTGTCACAAACACCGACTTGATACATAGACTTCTCCTTAATTCGGATCCTTATATTTCTAGTTTAAGAAGGTTACCACAGAAGAAGAAGTCTATTCTATCAAAAGAAGTATTAAATTTGTTGTCGGTTTAGGAAAAAATGTAAAAAATAAGATAGGTATTTATGTTATTTTTTACATAACTCCTATTATGTAAATATAATATTTTTTGTCCAATTGTGTGTTTGTACTTAGATGTTAGTTAAGTATTTACTTTATTTGTAATATAAAATGTAAATAGTAAGGTTTAATAGTTATTAAGTTGCAAACCTTCTTTTAAGTGTAATAAAAATGCATAATTTTGTAAATAAAATAAGCTTTTTAAGATTATTTTGTTTTTTTTTTATTGTGTTATGGCTTAAAGTATTACAAAACACCATAATAATAATAATCAGCTATGACAACGACAGTCATTATTATCGCGAAACCCTATGACCGCTACTCTTAGGGCGTGGAACCAGTGTGCACTGCTTCACAATCCTCCACCAGCCCGGACTTGGACCCAGTGGTGGAGTATGGCCTAACTTAGCTGCGATGCAGGAAGAGACCCGTGCGCTGGGTCACAGATTAGATAATAGTTACTAGCTGGGGCGCGGGTCTCTTCCTGCATCGCAGCTTTGGGGACGTGTAAAGGGTTGATATCAAGTCAAAGATTTTATCAGCATTACACAATTTAACCGGTCTAATAACAGTTTTTCCCACGCACCTCAGCTCTCTTGGCGCTGCACGCCGCGCACACCGGGTACCGGCAGAATATCAGCGCTGAAGTTTTTTCCCCGAACTTCCAGCACATGCTGAGTCGGAGCCCATTTACGTTTGCCACACCTACGTTGGTCACTCTTAGTCCAGTACATTGCCGTACTGTGTATGGCTAGTTGTCTGTGTGTTTCGCTTTTCATGTATGCTACTGTTTTGTTTATGATTTCTTCGTGCTGTTTGTTTTGTTTATGAAAAGAGTTTGTGAAGTCTTAGTTTATACTTTGTTTATTTGAAGAAAGTTTAAAAATTGGTGACCAAAATTTTGCCATAACTTGCAATCAGTAAGTTTTACGGGCAACACTGAATGAACATAGCTCATAATAGTTCCGGTGTTGGGGGATAGGTGGCGCTATCGACTGAAACTTCTATTTGTATCGAAGATAGCGTGGCGGCGTGGAGCCATTGCGTTCCCGAATACGTTGATCGAATACTGATCGGATCTCCTGAATAAACTTCAGATTACTATCAAAGAAGACTTACCGTCGCAGATGCATCTGCAGTTTAAAGTTGGCAGAGAAAACTTGAGAGCAGTGCTCACACGTGTGCTCTGTGGCATGAGCTGTCTGCTTGTGTTTTACCATCTTAACGTAGCTCCTGCAAGAATATGTTCCGCTTATACTTCGTGCTAAGGACAATTTTACAAACCTATTTAGAGGCTAAATATACCACCTATGCTGGGATTCTAACCTGCGACCTCTGGCTATCCGTGCCAGCGCTCTTTCTTGAGCTAATTGGCGACTCACCGGCATCAGTGAAATTTCGAACCTCTTTACTATATAAAATTGTATATATATATATATATATATATTTATTATATTCTCTGTATTACGTACAGGCAGCGACGGAATTTTTAGCCTCTAAATAGGTTTTTAAAATATGTTACTGATGGATCACTAGATGATGGATATATAAAAATTAACAAAAAAAAAAATAGAAATAATAACTTTAACATTAATGACCGATAGAGCCGAAACAGTTAAGAAAACCAAGTACAGTAAAATCCGTTTATAATTTCTGTTGGGAAGATTAACAGCCGCATTACAATTGTAAAGAAATTAAATAATAGCGGAAGGCCAACTATTAATTTTCTTTTAATTTATTTCAATTATAAATTGTGAAAATAAAAATTTTATGTAATTATTTACATTTTTTTCGGTATTTATAACCCGGCAATAAAATCTTTTTTATTACAGTTGCTCAAAAAATGCAGGAACGTATAGCGTGCGGGATGTGGGCTATTACATATTCGGGCTTTTTTTTACCTTTCCCGAACTCTTGCGTTCTCTTTCCCAACTGTCAAAATAATCTGTTAATAGGTTTTTGAACTGTCAAAATAATTTCTATTAAAAAGAAAAACCAACCATGAAGTTTTTACTAAAAAAAAATCATAGAAGTTTTTATGAGCTACTAATTTGTTTCAATATCAGATTTAAAGATTTGATTGAATGAGTTAAGTTAGGTTTCAATTCATCTCATTAAATTTCATTTTCATTTCATATAGAAAATTCTACTGAAGACTTGGCTGTATGGGCATAGTTCCCTTTGCCTACTAGAATGGGTGAAGAAAAAAAATCTCTGCTTATATTTTTTTACGGTTGGCGCCATTTTCCAAATATTTTTTCTTTATTAAATTGCTTATTTTTTTCGCAACTGTATTAAAAATAGTCGTTCAGTACACGTGCGGAACCGTCATTGCAACTTGTTCCGACTATCAACCCTCGCCTTCGGCTGCGCCTCGGCTCGGGTAGACATTTGTCAGAACTCTTTGCAATGACAGCCTTTCCGCACTTGTAATGAAATATACTATTTCAACTTCTTCACCAAATCACGATCCCAATTTCGTAGCAATTTTCAAAAAGCTCTGACGTCGTCCAAGCTCTAGGATTGTTAGCATAATCGACAGGTAACGATCTGAAGGCTGCTAAAACGTCTTGGTTTTGTGACAAATCGAAAAAAAAACAGTCGCAGCGTCGCGCGACCGCGACTCACGTGAAGCGCTCGGAGCAGATGTTGCAGAATCGCGGCGAATCGTCGTGTGTCGTCAGGTAGTGGCGGCATATGCGTTTGTAGTCGTACTCGACGCAGTCGCATTTTTGACACTCGTAACGTCTGAAAATACAGTTGAAGAGTCAGTGAAGATGTTTGAAGAGTCAGTGAAGATGTTTGAGGAGTCAGTGAAGATGATTGCAGAGTCAGTGAAGATGTTTGAAGAGTCAGTGAAGATGTTTGAAGAGTCAGTGAAGATGTTGGCAGAGTCAGTGAAGATGTTTGAAGAATCAGTAAAGATGTTTGAAGAGTCAGTGAAGATGTTGGCAGAGTCAGTGAAGATGTTTGCAGAGTTAGTGAAGATTTTTGAAGAGTCGGTGAAGATGTTTGCAGATTCAGTGAAGATGTTTGAAGAGTCAGTGAAGATGTTTGTAACTCAATCACGCAAAAACGGCTGAACGGAGTTACATGAAACTTGGCATACAGATAGACAAAGATCTGAATTGAGACATAGGATACTTAATATCCCGGTAATGCGGTTCCGTAGGATAATATTTTGTTGTTACTTTAAGTAAAAGCGGGAATTTGTGCAAACGGTGCCTTGCACTCCATTGTGTGCAGCGAAACATCTCCAAAAGAGCTAGATAGGCTATTTATAATGGTGTGCTGGCCCCAACACTTACGTGTGTTAGCGAGACTTGGGTGTGGCAAAAGAAGCAAGTAGAATTAATGCAGTAGAAATGAGGTCCTTGAGAAGTATGTGTAGTGTTACTTTGAATGATAGAATACGCAATAGTCTGATTAGAGAACGTTGTGGACTGAAAAAGGTAGTGACTAGAATTGAGAAAGGAATGTTGCGTTGGTTTGGACACATGGAGAGGATGAAGGAAGATTGACGAAACATATATCGAGAATGTGAGTGGAAGGGCCGCACAAACATATCTATTCTAGAATAACTTCAGATAAAGACGAGGCTCTCCACAATCTGCACCCAACGCATCCTGAAGTTCTTCGGACATACAGTCCGACGCGGGCCAGATAATCTGGAGTATGTTATCATCACCGGTCGAGCGAACGGGAAACGAAGCAGGGCACGACCACCAACGCGTTGGTTAGATAAAATAACTAAAGCTTCGGGAAGGACCCTACAAGCAGCCATAATAGAAACCAATGGAGAGAGCTGGTGGCACTTAGTCACGTCCCTCAGCCATGAGGACACGACGAAGAAGAAGAAGAGAGTGGAAGGGCTGGTAAGGGACGTCCCAGGCGGACATACACCGACCAAATAGGGGATGTATTAGCAAAGGGGAAGGTAAAAAGTACCCGGAACCGGCGTGCGTGCATGCAACGACTTATGAACGTTGATGAAGCGAAGGTGATCTGTCAGGATCGTGGCAAGTGGCAGTCCCTGGTCTCTGCCTACCCCTCTGGGATACAGGCGTGAGGTTATGTTATGTTTACTTTAAACATTTTTGAAGCCAAACTACGTGATAATTATTTTTTAATACAGTTACTCAAAAAGTGGCGTATTACAGGGACGTATAGCGTGCGGGATGGGGGCTATTACACACGCGTGCTTTTTTTTCACCTTTACCGCACTCGTGCCTTTTCTTTCCCAACTGTCAAAATAATGCCTATTAAAAAGAAAAACCAACCATGAAGTTTTTACAAAAAAAAATCATAGAAGTTTTTATGAGCTACTAATTTGTTTCAATATCAGATTTAATGATTTGATTGAATGAGTTAAGTTAGGTTTCATTTCATCTCATTAAATTTCATTTTCATTTCATATCAATAATAAAAATCTATGAAGACTTGGCTCTATGGGCATAGTTCCCTTTGCCTATTAAAATGGGTGAAGAAAAAAAATCTATACTATTTTTATTTTTAATGCACTAACACGTGTTAAGGACAAATAAAAAAAAATGAAAATTTAAAAATTATACAATTTTTTTTTTTTAATTTGTCCTTAGCACGGGTTAGTGCATTAAAAATAGTATAATCTCTGCTTATATTTTTTTACGGTTGGCGCCATTTTCCAAATATTTTTTCTTTATTAAATTGCTTATTTTTTTCGCAACTGTATTAAAAATATTCGTTCAGTACACGTGCGGAACCGTCATTGCAACTTGTTCCGACTGTCAACCCTCGCCTTCGGCTGCGCCTCGGCTCGGGTAGACATTTGTCGGAACTCTTTGCAATGACAGCCTTTCCGCACTTGTGATGAAATATACTATATTGCGTTGCAATAGTATCAAGAGCGGTGTAAGCAAATTCTGTGGCGGTACGAAGTTCGCCGGGTCGGCTAGTCACATATGAAACGGTCTATTCGCGCTTATTTATTGGGCAAGACGTAATTGCCTGGATTTCCGACGTTTCGGTAACGTTGCAGTTACAGTGGTCACTTCAGAGCATCAGTAATAAAATTAAAATCTCAATTTCACACATGCCGGTGGCCTTTAAAGTGTTGATGGCGATCATGGAAGCTTATCATACATGTGGCATGGCAACTGATGTATTATATTGAGTATGACTTGAGAAAAGATGGTAAGAGTGGAGTTTGTATGCCCGCTGCCTTCTTCTCCGCTAAAATACGGTCCGAAGGCAGCGGCTTACATATTACATAGTTAGACCTGAGATTTCCGCACTTAGCCTCATAGTTGGGCAATAGGGAATGGAAGAAAATATCAGAAGTGCTTGATTATTTTTTTTGGTGATAGGAATAACCTTCCTTAACGCGAGAAAAAAGTTTAAATTTTTTTGGCCTCGGGTAGTGGACCAAGGAATGTGTCTGTTAAGCCGTACTGAGCCCAGAACGACGAATGGAAGAATATTAAGATTATTTAAAAATTAACTACGAGGCCAAAAAAATTGAAACTTTTTTCTCGCGTTAAGGAAGGTTATTCCTATCACCAAAAAAAAAATAAAGCACTTCTGATATTTTCTTCCATTCCCTATTGTACGTAGCAAGCGCCGAGGTACGCTAACACTAGGGTTTCCTCACGATGTTTTCCTTCACGGTCAGCGAGTAGTATTGCCACTATAATTTCACAAATGTACATAACTTACAAAACAAATTCATTGGTACATGCCGGGGTTCGAACCCACGACCTCCCGATTGAGAAGCCGGCGTTCTACACCGCTCCGCTACCACCGCTCTAATTAAATTCTTTACGTTGAAATAAAATTGATTTCATTTCATTCCAATGGTTTTTTCCGGACGGAGTTATCCTTTTATAATAAGTTGGTAGGCTATTGATTGTTAACTTATTAAGATTAGATTATATTAACTCTTTATTGCACGTCATACATTGTGCATTTTGTACCCGGACCCACCATCCCGGACTTGGCCCCCGTGGTGGAGTATGGCCTAACCTTCCTGCGATGCAGGGAGAGACCGGTGCCCCAGCAGTGGGGACATACAAGAGTTGATATCGATACATTTTGTAAGGACATGAAAATCTTAAATAGAGACTTGATAATGGGCAATTACCCGTGATAGTTTTTATTTTATGTTCAATATACCTACGAAGTGTTCTTTTCAGGAATTTTTCACGTTTCTGCAACAATCCACGTTTTATTGCGAAACTACAAGTTTATAATTAATTATAAGTTTATATAAGTAAGTCTAGTATAAGTAAGTGTCTGGAAGAAATCGCTTTTAGCAATAAGGCCGCCAATTGTTGTTTTGCTGTTTTTCCAGTGTACAATAAAGAATATTCTTATCTTATCTTATCTACAAGGGTTCTTTCTTGACTGCGGAACCTTAACAACGATTGCTGAAACGTACTTACTTATAATGCCCAGCGGTGTGGAGACTCAAAGCCTGTTTACTTTTGAACCGCTGCTCACAGACAGCGCATATGAATTGGCCTTCTGCCTGGAAACGTTTATTTATAAATTTTATAAGCTTTTGTTAAGTTAAGCCGTTGGTGCCGGCCGTCATGTAATGACAGTCGTTAAGCCACGTCGGAGTCCTCATGGGCCGTGAATTTAGAAAAGCTATTATACTGCAAATGAAGCATTCAACGATAATAATATAATTGACACAGTAATTTAATGAAGTAATGTATGTATGTATGTATATGCTGTGTGGTGTCGGCCTAGAGAATAGCACCAACCCAATTCTTCCCGGGGGTGTCGTAAAAGGCGACTAAGGGACACAAACTGGGGGGTGGGCAGCAGCGCCCCCTGCAGTACAATTCCACCGAACTGCGATCCCCAACCCGCATGCCCAGCGTGTGGATTATGGGCATTACCCCCTATGATAGCATTAAAAAGTTAAAATTACTTGTTAAAATTAATTACCAATACTTGTGTTGGTGTTGGTGATGGTGTGTTCGTGTCTTGCTTCTGCTTGAAAAAGTGGGAGGGAGGGCGGTGCATTAGCTAACCGCATGGTGCTTGTGGGATTTTTGGCGGAATTCAGCAAAGTAATTTTAACTTTTTAATGCTATTATGGATTTCCGCAAAGTAACGCCTGATTCTATACAACCCCTATGATACCACAACGTGTGCTCTTTAGGGGAGGGCTATGTCCAGCAGTGGACTAGTATACCCTGACGATAACGATGTATGTATGTGGTTGTAGTAATTTAATGTATGTAGTTTCAAACGAGTAATCAATTTGACATTATTCCAATTTCTCACTATTAGTGCATGCATACTGTGAAATTGTAGATGTGCCATTTACAATCTACTGACGTGTCTAAGTGTATGAAATGTACCAAAAGATAAACTAATGAATACAAAATACAAATCTATAGTATAAAAATGAATCGCCGAATGTGTTGGTAAGCGCAAATCTCGAGAGCAGCTGAAACGATTTCGCTAATTCTTTTTTTTAGAATATTCCTCGATGTACGAGGATGGTTCTTACGGAGAGAACAATAAAAAAAATTAAACAATCGACTGTTAGGCGGTACGGAGTTCGCTGGGTCAGCTAGTCTTCTTTAATATAAAAATGAATCGCCGAATGTGTTCGTAATCGCAAATCTCGAGAGCAGCTGAAACGATTTCGCTAATTCTCTTTTTTAGAATATTCCTCGAAGTACGAGGATGGTTCTTACGGAGAGAACAATAAAAAAAATTAAACAATCGACTGTTAGGCGGTACGGAGTTCACTGGGTCAGCTAGTCTTCTTTAATATAAAAATGAATCGCCGAATGTGTTCGTAATCGCAAATCTCGAGAGCAGCTGAAACGATTTCGCTAATTATTTTTTTAGAATATTCCTCGAAGTACGAGGATGGTTCTTGCGGAGAAGAAAATAAAAAATAATGCAGTTAGAAGTTCGCTGGGTCAGCTAGTTATATATAATGTTACTGTTTCCTGCTACACACACCTACTTTAAGTCATTACATACTTGTAATTATGATGAACAAACATTATATTAGTACACCTATTGTATTGTAACTTCATAGCATTGAATGAGTACCTATTACACTATTTTTATTTTTAATGCACTAACCCGTGCTAAGGAACAAATTTAAAACCTATTTAGAGGCTAAAAATTTTCACCCATGCCGGGATTCGAACCCGCAACCTCTGGCTATCCGTACCAGCGCTCTACCAATTGAGCCAATGGGCGACTCACGGCATCAGTGAATTTTCGAACCTCTTTACAATATTCTCTGTATTACGTACAGGCAGCGACATCTGACTTAAGCAAATTGCATTACTTACAGCCCCGACCACCTACTTTGCAGTTAGGTTTTAATATCGGAACGATATCACTGTACCCACATGATTACACTATTTTTATTTTTAATGCACTAAACCGTGCTAAGGAACAAATTTAAAACCTATTTAGAGGCTAAAAATTTCACCCATGCCGGGATTCGAACCCGCAACCTCTGGCTATCCGTACCAGCGCTCTACCAATTGAGCCAATGGGCGACTCACGGCATCAGTGAAATTTCGAACCTCTTTACAATATTCTCTGTATTACGTACAGGCAGCGACATCTGACTTAAGCAAATTGCATTACTTACAGCCCCGACCACCTACTTTGCAGTTAGGTTTTAACATCGGAACGATATCACTGTACCCACATGATTACACTATTTTTATTTTTAATGCACTAACCCGTGCTAAGGAACAAATTTAAAACCTATTTAGAGGCTAAAAATTTCACCCATGCCGGGATTCGAACCCGCAACCTCTGGCTATCCGTACCAGCGCTCTACCAATTGAGCCAATGGGCGACTCACGGCATCAGTGAATTTTCGAACCTCTTTACAATATTCTCTGTATTACGTACAGGCAGCGACATCTGACTTAAGCAAATTGCATTACTTACAGCCCCGATCACCTACTTTGCAGTTAGGTTTTAACATCGGAACGATATCACTGTACCCACATGATTACACTATTTTTATTTTTAATGCACTAACCCGTGCTAAGGAACAAATTTAAAACCTATTTAGAGGCTAAAAATTTCACCCATGCCGGGATTCGAACCCGCAACCTCTGGCTATCCGTACCAGCGCTCTACCAATTGAGCCAATGGGCGACTCACGGCATCAGTGAAATTTCGAACCTCTTTACAATATTCTCTGTATTACGTACAGGCAGCGACATCTGACTTAAGCAAATTGCATTACTTACAGCCCCGACCACCTACTTTGCAGTTAGGTTTTAACATCGGAACGATATCACTGTACCCACATGATTACACTATTTTTATTTTTAATGCACTAACCCGTGTTTGTTCCTTAATTTGTTCCTTAGCACGGGTTAGTGCATTAAAAATAAAAATAGTGTAATCATGTGGGTACAGTGATATCGTTCCGATGTTAAAACCTAACTGCAAAGTAGGTGGTCGGGGCTGTAAGTAATGCAATTTGCTTAAGTCAGATGTCGCTGCCTGTACGTAATACAGAGAATATTGTAAAGAGGTTCGAAATTTCACTGATGCCGTGAGTCGCCCATTGGCTCAATTGGTAGAGCGCTGGTACGGATAGCCAGAGGTTGCGGGTTCGAATCCCGGCATGGGTGAAATTTTTAGCCTCTAAATAGGTTTTAAATGAGTACCTATTGTCGATATCGTCAACATCTATCTCGCTCACTCCTAAAGCATTAGGCGAGCATATGACTGTAACTGTTTTTATGTTAGCGACGTTTTTTTCCTTTACGAGATGCATTCGGGCTTGCAGCCCTCATACTGTTTTGGCTCGCGCCTACAACCACACGCCCACAAATAATAACTGTACTTGTGACACCGTCTAAGTAAAACCCTCCGTAAACGTTACCTACATCGTTTTGTTGACCACCCGTTTCAATAAATACCAAAAAAAATCACACTTACTTCATCGTGACGTAAACTGTGCGACTTCCAAAGTTTGTGAGAGCTACAAAAGAAGATGGCGCACTCGTAGCATTTGTACCGCGCGATCTTGAACCGATACGAGCTCCTTTGCCTTTCCAAGTGAGCTAGTACCTCCTCGTGGGTCATTCGGCGCTCCACGAAATCCACTTCATGCACCGCCTGGAACATGTGACAGATTTTTGGTGATTTGTCTGTTTTGAATTCTTTTTAATACACTAACCCGTGTGGCGAGCACATGTCAACCCTGCGCGCGCACTACAAAATCCAACATTCCTGCATCGCGCAATCAAAGTGTTTCAATGACATACCATAAATATAACGTCCGAGTAACAATAGTTGGGCCGGCCGTTCCCAGGCATACGATCTGCCTGGCGGGAAATTTCCCTTTATAGCGGAAGAGCGCGATCACCCGCACTTCCCTATACCCGTGCTAAGGACTCTTTCAAAAACCTATTTAGAGGCCAAAAATTCCACCCATGCCGGGACTCGAACCCGCGCCCTCTGGCTAACCGTGCCAGCGCTCTCCCAACTGAGCCAATGGGCGACTCACCGGCATCAGTGAAAATTCGAACCTCTTTACAATACTCTCTGTATTACGTACAGGCAGGTATTTTTAGCCTCTAAATAGGTATTTGAAATTGTCCGTTTTATTTCACAAACATAGCAGAAGATGGCCATAGCAGCGCTGAGGGCTCACTCCCTCAGCACAACGCTGAGTCAGCTGCCTTTTCTGTCAATTTAGACACACCACAGGCTAAATATATATCTTTTTTTGTTTCTTCTATTGTGTATTTAGTTTATATCTGTTCTACAGTGCGTTCACATTAACTTGACGCGTGAGAGAATTGGTAACAAGGACATAACATGTGAATTAGCTTTTGGACCTAATCGGAAGATGGTTAAACAAGCCCTCAATCCTTTTATTTTCCCCAAGTAATGGGAATGATTTCTTATTTAACATGGTAACAGTAAACATCTCAGTGCTACCAATTCTCTCACGCGTCAAGTTAATGTGAACGCACTATACTCATATTGTGTCAATTTATCAGTTGATTTTTGTTCTGTGATGCGTCTTGTTGGTACAATAAATGTCTTTATTTCTTTAAATTAAAAGTCGTATCGTGTGTGTGGCTATACAGCCACGAGAGCGCAATTCTCGTGGCTGTATAGCCACAGATGCGTTTACCTTTCGGCACAAACTGAAAAATAAAAAAAAAATTGTAAAGCGTTCGTTCGTTGTTATTTGGTTGGTTCATAATAAATTAAAATGAGTTCCGATGATTCTGAAAATTAAAATTTATTATTTAAAAACCTATTTAGAGGCTAAAAATTTCACCCATGCCGGGATTCGAACCCGCAACCTCTGGCTATCCGTGCCAGCGCTCTACCAATTGAGCCAATGGGCGACTCACGGCATCAGTGAAATTTCGAACCTCTTTACACTATTCTTTGTATTACATACAGGCAGCGACATCTGAATTAAGCAAATTGCATCACTTACAGCCCCGACTACCCACTTTGCAGTTAGGTTTTACATCGGAACGATATCACTGTACCCACATGATTATACTATTTTTATTTTTAATGCACTAACCCGTGCTAAGGCACGGATAGCCAGAGGTTGCGGGTTCGAATCCCGGCATGGGTGAAATTTTTAGCCTCTAAATAGGTTTTTAAATTTGTTCCTTAGCACGGGTTAGTGCATTAAAAATAAAAATAGTATAATTAAAATTTATTATGTAAAAGGCCCTTTTTTATTTCCTTGCATTTTTAAAGAAAAGCACTATATTATGCCTCGGCCGAAATGGCAATTGCCTGTCTCGTATCATTCGTATCGTATCAAGCACACGACACCTATTTACCGAGTTACAGCCGTCGCCGTGGCGACATTGTTTTCGTTGCAAGCGGTTTTAGGAAGTGACTCCATACTACCGAACTGAGAGTAATTTCACGTCAAAAAGTACTGAGTTCAAATACATCAACGCTTGGAATTGCCAATCCGCGGTGGACACGCGTGGTAATTAAGCCCCTACTCCCTCTTCCTCTCCTCTCTTTCTGAGGGAAGGCCTGTGCCCTGCAGTAAGACGTTTATAGGCTACACAAAAAAGTACCTGGTTCTGGGTCTCCGCCGCTTGTACTCCGTCGTCCTCTGACGCGGTGTCGGTAAGCGAACTATCGTGCGCCGGCGAAAGCTTAGTTTCGCACTCAAAGTCGTCTTCAGGGACCTTAAATTGTAGAAAATAAGGTCCAAATTAGATTAAAATGTGGAAGAGAAGACCCAAGTGAGATTTAAGTGTGGAAGACAAGAAGACTTGGGCAAAGTGTGTCCTTAGAGGGAGTTGTTATATCTCATGTCTTTGCTCACCGAGACACACTATATCTCTATCATATCTCGCTCACCACTTGTGTCCTAGCGCATACGACGTCCAATCAACTAAGTGCGTGTGGAAACAAGAGACACAAGTGGCGAGTCAGTCTAGTCTACCTATTCCCTACGTTATCCAGATCAGTCGTATTTTTTTCGTATACTTTCTCTCATCGCTCGTTGGTTACGACAAGAAATGCCGCCGAATGTAACCGATGTCAGACGATGTTGATCTCGCTCTCGCGCATTGTGTGTGAGCTGGATAAAGTAACAGGAGATGACTACCCTACTGAGTTGAGAGTATGTGTGAGGGAGCCTGATATAGTTGACATGTTGACGGAGAGGGAGTTGTGTGTCCACTCATATCTGGCTCTTGAGTTACCCAAGGCTAAAGACAAGGCAAAAGTTAGATTAAAATGTGGAAGAGAAGACCCAAGTGAGATTTAAGTGTGGAAGAGAAGACCCAAGTTAGATTTAAGTGTGGAAAAGAAGACCCAAGTGAGTATAAGTGTGAAAGACAAGGCCCAAGTTAGATTAAAATGTCGAAGACAAGACCCAAGTTAGATTAAAACGTGGAAGACAAGGCCCAAGTTAGATTAAAATATAGAAGAGAAGACTCAAGTGAGATTTAACTTTGGAAGAGAAGACCCAAGTGAGATTTAAGTTTGGTAGACAAGGCCCATGTTAGACTTGTGTAATACGGCTTTATTTATATAAACATGATTCCTCTAAAACACTCCTCAAACGCAGCTAATATAGATTGTGCTAAAGGGTTTTTAAACTTTCGATGATTTATACACCGCCCAGTGGCCTCTTCACTAACACTAGATTGGTGAAGGGACCATTCGGTCAATACAGTGTATGGGACATTGTTTTTTTTTTATTGCTGTAGGCTTGCCCAGGACCTATACCACTCTAATATCATAGTCGGCCTAGCCCACAGGCCAGTCAATAAGTGCAAAGCCAACAAATCTGTGGGTTTACTCACAATGCTTTTCTTAACTGTAAGCATTCTTAACTTTTTGAAAATAAACATATATTGATGAATTAATAACTCACCATAAATTCCTCTGTCTTCAAGTTCTCATCTGTGGGGACAAATACAGGTCCTCCGATAAACTCAATGTTCTCTGCAGGTTGTATTTCCTCTTTAACCTCAACTAAGTCACCATCCATGCAGACTTTGCTGTCTAGCAGTACAACCACTTGAGACAGGGTTGAGAGGCACTTGAAGTTAGGAATCTGGGAATGAAAGCTTTTACATGCATTTTTATGTTCCATAGACAACAATGAATCCTTAGGCTGAGTTCACACCAAACTGACTGTCACTCGCCAAAAGTGAGCGTTTATTTCATAACAGAGTTTATTTCTATACATATTCAAATTTTCGTTCACATCAAATGGACAATAAGCTATTGCGCTATGCGTAGACGCTGACATTGGGCGGGCGATTAATACAGCAGGTCACTACGCGCCATGGATGTTGATTGCCTTTGTATTTTGATGTTTACACTGAGGATCACAGTGAGCCGTCACATTCGGCAGCTGACTATATATTTGGTTTGAACACTGCCTTAGTTTCACCATAACCCTTCGTCTATCTGTGGATTAAAATGGAGACCACAAGTATTAAAGCAGTGAGATTTGGCATAGATGAACTTCTTAAAGAACCACACTCGGACTGCCCACAAATGCAGAAGATAGCACATGTGTGAGACTAGCGCGAATCACTTCGCTACCAGAGACGGTCTGCTTTGACACCAGAGGATGTGAGTGTATGTGTAGCTATTGCAATTTCATGGTTATATAAATCACACAGATAACAATTTCATGGTTATTATTATTATTATTATTATTAATACTTTATTGCACCATAAAATCTGTGTGATTAACAACAGGTTAATCACACAAACAAAATGGTGGGATAAAATCTAAAATGCAAAGGCCCAAATTAATGTTATTAGTTGCTACGATCACAGCTTAGCGCAGGATTAAGGGTGAATCACTGAACCTATAAGATTCAAGCATTCAAAATAATGAGCGACCATTATTAAAAAATTGTAACACCATGCAAATAATTTTTAAGTGAATAATTGGAGAAACTGTTTATAACATTAAATTGTTTTTTATCTCTTGTATAAAGTAGGGAAGGAGTATTTGAGCCGTGTTGTTTGCTAGGCGACAACATGCATACTTGATTTGAAAGCAGATTGCCTAAAAATGTTTTCCAGAAGCTGTAGTTCCCATAATCTTAAATTATGACCAGGTTTTCACAGTCTTAGTACGCTAAGACCGAGTATGCCATCCGAGTAAACTAATGGTCGTGATTGGACGGTTTTTCGTGACAACACAAAAATAGCCAAGTAGAAGCATTAGTTTACTCGGATGGCGCACTCGGACCGAGTGCACGAAGATTGTGAAAATGCGGATTATGTTAGTGTTTACCTTTGTGAACTTCAAGAGAGACATGCTTGATAGCAGTTCTTTGGCCCGGAGAGCGCAGTTTTTGAACTTCAGAACATTATGGAGTCTTGCGCGGCACTCATAGCACACCATGTCTTCAGTTGACAACTGTGTAAAAGTTTATTAAAATACCTATCTATATTAAAAGGAGGAATTACAATAAGTATTGTACTTATGCCAGTTTCCGTTCTGTCACGTACTTTTCTGAGAAATGCGAAGAAACAGCGCTACAGTTAGGTAACTATTTACTTAGCGAAATTCTCAATTCAGAAACTGGCCCTTAGTTTTTTAAGCGTGTAATCGCGATTAAAAAAGAATATATTGTACTTTACTGAACTAGAGACCAAGTGTCTCTCTGCTGAAGCATAGAGCAACTGATTGCACTGTCTTTTGCTTCCATGCATATAAAAACTCTAGTATACTTACAGTAAGGCCATTACAGATATTTAATAACTGCGGTGAGTTTTCGAGCGAGAAGAGCTCCCTGTCCATGGATAGGCAGGTGCTGCACACACTAACGTTGCTACGAGATCGCGCTTTGGGCCAACGAACCGCAGATTCTTGCATTTTAACGCTTATTTTAACATAAGAAAGTGAAAATCTGCGAAGGAAAACAGAAACAAAATCGTTGTCACTGTGGTTGTCACAAATAATTTTTTTTTTTAAAAGACAGTACCCAGTGCCCTGCCCACAGACCAGACTAAGTAGATTACGATACGTTTTGTTTGACAGACAACTGGTGAGTGTCAGTCGATCGATTGTGATCGCGCAATGCTGCGAACTGCGAACTTAATAATAATAGTATCTACACTCTCCAAGAGGACCGGACTCGACTGGGAGGACTGCCGCAACGTTTTTTTACACTTTTCCAAAGAACATAAAAAAAGAGTAGAGGTCGTAAGTGGGCGGTGCCCGCGTTCCTCGCATTGGCAATGTATTGCCTATGCGTAGTCTCTGACAGTTCTTCTTACCTCAGTTGTCGTCTAGTAAAGAAAACTCTACTAAAATGCCTTCTTTTGCTGTGTTAGAATGTAAAAATAAGTTACCAGTAAAAAATGGCTTTGCTCATATTTAGTTAAGTTTTTATTTTTTTTAATGTTAGCCCATTTTAACTTGACGACCATTCCGCTAAAACGGCCGTTTTTCGAAAGTTCTAGTTCTAAAATTTACGAAGATTTGTGGAAAAAAGAAAAGCGTCTAATAAAACAAATTATGATTTTATTTCCTTTGGTAGCGCTACTGGGCACCCCAAAACGACTTAAGTTTAGGAAGGCCAATGAGACGAGTTATAGAATGCAAACAAACAGACCGTTACTGAGTTACATTGCGATAATGAGCGATTATTATCTCTGTCCTTGTCACACGTATGCGATAATGGCGTCATTTGACCGACGACAGCTGTCGTTGCGTATTTCGTGGTACAGGAAAACTTTCAGATCGTACATACAAACATTGATAAGATAACAGACTGTCTTTCCGGAGACATATTATTATATTATAACCTTTAAAAGTACAGTCAACCGACATTTAACGTGAGCGTGATAATGGCAGGACCACTGCTGGGATTTTAAAAGTTTTCTATCTCATTATTTAGTACCTTTTTGGTAATATTTGGTACCTAAAGCTAGGCACGTAACATCGTAGACACAGTCTTCGTATATTATTAAAAAAACATCAGGTGTGACTAAGTTCAAGTGTAATCTATCTTACTTAAAAAAAGGCAAACGACTGTTAAGCCGCTGAACAGATTGGGAACAGATGCTAAGGAGATAGATGGCATCCGAGGGAAAATAATGGAAAACAGTTTGTCTAAAGAGTTTACACATTTGAAACGCGCGACTAGCGGCGTCGTTAGTACTACCCAGGCAGACATGCTCTATGTAAATTCTTCACAAGTTTTGTAAAAACCTATTTAGAGGCTTAAAATTCCACCCATGCCGGGACTCGAACCCGCGACCTCTGGCTAACCGTGCCAGCGCTCTCCCAACTGAGCCAATAGGAGACTACCCGGGTCATGAAATTTCGAACCTCTACAATACTCTCTGTGTTACGTACAGGCAGCAACGCCTGGCTGAAGTTATTTGCATCACTTGCAGCTTCGAGTACCTACTTTGCAGTTAGGTTTTAAATCGGAATGATATCGCTGTACCCACATGAGTATATTCTTTTTAATGCACTAACCCGTGCTGAGGACAATTAGCACTATAATGTAATAATAAGCTCTTTACTTTATAATAAAACACATAGACAAAACAACATACTCACTCAACCTGGTAAAGTGTAAGGTACTAAGGTAAGTAATCAAGGACTGGTTGCAGAAATTGTCAAATGATTGTACCGAGCAACTCCTAACATCCATTAAATAGGTTCGTTATTGTTTTTCTGCTCTTAGGTATTAGTTAGTTAGACATGAGATTTCCGCACTTAGCCTCATAGTTGGGCCATTGTACGTAGGAAGCGCTGAGGTACGCTAACACCTCAGACACTATGGTTTCCTTACGATGTTTTCCTTCACCGTCAGCGAGTAGTATTGCTACTAGGTATAATTTCACAAATGTACATAACTTAGAAAACAAAGTCATTGGTACATGCCGGGGTTTGAACCCACGACCTCCCGATTGAGAAGCCGGCGTTCTACACCGCTACGCTACCACCGCTGTCAGGTATTAAACTCTTAGGTATTAAACTTTGATTGTTTCTAGTTATTACTTTTGTTATAACTTAGACACGACAATTACATTGTTTAATAGATCTAATTGGAATAAACGTAATTTAAGCAGCTACATCTAGCGGGTGGAAGGCGCTGGTGTCTGTCATACAGTAATTTATACTCCTTGGTACAGACACCGACGTTACAATCGTACAGACTTAATTTGTACGTAAATTATATTTGTAAAATATGTGTATAAGGATAATATGGCAAGTTTATTGATAAAAATTAAATATAACTATTGCTATTACTATAATTTTTAAAAACCTATTTGGAGGCTAAAAATTCCACCAGTTACAATGAAATCATTATTTCTCACGGTACAGACTCAACTAAATATTAATGAAGCCTTAACTCTATATGTGAGAGAGAATCAGAACCCTACACTGGGACGTATTTAAGCTGGATTATTATTACACACTTAAGCCTACATTTGACTGGTTATTCAATCAACTTTTGCCTTGGGGCAATTTTCCATCGTCAATGGGTAGCGGTTCTGGCGACAGATTGGTGCAATGGTGTCATGGGGCACCTGGTTTTGTACCCTTCAACGGCCAAGTCGCACAACTTTAACAATAATAATAAAGAAATCGCAGTAAGGTACCTTAGACTTGGCACGACTTTGTCAAGATATCATTACTTTTTAGAGATAAACGAGCAGCTCCATCGAGACTTGGCTAGTTTTTTACAGACTGTTTTTGGCGTGTAATATTTACAATTCCGCCAAAAATTCCACAAGCACCATACGATTAGTTAATGCACCGCCTTCCCTCCCACTTTTTCAAGTAGAAGCAAGACACGAACAATTCTTAAAATGTGAAAATTACTTTGCGAAATTCCGCCAAAAATCCCACAACCACCATGCAGTTAGTTAATGCACCGCCCTCCCTCCCACTTTCAAGAAGAAGCAAGACACGAACAATAAAAAGTGGGAAAGTGAAAAATTGGGAGGGAGAGCGGTGCATTAACTAATCGCATGGTGCATGTTGGATTTTTGGCGGAATTTAGCAAAGTAATTTTCTCATTTTAATGCTAATATATTCTTCTTTTACAGGTACATCTGTACTAATTCAAGTATTTGGTTTTATTTAAGGCACTTGAATCCCTGATAATATTAATTCTTCTTAACCTTCTTACCGCTTACACTAGGACCCTTGCGGACCAATTTTAAGATCACCCTCACAGCTTTGTACAGCACAAACACACACACTAACACCAGCGCGTAAAAGTCAACGAAGTATATCTGGTACCAGTACAAATTCCTGCGGGGGCTCTTCAGGAAATCAGCCCCCTTGTGCCTCAAAACATACTCTGTCCAATACACAGCGGTCTCGAGAGGCGAGACGATCCTGTCCTTGAATCTTTTGGAGAATTCCTTCGCAGTTTCTCCAAAACTGGCATCATTTAGGACTGTGCTAATTGCACTATACATATTTTCCTCCGTGACGTTGGTGACACGCAGTCCTGTGCCCATTTTGGCGGCTTTCTTGCAGTTCATGGGCTGGTCTCCGAAGAAGGGCGTGCAGACGATGGGTACCCCGTGATGGACAGACTCCAAAGTGCTGTGTAGCCCGCCGTGCGTCACAAAAAGGGCGACGTTTGGGTGGGCTGCGGACATAAAATTAGAGGCCTATTAATCAGCTGAACTCAAGCTCACTCAAAGCGCCCAACGTGCAATGAAATGTTTATTTATCACACACACATTACAGAACATATGGATACTATGACAAAAATTAGAGAAAAAAATGTGATAAATAGGATAGGGCCCAGCTTAGTGCTGTGAGTGCATCATCACAGCGCTGATTTTCAGCCCGTCCTTATTCTCGCTGAATTAAATGTAATAAAAGTGGAGAAATCTATGCTGAGAGTTTCACTGCAAGACCGAATCAGGAATGAGGAAATCCACAGAAGAACTCAAGCTACTGATATAGCTGGAAGAATTTCTCAGTTGAAGTAAGAGCGGGCATTGCTCGGAGAACTGATGCACTTTGAGGCAGAAAAGTTCTGAACTGGCGCGCATTATAAAGCGGCAGTCGTTTTAAAGTAAGCTAAAGTTCTGCCGAAAAAGAAGTAGCGTGCCTTAGGACTTCTGTGGCACGCCATTTATTGTTGCTCTCGGCCAACAAGAAGTGGACCCTTAGAAGATAGTTAATTGATTGAAAGGTACAGTCTGTTAGCTTTTAGAATACACCTCGGGCTCTAGGGTAGGCTTCGGTTTTCGCCGAAAGCACACGAGTGTAATGATTCTTCTGCTCTGTTTTTCGAAATTAAGTGTCATATTAGTTCCGATATTTCTATTACACGAATATATCCGATTCTATCCGACACATTCTAAAAGCTAACAGACTGCAAATATTAACGACCGACTTACCCAAAACATCATTCTGAGGGAGCCATTTAAACGCGTGTACATTAGGATTTGTCACGGGCAGAGGTGCGTCGCCAGCCCACTTGAGGAGTACGGACCTCTTCAAGCGGCCCAAGGCTGTGAGGACATCTCGCTGGTACTTTTCTGGCAAGCTCGAGAGGTCCATGATGGAGCCAAGACTGAAAAGCACCGCCCCAGACGTGGCCGCGTCCAGGAGAGCTTTAAACTCCTGCGGAAAGAGGTTCAGTTTGCAGTTGTTTTCTTAAGACTTTGAACGGCCCCGGGGCAGTGTAGGGTAAGGGTATGCGTAGTAGGAAGGCTAAGTTACCTTTATGTACCTGGAACTAACAACATCACATAATCGATTTCCAATGGAATTGTTCCTTTTGTAATTTGGTCTGATTTTTTTCACGACTCTAAAATCAACCGCTTAGCCGGGAAAGAGTCCCCTCTTTTTTTAGAGTAGAACACCCTACTCGCATTGAGTTTTAAGCTTAATATTTCGGAACGGATCACTAAATCGAAAAAAAGGGTTACCCACATTGCTAGTACCTATATTAAACGAACAATTCAAGGATGACGTTAGCGAGAAAATTTTAAGGGATGATCTTGATGATATTAACCCTTTGTTTGTATGTCCCTAGCCCTCACTGCTGGGGCACGGGTCTCTTCCTGCATCGCAGGAAGATTACGCCATACTTCACGGGGGCCAAGTCCGGGTTGGTGGAGGAATGTGCAACCGTGGCGGGCAGTGCCATAATATGATATGAAACAAATAGGTATTATTTGTTGTTCCATATGTTGACTACGGAACCCTATCACCCGGATTACCCGAAACGTTCTTGAATTAGATCGTTTGCCTCATAAAAATGACAATGCATAAAGTTATGTTTAAGTATAGTGAGTAGGTACGAGTTTTTCCTGAGTTAATTTTATTTTAATACGTACCTACACGTTAAGCGACAGCTAAGATTATACCTACTCGATAGCTCTTATCTCAAACATTATGAACGGATTTCGATAAAACAGAGGTATCTCTGAAATCCACTTAATATTATACGAGTAATATAGCTGTAATCACGAAACCTTGACGTGACATAAACTACTCAATGATTCCACAAAGGACTGCAATAATTGCATTTTAGCACGCTAAAAAATCTGGCTGATTAACGGATTCGTGTTTGTACTATGCGCTATTTGGAAAAACAATCAAAAAAGGTTAGCATGACCTTCCCAACACTTGTGCAAAAGCCGGCGAGCAAAAAGCTACGTTTTTAAACTTTGCGACGATTTTAAAATCGCGCTGTTTATTATCGTAAAAAAATCACTGCGCACTGCGATGAAAAAATCGATGGTTTGTTCATTTCCAACGTGGATTTCGTACAAATTGCCTGTCTTGCTTTACTTATGAGGAGAAGAAAAATGAGAGAATAAGGTATTCGTCACTACTGGATTCATCCTTTCACAGCGGAAAGATGTGTCAAAGGTTTCTTTTATCTGAAATACAACGATCTTCGGCTGTATCCCAAAAAATTCTTTGGCTATAATTATCGAATGAAGATTCAAACATTTTACAAACTACTGAGCATTGTTGGACCTCAAATGAAATATAAAAATACTAAAAATCTGAGTATGCAATTTTATTTTCGCAATGCGCGCGGAGCCATACAACTCCATAGGCTATAGTTTAGTTTTGCGACAATCGCGTCGCGAGTAGTCGCGCAAAAATGTAACAAATCACAATTTTCAAATCGCTGCGATTTTTTTGTAGCAGCGCGCACTGACAAAACAACTCATACGTTATATTTCTGCGACAAAAATATCGCGCGATTAAATATCGTAGTGCGCGCCTGGCCTAAAGGGCGAAAGGAACTGCAGTGCGGTGCGCAGGGACCGACGATCAACCAATCGCGTGGCCGGAACAATAATGACCATTAACGCAATGAGCCGCTATTAGCACAAGTTCATAAATCAATTCATAGATGGCGCTTACAGCCATACAAGAACAGGGTCACGTTTTAAATACTATTTTTATTTTTAATGCACTAAAAATTCTAAAAATTCCCGGTATGGGTGGAATAGCCCGTGCTAAAGACAATTTTAAAAACCTATTTAGAGGCTAAAAATTCCCGGCATGGGTGGAATTTTTAGCCTCTAAATAGGTTTTCAAAATTGTCCTTAGCACGGGTTAGTGCATTAAAAATAAAAATAGTATAATCATGTCGGTACAGTGATATCATTCCGATGTAAAAACCTAAATGCAAAGTAGGTAGTCGGGGCTGTAACATTTGAGCACGAAGACGTGAGTTGCGCGTTCTGGGCGCTAATGTCAGAATTATATTGGAAAGTTGTGACATTTGACATCTCAACACGACGAAGCGAGTTGCGCGTTCTGGGCGCTAATGTCAGAATTATATTGGAAAGTTGTGACATTTGACATCTGAGCACGACGAAGCGAGTTGCGCGTTCTGGGCGCTAATGTCAGAATTATATTGGAAAGTTGTGACATTTGAGCATGACGGGGCGCGAGTTGCGCATTTTGTGACGCTAAAAAGTCTGAATTGTTCTTTGACGGAGTTTACACGTTCAGTCTGGCGTCAGTTCAGTCTGTGATCTTGATCAAGCTCCGATTTATGCCAGTCAGACTGATGAAGCATCAAAATATACGACTGTCCGTCAGCCTGGTCCATCAGTCCACTGAATAGACACTCAGTCTGCAGTCAGTCTAACCAGACTGATGGAATTGATGGACGCCAGACTGAAAGTTTAAACTCCGTCTTTCCCGGCTTTTGAGCGATTGACGTGTGATGGAGTGAGTACGTTAACACGTGTGCCTCGTGAAGTCAAGCTACCAGAGGCCTAGTATGGATATCAATCCTTGTATATCCCTACTGCTGGGGCACGGGTCTCTTCCTGTATCGCAGGAAGGTTAGGCCTTACTTCACCACGGGGGCCAAGTCCGGGTTGGTGGAGGATTGTAAGACAGTGACGGGCCTTACTGTCAGAAGTTATCAAGCTGCCCATAGACCTCTGACATGGCTTCTCGACTGCCATTACATGTCAGCCGGCACCAACTTTTTAGCATGCCTTGCGAAGCACGGAAGCGCTCAGAAAAATGCCACTGTCAGTAATCACGGGACGGTCACCCATCCTGCACCGGACCGCGCCTGTTGTGGCTTGACTCAAGTGATTGATTCCAATCACTCGGTTTGGCTAGGCCACGTGCGGAGGGCCTAATAATGCGCACCAAATCCTGTATAATTGCAATCGACTAACTATATCAAATTCCGTGCTACAAACGTAAGGATTTCGAAAGGATTTAGTATGCATAATTAGGCTTCTACTGTTGAACCGCAAAAGTGTAGGTACCTATAATGAAGGATTATTTAACCCTTTGGCGAGCTAGTATACATTTTTCATTGATTTTGAACTGTGTGCCAAAGTGATAAGGTTCAATTTATGATAGGAATTATCAAACCACTGTCTTGTAAAGGCTTTACACCCAATCGAATTGATATCGATATCAACACTTGTATTTTCTAATGCTGGGGCACGCACGGGTCTCTTCCTGTACCGCTGGAAGGTTAGGCCATACTCCACCACATGGACCAAGTCCGGGTCAGAAGTTATTAAGCCACCCATAAGGCCTCTGACTTGGCTTGACGACTGCCATTACATGACAGCCAGTACCAATGGTTTAGCGTTTCTTGCGAAGCATGGAAGCGCTCGAAAAATGCCACTTGCGGTAGTCACGGGACAGTCACCCACCTCGCACACAACCGCGCGTTGTTGCTTAACTCTAGTGATTGATTCCAATCACTCGGTTGGACTAGGCCACGAGCGCTTCTTATACCCAATCTTTTGGGCAATAAATACTTTTACATCTCTCACGTTCGGTAAGTAGGTTCTTATTACCTCCAAATGGGGCTTGTAGGTGACTAATTAGCGCTCTAGGGTAATAATGTAGCTATAAAAGCCCTAGGGCGGTAAGTAATTAAAAAACACTTCTTTCTTTCAAAAAGTTCGCGTACATCTAACCATCATACTGGCAACAGACATCATGAATTCAGCCCAATGACCAAAGAGGTCGCTTTGCTATTCAGCCTTGTCTCCGTGTGAGTATGTACGAGTATAATAATCATCAATTTTAAATATCGAACGGCGAAGCTCAATTTCGTTTTTGAAAGAAAAAAATAAAAAGTTCTTTCCTTGATTCATCTTTCCTTGATTGAAACACGGGAATAAAAAACTTTTACTTTAAAATGTTTTATTCTTGCAATGCCGGTTTTTTTCTACTTACGTAGGTACCTACCTCACAATCGAGATGGAAAGCAGAATAAAGTTAGCTCGGATGTAAGCACCAATTGCACCCTCGAACTATAGGCGCCCTCGCTGCTCTCGTGCGCCTAAATATCTCGGGCTGCAATTGAGGCTTTACAGCCCTAGGCTACTAATCTACTATTAATAATAATAATGATACCTTGTCCAAGGGCTTCACTTTATCAATGTGTATGCCTGCGATCTCCACAATATTGGTCAGGGTCGGAGTGACAGAAGAAAGGGAGTAATGTGCATTCAACAGTATCAGTGAAGCGTTCCTCTCAAGGTCACTCACGTGGGGGATGTCATCTGCGAAGGTAGATAAAAGCCTCGTTGAAAAGAATATAATCATGTGGGTACAGCGATATCATTCCGATGTAAACACCTAACTGCAAAGTAGATACTCGGGGCTGCAAGTGGTGCAAATTACTTCAGTCAGATGTCGCTGCCTGTACGTAATACAGAGAATATTGTAAAGAGGTTCGAAATTTCACTGATGCCGGTAAGTCACCCATTAGCTCAGTTGGAAAGAGCGCTGGCACGAATAGTCAGAGGTCGCGGGTTCGAATCCCGGCATGGGTGGAATTTTTAGCCTCTAAATAGGTTTTTAAAACTTATAAATAAATAATATTAAAATTAGCAAATAAACTTTAACAAATGAACGTTACAATTCAGACCAGGAAACCATTTCAAAATCTCTCAGGATCTTGTCAAGTTTTATTGCCAAAAGCAATTTCTTCCAGACAACCTTATGACCATAATTGGGGGGTAGTGCCCATAATCGCCACGCTGGGCATGCGGGTTGCGGATCTCAGTTTGGTGGAATTGTACTGCAGGGGGCGCTGTTGCCCACCCCCTGGTTTGTGTCCCTTAGTCGCCTTTTACGACACCCGCGGGAAGAATTCGGCATTACCCCCCAATGATGGCACAACGATGCGCTATGCCGCTCATTAGGGGAGGGCTTTGTCCAGCAGCGGACTAATATAGCCTGAAGAAGAAGAAGGAGAAAAAGAAGAAGAACATTATGACGGAAAGTTGCAGAAGGAAATAAGACAAGTACGTAGTTATATTATTTTTAATGCACTAACCCGTGCTAAGGACAATTTTAAAAACCTATTTTAGAGGCTAAAAATTCCACCCATGCCGGGATTCGAACCCGCGACCTTTGGCTATCCGTGCCAGCGCTCTTTCCAACTGAGCTAATGGGCGACTCACCGGCATCAGTGAAATTAGTACGTAGTGCAGATAAACTCACTCAGATACCCGAAAGCCTTCTTCGCCAGCTCGTTCTGGTAATCCAGGGAGTAGTACCTTCTCGCGTAGAGGTCGAAGATGGTCGCGAACCAATTTTGGACCCTATTGACGAACGTCATCTCGCCATCCATGTTCATGAACTCGTGCGGCACTGCAAATATATTATAGTACAGTGCAACACAAGAAATAAGTCCCGCGGATGTACCTGCGCAGATGACCAAATTTTGGATGTGCGGCAAGTTGATCGACCAATCACATAGTTTCATTTTATGGCAGGCCGCGCGCCTTTGTTGCTATTGGTTCATTCAACATCATCGATGCAGGTGACTATTAGTTTGGCAATATTATCGTGAGCGAAATAGGTAGCGCTACTGTGGCAATCAATTCTGCACCTTAACCGTATCGGTTAAAGATCATGTTGAATGTAAATACTTATAGCTTCGGGTACTTTCGTTACATTTCTTCCTAGTCTGCGCGAACGAAGATTCCCGAAGGGACTTTTATGAGTATAGTACTGTAACTAGCTGGTGCCGAGCTTCGCCTGCGCAGGATTAGTATTTCGAGTAGCTTATTTTAGCGTAGCGTAGAAAGAACCAACATTATGACATTAAAATTGTCACATAAATAATTTTTGGGTCGTATTTAACAAATAACATTTACATACAGGGCACATACATTGCTTTTGGGCCCACACTAGGATACCCTGTGTCGTGGAGACCAGAAACAACGACCGACATCACAAACATGTTAACATCCAAGACCTGGGGTTTTTTTGTCCCCAGCCGGGGTTCGAACCCGGAACCTCTTGCATGGTAGGCAGATTCGCTACCGCTGCGCCACAGAGGCCGTTTGAAAAATAGGACAGCACAGCCTGACAATATTAAAATGTTACACTCGCACTATAATTACACGATATTGTCAACATAAGAAATACGGTAACTAAGCACTGCGGAGCCCTAATCATAGGCCTATAGGCAGCTACTGCAGTATGCTCCTGTAAAACATATTTAACCATTTTTTAAACATTTCCATGATACAGAACACATGTGTACCTCTAGCGGATTTGGCAGCGCACGCCACAATAGCTCGCAGATGATAGATTTTTTTTCGACTTACTTGACAGTTATCGTCAATTTTGGTCAATTCACACAATATCTTTATCAATTGTAGCCTATGTATTATCCTGATGTGTAAGCTATAATTGTAAACTTTTGTTAAAATCCATTCAGTAGTTTTTACGTCAAAGAGTAACAAACATCCATCCATCCATACTTAAAGTAAAGTAAAAAAGTAAAAATAATTTATTTGCTAGAACACGGGTACATATTATCATGTTTTAAATTTATTCTTAAGATCCTTCATGTTCTACCTTTCGGTGTGCAAATATGGTTGCTGGATCGCCTAATTTAAAATATAATATGATAAAATTAATGACCAAAAAATTGAATCTAATTAATAAAACATTAAAGTGAACATAACATATCACAATACAACAGACCAATTGAAATTAAAACATTCAATGTAAAATTAAATTAAATGTCAACATGTATAAATAAAAGTTCATAAAATTGTAAATAAAGTAATGTCAAAATTATATTAAAAATTATGCTGAATTATAACTTATCATTAATGAAATCATTTATATTGTAATACATTTTGTTTAGTAAAAGTTGAAACAATTTCTTTCTAAAAATTGGTAATGATAATTGCTTAAAACTATCAGGTACATGATTATAAATTCGAATTGCCATACAGAATGTGTTGTTCTTGTACAAAGTTAGTCGTTGAAAAGGCATATAGAGCTTATCCTTATATCTAGTCGATCGACTTATAACATCACAATTTTTTTTAAAGAGGTCTGGATGTTTTTGTACGAATAAGCTTATTTCGTAAATATAAAGGCAAGGTAATGGTAAAATATTACATTTTTTGAAAAGTGGTTTACAGCTATCAATGAATCCTGCTCCGCAGACCGATCTTATGCATTTTTTTTGTACTTTAAATACTCTGTCGACTTCAACAGAGTTTCCCCATAAAATTATGCAATAACGCAGTAATGATGAAACATAACCATGATAAGCTAAAAGTGCCGCTTTTTCAGATGCCACATCTCTAGTTCTTCGCAAGGCATAAACAAACTTGTCAATCTTTGTACATAATGCACTTACATGTTGTTTCCAGTTGCAGTTTTTGTCGATATTTAAGCCTAAAAATAAGAGGGAGTCAACTTCTTCAATTTTTATACCATTATATTCAATATTCAATTTAATTAAATTATTATTATTACTATATGTTTGGAATTGTATTAATTTAGTTTTGCCGATATTAATATGTAAGTTGTTACTTTTAAGCCAATCAACAATAGTGTGCAAGGTTGTATTTACTTCAGCTTCATATTCTTCCTGCTTTTTGCATTTGATAATTAATGTAGTATCATCGGCAAATAGTATAGAGTCATGACGAGTAGCATCTGGTAGGTCGTTAATATACAAGAGAAAAAGTAACGGTCCAAGGACACTGCCCTGCGGTACACCGTATGCATTGTTACGATATGTTGATCGATATGACATCTTGCTATGATCAGTAGTACTTGTTACTTCAACACACTGACGCCGCCCAGAAAGGTAATTTTTTAGCCAATCAAGTGCCGGTCCACGTATTCCATATTTGTCAAGTTTTTCTAACAGTGTTCTATGGCAGACAAAGTCAAAAGCTTTGCTCATATCTAAAAAAATTGAGACAGGATATATTTTATTATTAAGACAATCAGTGACATTTTTGATTAAATTGAAACAAGCTAATGTGGTTGAACTATGTTTACGAAACCCAAATTGTTGTTTTTTAAGTAGTTCATTAGTGCATATGAAGCTGTATATTTTATTGTACATTACTCTTTCGAATATTTTGGAGAATATTGGAATAAGGGCTATGGGTCGATAGTTATTTATATCTTCTTTTGCTCCCTTTTTAAACAAAGGCTTTACGACCGATTGCTTAAGGCGAGCAGGAAATTGGCCTTCTACAAGAGACATATTGATAATGTGGGATAAGGGTTCTGCAAGGTATAGAGCTACACTTTTTATTATCCTTGTATTTATGACATCGAAGCCTGAAGAATTTGTATTCCGCAACTGCTTTATTATAAGTAGTATATCCTGTTCATTTACAGGACTTAAAAATATACTTTTTGAGTTAAAACCTATATTTTTTGTAAATTTATTGTCATTTGCAAGACAGTTTGTTATATTTTTATTGGTTAGGTCTATGAAAAAATTATTAAATATTTCATTAATTTGTTTAGGATCGGTATAGGACTTATCGTCAAATATAATATTATGTATATCATTATTTAGTTGCCGATTGCCTTTGATAATATCCCACGATGCTTTGCATTTATTTTTGGCTTTTATTAGATAGTTTGTATTTTCTATTTGTTGAGCGGTTTGCATACATTTTTTTAATATTCTTGTGTATGTTTTATACTGTTTTAGGTTTTGTTTTTTATTATCTGGACGTAGTCGGTAATTAAGATAAAGACGTCTTTTATTTATACAGCATCTTTTAATACTCCTACTTAGCCATTTATTCTTTATTGGTTTGTTAGTTACTTTTATTTTTAATATCGGGAAGCATAAATCAAAAAACAAAATTATTAAGTCATGAAATTCATTAAAAGCTTCATCCAAATTTTGTTTTTCTTTGATTGATGAAAAGGTTAAGGAACTCAGGCATTCCTTGAATTTATTAACGTTACTCTTATTAAAATCACGCCGCTCTTCGAACCAATACTCGGGCTTCTTTTGAAAATTTAAATTTAATTCCACATTTAAGGTGATACTCTGACCTGTCTCATGGTCAGAGAGCCCTAGGGTGTGTAATTTTGGAGACACGTCTTCCAACACAATGTTGGTTGCTATCAGGTCTATGCAAGCGTTCTTCCTAGTTGGTTTAGTGATGTGAATTGCAAAATTGTAATTACTAAGCAAAGCTTTGAGCTCGAGAGAGTCTCTATTTGATTTGAGCACATCAATATTCCAGTCTCCGCATAGTACAATTCGTTTCTTATGTTTGTGCTTTAGGGCATCCAATAAGCTTCTCAATTTGTCAAAAAATACACAAGTCTTTGAGGTGGGTATTCTGTATATACAAACAACTATAAGATTATACTGCAGTAATTCGACCATACAAAACTCAAATTCATACTGTGCAGGATCTAAAATGTCGGTTTGTTTGAAGTCGAGGCCTTTTTTTAGGATGATGCAAGAGCCTCCCCGACGTTCATTTGATCGGGAATACGATGACGCTATTTGGTAATTTTTAAGTTTAAGGTTTGATTCGGATCCTTTTCTTATAAATGTTTCTGTAAGGCAGATGACGTCTAAGTTTATTAGTTCATTACTCATTTCAGAAACAGCAGCCTCAAAAATATCCTGCTTGTTAAGTATGCCGGCAATATTTTGATGAAAGATACTTATGGTATTTTTTTTACCGTTATTTACGAAAAAGATCATAGTTATTTGTAGACGTTTCACGGGGGTTTTTGTGGGGTTGGACTTTAAGGGACGTTGAAATATTTACAGGTGTAGGCGTAGGCAATGATGACTGGTTATATTCAATTTGTATGCCTTTATTTTTTTTGCTATGCTGTGTGAAGTTTATTTCAATATTTAATTTTGTAAACATATCGAGTACGTTTCCTTGAGTTGATCCATTATCAATTTTTATAAATTGACATTTAGGATATTTTTTTGTGAGAAATTTTATGTTGTTATTTAAAAAAACTGTGTTCAGTGAATTATTATTATGATGCACATTCAGTATCAGGACTCTATACTTTTCCAGCTTACTTAATGCTAACGATAGTTCCCTAAATAAATGTTCAACACAAGAGTCATTAGCTCCAGTAGCCAGGACGATGATGTCGTCCTCTGATAGGAGAGGCAGTAGGTTATCGCAGCTGCTTAATATTTGTGAACTGTTTGCATACGGTTTGATTATCGACATTACAGAGTAGTTGTAATTAAGCTTCATGTGGTGCAGTTTCAATGTAAGTCCACGGACTTGTTCGTCACCAACTATATACACGTAAGGCATATTTTTTTTTTGTTTGGCGATTCTGGATCCAACGTGTGGAGAGGTATATTCCGAAGATTTTTGCTGGCTTCTGCCAACATGTGGAAGTGCTGTTAAGTCGTTCTTGTGGTCTAGTACTATAGCATTCTGTTCCGATGGTTCCGTGTCTGATGTTACTAGAGTTGCCATATCATCGCATGTATGTTTTTGTTTATATTGCGTAACTTTACGAGGAGTGTTGGGCTCATTATCTCTATTTTGATCCTGCCTTATAGTGTCATAGTTTTTGACGATGATTTTTCCAGAGTGAAGTGGAGACATTCTAGGCGATTTCATTCTGATTCGTAGTAATCTTGAGTGGAGTGGAGACGAGTGCACAGGAGAAATGTGGGACGAACGGTTACTCAGTTCAGTAGTGCGATTCAGTGTACCTGAGGCAACTGTTTTAAGTAACTTTATGGTTTTTGACTGACGTGTTACCGTATCTCTTAGGGAGGAATTTTCGAAAACTAATTTGGATACTTCTGCGTGCGCTATTTCTAACTCTTTCCCCAAATCCTCCACTTGAAGTTTAAGATTATGCGCTAACGAAGCATCAAGCATCGATTCCTTGGGCAGGCTGTTCGAAGTGATATTTAGGGTGGATGTGTATGATTCGTCTTCTTCCGAGTTTGATAAACGTAAATGATCCAGGGATGTTCCGCGTTTGCGGTTTTTATTACGGTGGGTGACAAACTCCATGCTCAAATCCATAAGCAGGTACTGCTGTCAAAAGGGATATTGAATGCTAACGTAGCGCGTAGCACGTAGTCGAGAATAATAATAGCGCTTGTAGCAGCGATATACGTAGTGGGCTGAGTAGAAGCACTGGTGTTATTGTACCAATCTCACCAACCCAGTGTCATTCGGAGGTATTCGGCCCCGGTCGGACTTGCTCGGTGATACTGAGTCGCTGCCGCAGCGAGCGAGCCGGATCGCGATCGGTCGGCTGTCGTCGGGTGCAATCGGCACGATCTTGAGCGCACGGGGAATTCCTTAAGTTTGGTGTAGGTCAGTAACAACGGCTATTACAACGGTCAGTTTTATGATAAAAACGATAATAAGTTCGTAACCACTTAGTAGATCACGATAGGATTTTCACTGTTTAAAGGTAATGGTTACCGCGTAATAGATTGACTTTATTAGTCACTTATACATAAAGTTTTACTATTATTTTAAAATAAAATAGACGGAGCGCGACAATACGCGTGCTAATGAATCACAGGGCGCGAGCCAGCTCAAACTTTGGCGTTTATAATATTAGTAGGATAATAATGCACCCTACCGTGCCTAGTCCAACCGAGTGAATGGAATCAATCACTTGAGTTAAGCATTAACAGGGGCGTTCAGGTGCAGGATGGGTCACCGTCCCGTGACAACCGCTGGTGGCATGTTTTCCCAGCACTTCGGCGCTCGCAAGCTACGGCTTAGCGACTGCCATTACATCATCAGCCAACGTGTGACAGTGACATAACTGACCATAGAACTATCATGGTTGACATGTCTCTGGTTCGAGAAAAACAGGAACGATCTGATGGACTCATTAAAAAAATTGACATTGCTGTTGTGGCTGCCAATGCCAACTGGTGTTCAGTTATTATTGAAGGTTGCGTAGAGCAGTAAATCAATTTAATAAAACGCTATCAACTTGCATAGACAAGACAATAAGACCTGGATCACACCAGGCCTTATTAGACGTATGACACGTTGAGACAAGTTTCACCTTGAAAAAGCAACCTAAGGACGAAAGCGGTGCACTTTAAGAGCGATATGTAATAGTAGATTGTTAACCGAGGGTAGAAAGAATCAATTCCCGAGGTATTTAACCGAGGGTTGAAAGAATTAATTCCTGGCTATGGTCCGAGTGGGAATTGATTCTTTTACCCGTGTTGAACACTCTAATTTTCATTACGAATATGAGGAAACTAAAACTCATTTTTAATATTCAAATCGTAGCATAAAATATTGATAATATTTTTTTTTAATTCCGACACAGATATGTCGACACTGGTATGGAACTCAACGCGTAATTGTTGCGGCTTGATTCGCTCTAAGAAGTTTGCGCTAAGTTCACACTGGCTGTTTTGAAACTCACATGGCCGCAGCATTTTTCTTAATTATTCTTTTTTTACATAAAACTCTTCACAGCCGACAGTAGTTCTATTTTTAAAGTTTATTCAGGCCCTTAGGTGGGAAGTAATTTGAATGAGTTTTTCCCTCTCTAGGGAGAGAGACAACATTTTGCATGCAATAATCAGATCAAAACAACACTACTTTCCGAGTATAAGAAATGAAAAAGATTGTTTTTGTATTATTAAACTTTTATTGATAAGATAAAAACGTATCGTAAAACAACTTATGATTTTTTTCCATTTGTGGTGCTAGATTGCACCCCGAAGGACCTCGGTGTAGTTGCCATTTTTATGTAGAACTGTAGCGCATTATTTATTAAAACACTGAATTAGCAATAATACTTTCTTTTTATTATCTTTTTTATACGTTATTTAAGGCATATTGCCAATCTTTTTACACCAGAAGCCTGTGGGTCAATTACACGCAGAGGGCCTACAGCGCCCTGCGCGTCCAATATAACAATGGCTTTAGGGTGCTACTGGGGCTGCCACGTTTTTGTAGTGCGTCGGGAATGTTCGCAGAAGCTCGAACGGATGGCTTCCACGCCATAATGCGCAATAGAGTGGCATCCCTAATGCGTAGAGTGCGGGGCAGCACCAGTGTCCCCCTGAAGATAATTGCCGGTCGTGTAGACGGTCCTATACTGAAGCACTGGGTGGGGTTGCACATTGTGGCCCCCAGCCCCGCCATAAGATAGGTAGGTAACCGTTGCTGTCTCTCGCACCCCTCACATTAATTTTAAGTGCTTTTGATTATGTTTTAGTTAAGTTTTATATAGTTCCCTAATACTAACTTGTGATAAATGTAAATGTACTAACTTTTATATGGGCAAGGCCTGAAATAAACGATTTATTATTATTATTATTATTATATCGAAACCCTAGCCTATCTGCGAGTCTCAACACGACTAAAACCTGAACAAGACGTAACGATATTCTTCTAATAATTTAGGCCAGGTTTTCACGGTCTTAGTACGCTCGGACCGAGTGCGCCATCCGAGTAAACTAATGCTTCTGATTGGACGGTTTTTCGTGGAAGCCCGGCTTTAAACTATGCCTATGAGGATGCCTCGTGTTAGAGGCGAAACCCGTCGCGTATTTGCTCACACAAGTATTGGTGTCGGTGGTGGTGCGTTCGTGTCTTGCTTCTGCTTTAAAAAGTGGGAGGGAGGGCAGTGCATTAACTAACCGCATGGTGCTTGTGGGATTTTTGGCGGAATTCAGCAAAGCAATTTTCACATTTTAATACTTTTATTTTGTAAATTTTGTATTTTCTTTATGATTTTTAATGTATAAATTAAAGTACCTGTAGCCATCTCCACAGCATTGCCCATATACTCGTTGATGTAGTGCGCCGAGCCAAACGAAGAGACCAGCACGAGGGGAGCTTTGTATTTGTACGCAAACACATAGAAAGCTTCCATGAGGAACTCCTCAGCTATGACCAGGTCGAAGTGCGACTGGTCGGTGTCTATGAAGCGTTTGAGTATTGGCTTTTGCAGTATTCGTTCTGTGTAGGTCTTCGTGGCATGCCAAAGACGGTGCTGGGCGTCAACGAAGGAAACCTTTGAGCCGAGGTCGGATTTTAACTCCGGCACTGCAAGGGAACGTAAACATTAAGATTTTACAGTCACTATCGAATAGAATCGGATAGATTCGTGTTATAGAAATATCGGAACTAAAATGACTTAACTTTTCAAAATAGTGAATAAAAGTTTCATACATTTAAATTTAACATAACATTTACATACAGGCACATACATTGCTTCTGGCCTCACACTAGTATACCCTGTGTAATGGGAACCAGAAACAACGACGTCACAAACATGTAAACATACAGTCCGTTAGCTTTTAGAATATACCTCGGCTATCGAAGTAGTAGGAAGTAGTGTTACACTCGTGTGCTTTTGGCGAAAACCGAAGCCTACTCCAGATCCCGAGGTATATTCTAAAAGCTAACAGACCAATTCTGCTTTATGTGCAGTGCAGTGCTTGTTCCAGTACAATTTCGCCCAAGTCTTGTGTTATAATTAGAGATTAGACAAGATTAGACAAGATAGACAATCAAGAGCAAACGAGGCTCGGTCAGAATTTCGAAGCAATCAGAGCAGTTCTAATGAAGTTTAGAATGGAGAGAGGTTAGAGTTTTCAGGGTTTTATTTGGTTGTATTCATTTGCAGATGTTAAATCTGTGATGTCAATGTCTTTGAATTTTAATTCAATCATATTAAACCAGGCTTTCGTGTGTGACATTTTCAATCTGTGGTGTGACAAAAATGCTACGGGACTTTAGAAGGTCGAATGTCATATTATATTTTTCACAATAACACAAGATAGTTAGATAGATAGAATATTCTTTATTGAATGTACACCAGGGATTACATGAAAGACTTAAAAAATAACAGTACAGTACAAGTGGCGGCCTTATTACTACAAGTACAAGATATTGAACATTAATTTATTATTGTAGCATTATTATCAACCCATTATGTCCCCACCGAGGGGCATTCTTTCCCAAGGAAGGTATAGGCCATACTCCACCACAGGGGCCAAGACTAGTGGCTGGTCTTACTGACAGTACTTTTCAAGCCGCCCTAAGGCCTCAGACTTGGCCGTCTATCGACGGCAGCCGGCACCAACTGCTTAATACGATGAGGACAATGCATGTACAATATCTGTTTGACGAAACGCTCTGCAATTCTGCGCCACTTGAAATTTGGCGCGCTTCTGAATGAAAATAAAATTTGGCGCGCTTCTGAATAAACAGTATAGATTCATTCACTTCACTCACTCGTTTTTTCACTTTTGCGAAACCAGACTACCGATAGTGTGAATGAAAAGACCACTACTGAACTAATGTAACTCTATTGAACAACTATATTTATCGCCCACTATGAGTAGAGAACCTTTTCTCTTACCTAAATTCTTTCCCAAATTTAGTATCAAACAGACCATTCCACCTGCGCGTTTATAGGAATTACACGTCGTATTACAACCCAATTTCTAGAATGTGTCGTCTTTATAACAACCATTTTACCGAATCTTTAAGCATTGATATATTTGAACCAAATCCTTCTAAATTCTTTAAAATGATTGGCTCTATAATCTGTAACTTGTCTTCATCCAACGCTTCACACCATAATTGAATGATTAATTAAACTTATTTGCGATATAATTTACGTTAAACCTTTTAATGTTCTAGATTAAGTTATTACTGCATATCCCGCTTGCAATTTGGAAAACCTCTACCTTGGACTGCAGTCCAGAGCACAAACGGTTTATGTACTTTTAAGTTGAATTTGTAACGACTGTATTCTGTTTTGTAAACTAAAATAAACAATGGCCATTGCTGAACAAGAAGGAAGATCTACTTACGGATATCAAACATCGACTTCGCTTCCACCTGGACCCAGGTGAAGGTCTTTGGAGCATTTTTCTCCTCGTAGGGGCTTATGCTGACGACTTCGTGCCCTCTTCTAGCCAGTTCTAGAAGTAACTTGCTAGCTGCCACGTAGTGCGAGCGGGTGGCCGTAGGGATGACTGAGAGGATCCGTGCCGAGTGCGTTAGAGAGAGACAGATTGAGAGGACGAGCAACAGCTTCATTGTTGGTCTGGAAAAATAATAGCAGGTCATATATTACGCTCACAAAAACCTGAAGGATTCCTATCCAAATGTATGCAAAGGGATGTCTCTGGCTATTTAACGTGGCAATGCAGTCAGTTTTTGTTAACTTTTGCGATAGGTATGGCTTAGAGTTACTAAAAAAATTGATTTGCTTTACTATCTTTCGATACCAACCCTTAGATGTCCCCACTGCTAGGACACGGGTCTCTTCCTACATCGGAGGAAGGTTAGGCCATGCTCCAACACCGGGGCCAATTCCGGGTCGGTGGAGGTTTGTAAGACAGTGGCGGGCCTTGCTGTCAGAAGTTATCAAGGATTATTAACGACTGCCATTACACGACAGCCGGCACCAACGGCCTAACGTGCCTTGCGAGGCACGGAAGCGCTCGGGAAAAATGCCACTAGCGGTAGTCACGGGACGGTCATTCATCCAGCACCTGACCGTGCCCGTTGTTGTTTAACTCAAGTGATTGATTCCAATCGGTTCGGCTTGGCCACGAGCGCTTGCTTCCTTCGTTTATTATCTTTGCTTTTTTGAATTAATTTATTTTTCATGGACTAGTGCGTATACAATTTTTTATGCAGCTTATAAACGCCCCACTGCTGGGCACAGGTCTTCTCTCAGAAAGAGAGAGAGATAGAAAGAGTGTGGACTTAGTTACCACGCAAGCCTACGGGCCAACCCACGCGAGTATTTGAATACCTCACACACTCAGGTTTCCTCACGGTGTTTATTCCTTCACTGAAGGCGAGTGGCCTGAATTGCTACTATTACTTTACAAATGTACAACTTGGAAAATAAAGCCATTGGTACAAGCCCTCACTGTGAATTGGAGTCCTCGCTTGCGAGTTCATTGTAAATAAATATATTTTTAGGGTTCCGTACCTCAAAAGGAAAAAACGGAACCCTTATAGGATCACTTTGTTGTCCGTCTGTCCGTCCGTCCGTCCGTCTGTCAAGACCCTTTTTCTCAGGAACGCGTGGAGGTATGAAGCTGAAATTTATATCAATTACTCAAGTCTACTGTCCCTTGAAGCTGTGAAAAAATCAAACTTCTAAGCCAACGCAATCAAAAGATACAGCCGTTTATGCCGCAAATTTTCGACACTTGCAAGGGAATCAAAACCTACAGGGTGCTTCCCGTGAACTCAGAATCTTGAAATTTGGTACGAAGCAACGTCTTATAGCATAGATAAAGGAAAAATTACGAAAACCATAAATTTTTAGTTACATCACATAATATATTTTTTTTTAATAATTTTAAACTTACTACCCATTTCCTCATAAACGCGTAGAGGTATTAGATTGAAATTCATACCAAATACTCAGGTCTATAATACAGGTTTGTACGGAACCCTCGGTGCGCGAGTCTGACTCGCACTTGGCCGGTTTTTTTAAATTTAAGTTGGTAAACTAATTTCGAATCATAACACGCTCTATGTATTCAGAACATCGGCAGACAAAAACAAGTGTGGCGTTGGCAATACTAAAGCTCCGATATCCTAGCACAATATTTTATGGATAAAGTAGTTTGCTTTGGTGTCCAGTAGTTTTTCAGGTTAGCATTAATATTTTAGATTTTTAGGACAAAGTTACTATGTGTACACATAGTAACTTTGTCCTAGAATTCCCCCACTTAGCCTCATACTTGAGCCATTTTATTTAAAACTAGCGGACTTGACGAACTTCGTACCGCCTAACAGTCGATTCCTTAAATTTTTTAAATATTTCTTTCCGTAAGAACCATCCTCGTACTTCATGGAATATTCTAAAAAAAGAATTAGCGAAATCGGTTCAGTTGCTCTCGAGATTTGCGCTTACCAACACATTCAGCGATTCATTTTTATATTATAGATGACAGTGATGTCGACCCTTTCTATGTCCCTACTGCTGTAGCACTGGTGTTTTCCTGCATTGCAGGAAGGAGACATGACTGTGTAAGTACTGCGAGTTATGCAGTACGCGTTATATAGCACGACCGCGTACTGGATCAGTACCCAGTACGCGGCCAAATTAAGCATGACCTATGGCATCATCAGTATGTCGCGGCCGGCCGGCCGCAGCAAATCGTTGCTATGTACTTGACATGCATGGCACAAAGCGCGTGGCGGTCGGCGAGCGTACCTACCTTATTGCTTTGTAAATAAGGTACTGTTTTGCACAAATTATTATCCTACTTCGATGTTCGGGTGTCCGTCGGTCGGCATAGTATAACTTCGAGTAATTGTGCGAGTGAGAAGAAATGACCTCGCCGCGAACGATATTCCGCTGTCTCTATCAGGACGGTAAAGCGTTTTAAACTCGTATTTTTAGTATGATGGATAATACAGACGGGCTACGTCATGTAGGCATAATGACAGTGACTCTAAACATAGCCCTCGTGAGTCAAAATGCGACATCTCAGGTAGGCCATGTTCCGTGTACTGCGTACTGCTATAATGCCATGTGGCGGCCATGTGGCATGAAAGGGTACTGTTTTGCGCATGTCTAGCAGGAAGGTTAGACCGTACTCCACCGCGGGGGCCAAGTCCGGGTTGGTGGATGATTGTAAGACAGTGGCGGCCTTCCTGTCAGAAGTTATCAAGCCGTGGTTTAATATTGCGTTGCCATGGTAACGAGAATCGTATAGACCTGTGGTATAGACGGATTCTGTGGCTGTACGAAGTTCGCCGCAACAGGCTGGTAGTCCAACTAAAATTGCAAATGCAAAAGTTATAACTTTGTAAGTATGGATGGATGTTTGTTAATCTTTTACGAAGAAACTACTGAATGGATTTTAATGAAACTTTACAATACATCAGAATGAAGCGCTCAACGTTGCAGCGAGCGCTGATGCGCTCGTGGCCTAGCCAAACCGACTGATTGGAATTAATCACTTGAGTTAAGCAACAACAGGCGCGGTCAGGTGCAGGATGGGTGACCGTCCCTTGACTACCGCTAGTGACATTTTTTCCGAGCGCTTCCATGCTTCGCAAGGCACGCTAAGCCGTTGGTGCCGGTTGTCATGTAATGGCAGTCGTTAAGCCATACATGTCAGAGGCCTTATGGGCGGATTGATAACTTCTGACAGTAAGGCTCGCCACTGTCCTACAATCCTCCAACAACCCGGACTTGGTCCCCGTGGAGGAGTATGGCCTAACCTTCTTGCACGAAGAGACCCGTGCTCGAGTAGTGGGGACGTACAAGGGTTGATAACGCATATCTTATCCGTCAGAATAACACATAGACTACAATTTATAAATATATTATGTCATATTTCTCAAATGCGACCCAATAAATTATTTACTTACTGCAGTAGCTGCCTATAGGCATACGATTAGGGCTCCGCAGTGCTTAGTTACCGTATTTCTTGTGTTGACAATATTGTGCAGTTATAGTGCGACAGTAACATCTCAATATTGTCAGGCTGTGCTGTTATATTTCTCAAATGCGACCCAAAAAATATTTATGTGATAATTTTAATGTCATAATGTTGGTTCTTTTCTACGCCGCGCTTAGCAACTCGAAACATTAATCGTGCGCAGACGAAGTCGCGAACGTCAGCTACTATTACGTAAATAACTTTCACACAATCACAATCTTGATCTTGAACAACGATACTCTGTGCTATGGTAACCAGAACATAACATGGAACTACATTCAGACTAAGGCACTTTGAACAAATCACAAATACGGTGGCCTCCAGCGAGATTCGAATCCACGAACACCTCATAACTCGTGTGAAGTATGAAAAACAATAAACGGAATAAGAGTCACTGCAAAATCAGTAAAAATTTGGTGTAATAATAATATAAAAACCTATTTAGAGGCTAAAAATTCCACCCATGCCGGGATTCGAACCCGCGACCTCTGGCTATCCGTGCCAGCGCTCTTTCCAACTGAGCTAATGGGCGGCTCACCGGCATCGGTGAAATTTCGAACCTCTTTACAATATTCTTTGTATTACGTACGTAATAATAATAAGTATTATTTTTTCTAGTTACGTTATCAACCCTTATATGTGCCCAATGCTGGGGCACGGGTCTCTTCCTGCATAGCAGGAAGGTTAGGCCATATTCCACCACGGGGGCCAAGTCCGGGTTGGTGGAGGATTGTGAGACAGTGGCCGGGCCTCACTGTCAGAAGTTATCAAGCCGCCCATAAGGCCTCTGACATGGCTTAACGACTGCCATTATATGCCACTAGCGGTAGTCACGGGACGCTCACCCATCCCGTACCTGGCCGCGCCTGTTGTTGCTTAACCAAGTGATTGATTCCAATCACTCGGTTCGCCTAGGCCACGAGCGCTTCTTTTTTCTAGTATTTTTTTCATTTTTTCTAGTACAAATAGCAAAAATCCAAATACAATCAATTGAGACAGTGACTAAATTACGCACACACTTAAAATTTGCAGAGGCTGTACAACATGAGTTCGAAAACAATGTCAGAATTCTATCCTCTAAACTAGGCGAAACCTGTATCTTATGAAATGAAATGAAAATGAAATGAAAAGGTCTTATTCAAAGTAGCACAGAAATGCACCTTAATGAACGTTACAATTAAAACTAGGTGTCCATTTCAAAATCTAGATCATTTTGGAGAAAAAATGGACAAAAAAACTCCAAACTTTTGACACAAAGTGTGCTTAACATATTTTTTGAACCGCGTTTCAGGCAAGCTTAATATATCTTCAAGGATTATATTCATATTACTGCGCTAACCCGTGCTAAGGACAATTTTAAAAACCTATTTAGAGGCTTAAAATTCCACCCATGCCGGGACTCGAACCCGCGACCTCTGGCGCACGGTTAGCCAGAGGTCGCGTTTTCGAGTCCCGGCATGAGTGGAATTTTAAGCCTCTAAATAGGCTTTTAATATCTTCAGGGATTTTATTATAGAAGCGTATACAATGCCCCATGATGGATGTATTAACCTTTGCCAGCCTGAATAGTGGGAACGAAAGTTTATGTTTATTTCTAGTATTTACATTGTATTGGTTACGTAAAGTTTTAAAGTTACTGATATTTTCCCTGACGTATGTACGTAAGGGAATGGTGTTCCTTATAAATTAGAGGTCACGGTCACTATGATACACATTGGTACACATGCGGTAGCGTACACATACATTAAGGCATGGTGTACTTACTTTTTTAAGTACAAATTTATTGAAAACTTCCGCCAACACAAAGGAACTAAGAATAATCACATACGGACACAGATATCACACAGAAAAACTCTGATTAGTCAAAATGACGAAGCAAACCCAACTGATAGAGTTTTTACGTTACATAATGCCCACGATCGTTCTACAAAGCTATAAATAGCATTGGTCATATCACGACCAGTTACATGACTTGACTGATGATGTTGTGGAATCTAAATAAATATGTTGTAAGATGAATAGCGTACGCACATCATTAGATAATGTTGCCAGCGTAAAGGGTTTTGGACGATTGAGTGCAATTTTTCGTAATATAAGATAAGAATATTCTTTATTGTACACCAGAGCAAATATTATAAAACATGTAAAGATACAAAGTACAATTGGCGGCCTTATTGCAAAAAACAATTTCTTTCAGGCAACCTTACGACGGAAAGTTGCTGAAGGAAATTAGAGACGGGTAGTCGGTGCAATAATAATATATTGGGAGAGGAATAACCTGACAGTAGCGTGAGATTATTTGAGTGAGTTTTATGACGATATGACATGTCATGGTTGAATAAAAACTTTTTCATTGATTTTTTTTATGATTAAGAACTCTACAAGTGGCGGTATAGCCTATTGGGTTGAACAATGGACTCAGAAGCGAGATGCCCAAATGCGATTCCCAAAGCGGGCATGTACCAATGACTTTGTTTTCTAAGTTATGTAAATTTGTGAAATCAATGAAATAGAATAGAATATTTAAAAATCTATTTAGAGGATAAAAATTTCACCCATGCCGGGATTCGAACCCGTAACCTCTGGCTATCCGTGCCAGCGCTCTACCAATTGAGCATAGAATAGAATAGGCATAGAATTGAGAATAGAATAGAATAATCTTTATTTGGCACATAAAACTACAGTGAGACCAGCTTCACTTAAAACTTAACACTTATATGTACCAAAAAGGTCTCCGCTCAGCTTTAACCCATGGTTGAGCCACGGCGCTGATTTTCAGCGGATGCCTTACACTTATACTAAAACACATAAATCATTATTTCGAGTTTCGGAAATTGTTAATAACTAATTGTAGCGCTCGTGTGGCCTAGTCGAACCGAGTGATTGAAATTAATTTCACACACACATTAAGTATGCGGTGTGAGCGTTAATTGGCAACCTTATATGGCTGAAACTTTTAAACCCTTATTAAAGTAACAGTGTTTTATAAGAGGAAAGCGCTCGTTGCCTACTCGAACCGAGTCATTGGAATTAATCACTTGAGTTAGGCAACAGGAAGAAGAAAAAGAAACCATTTATTACATCAATAGAAACAACAGGCGCGGTCAGGTGCAGGATTGGTGTCCATCCCGTGACTACCGCTAGCGGCGTTTTTCCGAGCGCCTCCGTGCTTCGCAAGGCAGACGTTGGTGTCGGCTGTCATGTGAAGGCAGTCGTTAAGCCATGTTATCAAGCCAACCATAAGGCCTCTTATGGGTGGCTTGATTCTGTAACGGACCGGACGGACAGTAAGGCCCGCCACTGTCTTAAAATCCTCTACCAACCCGGCCCCCGTGGTGAAAGCCTAACCTTCCTGCGATGCAGGGAGAGACACGAGCCCCAGCAGTGGGGACATACAAAAGGGTTGATATGGAAAACCATTAAAACATAGAAATTATTCTTATTCCTATTCTTCATCCTAAAACAATGAGGGACCCAGGATATGTCTTTGCAGCGCTAAAATGGCCTCGAGCTTAATAGTTCTGAAATTTTCTTTTTCTTCAGGCTATATTATGTAGTCCACTGCTGGACATAGCCCTCCCCTAATGAGCGCCATAGCGCCCTGTCTTCAGTTTGCCGCATCCAGCATCTGCCGGCAGTTTTTCACAGATCGTCATCCCACCTGGTCGGAGGGCGTCCTCCACTACGTTTGCAGAGTCGCGGTCTCCACTCTAGAACACGTTTACTCCAACGGTTGTCGATTCTTCGCGAGATATGGCCAGCCCACTGCCACTTCAGCTTGCTGATTCTCTGAGCTATGTCGATAACTTTGGTTCTCTGTCATATGCATTCATTACAAATCCTATCCTTCAGAGAAATGTTGTATAACTTTTATAAATAATACAAACTGCATCGACTTCAACTCTTGCTTTATTTGTAGATATGTAGTATTATTTTACAATAAAACAGAAAACTGGATAAAATGGATAAGCAGGTTTATTAATCAGATCTGGTCGAAGGGTAAAGTTGTAATGATGAAAAATGAGGGAAATCGAAAAATGTGTGACGTAATTTAAATATTTCACAATGATAGACAGAAAAAGAAATAAAAATGGTGTAAAGAGGTTTGCACCATTTCAGTTCTTTTTGCTCACAGCACTATTTAAAAACCTATTTAGAGGCTAAAAAATTCACCCATGCCGGGATTCAAACCCGCACCCTCTGGCTGTCCGTGCCAGCGCTCTACCAATTGAGCACACACAGCACTAGTTTTTAACATCACGCGTGTCCACCGCAGATTGGCAATTTCAACCGCCGAGGTATATCAACACTTTGAGCACTTAATCAAGAGGAAAACATCATAAGTACACCTATTGACCTTCATTGTTAGCGAGTGGTAATTGTTAGGGATACACGTGGGCGCTACGCCTATCTATCCATACTAGAGTTGATGATATTATTATCAACCCTTTGTATGTCCCCACTGCTGGGGCACAAGTCTCTTCCTGCATCGCAGGAATGTTAGATAGATAGATAGAGAACACTTTATTGTACATAAAAATGGAATTTACACAGATTCTTAACCTAAGAGTACAGACGGCGGCCTTATCACTAAAAGTGATCTCTTCCAGACAACCGTTATGTTTAATGTTAGGTTAGGTCCATACTAATACATACATACATAACCTCACGCCTGTATCCCAGAGGGGTAGGCAGAGACCCGGGACTGCCACTTGCCACGATCCTGACAGATCACCTTCGCTTCATCAACGTTCATAAGTCGTTGCATGCACGCACGCCGGTTCCGGGTACTTTATCTTTCCCTTTGCTAATACATCCCCTATCTGGTCGATGTATGGTCCATACTAATAATAAACTTAAAAACTCGTAAGACTATACTCTCTAGCCTCAGTTCGTTCGTGAGGACATTTTTCTGCATATTTTTCCGGGATAAAATGTATTGTACATTTCATACAAGTCTGTTCAGCTGTTTTGGCGTGATTGAATAACAAACATCCATATACAATACCAACTTTCATACGTATAATGCCTATTTTAATAGTAAGATAAGATAGTAGTAGTGAAGTTATTGTAGCAATACTACTCGCTAACTGTGAAGGAAATCATCGCGAGGAAACCTTAGTGTCTTTTTTTTTTATTTATATATTTATTCCCTGTAAACAATGCAAGATTACAATATCAATAGTTTGCCAAACTGCTAATGCAGTTTATCGGCAAGCTCTTCATAACAGTTCTTTTTATCTTACTAAATTAACATTGTCTTCTACACAACTAAAATTATCCATAATAATATTTTATGTCTACAGAGTGCTTAGTGCGAGTTTGACAGATCCAATCGAATAACTTTACTACCGCGTTAATCGAGCATTGAGTAGTGAGTATGAGTAAGTTAACCGTTCGAACTGGCAAAACGCTGTCACAGTACAACTCGCACTCGCGTTTATTCGTGTTTTGGCTGGTAAACGTGTTCACTTCTCACCGTAAACCATTACAACTCGCACTCAGCAATTTTAATTTCCATACTTGTCGCTAGGTGGCGCTTCCTCGATGCCATAGAAATATGAGTCTACGTTAACGCGATCGAGTAGTTAAAAAACTCGCACTAAGCACTCAGACTACTTAACAGAAAACGCTGAAGCATATTTTTAAATTGTGCTTTTCTGAGGTGCTTATTACATAATTCCTCTGGGAGGCTTTTGTAAGTTGCAGGTACCAAACAATTACTTAGCCTAGATCCATAATAATTTGAGTATTTAGGGATTGCAAATTTGACCTGTTTTCTGTTGTTTAAAGTGTTCAAATACTTCAACGCTTGAAATTACCAATCCGTGATTGGTACTCTCTGGCCTGTGCACTCCAGTGGGGCGTTTATGATGATGGTGATATTGGCCTTTTTGCATCTACGTAATGAGATGATTTATACAGCGTCCAGTGATATCCTCACTCACACTAGATGGGTGAAGGGGCCACTCCGACGCTGTAGTGCCTGGGACATGGTTTTATAGGTGGTGTAGCCTTGCCCAGCACCTATACCATCCTGACAGCTTAGTCGGCCTAGCCCACAGGGAAGACTAGTCAATACGTGCGGAGCCAACCAAGCCGCGGGTTTCCTCACTATGTTTGTCGTTCACCGTTAGCGTATGGTATTGCGACTACAAATTCGCAAATGTACGTAACTTTGAAATTAAACAAAGTCATTGGTACATGCCCGCACTCGGGATCGAACCTGGGGCTCTCGCTTGCCAGTCCATGGTTCTACCTACTGAGCTACGAGTACCACCGCTTATAGGGGCGTTTATAGGCTGCATAAAAATCGATTGTAGTAAGTTTGCAGCTTGTACAAAATCGGTGCAAAGTCCGAAAACCCGGCAGTAGCTCGGAATATGGTTCTAAATACTAGTGAGGCGTCGCCGCCATTTTTTTATTAATAGTTATTGTGGCAATAAAGCCGCTAGTGATAACAGCGCTCTCGGGCAAAGTGGGTCATGCTACTGATTAAAACTGTAGTCAATTCAAATTTTAGTGAAAAAAGCTCAACCACGTGCAGCTCGAGGGCCGTCCACGATAACATGTCAGTGAACTTAGCAGATCATTGTCCAGCAGATCAAGAAAAAATGAGAGTTCTTGTCGCATGCAGCAGAGTTCTATAGTTCCTGATAGGTCTCAGAAATAGTTCTGGCGTTTTGTCCTTAAAAAAACTTAATTGAAAAAATGATCTGCTCACTTCCCGTAGCAGATCATTTCGCAGCAAATCAAAAACAAATGAGAGTTCTCGCAGCATGCAGTTGAGTTCTACAGTTCCTGATACTTTTTAGAAATAGTTCTAGTGATTTTACCCAAAAAAAAATCAGTTGACAAAATGATCTGCTAACTTCCAGTAGCAGAGCACTTTGCAGAAAATCATAAATAAATGCGCGTTTTCGGCATATTAAAGTAAGCCTTATAGTTCCTTATACATTTCAGTAATACCTAGTTCTGTATTAGAATTCAAATAACAGCAGCTCATGTACTTAAGCTTAAAAGTCGAAACATACAATTGTCATCGACACAAATAATTTTATCAAACTCTGGACACAGAACCCTTAAGTTTTTGACAAACCTGTACAGAACTAAATTTTAAAACTTTAATAGAACAAGAACTGACGAAAATGTGCAAGAGCATCATACCAATACGTTTCGGAACTCGCAAAATAGAATATTATTTATTTTCAATTATTTATGGGCAGTCAGACCACAGAACTCTTTTGTTTTAGATAGATCTGCATCAAAACTACTGTATAGAACCCAAATGCAAACTAGAACTCACGTAAAAGTGCCAGCAGATCATACCTGTTTGCGTGAAATTTAGAAAAGTAAAAAATATTATTTATAAATTATATTTGCATGCTGGGACCACAGAACTCCTTTGTTTTTCACAGATTCGTATCAAAACAACCATAAAAAGTGCAATTCTAAGCTGGAACTCAGAAAAAAGCCAGCAGATCACACTAGAATGTTTGAAAACTCAAAAAGTAAAACTTTATTTATTTTGAATCATTTATAGGCACTCAGACCACAGAACTCGTCTGTTTTAGATAGATCTGCATCAGAACTACTGTATAGAATCCAATTGCAAACTTGAACTCACGTAAAATTGCCAGCAGATCATACCTGTTTGCGTAAAATTTAGAAATGTAAAAATTATTTTTTATAAATTATATTTGCATGCTGGGACCACAGAACTCCTTTGTTTTTCACAGATTCGTATCAAAACTACCATAAAAAGCGCAATTCTAAGCTGGAACTCAGAAAAAAAAGCCAGCAGATCACACTAGAATGTTTGAAAACTCAAAAAGTAAAACGTTATTTATTTTGAATCATTTATAGGCACTCAGACCACAGAACTCGTCTGTTTCAGATAGATCTGCATCAGAACTACTGTATAGAATCCAATTGCAAACTAGAACTCACGTAAAAGTGCCAGCAGATCATACCTGTTTGCGTAAAATTTAGAAATGTAAAAAATATTTTTTATAAATTATATTTGCATGCTGGGACCACAGAACTCCTTTGTTTTTCACAGATTCGTATCAGAACTACCATAAAAAGCGCAATTCTAAGCTGGAACTCAGAAAAAAAAGCCAGCAGATCACACTAGTATGTTTGAAAACTCAAAAAGTAAAACTTTATTTATTTTGAATCATTTATAGGCACTCAGACCACAGAACTCGTCTGTTTTAGATAGATCTGCATCAGAACTACTGTATAGAATCCAATTGCAAACTAGAACTCACGTAAAATTGCCAGCAGATCATACCTGTTTGCGTAAAATTTAGAAATGTAAAAATTATTTTTTATAAATTATATTTGCATGCTGGGACCACAGAACTCCTTTGTTTTTCACAGATTCGTATCAAAACTACCATAAAAAGTGCAATTCTAAGCTGGAACTCAGAAAAAAAAGCCAGCAGATCACACTAGAATGTTTGAAAACTCAAAAAGTAAAACGTTATTTATTTTGAATCATTTATAGGCACTCAGACCACAGAACTCGTCTGTTTTAGATACATCTGGATCAGAACTACTGTATAGAATCCAATTGCAAACAATAACTCAAGTGAAACAGCCAGCAGATCATACCTGTTTGCGTAAAATTTAGAAACATAAAACATAATTTTTTTTAAATTATATTTGCATGCTGGGACCACAGAACTCGTTACAAAAGTAACCTTCTGGCAACGCTGCTACCCAGCTTTCTTTGAATTTGGAACGAAGAGCGCACCGGCAATGTTGTATGAAATGGTGTGTTGTTTGAATTTAGAACTCTTTCATCTATCGTACACATTGCGTTCTCGTGGCTGTATAGCCACAGATGCGTTTACCTTTCGGCACAAACTGTAAAATATAAAACAAAAACTTGGGGGTAAAGCGGAGTTCGTTGTTATTTGGTTGATAATAAATTAAAATGAGTTCCGATGATTCTGAAAATGAAAATGAAATGGACATTGACTGCACTCCACCAGATTTAAGATCGGACTAACGTGAGCAATATCACTTTTGATATTAATTAAATTTATTATGTAAAAGGCCCTTTTTTATTTCCTTGCATTTTCTTAAGAATAGCACTATATATGCCTTGGCCGAAATGGCAATTGCCTGTCTCGTATCATTGAAGTCTTCGCCTGCGGCTCGGCCTTCAAACTCATACTCGACCTGCAATTGCCTATTTCGCTGCCTTTGCAATAATGTACTATTATTTATTTCTTTCTTTACAAAATATATGTTTTAGAATACATTAAGTGCCTCAACACTTCACTAGGCAAGCCCATGCTGAAGTGATCAGATTCCATTATCGGTTGCTGTGTAGGTAAGAAGTGGCAGTGTTACAGGATGACATAAATCACATTAACAGATATCACACCACATTGATTAGATAAACTGACGTAAACATACATAAACTAATATGCTACAGAATACACAATAGACTATAATTTAAATCATTTAAATCTAGATCATTTTGGAGAAAAAAAACTCCAAACTTTTGGCACATATGCTTAAAATATTTTTTGAACCGCGTTTCAGGCAAGCTTAATATATCTTCAGCGATTATATCCTTTTTAATGCACTAACCCATGCTAAGGACAATTTTAAAATCCTATTGAGAGGCTAAAAATTCCACCCATGCCGGGATTCGAACCCGCGACCTCTGGCTACCCGTGCCAGCGCTCTTTCCAACTAAGCTAATGGGCGACTCACTGGCATTAGTGAAATTTCTAACCTCTTTACAATATTCTCTACGTACTTACATGGGATTCCGGCGTGGGTGGAATTTTTAGCCTCTAAATAGGTTTTTAAAATTGTCCTTAGCACGGGTTAGTGCATTAAAAAAAAAACTGTATCATATTGGACTCGTGTCGTAGGCATCACCTTCTGCCTCTCCAAAGGCTTTGAGAAATAGCCCATTTAATCCTGTTGCTTCGTATTGCGTCTGGTCAAATCGACTGTCCACTGTTGCCTTAGTCAACTTAATTTCTATGTTCCAAATAGATCAAGGCGAGTAAATCCAGTTTTTCATTTGGAAAAGTGTCGACTAGGTATAGGCGAAACTCATATCTATGGCGGGCTTGCAACCAATTTAATAAACTGGCGAAAATAGGCGATCAAGATGTGTTTAATTCTTCAGTCCAAAGCTTGAGGGCTAAACTTAGTGCAGATTTCTTTGTTGGTTAAAACGATTTATGGACTGTTTTTTTTCTTTTAAATATTAATGTAGTGCTTTAAACTGTCACTAGATTTTGCTTTAAGAGTAAAATTGTGCTTTTTTTACACGAAAAATTATATTTAACGAAAATTTAAAGGAAGTTAAAACTAAGTAATATAAGAAAAACAAAGAGCTTGTATTATATTATTTTCAATGCACTAACCCGCGGTAAGGACAATATTAAAAAACCTATTTAGAGGCTAAAAATTCCATCCATGCCGGGATTCGAACCCGTGACCTCTGGCTATCCGTGCCAGCGCTCTTTCCAACTGACACAATGAGCGGTGGAATTTTTAGCCTCTAAATAGGTTTTTTAAACGAGCTTGTATGTCCGTGTGCAGAGTGTGTTTGTTTGTATGTATGTGTTTGTGTGTGTGCGTGCGTATGTGTGTGTGTGTGTATGTATGTGTGTTTGTAAAAAAAGCGTGCAAGATGTCAATTTTTGGACGTTTCTGTAGAAGAGAATAGAAGAGGATTTAAAAGTCTTTCGTCATGCCGATGAAAACCCACGTGTGGGGTGTGATGCAGCAGCACAAAATGGCCGTATCTAGTTGCATTAGACCTACTTACTTATTAGTTGTTCGTTTTTCATGGTTTTAATTTGTAACAATCTAGATAAGAGTTGCTATAACACCAGAACAGTCGACAGTACATTAACTATCGATTATTTTTCCAGTCACGCTTGCTATTATAACTTTATGTTTATGTATGTTCATAATAGTATTTAACTATGTGAGTTTATTTTATTACGTACTAGCTGACCCAGCGAGTTTCGTACCGCCTAACAGTCGATTCTTTACTTTTTTATTTTTTTTCTCTCCGTAAGAACCATCCTCGTACTTCAAGGAATATTCTAAAAATGAATTAGGGAAACCGGTTCAGCTGATTTGCGCCTAACAACACATTCGGGGATTCATTTTTATACATTACATTAGAAACGTATGTTTATTAATATTCGAAGAACACCAACTACGCGTCTCAATTTCTCGTTCAGCCATCTTTCCGATTTAAGGTTGCCTGGAAGAAATTGTACCTCTTCTTTTGTAACTGTTGTCTCTGTAATTATTTTCTGGTGTGCACAATAAAGAATATTCTTATCTTATCTTATCTTGTCTCGTCTCGTCTCGTCTCGTCTCGTCTCGTCTCGTCTCGTCTCGTCTCGTCTCGTCTCGTCTCGTCTCGTCTCGTCTCGTCTCGTCTCGTCTCGTCTCGTCTCGTCTCGTCTCGTCTCGTCTCGTCTCGTCTCGTCTCGTCTCGTCTCGTCTCGTCTCGTCTCGTCTCGTCTCGTCTCGTCTCGTCTCGTCTCGTCTCGTCTCGTCTCGTCTCGTCTCGTCTCGTCTCGTCTCGTCTCGTCTCGTCTCGTCTCGTCTCGTCTCGTCTCGTCTCGTCTCGTCTCGTCTCGTCTCGTCTCGTCTCGTCTCGTCTCGTCTCAGCTCGTCTCATCTCGTCTCATCTCGTCTCATCTCGTCTCATCTCGTCTCATCTCGTCTCATCTCGTCTCATCTCGTCTCATCTCGTCTCATCTCGTCTCATCTCATCTCATCTCATCTCATCTCATCTCATCTCATCTCATCTCATCTCATCTCATCTCATCTCATCTCATCTCATCTCATCTCATCTCATCTCATCTCATCTCATCTCATCTCATCTCATCTCATCTCATCTCATCTCATCTCATCTCATCTCATCTCATCTCATCTTATCTTATCTTATATGTACGTGTAATCTGATAATTAATTACGTTTCATTCCTTAGTCACTACTGCTTGGCACTAGCGATACATACCCCTGGTTTCTCGTAAACTAACAGTCTGTTAATCTACCAGTTGTCAGTTGTTTTTTTTGTATGCAGTTTGCCAAACTAACAGCTGTTGACAGTAGATTAACAGCTTGTTAGTGTACGAGAAACCGGGGGTTAGTGTCATAGGATATTTTGTTTTCCCATGACATTACTTAGTGCCAGGGGTAAAATTGAATTATCAGTGACACTACACTGTTGCCAGTAGTTTCACGGCAAATATTGTTTCCCGTGGCACCATAGTGCCACACATAGCCCCATAGGGCTATCTAACCTTTATAACATAATTAACTCTATTGATATAATGTAATGAAATTAAACTAAGTGCTAAACTATAAATAATTTAAAACTTCCCAATATTGCTCTATGTTTTAACTAGACCAAATATTAAAATATATTATTAATATTGTGATACCACTGTGAAATAGTAGATTATGCATTAAGGGAATAAAACCATGTATTACGTCATGGGCGGTATATTGAACCCTGAGCGGAGCGAAGGACTCCGAGTCAATTTTAACTCCTGAGCGAAGCGAGGGAGTTATGTAGAGTCCTGAGTGAAGCCAGGGGTTCATACCGCCCGAGACTAAGACATGTTTTATTCCAGAGGTGAATACTCTACTTTTCACACCATCTGGGAGACAATAAAAAGACAGGGCTGCATAAGTTGAAAAATATTTATTAATATAAAGTCCACACTCTTTTACGGCTTAGCAACTTAAATTGAATATAACTTTTAAATTCGTATTTGCAATTCGCGCCTTTTTTTCTTTTTTTTATTGGTGTTTCGCGCGGTCACACGACACAGTAGTTCAGAAAAAAAAGAAAAAAGGGGTGAGTTTCGAACAACAATTCGAATTTCGAATTGCAATGCGGGGGCTTCTTCATAGTTTTCATGCGAATTTTGACATTCTAAATTCAAATCACTTTATTCCCTAGGGAAATTCTTCATTATTATTGCCCTCGAGAGACAAGGCTATGCTTTACGATGATATTTGACGGTACGTAATAAGGCATTGTCGAGCAGGAGGTGTGAAAATATATTTATCTTAGAGGGCGCTGACACCTGTATTACAGATTCTCATCTACCACAGGTTTCAGAGTCAAACAAACATTGTATTTGTCAAAATTTTCTTAACTGTAAATTTTCTGTAGAGGTACTTAACAATTAATTTGTTGTAAGAGAAGTAGTAAATTTTATACAATTTACATTCATGGGAAATATTACAGAGGTCACACTATGAGCCAGAGGCTTATCTATTTCTATAATATAAAAATAAATCGCTGAATGTGTTGGTAAGCGCAAATCTCGAGAACAGCTGAACCGATTTTGCTAATTCTTTTTTTAGAATATTCCTTGATGTACAAGGATGGTTCTTACGGAGAAAAAAAAAAAAAATAAAGAATCGACTGTTAGGCGGTACGAAGTTCGTTGGGTCAGCTAGTCTTCTATCTAATAAAAATGAATCGCCGAATGTATTGGTAAGCGCAAATCTCGAGATCAGCTGAACCGACTTCGCTAATTCTTTTTTTAGAATATTCCTTGAAGTACTGGTATGGTTATTACGGAGAGAAAAAAAAATACGAACCCAATTTAAGCCGGTACGGAGTACTCTGGGTCAGCTAGTGCTATATAAAGTTTATTTAAATTTTTGGGAGAAATGGTGAGAAAAATGAAACAAACTATATCTATTTTATTTTTCATATTTTATTTTGCATCATCATTTCTTACATGGTAATATCATATGTATGCATTATTCAACTATCTTATATATAGGTAGGTACAGAGTATATTGTTATATACTTATAAATATTCTGTGAATAATTCATGTCGTGAGGCTTATTCACACATCATGCACCATCTCGGGCGATATTTTGATTTTGGGCTTCGAACAAAAGTCAAATATGTTGAACAAAATATTAGTGTTTCAACATCTAGTTAGAATATTTTCGCGTGGTAATTTATTGCTATTTTACCTCGACGTTTCGACGACGTTACAGCCATCGTGGTCACGAGAATATATAGAATATATAGATATAGATAAGTATATTTTACTGGAACTTCGGCTGATAAGGTTTCAGACTACCCTCAATCAGCCATCACAATGCACTATTAGGGTTGCGACACACTACACTGACAATGTCGGACTTTTTTCCACTCGAACACATCTTGATGACCGGATCCCACGTTTGCGACAGTTTGAAACCACATTCCTGATTAAAACGTCGTCGAAACGTCGAGGTTAAATAGCAATAAATTACTACGCGATTAAGCCCCAAAAATATTCTAACTATGTGTACAAGTCGCGAAAGTTTAAAATATGTTTCAACATCTTGTGATATTTGGCAGATTTTTTGGTATTCTACCCGAGATTGCTAGTGCATTATGTGAAAAAAAACCTCCGCGTCAATTTTAATAAAGTCAACGCAAGTTTTGTAAACATTTCAACCAATTAACAATAATTTTAACAGAGAAAAACAACACAAATGCAAACGACAAAACCGAAAAACAAATTTGTAATAATACACAATAGCTTATTTTCTAGTTTTTTTTTAATATGCTTAACTCACTATGTCTTTAATCTAAGCCTTATTTAATGAGACTGTCTCAGAAATAAAAAAATAAAGATTGAAAAATCTAAGTGGGGGTATAAAAAATAACTAAATTCTTCTTAAGGGCAAGGTATAATTACATAGAACACCTTAAGTCGCGAACTCTATGATATATAATAATTTATGTTGTATAAGTTGCGAAGTCCAATATAGAAAAATGATACAGGGTAAATCACTAACATTTTCATGGTCAATTTTTGTATTTAAGTTCGAGAATAATCACAAGTCATAGAAGTAAGTTTCGTAACCAAAGCTCCCATGTTTCAAGTAAGTTTTTATTTAGTAAATTTATAAGACGTGTGCGTTGCAGAATTGCTAAACGTACGTTGATAATTTACATTTTAAAATTTAACTTCATCACTCTAAGAGTCGGTTTTTGAATTGAGAATTTCGCCAAGTAAATACTTAAGTAACGTGTTTTTATTTAGTAAATTTATAAGACGTGTGCGTTGCAGAATTGCTAAACGTACGTTGATAATTTACATTTTAAAATTTAACTTCATCACTCTAAGAGTCGGTTTCTGAATTGAGAATTTCGCCAAGTAAATACTTAAGTAACGTGTTTAATAAACATGAAGGATTTATGTTGTACTAATAGCTGGTAACATTTTAATGTTTTTTAGCTATGGCAAGAATTGTCTTCACTTCTGTTTTATACCCCGCTATATACAAATCTGTCTCGTTTTTATTTTATTCTCATTAAAGTTTTCCTTTATTTTACACTTGCATTTAATTTACTTCAACATGCAAGTTGTGAATCAGCATATGAACCAGCGACCTTTGTTTGTTTTGTTAATTTTGTCACGCTCTTTGCTGAGTAATTCAAAGAGACAGCACTACAGTTGACTATTTACTTAACGAAATTCTCAATTCAGAAATTGGTCCTTAGGCCCGGATTCTGAAAAGATAATTTCGCTAAATAAATACTTAACTGTGTAACGGTGCAAACCTCTTTACATAATTTTTATATATTTTGTTCTATCTATCGTCGTCGTCAGGCTATGTCCACTACTGGACATAGCCCTCCCCTGATATTTGAAAATGATTTCTATCTATCATTTTCAAATATTTAATTACGTCACACATTTTTCGATTTCCCTCATTTTTCATCACTACAACTTTACCCATCGACTAGATCTGACTATTTACCTGCTTATCAGTTTTTATCCAGTTTTTCTGTTCTTATATGTTACAGTCAAAACTCTTAAACGGTCGAAACTAGTTTTGACTGCTAAAATCAGTCAAAACTAGTTTTGACTGCAGAAAAATAAAATAAAATTCTAATATGTATCCAACAATGTTGAGTTGGTTTTCGGTCTAACATGTTCAACCTAACACGCTCCTTCGCGCTCCGCTACGCTACGCGCTTCGTCGCACCTATATTTTGTTGTCGCAGATTGAGCGATGCATCATTTTAGGTGTTTTTAACATATGGTATTTCAAATATAAGCTTTGGACAAAAGTACTTTTGACTGATTTTAGCAGTCAAAACTAGTTTTGACCGTTTAAGAGTTTTGACTGTGACATATATATAAAATAACAGTTGAAATTAACTTATATCCACAAATAAAGCAAGAGTCGATAAATAAAGTCGTTCCAGTTTTTTATTATTTATAAAAGATGTACAACATTGCAACTGTAGTGCTGCCTCTTCAAATTTCTCAGCTGAGAGTGCGACAGAACGTTACTTACTTTACTAGTAAGTACCTAGTATTTACTTAGCGATATTCTCAAATCAAAAACCGGGCCTTAGAATGTGTAGGCAGGTTAAACCGTCTGGTATTCCCTTTGGCTCACACATCGTACATTTTTTTCACGATAAAAAATAATAGTATACGAATAAATGTTATCTGAGGCTAAAATTAAAATGAAGATATTTTTTTCGTTTTGTTGTTACATATATCTAGATTTTAATAAAAAAAAGGTAGGTACTAAAATTATATAGTTTCGTAACAATTGATTTTAATTAAATATAAAGATGTATATGATTACGGAAACACGTTATTTAACGAAATGTCCTAGATTTTGATAAAAAATGTTGATACAAAATTATAAATTTTTGTAACAATTTTTTAAAATTAAATCTAAGTACGTAGGTATATAATTACGGAAATATATTATAATCTAAATGTCCGTTAACTACCTTTCACAGCAGCAAACAATCTGGGAGCTACTAAGGTCTTCATCTAATGTTTGTCTATTTTCTATTTTTTTTGTAATGTCTATTTTATTGTACCTTTGTGTGTGTGACTCTTGTCGCAAATAAACGTATTTCTTCTTCTTTTTAATTTTGCCAACCAGTAAAGCTTCAGATGCTTTATCACACACAACATTTTGATTTACGTTAATTTGCATAAAGCTTCGTAAATAATAAAAATTAATACCACATAGCCTAGCCTCAGATTACGTTTATCAAAAGATTACTATTTTTTTATAGTCTTAAAACGTTTTCGAAAATGCGAGTGAGACAAAATATCAGACGTGACCGCCGCTTAAAATGGTTTTTTGAGCTTCATCTAGCTTTTGAACAAAAACTAAGTAATGTATAGATAAAGTTTACATTTTTACGACACCAATGGACGGTTGAAAAAGAATGAGGAGGGGCAAAAGGGGGCAGACGGAGGAAAGGCTGAAAACTAAGTTTCTGATACCAGTTCGAAATAAAAAAAACCCCTGAAACCAACGCTCCATCTGACACCAAATCATAAAAATCGTTTCATCTCTTGTCACACAACAGTGTTAATATCAACCAGTTCTCTTAGCCTAATGCCAGGATAAAATCAATCCACAAGAATAAATAAATACATCGTATAATTTATAATTGCTCATTAAACTGACTTCGTTAGTATATTCATTTTTACATTATTTTATCAGCATCAGTGAGTATGCCCCTTTTGCGCGGCGAGTTTTTTCAGTGTCATAAATAACTTACCCCGCTTTCTCGTATACCAACAATCGGTTAATCTACTGGTCGCTAGGTGGCGCTATTCCAACTGCTCCACCCGTTTTCACTACTACTAGATGGCGCTTTCTTAGAATAGTAATACTAAGTCGCCAGCAGATGTCACTCTCTATAAAGAAGTTACGAAGAATGCATAGCACACAATCTATCATTAACAGCTGTAATTTTTTTAGCATTTTAACCAACTGACAACTATTAACAGTTAATACGCTTTCAGCAAAAAACACAATGCAATTCATAGATGACGTTTATAGGCGTACATACAAGAACATCATCTGTCACATCTGTCAAATTTTGCTCGGCACAGATTAATTTTGACAGCCGTATTCCGGTTCTTCTATGGCCACGCCTGTAAGCGCAATCTATGGAGCTGTGCTGAAACTTTTCATTGACAGATACAACACGTAATATACGAGACATCGGAACCTACTGGACTATTTTGGTCACAAAAATTGCATATTCACTGACAGTCACGAGTACCCACATCAATGAAACAAAGGAACAACAGAAAGTCTATGTCCGATACAAGATTTAATCTTGATCGTCAAAAAATTGTCTAGCAGTAAGATAAATCAAAAGTGTCTACTCTAAAAGACGTTATTATTGCTGTTTCTCTTTAGTTTATCAACTTAAAACATTTAAGTAAGTATTTTTAAGTAATGAATTAAATTCAAGCACTTTTAATTGCCAATCTGCGGTGGGCACGCGTAGTGGTAAAGCCCTTACACTCTCTCTGAGAGAAAGCCTGTGCCCTGTGCCCTGCAGTGGGGCGTATGTAAGCTACATAAAAAGCAAATTCATGTTCGTACGAAACATTTAAGAGGCTCCGGCTACGGGATTATTAGTATCATGAATGGAAAAAATATCTTTAGAATCTCTTTACACTTGGAAAAAAAGCAAAAGAAGATACGATTTTTTTCCATTCATGGGGCTAGGGAAATTTACGGAATCCGTTCAGAAGGCCCCTCATAAAGTGTTTCCTATACAAAAGTAGTTTGAATTGTATTTAGGAAAGACATTGACGCGGGAGCGGAATGAAACTTTGCCAATCGTCGTTGATATTGCATAATGTCATAATTATGAAAAAAAAAAGATTATGGTTTTTTTCATCTAAATCGAAGGAAAACTTGATTCTCAGCGTAAGTTTTCAGACATTTAAAACCTAAGCCCGATTAAGTAAGGATTATGATGTCTTGCTATCTTTCTAGTTTTTAATTTTTATACAAATTTTATGAAAGAACGAAGATTTTTTTTACCTGTGACATTTTGCAATATCAACGACGTAATACGTTTACAAGACAACACGATCGTATTTAGAATTAAAAACAAAGTTATCAAGAAGAAATAGTTGCCTTGAGATTATAAAAAGTCTTGTGAGGCTCCGATTTCTTTTTTAATCTGATATTTTCAGTTGTAAACACGATCAAAAACTGATGCGAGTCCTATAAAAATATTGGTAAAATGTCATCATCACCCGAAATGTCGTTTGTGTCCGAATCAAACTACGTTTGCACGGGAATGAGCCGTTTTCAGTACAAATTCACAAAACGCTTCATAGATGGCGTCAAATTTCTCTTGTCGTTGTCGTTATCAACCCTTGTATGTCCCCACTGCTGGAGCACGGGTCTCTTCCTGCATCGCAGGAAGGTTAGGCCATACTCCATCACCCGTGATGGAGTATTGGCCCCCGGGCCAAGTCCGGGTTGATGCAGGATTGTAAGACAGTGGCGGGCCTTACTGTCAAAAGTTATCAAGCCGCCCATAAGCCCTGTGACATGGCTTAACGACTGCCATTATATGACAGCCGGCGCCAACAGCTTAGCGTGCCTAAGCAAATTTCTCTTAGCACAAATTAATTTTGACAGCCGTGTTCCGTTTCCTCTATGTCCACGCCTGTAAGCGCCATCTCTGAACTGCTTTGTGAATTTGTGTTAAAAACTCATTGCTCCCGTAAGACCCTCTTAAGAGACGTTACTGCTGAAATTATACAAGAGGACTGCAAGAGTTAATATCATACTTAAAATTGCAGATGCAAAACTATCGCAGCGACAAAGAACTTCATGTGAAGCGACCTAATATACGATTCCGAAGACCCGCGTTTCCAGCATTGTAGTATTCTGTACATAGTTTTGCTTTCATACTTTTTTATCAAATAAAAAAAGTGATTTACTATACTGGAAAGAGTAAAAAAAAATGTTCGAGTCAAATCGAGATTGTGTAGAAATAAATTTTGTGGTTGAAAAGCGGCACTATGAAGGGATTTGACATTCATTTTTATGTAATACCTACAACACACCAAACCTCTAGCATGTTCCTAAAACAAAGGACACAGACTACTAGATTCCAAATCAAAGGACACACTTAGTACATATTAGTCACGACTACTCTCTCGTATCTTTGTAACGAACCGATGACTTCATTTATATATTTTGCTGCATAGTGTCTTGCTCCACTTAAGGGCAAGATATTTTATCAAAAAAACTATTTTGTAATCATTGAGGGTATTTTTTTTTATTCACAAACCAAGTTAGCGAATAAGCAATGCAAATTAAAATAAAGTACATATTTTTGTCACCGGTCCGTTACTTCGAGGCAACATAATCACTAGACTATAATTGCAGCTGAAATTTATATAACTTTATAAATTTATATACTTTATATTCAATATCATTTTATACAAAACACTATGAACCAAACGCGTCCTAGCTAAATGTTTAATATAATTATTAAACAGACATTATTGCTTTTGTCCACACATCAATCGGTATGGCAGCCCAAGCCACGAAGACTTAAAAACGCATCTAATGCCCGCGGCCGCGGCTTACGCGAAAATTGAATCAAAACATTCGCAACTCTGCAGCTCGTTTGCGTCGCTCCTCCAAAAACGCGCGTCTTAAGCGCTGCGCGAAGTCATCTTGGGGGATGGCTCTTAAGTATGTAGGTAATTATATTTATATAAATTACAGCTGCAAATGTTTTTAAATCACTCTAAGAGGATTATATTTAAGTCTGAACATTGGTGTTTCACTTTTTTGGGAGAGGCGGATATTCTAAGGTATTTTAAGGGGCTATCAGGTGCTATGTAGCGCCATAGAGAAAATAATGCGTTTACATTACATTTTTGCAAATACATATGCGATAGTACAAACATAATTTAGTTTCTTATAAATCTCAATAACTGGGTTATTGAGAGTGTGTGTTCTGAACAGCTCTCATCATTATCGAGATTTTTGATGATAACTTTTTGCAAAGTAATTTTATAAAAAAATATTTTCCCACTAGTGGCGTTATATAGCATTTAACCCGCCCCTTAACCCAGCAATCCGAAGAATGAAGGTATCATAATTTTTGGCACCTAGTCTACAAGAGCTGGTGTTTCCGCATTCCACTTTAAATTTATTTTTATCTTCACCTAGCTGTGACGTCTGATTTTTTTCAATTGCCACTAGGTTTCATTATTAATTATTAATTTTGTAATTTTTTTAAACGGATAACAAAATTAAAAGTTCAAAATAATTTATTTGTTAAATATGGTTAAGTATATAAAAAAACAGATGTTATTATTCTCTTTTTAATGCACTAACCCGTGCTAAGGACAATTTTAAAAACCTGTTTAGAGGCCAAAAATGTCCATCGATTATTTATTTATTTAGTTGGTACTAACGTTTTGTTCCGAGTAGTAAAATAATTTGAAAGTTGAAACGCCAGCTTTTGCCGCTATGCAAGTCTTTGATATAAATAAAAATTAAATTAAAGATTTACATGATTAAGAGTTTAAGGCAATAGTATTAACGAGACATCGTCGTCTGGAAACATCACCACACATCCATACTACTATTTATATGTCAGGATTATAAAATATTTGGTGTTATATTTGGGACTTAAAATTATATTGTTTTAAAATTATTTTTTATATAATATCTTATATTTTTCAAAAGGAATGAATTCATAAAATAAATGAGAAATGAACAAAATTTAATTGAAACAAACATTAAATAATTTACAAATTTAAATAGCCTATCTAAACAATATATAGTGTTTAAAATAAAGTTATTTTTGCGCAATATTTTTTTTGTATATAATAACAATATACTTTTTAATATATCTTGCAATTTCACCTAGCTAACACACTCTCACAATACTTAGCGAGAGTTTACATTTATTTTATTTATTTATCGTTTATATGTGTATCCGTTACATTCTTAAGTGTTACGATTACATAGTGGAGGCAGCGAAGCCTTTTATCGTTACGTTAACATTACAATTTAGCATTTGACTATAATATTATATGTTTAGAAGGAAGTATGTAGCAACAAGAAAGGCAGAGATCCGTCACTTTTTGGGATTCCTCAACCCGAATCGACGGTCGGCGAAAACCCAGTTTTTTAACATTAACCCTTACCAACTATTTGGATATACATATTTTTTTATGATTATGCTTCCTATATTTCGACTACATTAAGCAATTATAGGCAATATATGACTTTTATATTATTCATTTACTTACTAGCTTCATTATGTATGACTGACTAGAGCTAAATTTGACTATCTAATTCTTTGTGTATTTCCCGTTTCTGATATAATCAGTTTTGTGTGGAGGTTCAACCTCGTAGCTGCAAGCCCTTCTCAGAGTTCTTTACGATTGACACAGTGGCAAAATTGACACTTCTCAATTCATTCCTTATCCTAAATGAAGTATTTAACGTACATTAAATATAAATACTATGTATACTATAATATCTTAATATATTTTCATGTTCTAGCGATATGTCTCTCAAGTTTTTTACTACAGGCTCGAAAAATTATACGAGTGCTAAACAAGATTGCTAATCAAAAAGGAAATACTACGACAGTCAAAGTAATAACGTTTTTTCTCAATATAATATATAAAATACATCATTTACAAAATATCCATTCGATGGAGGTCCATGTAAATTGTTACATGACCCCTCAAAAAGTTTCAAAAATGACAGGTAAGTAGTCTAACAACTACGTTTTATTTCGTCTAAAATGTTATTACAACACTAAAATTTTCTTAAAATTCCCCCACTAAAGTATTGCCATTTGAAAATATCCCTCGGGAGAGTTTTCAAAGGCATTACTAGCCATTCGTGTGAATATTAATTTTTTACTCATTCAAAACAGCTTAGCAACAATAAAATTACATACGACAACATAAAGTAGACAGAATTTTGTTCGGCCAATGTTCGTAACTAAAGTATTGAAGGTACACCACTTTGAATAGAACAAAAACTTTCACATCACACCATTAGCTACAGTAAACGGTTAAGTATTTCTTATTTCCTATGCAATAAATATTTTTTCTTTTTACTTAACTTCCTATATAATAAATAAATCTAATATTTCGACTAGTCTCGGTATTTTTCAAGTTTTTTTTAAGTGTATCTTTTTTTTATTATTAGACACAACCTTCATTATAACAGTAGTTTTAATAGTTTTATTACGGATTCGTTTGTAAATTTATGGAATTGATTTTGGCATTGTCCATTATTTTCATTGCATTAAAACAAGACAGAAATGAAGAGTCCTATATGCGTAATAGACTAGAAACTCTCTGTAAAGAATTTTCACTACTTTTTATTTTTTTTATATAATCTAAACGTCTAACCTCATCACATTACTTCTCTAACAATCTTCGTGGATAAAAAATTTCTTAAAAAAATCTTTTTCTCACTCATTGATGTGACCGTCCTAGATTTTACTACAATTTAGTCTCTACTAAACATGTTTCCAAAAGTCTACTTTAGTATCTAATCTTACGCTACAGCTTGTGCTCAGATCTTGGTACTTCGCAGAGTTTTTCTCCAAAATTTTTTCTCAAAAAATTTCACCTACTTGCAACCGTGTTTGGCCCGCGTGTTTGTTCTGATATAAATACCCTACAAGTAATTGTATCTTAACTATAAACCTATTTTTAACCTTAATTTTAAATTTTTATTAATTTTTTCTATACGCATTTTCATAAGCATTCTTATAAGTTAGTAGCTAGGTTTTTTCAATATTTTTATGTTATGTGACTCACATTTTCATTTGCAAATGTTCATCATCCGCCTTACTGCTCTAAATTTAATAAATTTTATGGCTCCGAGCCTAAGTAATTTATAAGATAAAATATTTCGTCGGTTGTGTGTCGACGTCCCCCGAGAAAAGTAAGGGTAAAATATGAAAAATAAAATCAAGAGGAAACCAGAACAATCACAGTGCACTTTTTGCTTTATTTCACCTTGACTTAAGACCTTTAGAAAAAGCTTTAACATGTCACCGGACTAAAGAATAACATGACAAAACTTCCCCTTAACAAAACTCGATATTTAGTCACAGTTGTCATAAGTAAACATCGCGCCGCGAAAAAATCAATGAGCCGTTTTTAACACAAGTTCACAAAACAATTCATAGATGGCGTTTACAGGCGTGGCCATAGAAGAACTGGAATACGGCTGTAAAAATTAATCTGTGGTAAGCAAAATTTGACAGACGTGTCCCTGTTCTTGTATGAGCACGATGAATTGCTTCGTGTATTTGTGCTGAAAACGGTTCATTGTGTTGAAATTAATAAAGAACTGTCAAATGCAAATTATCGGAATACAAATGAATATTATTTAACCAGCCTAGGAGCCCATCGCCACAATAAAAGTCGATAAAAGTTTTATTCCGCCATCTTGCTTTATTTTATCGCGTAAAGAGAGATGCCGCTACTCGATAGTGGGGATAAAACTTTTATCCTGACCTTGTACTTCCCTAGCGGGCAAGGATAGAAAAAGATTTGGGGAATGGCCCTAGTAAGAAAAGAAATTAATCCGTTTGTATTCGGTAAACAACGGTAAACGTTATTTGAATATATTTTTCTGATATTCTTATATCAGAAAAATATATTCAAATAACGTTTTGCAGTACCATTGATGTTCTTCGAAACAGATGAAAGTTATTTTTCTCATGTTTACTGGATCTACAGCGTGATTTAAAATCGTTAGCGATATTTTATAGGTAAGTTTTATTTCACCATTTTAAATAATATTTTGTGAAACTTCTGAAAAATTAATATAATTTATTTTTAATTAAATGATAAGTTTTGAACTCAATCTTTCGTCATTATTGTTATGATTAATCAAAAATTTTAAATTTAAATAAAGTAAGTAATTTAATTCAGAATTAAGTTTAAAATACTAAGGTGTATCTTAATTTTTTTCTGTCAAATCTGTCGTATTAAACGCGTACACAAGAGGGAAAAAGAAAGTTCACAATCACAAACATTAATCCTGGGTGTAAAAAATAAGTTATAATTTTTTTGCCAGTAAGTATACCATCCTTCAGGCATGAAGAAACGATAAAATTTGATTCAAACTTATAAAACTGCAATTCATGTCTTTAATGCCTTTTTAAAGTAATAAAAATCCTTAAAGTCGGGACGTGTTTTTGGATATTGTTTTCGTTCTGTTTTTCTAAGTGTTTTTAAGCTTTTTTGAAGCTTTATGTCAACGTTCATCTGATTTTTTGGGAAATAAATGTTTTCCTTCCTATAAATCTATTCGTAAGTCATGGCATGAATGTTCCTCAACTTTATGCTAACGATTTCGATATCACTCTGTAGCTACGACATAATATAACCACGAAAATAAAAATTATAAAGTATAATTCCAGACTCTAGATTCTGTCTCCACCGAGGAAGCATAATGCCTGTGTCTTTGACAAAAGTTTTATTTCCCTTACCCCTAAAAAAAGTGGCATAGATAGTTGAAGAATTAAGAGGTCCTACTAAGGCCGGTATCATAAAGCAGCGGTATATAGCAAGGTGTCTGTATGTGCCCCATGGTGTTACCAGGTGCCACGTGATGTCACCAGGTATGATGGAGTGCCCCAGACGTTACGGGGTGTCATCGGTCGCTAAGGGGTGTCATCGGATGTCAGAAGGTCTCACGAGGTGTCAGGGGGTGTCTCAAGGCGTCGGGGACGTCTCAAAGCCAGTCCGGCTTCTGCTGCGCGCAGCACACGCATGCGCAGTCACGCTGCCGGCCTCACACCAGCAGGCTAGGCGCGAGCCACTCATCCTCGCCGATTTGCTGTGAAAAAATAACTCTCAAACAACAAGAAACGTAACATTAACCTTGTATCTGTATTCCGGGGGGATGCGTCAGTGTTTGCCACTTGCCAAGAACCTGACAGATATTTTTCGCTTCATCAACACTAAGTAATTAGTTCTTTCCTGCATGCATGCCGGTTTTCGAGTTCTTTAAGAATAATAAATTCTTGTAGTTTGGAAGTCTTGAAATCTGAGAAATTAGAAGTAGAGTAACAGCTGATATCTAAGCTAGTTAATATTCTGATGATACAATACAATAGAACTAAAGAGAACCTAAAGGCCCAGAAGGGCACATTATAGTGAGATGCGGCAATTGGAGAAGGCATTATATGAAACATACTCGAAACTTTTTTAAAAACCTATATAGAGGCTAAAAATTCCACCCATGCCGGGTTCGTGCATTAAAAATAAAAATAGTATAACCATGTGGGTACAGTGATATCATTCCGATGTAAAAACCTAACTGCAAAGTAGGTAGTCGGGGCTGTAAGTGATGCAATTTACTTAAGCCAGATGTCGCTGCCTGTACGTGATACAGAGAATAGTGTTAAGAGGTTCGAAATTTCACTGATGCCGGTGAGTCGCCCATTAGCTCAGTTGGAAAGAGCGCTGGCACGGATAGGCAGAGGTCGCGGGTTCGAATCCCGGCATGGGTGGAATTTTTAGCCTCTAGATAGATTTTTAAAATTGTCCTTAGCACGGGTCAGTGCATTAAAAATAAAAATAGTATACTCGAAACTTTTAAGAATACAACGAAAGTCTTTGTGTGCCTCATATTTACTAAGAGCTGTTAAGGAAAATGATTCAATTCGAGCGGAAACAGATGTTGAGTGTATTGCATAAGTTTAAAGACACCTCGAACAACCAAGTATTATCTACGGAGATGGAAAGCTGACTCAGTGAATTCCACTTGGATATCTTTGAGAGGAAAAGAACGCATAGTGCCAATAATGATGCGTAGACATTTAGATCAGGTTGTTCCACTAATCCCCATTGAAAATCCCCATTGATAGGGATTTGTGAACTTTTTGTTCACAAAACCCCATTGCCAATAATAAGACGTGCCATATGGGGATTTGTGAACAGAAAGTTCATAAATCCCCATCAATGGGGATTTTCAATGGGGATTAGTGGAATAACCCTATCTAAGGGAGAGCCAACCGTAAGTTCCGTAGTCGTAGTGGCTTCTTATAACAGCATTGTACAGAAGCTTTTAAGTGTAATAACAGGGCAGAATAGTCCAATGGTCAAATTAGTATGAAATTTGGCTCCACCATTTCACTTCTTCATGGAAGAGAATGATTTCTCTATGGAAGAGAACATGCAAAGATCTTAGGGATCACCCTAAGTCGATAAATGTGCTTTGCAGGTTCTCCTTAAGAATGTGCTGTTGAGGTTCTTAACTTACAGGCTGCACTTGGAAGTGCTGCAGTGGGTAGTGGAGCACGGGTGGCTGCGACATGGCGGCCACGCCACCCACGCCGCCCACGCCGCCCACTCCGCCACCCAGCGCCCACGGAAGCGCCTGCACGCCGCCCATCGCGGTGCTGAGGAGAAAGGTGTTTAGGTGAATCTCCTTTGATCAAAAGGAAAACATTCGGCTTAGTGCGGGTAAGAGTTGCAGCCATAAAATATTTGCAGGTGAATTTAAGAACTAGGTATCGCAGATTCGTCAGTGTCGGTAACAAGTTTTCATAGTCTATCTATATAAAGAAGAAGTTTTGGGAGTTTATTTCTTTGCCAGTTTGCATGTACGAAGGGGGTAATCTCCGAAACTATCTATCTGGTCTTGAAAATTCTTTCACCTGCATTTAGATTCGTTCTTCAGGATGGACAAATAGGCTAATACGTTTTCCACGCCAACGTAGTCGTGGGCACTAGTAGTTTTCAGACTCTTCCTAGAAAAAAATAAGTGACTGTATCCGGAGTTTATAAATCCTCTTTTATTAAGTAACATATACGTTTAAAGAACTGACAATAAGTAAATCTGATCGTCACAGTTTTGCAAAGCTCAAGGCCCTTTTCCGAATTAAAAAGAAGCTTGAAGGCTTCTTCCTCTTCTTTTCGTATCAGCGATTCGACCAGTTAATATTTTTCCTACTTCGGCTACTGCAATCGCAGCAGCGTTGGCCTCTGTTCTCATTCGGGAACCGATTAGCTTGAATGCTATTCGGTTGAGATCCTTTATCCTTCGGTCTGTTTGAAACACGTATTAGCAAAAACTTAGGACCATAAGACACGTTCTCAAAACTTTCTAACAAATTGGGGCATGTCTTGCTTTGAAAAGATCTTCAACGCATCTCGGCAGTGAATCTTTTTCATGGTAAGTGGTAGCAGAACTTTATAGCTTGCGACTTTTTTAACATTCATTGCACAAATCTTATAATGCTTTGAAAAGATCTTCAACGTTTCTCGGGAGTCATTCTGTGACCTTGAATATTTCCGAAGCAAAATTCGGTTAAAACTCTTTGTACAAATTGGGGCATGTACTACTTTGAAAAGATCTTCGACGGTTCTCGGGAGTGATTCTGTAGCGTTGAAACTTTATAAAGAAAAGTGTTATAGGGCCAAATACTCTAAGACTGCTAAAACTTACTGCACAGACTGGGGCATGTATTGCTGCTGAAGATGGAACTGGGGGTAGGAGTAGCCCTGCACCCCTTGCAGGAACGCGCCCAGCTGCTGTGGGTATGGCGCGTTGTACCAGTATCCAGCAGGGACATTCGCTCCGTAACCGAAGCCGCTGTAGCCGCCGCCGCTAAGCTGTGGGCAGTGGAGAATGTTTTTGATGAAAATGAGAATCGCCCCTCCCATTTCCCACTATATTTGCACTACACTGGGACGAAATCAAATGAAGAAGTTGTATTCAAAGTAGGGCAGAAACTGTGAGCGTTACAATTCAAACTAGGTGTCTATTTCAAAATCTAGATAATTTTGGAGAAAAATTGGACAAAACTCCAAACTTAGTCTTTTCAAAGTTCTTAATTAACGGAGTTTACATAATAATCCTGATAAAATATAGAACTCATGCATTTAATTCAATCACGCACTCAGGCTTTAATTCCAGACAGACAAATAATGCAGATGTATACAGGCTGCATTATTATTATTTTATAAAACCTATTTAGAGCCTAAAAATTCCACCCATGCCGGGATTCGAACCCACGACCTCTGGCTATCCGTGCCAGCGCTCTATCCAACTGAGCTAATGGGCGACTCACCGGCATCAGTGAAATTTCGAACCTCTTTACACTTTACTCTGTATTACGTACAGGCAGCGACATCTGGCTGAAGTAGATTGCATTACTTACAGCCCCGACTACCTACTTTGCAGTTAGGTTTTTACATCGGAATGATATCGCTGTACCCACATAATTATACTATTTTTATTTTTAATGCACTGACCCGTGCTAAGGACAATTTTAAAAAACCTATTTAGAGGCTAAAAGTTCCACCCATGCCGGGATTCGAACCCGCGACCTCTGGCTATCCGTGCCAGCGCTCCATCCAACTGAGCTAATGGGCGACTTTTTAGCCTCTAAATAGGTTTTTTAAAATTGTCCTTAGCACGGGTTAGTGCATTAAAAATAAAATAGTATAATTATTATGAGGATTACTGTTATTGATTACTGTTAGCGTCGGAGTGGTCCCTTCACCCATCTAGTGTGAGTGAGGATACCACTGGACGCTGTATAAATCATCTCATTACGTAGATGCAAAAAGGCCAATACTACTACTACTACTGTTAGTTTTCAGGTGCTTGTGAAACTTAATGCATTTAATATAGTTTGCACTGGCTTAACAGTTTCTTAACTTAAGTAAACGACCCTAATTTTAAAAAATAGGTCTAAGTCTGAGAGGGCCGACATTGCACTCTTCTTAAAATTTTCATGAGGATAATGTCAATGTTGTGAGACTTTGCTAGAGACTTGACTTGGCGTTATGCTGCAATACGAGCCTTTGTTTAGTACAAAAATGACCAAGTGATTCTTCTTCTTCAGGTTGTATAAGTCCACTGCTGGACATAGCCCGCCCCTAATGAGCGCCATAGCGGTCTGTCTTTAGCTTGCCGCATCCAGCATCTCCCGCCAGTCTTTTGCAGATCGTCATCCCATCTGGTCGGAGGGCATTCTACACTAACCAATTGATTATTGTTTGATTATTATGTGAATGACAGTAGAAAAATAGTCTCCTCACCTGTCCCTGCGTCTGCGCATTATTAGGATCTCCAGACTCCTTCCCCCAGGAACACTTCACGGGCTGGCCGTTCACGTCAGCGTTGTGGACGGCCACGATCGCGTGCGTTGCACTTTCCTTTGTCGAGAACCTGTGGATTAGACCGGTTGAGAAAGTTTGTGGATACAATATAATCCACGTATTGATGGATCAATGGATTGTTTGTTGGGAAATGTCGGATTGTTTGATTATGATACTTTCACAGACAGAGTTATTTTTAAAGTTCACATTCCGCAATTCCTAAAAAATATCGTTTAGAGTTTTTCCAAAATAGGCTTTTTTTTGTGGTTACTGTTTTTCTGCTTTGTAGCGTTGCTGTTCGGAATATTATTCTTAAAAGTATAGGAGTGAAATATAATGGACAACAATTATTAACGAAATGCTGAATGAATTTTAGCTGGTTTGAGAGCTTTAGCAAAATGAACGAGTACCTATTTAAAATAAAAACGATTTTAAATACATATACGTTAAATGCACTTTACTAAATTACACAAACTCGAATCTATGAGATGCGTTAGTTGTCGATGTCGGGCAGAGCGGTGCAAGCGCACCACGGGTCCGCGGGTCATTGTTCTGATGGAGGGGACTTGAGAAAAGATGGTCAGAGTGGAGTTTTTTTTTCCACTGCCTTTTTCTCCACTACACTACGGCCCGAAGGTTTTATGGTACAGTCTGTTAGCTTTTAGAATATACCTCGGCTACTGTCCGATAGAATCGGAAATATTCGTGTAATAGAAATATCGGAACTAATACGACACTTAATTTCGAGTAAGTTTTCAAAATAGTGAAGAAAAGTTTTATACAGAGCAGGAAGTAGTATTACAGTCGTGTGCTTTCGGCGAAAACCGAAGCCTACTCTAGAGCCCGAGGTATATTCTAAAAGGTAACAAACTCTACACTGTACTTTGACATTCAGCAAACAGAATGTAAATTCTTTACGTTGAAATAAATTGAATTGCATTGAACTGAAAGGTCTATATAGTATTTTCTAAGGTTAACACGAGCAGTAGACATAATTAAAACTGTCTTAATACGGATTTATGCTCGTTTATTAAATTTTTACAATTTTCCGACGTTTCGGCACTAGTTGAAAGGTCTAGTCCCGATCACTGATATTTTTTATATTGAAAACTAAGCTTCATTACCTGACGAAAGCGTAGCCCTTGTCCTTGAAGACGCGGATCTCCTGTATGGCGCCGAAGGGCTGGAAGGTCTTCTGCATCAGCTCCTCAGTGAGGCCGCTGCTCAGCCCACCGCAGTATACCGTGCAATTGGTGGCGGAGCTCTGATTGTACACCTCGTCGAAGGTCAGCGGTTTCGAGTTGACTGGAAGTGGAAGACGGTGTTTGTTAGGTTATCTAAGCATTTCTTCCTTGGCGAACACGAAAAGTGCCAGTCTATTTTTTTATTGATTTAGACAGGTACACAGACAGGGGCTAATAGGGTTACAGTCTGCTATGCACCCAATGGAATGTATACATCATTCGACGTTAAATATAGCAGCACTACAAAATACAAAGGAATACAAACTAAAAATATAAGTAAAAACATGAAAAACTAATTTGTAACTAAAAATTACTTTTGGGACGAGAACAAAGTTTTGTGTAACAAACTCTTCTTAATTTCACATAATCTTATTAATTTGGAGGGCTTTTAATGCATCTAATTGTAGACTTCCGGAGGACTGAAGCTGTGAGAGTGACGGTAAACTTCTCGGGGAAAGCAGTCGTACCCTGATACAAGCCTGCAGATGTCTTGGGCACTCGTTGGACGTCTTTTGTCGTTCACAGGAGTACCAGTGCTAAGGTACTGGCAGTGCAATACGCGGCTCTTTAGAGAGACAGTCATCCCCAGACTTGGACAAAATCTCCTAAGTTCTGACCTTGAAAATAACAATGGTTATCGATAGTTATTTTCATGGCTAGAACTTAAGAGGTTAAAGGCTCTCATATTTGTTGGACATAGTTATTGGATCTTAGTTGTTGGACGTACATAAAAACCTATATATGTATATGAAGTGCAGACAAGCCAGAGAGGCTCTGCAAACAATGTCGAAGCACCTCACACACAGTCTGCTGCGTCTGAGAATATGCAATTTGCGCAAATCTATAGCATTTGACAGCCGACTGCCCACTGAATAAATAGACATAGACATCATTTATTGGTAATATTCATTACAAGTCAAGACTCCGTACATAATAACAATCCAATGTAGAAATAACAATCAAATTTACAAATGTCAAAAAGAAAATATACAAATACATAAATACTTAATATATAAATACTTTCACATCATGGGACTGGCTGACATCCCGTGCCGAGGATGCCTTAAGGAAGACGAAAAAGCTGCCCACGTGGCTATTCACTACGAGAGCGTGTGTGTAGGTGTCCGACCTACCATCGGAAATCTGGGATCCCTTCTAGGATAAATATAGATATATACTTCTTTACATCAGAAATATTTAAAAACCTATTTAGAGGCTAAAAATTAGACCAAAATTCGACAAATTCGAACCCGCGACCTCTGGCTAACCGTACCAGCGCTCTCCCAACTGAGCTTATGGGCAAGTGCCGACATCAGCGAAATTTCGAACCTCTTTACAATATTCTCTGTACTATTTACAGGCAGCGACATCTGGCTGAAGTAATTTGCATCACTTGCAGCCCCGAGTCCCATGTTTGGCACGGGCAGAATTTGTAATAACTAAATAGGTTTTTAAGGCTTTATTAGGCAAAAGCATCGTATGCATGGCCCCTATAATATAATATAATAAAATACCATAAAGTTATAGACATTTAGATACTCATTTATTTAAGATAAGGTTAAAAAATATGTTATATATTATTATTTTTAATGCACTAACCCGTGCTAAGGACAATTTTAAAAACCTATTTAGAGGAAAATTCTGCCCGTGCCGAATACAGAGAATACAGAGAATATTGTAAAGAGGTTCGAAATTTCACTGATGCCGGTGAGTCGCCCATTAGCTCAGTTGAAAAGAGCGCTGGCACGGATAGTCAGAGGTCGCGGGTTCGAATCCTGGCATGGGTGGATTTCTTAGCCTCTAAATAGGTTTTTAAAAATGTTGATTGCCAAAGGTTATTTATTATAGTCTCCATGAATTTCTACATGACAAATCTGATATTTTATATTGACATACTTTTTATGACTTGATGTTGATTGCGAGCCTCTGCTATTTGCACGCCACTCTCGGCAAAATATGTTGAACCAAAATGTATATGACGACAATGTTATATTTAAGACCTTGATAATGCATGTTACTGTAATATTATTGACACATGTTCATACAAATAATATATGTATCTTAATCTTTAAAATTGTCCTCAGCGCGGGTTAGTGCAACAAAAAGAATATAATCAGAATTAGTATTATTCAAATTTGTATATTACATAGAACTACATTGTAATTATTATTATTTATTTATTTTTCCATAAAATACCTTTCATTACAGGGTTCACCTAATGCGAATGGTATGCTACATCAAAATATTTAACTTGTCTCTTATCTAATCTTATCTCTAATAACATCCCCATTAGGATTATTAACATAAATTGTCCCTATAACATATAACAAACAGTGCTATTCTCTTGAATTCACTCAGAGCAACATGGAATAAGTCAACCTGTTCCGATATAATGTTCAAAATGCGGCAAGCGCGTGTCAGCGACGCGTGAGCCAGCAGGTTGGTGCGCGCGCGCGGCACGTGCAGCAGCGGCGGCCGGCGGCGGCGCCCCACGTACCCCACGTAATGAACAATCCAAGCAGAAATTTAAATTTATAATTCCGTGGGGAATTGGCACTGATTGCTGTAAGACAGGTTTTTAACCTAGGAAACCAGTAAATTTTTGTATAGGTTAATGTTTTTGCCCAAAAACATATTCTATTCTATTCAATTCTTGGAGAGGCCAGCGGTGGCATTTGGTCCACTGTTTCTTCAAAGGGATTGGATAGAGTGATCTCACAGCCCTGCTGCGTACATTATGGCCCAATTATGAGACTAACGGCCGAATACTCAAACGTCAGTCAAATCTATCACTCAGTTGAAGGGCATTTAAATTTGAACATCTGTTATATATTGAGTGGTATACACAAACGTCATTCAAACAATTTCAGACCGTGATCAGCTGAGAAGCCGTCAAATAAACAACAAGTCTGTTTTCATTGACAAAATATTTAAACTTACGTTGTGTATCCGATTTACGCAGAATTTGTTCGATCAATTTTAAGTTTTGTGATGAAATATGAAGTATTTTTATAAAAATAAAATAAAATAAATCATAATATGATTTATGAAACAAACTTAAATTATTATTACCCCGTTTTGTACAAAGCAAAATGTTTAATGTTGTAATAATAATATCTTATATTGTCGTAGAACGAAACGTTAGGGCCATCTCACCAATGACATTTGAAAAGTCTACCACAATAAAAACATTGCGGTATTGCGGTTTTTTAAAGCTATTCCCTGATAAATACTAATATAAACAAGAATTGAATGAGAATTATTATTATGCGTTATTATGCCAGTAGCATAATAAATATTAATAACGCAGGGTTATTAAAATTTGGTCCACTGGCTGTTTGGATCTATTACTCCTTGTAACTGGTTGGATTATATGTCAAACGACGGACAGACTCCAAGGAACCGCGCATGGAAGTCTGTTTCATTATAATACTCGGAAGCATTTAACTTTGCCTCTTTTCTTCGAGGCACATTAGGCCCTTCCTCGACATGATAAGGACATTGTTTTTCACATAAGTTCACTGATATTACAACTTTTTTACGATTTGAAGGTCCTCGCGACCACTTTCAATTGTAACGCCTACTCAACTCGATTTGACAGCCCATTTGACAGATAAATCGCGCTAAGTTGCGTTCGAGTATACGAATTTTTCGCTGAGTGATGTTTAACTGCCAGTTATTTTGTGTTCCACTTAAATTTAACACAAGCTTTTAACTAACGTCTGTGTATACGAATTTTGTGTTTAAGGGCTTGTCAATTACTTAAGATGCCTTTAAATATTTGAATGACGTTTGAGTATTCGGCCGTAAGTGCGGAAACCACAGAACAAACTAACTAGGGTACACCAACATGATATAATATTATACAACTAACTTTCTCCTTGCGTCTTTGAATAGAACCCACTAACCTACATCTCAAATAGACCTATGTTGAGATAGTATCGCAGTTGGACTCTCAAGGGACCCCGATGAGTGGGTAATGTATCGCTCGCCCTACACGTTCATTCTTTATGCATAGCTGAATTAACGTGGAGCCGGCCTGGGGAACTTACTGGAGCTTTCACAACGCAAGCTAGACGATGACTTTGGTATAACAGAGCTGCAGAATTTTAAATACAGCGTTAGTTTGAAATCGTTCGCAATTTTTTTGAGATACGGCATCTGGAACTCGAAAATTCGGGAATGAAGGTAATTAGTCCGAAAATATTATTTTCTCCAAAAATTATTCTCCGAAATGTCGGGAATGAAGGTAATTAGTCCGAAAATATTATTTTCTCCAAAAATTATTCTCCGAAATGTCGGGAATGAAGGTAATTACGTTTTGCCGCGATTAGACCCGTTTAATATATACTCGTAACTGTTTTCAGAGAATGCTATTTTCATAAAATAAAAAAAATAAAAAAATACCAGTAAACTACGTTTTTTATGATGTAACAGCTGCAGCATCGGTAGATATTTTGTGATTACCAAACCTTTAGTGTTCGTTTCGAAATCTATTGAATCCGAAATGGTAGGAAGTAGCTTTGAAAATGTTTTCTGTTAACTATCTTTTGACATGCAAAAACAACTGAAAGAATAATTGCTTGCAAAACTAGATAGAATTTTTTGATTTTTATTTCTTTGACCGCATATCAGAAGTCGAGACTTAAGATTTGTCAGCGGGCAGTGGAGCGCAGTATTCTAGGTGTAAAAAGAATTGACAGAATTCGTAATACAATGCTGCGCTCCAGAACCAAAATTGTCGATGTTGGAGCTGCAACCGCTAAGCTGAAGTGGTATGGGCCCGGAAGGTGGTCGAAAATCGTCACTGACTGGGTTCCGCGCGATGGATATCGCAAACGTGGTCGACCCTTATTCCGCCCATATTCCTGTAAATTATTGGTGTGCAATAAAGAATTCTCTATATATCTATCAAAATGGGATTCAATCTAAAAATTACCCTAGAGAAGGGTCTATCCACTTAACCACTACCACACATAACAAACGACAGTAGAATCTGGCACGGTTAGCCAGAGGTCGCGGGTTCGAGTCCCGGCATAGGTGGAATTTTTAGCTTCTAAATAGGTTTTTTTTAAATTGTCCATAGCACGGGTTAGTGCAACGAAAAGAATATAGAATCATAATTTTATTATTTATCTAAGTCCCGATTTTAGCCCTAAGCCGGAAGTAGCGCATAGGCAAACCGGAAAGACCCAAAAGATTATGCCGCCGGCAACTAGTTCTAGTCGTACCACAAACTTTGATTCGAACTAGGGATCTCACGCAAAGGGCCCGTCCACTTAACCACCACCACACAAAACTAACGACAATGCAATCACAATTATTATTATCTATCTAACTACCTAAATATAACTCATCCGGTTAGCACCTCGCTGCCCCGATTGTGGCCCTCAGCCGGAAGTAGCCCATAGACAAACCGGAAGCGCCCAAAAGAGTATTGTTGCCGCCGGAAATTAGAATACGGATTTCTATAGCGCTGCGCCTTAATTGCGCGTTCTGACCCTCGGTTTCTCGAAACCTACCAATTTGTTAGTCTACTGATTGAGAAAATGTGCAATGGGTATTTTTCTTTACGTCAAATGTAGTTGGAACCACTGTCAAACTTCGTGCACTGCTCTATGGTTTATAAGGAAACCACAGATAATAGACCAAATTTGACAGTTATTGCTACAGAATTTATCTGTGAGGAAAAACGCCCATTGAACTGAATTTTAGCATCAATTGTTAAAAAACAATGTAACGCTATCGATTTCAACCCTGTATGTTCACTGCTGGGGCACGGGTCTCTTCCTGCGTTGCAGGAAGGTTAGGCCATACTCCACCTCGGGGGCCAAGTCCGGGTTGGTGGAGGTTTGTAAGATAGTGGCGGGCATTACTGTCAGAAGTTATGAAGCCACCCATAAGGCCTCTGACATGGCTTAACGACTGCTATTACATGACAGCCGGCACCTACGGCTTAACGTGCCTTGCGAAGCACGAAAGCTCTCGGAAAAATGCCACTAGCGGTAGTAATATGATACTGAGGTTTCCTCACGACGTTTTCCTTCACATTAGCGAGTGGTATTGCTACTATATCTTCAGAAATTTTATTCTTTTTAATGCACTAACCCGTGCTAAGGACAATTTTAAAACCCTATTTAGATGCTAAAAATTCCACCCATGCCGGGACTCGAACCCGCAACCTCTGGCATGTCCCGGCATGGGTGTAATTTTTAGCCTCTAAATAAGTTTTTAAAATTCATTGTCCTTAGCACGGGTTAGTGCATTGAAAAGAATAAAATCATGTGGGTACAGCGATATCATTCGGATGTAAAAACCTAACTGCAAAGTTGATACTCGGGGCTGCAAGTGATGCAAATTACTTCAGCCAGATGTTGCTGCCTGTGCGTAATACTAATTGTAAAGAGGTTCGAAATTTCACTGATGCCGTAAGTCGCACATTCGCTCAGTTGGAAGAGCGCTGGCATGGTTAGTCAGAGGTCGCGGGTTCGAGTCCCGGCATGGGTGGCATTTTTAGCCTCTAAATAGGTTTTTTGAAACTAGAAATGTACATAACTTAGAAAACAATCATCGGTACATGCCCACAGCCATGCTTTTTAATTAAATTTATTATTATTATATTGTATTGCACACGAAACATTTAACAGGATATTACATAAGAAATAACTGAAAGAGATTTCTCCCAGCAAACCTTAGAGAGTCGGAGAGGCAGTGAAAAGTGGGTCTATATACGCGTACAAAATATACTACTTAAATATTGAATAACCTACCTAACTATGAAAGAAATAAGTAGACTACATAAACTAAAAATAAATACATAAATATATCTATGTTATGACAGAGATAGATAACACTCTTTCAACCGCTTCTTAAATGTACCAACAGTGGGACTAGCGCATATCATTTGCATTTAATTACTAAAAGTAATAGAAAGAGAGTAATAGAAAGAAAGATATCATTTGCATTTAATTACTAAAAGTAATAGTTAACATTATCTATTATTCGGTGTAAACTTACACAATTCCTTATTATATTCTTTCTAATGCACTAACCCGTGCTAAGGACAATTTTTAAAAAACCAATCAAGAGGCTGAAAATTCCACCCATGTCAGGATTCGAACCCGCGACCTCTGGATATCCATGCCAGCGCTCTTTCCAACTGAGCTAATAGGCGACTCACCGGCATCAGAGAAAATTCCAACCTCTTTACTATATTCTCTTTGTTACGTACAGGCAGTGACATCTGGCTGAAGAAATTTGCTTCACTTGTAGCCCCGAGTATCTACTTTGCAGTTAGGTTTTTACATCGGAATGATATCATGTGGGTACAGCGATATCATTCCGATGTAAAAACGTTCGAATCCTGGCATGGGTGGAATTTTTAGCCTCTAAATATGTTTTTCAAAATTACATAATTCCTCCCACTGATATTATAATAGTGAAAGTTTGTGTAGATTTTGTTTACTACCCAATGACGCAATAACGGCTGAACGGATTTACATGAAATTTGGCATACAAACAGAATAAATATCCGAATTGAAACATAGGATACTTAGTATCCTCACCTCACCGTTTGTGACTACCCCCACCTTCTCCACGTCACCTGTTGGTTGGCTAGAATAAAATACTATTTAGTATTAAGCCCGCCAATTGTACAATCTTTACAGGTACAATAAAGAATTTAATAATAATAATAATAATATCCCGGTAATGCGTTCCCGTGGGCTAATAGCTAACCAACCGAACAGCTAGGAACTTAAGTGCAAACCACCTCCCTTACATACACGAACAGTATTTCTTAATGATTAGAGATACTCATAAATAGTTTGGTCTACCCGAGACCACGGCAACTGTAACGCTGCCGAGACGTCGGGAAATAAGGTAATTACGTTTCACCTAATAAATAATCGCAATTTGACCCGTTTAATATATAACTACATACACGAACACCCAAAACACACACACGCACACACAATATTTCTCAACATATTTCTATGTAATTTTTAGTTGCATGGTTGCTTATGTTACTTTGGCATTATTTAATTTTGGTTTTAATCCTAATTAAACTTAGCGATAAGTAAACTTAATAATAACTAGCGGCCGCCCGCGAATTCGTCCGCGTGGATTTCGGTTTCCGAAACTTTCAACCCCTATTTCATCCCCTCACAGGTCGAAATTTCAAAAACGATAGAACAAATTGTTTTTTTTATTTCTTATCAAGTTTCTAAATATAAAGTTTCATGATTTTATCCCCAAAAATGACGAACTCCCATACAAACTTTCAACCCTTATTTCACCCACTCACTGGTCGAAATTTCAAAAACGCTAGAACTAATGTTTAATTATTTCATATCAAGTGCTTAAATATAAAGTTTCATGGTTAAATCTTTTAAAATTAATAAATCTCATACAAACTTTCAACCTCTAATTCAAACTCTTCATCCCTTTTTTTCGCAATAAAAGGTAGCCTATGTCCTTTCTCAGGATCTAAAGATTGTCTGTGCCATATTTCATCAAAATCGGTTGAGAGGTTTAAGCGGGAAAGCGTAACAGACAGACAGAGTTACTTTCGCATTTATAATTATATTAGTAGGGATTAAAAGTAAACCGACATCCGTGCTCTTCAGGTTTTCACTCGTGCTACTATTGTAGCCTCAGACTACATTAATAATGGAAGCCGATGTCTAAATTACAGATATATATTACCTAGATTAGATATCAGCTGTAACTTTAAATCTGAAACCTCAACGACATCACAGGTCTATAAATATTTTAAGTTTAGTGTAAACGAATGTAAAAGGTTTTTTCTTCTGCCCAATAAAATTCATTTCATTTCAATATTTTATTGTAACCGTGACTTCTCCTAAAGCGGAACTCTAGAATATTTATTTATTGCGTTGTCATGGTAACAAGAATTGTATAAAATGGTTCCTGGGGCGGTACGAAGTCCGGCGGGATAGCTAGTATGTAGGTATATAAATAAATCTCTCCGAGGCCTGCATGCCGCCTCACGGGTACTGACGGAAGACCAGCGCTGGAGTATCATATCTCCAGCTTATGCTGAGTCAGAGCCCTTTTGCACTTGCCACACCCACAGTACTCACATTGGAAAATGCTCTGTGTCTCTGTTTCGTTGTGTATCGTATTGTTGTTGCTTTTCTTCTCTTGTACGTATAGTCTGCTTAGTATTGTTTTTATTGCGTGTGTGTGTAAGTGTAAATAAATGATTAATAAATAAAATAAATAAATAAATAAATACTTAATTAAAAATAAATAAATATTCATGGACGTATTAACAGATCTCGCTAGCCCTATACAATTCAATTCAACCATTTATTGCCACAAATTACAGTACCTTATGATGTTACATGGATAAAATTGTAGTGCTTATGTAATTTTACCGATATTGGCATAGCAATTTTAAAATTATTGAAATTTTAATTTAATATTTAGAATGCTTAATATATTTCAGTACGTACAGTAATATTTCACAGCAATAAGTACACTAATATTTCATAAATTCAGCAATTAACATTCGTAACATTTGTAAACTAAGTACAACTAAATGACTTGTGTTATAGGTGCTAACTCGACGACAGATTTAATACAATAAATACATGGATAACATCCAAGACCCGAGACAAACTAGAAAAGTTCGTTTCCTAGTTTCACCCGACCGGGGATCGAACCAGAGACCTTCGGTTTTACAATCAGCGTGCCACACCGCTGCGCCACCGAGGCAAATAAAATATAAATCACTTTCTAATGGAAATTAAAAGCAAATGGAATTGGAATGTTAATAAAGAAGTCTCAAGACGAGCTTAAAAGTGAATGCTTATGACGTTTTAACGATGAGTAAATTAAACATAATATTCAACAGAGAATTCTAGATTGTTCAAATGTACGACTAGAATTGTAAAGTAGGTACTCACTCCCATTTTACAAGCACTATACTTTATCATTAATAGTTAGGTTTTCACAAACCGGCAACTGTCATAATAAAATCTAGGTACTTATAGTACACAAAAAAATATTCGAAGTGCTTGTGGCCTGAGTGCTTAGTGCTCCGTTTTTATCCAGTTTTCTGTTTTACTAATCTACAAATAAAACCACACCCGAGTGCTTAGTGCGAGTTTTTTAACTACTCGATCGCGTTAACGTAAACTCAAATTTCTATGGCATCCAGGAAGCGCCACCTAGCGACAAGTATGGAAACTAAAATTGCTGAGTGCGAGTTTTAATGGTTTACGTTGAGAAGTGAACACGTTTACCTGCCAAAACACGAATAAACGCGAGTGCGAGTTGTACTGTGACAGCGTTTTGCCAGTTCGAACGGTTAACTTACTCATACTCACTACTCGATGCTCGATTAACGCGGTAGTAAAGTTATTCGATTGGATCTGTCAAACTCGCACTAAGCACTCTGGAGCTCTATTTTTGAATCACTCGTATGAAATTGTATCGTCGAATGCGACATAAGTCACACTCGTCTCCTAAGTCGCATGATCTCGTTTTTTCGTATTTTTGAATCGTTCGCCTGAAGTGTTGCCAGTACAATTTGAAGTATTGTATTTTATCCGTTCCACGCAGAAATTACAAAAAAAAATCGTATGTCGAACGAAAATCAGTAGAAATAGAGCGCTCGACGCGAGACGAGTGATTCAAAAATAGAGCTCCTGGTCGAACCAAGTGATTGGAATCAATCACTCGAGTTAAGCAACAACACGCGCGGTCAGGTGCAGGATGGTAGACCGTCCCGTGACTAATCCTAGTGGCATTTTTCCGAGCGCTTCCGTGCTTCGCAAGGTACGTAAGCCGTTAGTGCCGGCTGTCATGTAACGGCAGTCGTTAAACCACGTCAGAGGCCTTATGGGCGGCTTGATAACTGCTGAGGCACGGGTCTCTTCCTGCATCGCAGGAAGGTTAGGCTATACTCCACCACGGGGGCCAAGTCCGGGTTCGTGGAGGATTGTAAGGCAGTGGTGGGCCTTACTGTCAGAAGTTACTGAGCCGCCCATAAGGCCTCTGACATGGATTAACGACTGCCGTTATATGAGAGCCGGCACTAAAAACTTCACGTGACTTGCAAAGTATGGAAGCGCTCGGAAAAAATGCCACTAGCGATAGTCACGAGCGGTCACCCATCCAGTACCTGACCGCACCTGTTGTTGCTTAACTCAAGCGATTGATTCCAATCACTCGGTTCGACTAAGCCATGAGCGCTTCTCTCTATTTGTTGTCGCGATTCAAAAAGTTGCCTCCTTGCAGGGATGAGATAGTAAATTATTTCTCGAAAGCTCTTCTTACATTTCAATTGCTTTTTTTGTACAAGAAATAAAATTATTTCCTAAGTAGAAACTTCGTCTTTAATCTCGCCTCATGAATTCCACGTTTCCATTTTCCTTAGATCATAATAATATTTTAAAATGTTCTGTGTTTTTCTCAGGGGAAGATGTAAGATTACGTTTATTTAAATAATTATCTTTTAGGAAGCTTTATTATTCAGTAATTACCAGATGTTTTATGAATAAATATGTAAGTAATTTTGTCTCCCAATTAGGGGATGTATTAGCGAAGGGCAGGAGAAAAAGTACTCGAAAATGCCGTGGGTATGCACGCTACGCCTAAAGGGGCTTCTACACGGGCCATATTTTCACTGTAATATGTGGCCGGCAACTATTGGTGTCTCTCTCCAACTCATATGTTGGAGAAAGACACCAATACTTGTCGGCCAAGTATTGTAGTAAAAATATTGCTCGTTTAGAAGCCCCTTAATGGACGTTGATGAAGTGAAAGTGATCTGTGGCAGTCTCTAGTCTCTGCCTACCCCTTTGGGATAGAGGCGAGAGGTGGTGTTTTGTAATTTTGTCTCCTTTAGATTAGATAACATAATAGTATATTTCATTACAACTGCGGAAAGGCTGTCATTGCAAAGAGTTCCGACAAATGACCGACAGTGGGAACAAGTTGCACTGACGGTTCCGCACGTGTACTGAACGACTATTTTTAATGCAGTTGTGAAAAAATTAAGCAATTTAATAAACAAAAATTATTTGGAACATGGCGCCAACGGTAAAAGAATTTTTTTTTCTTCACCCATTCTGGTAGGCAATAGGCAAAGGGATCTATGCCCATACAGCCAAGTCTTCAGTAGATTTTTTTATTGATATGAAATAAAAATGAAATTTTATGAGATGAAATGAAATCAAACCTAACTTAACTCATTTATTGTCTTCTTGATTACAATAAAATACAAGTATTTCCTATTTTGGCTGTAATTAGCAAAAAAAATATAATAAATTGAATTGAGTTGCGAGTTTTTACAAACACCAGTTTTTTCTCGAAAGTCTGTCTCATTGACTCTTTATTTTTAATTTAGCACTTCCAGCGACCTTAGTATAGTTCCCGTTCAAGCAGGCGTCAGGAGTTAACACCATGTTTTCGCATTTATCTCCGTCAAATTTCAACCGATTTCTATAGATAGTTCTTTTTTCGTTCGAATAGATATAACTAGTCCCATTTTAATTTGGTGAAGACTTTCAGAGATGCAGAACGGAACTTTTTAATGGATAGAGGAAAGAAATGCATTTATTGGAATAAATTTAACAGATCATAGAAAGAAAAGGCGTACCATTCATAGTTACAAACAACGAAAACCATTCACGTAAATACGTCGTCGTGTGTCGGTGAGAGAGGCGAATATCGTAAAATTATTTCGGATTCAAAAACCTATTTGGAGGGTAAAAATTCCTCCCATGCCGGGTCTCGAACCCGCGACCTCAGGCTAACCGTGCCAGCGCTCTCCCAACTGAGCTGGGATCAGTGAACCCGGCATCAGTGAAATTTCGAACCTCTTTTTTCGTATTTAGCCTCTACATAGGTTTTTGAAATGGTCCTTAGCACGGGTTAGTGCATTAAAAAATAATATTTTTTTTTCTGCTTTTTAGTGCCTCAGTGTAGGTTTTTATTTTAAAAAAATTATATGTGTTACTTTATGTGTGTGTGTGAGATTTCTTGTAGCTCAGTCTAAGACTAGGTTGAGAAGTAAATTATAAGTATCCTATTTTAATTTCGTTCAATAGATAGATAGATAGAATATTCTTTATTGTATGTACACCCGTAATTACATAAGAAACAAACCAACACATAGTGCAGAAAAAATAGCGGCCTTATTACTAAAAGTTATTTCTTTCAGACAACCTTTGACGAAAAAAAGGAGCTAAAAAAACAGCTAGTCGGTGCAGCTAAACGATATTAAACAATATACAGTCTGTTAGCTTTTATAATATACCTCCGCTACTATCAAATAGAATCAGATATATTCGTGTATAAGATATCGGAACTAATATGACACTTAACTTATAGGGAAGAGCGGGTGATCATGCTCTTCCACTATAAAGGGAAATTTCCCGCCAGGCAGATCGTATGCCTGGGGACGGCCGGTCCAACTGTTGTTAGTCGCACGTTATATTTACGGCATGTCATTGAAACACTTTGATTGCGCGATGCAGGAATGTTGGAGTTTGTAGTGCGCGCGCAGAGTTGACATGTGCTCGCCACATCACTCCCCTTCAAGACCGTAGCTACGCATAGCTAGGTCTGATAGGAATCGAAGTCTGTGCTCTAAAGCCTACAAGTGCCAGGTGAAGCTGAGTCAGTGAGTCGACTAGCGGTTGAGGGTGTTCGGCGGCTAACAGTCACTTCACCGGCGACAGTAACATGGTTTGACAGTTTGTAGTGCGCGCGCAGAGTTGACATGAGCTCGCCACAAACTTAAATAACTTTTCAAAATAGCGAAGAAAAGTTTTATTCAGAGCAGGAAGTAGTATTACACTCGTGTGCTACTCTAGAGCTCGAGGTATATTCTAGAAGCTAACAGAATGTATTTTCAAGATCTGCTCAATGTTCCGACACGCCAAAACAAACGCTTGGGGGGCCCCACTCAGGACAGGGCTTGGGTGAAAAATGCAGCCCTGGCTCGATTGCCAGTCCGAGGCTGTGGTATAGTAACACTTACGTTCGGTTTTGGGCGCGGGCGGCTTTCGGGTCGCCCAGTTGGTGCGAATCGATCTCGAGCCCAGCCACTGTCCGTTCATGGCTGTGATCGCCGACTCGGCCTCCTGTAATAGGTGATTAGATTAGATTACTTTATTCATGATAATAATAAAATGACATGTAAATGAAGCGCTCGTGGCCTAGTCGAAACGAGTGATTGAAATCAACCACTTAAGCAACAAAAGGCCCCGTGGAGAATTGTAAGCCTTACTGTCAGAAGTTATCAAGTCGCCCATAAGGCCTCTGACATGACTTAACGACTGCCATTACATGACATCCGGCACCAACGGCTTAATGTGCCTTGCGAAGCACCGAAGCGCTCGGAAAAATACCACTAGCGGTAGTCACAGGACGGTCACCCATCCACGCACTGAACGCGCCGTGTGTTGCTTAACCTTCGTGATCGTTTAAGATCACTCAGGCAGCCGGGGCTACGAGTGATTCAATCCTCTTAATCCAGTCAGCTTATCCACAGGAAAGACATGCCCATATGTCACACGCGAAAACAACTAATCCACGCGTTTCCTCATGATGTGCTCCTTCACCAGGGAAATGGAACATAGGTAGAGAAAGAAAGTAAAGTGGGTACTTACAGACTTCTTGAGAAAGGAGACGAAACCATAGCCTTTGGATTTCAGCGTCTGTGGGTCTCTCACCACGCGACAGTCTCTGCAAGAAAGAAACAGATTATGTCAATCTTCTCTAATATAAAACTAGAATATTTCGTGCATGGAATAATATAGTATGATCTCGGTTCTATTTTGTTGGTTTTCAGAACTCCGTCGATTGGTTTTCAGCTAATACGTCGCCAGTTAGTTGCGCGACCGAAGCCACGCACACCTAAATGACGACGTCTTCTTAGCAGGCTAGAGTCTCGTTCGTTACCGGAATTAACCAGACAAATCGCTCCACCAACTAAGAACGGCCATGAACCACCACCCACCGAATCAAGAAAGAGCTGTTAATCTGTCAATCCTTCCGGTGTCCGGGCCTGGTGAGATTTCCCGTGTTGAGTCAAAAATATATCTCGAGAGCAGCTGAACCGATTTCGCTAATTCTTTTTTTAGACTATTTCTTGAAGTACGAGGATGGTTCTTACGGAGAGAATCATAAAATAAAAAAAAATTAATCGACTGTTCGGCGGTACGAAGTTCGCTGGGTCAGCTAGTCTATCTATATCTTCTATTCATATAATATTCAAAGTCCTGACTGACTGACTCACTCACTCATCAACGCCCAGTCCAAGCCGTTGGACCTAGGAAGCTGAAATTTTGCACAGAGGGTCTATATATAATGTGGCAAAGAATAAGACCGTTTTGTTTTATTCAACCCCTAAGGGGGCAAAAAGGGTAGTCAAAAGTTGCGTGGTATAAAGAATGTTGTCTAATCTCAAATAAAATTATATCATTATAAGCTAGGGCTTAAGGGTACCTCATGATCATGCTCGTGAACATGTGATGTTCATGTGTCTGGCCGCAGCACTTATGTTTTCACTTCTTTTGTAACACTTTAAATTTCATTCAAATTTTTATTTATGCATGTGATTTATTGATTTTATTTGATTCTGTCCTTTGTGACTGTACAAATAAATAATTTTGTTTATTATCTATTTATTACTAACTTAACTAATGATTTGGCATTTAAAGTTATTGGAATTTCATCAAACGTGTAGGTGGCAACATTAGCATAACTTTAATATGGCTCGAGACTTATCACACTTAGGTTTTCAGAGCATAGTTTTTTCCGACAAGCCTTTTCTCCACTAAACTACGGCCCTAAGGCAGCGGTTTACATTTCACTTTATTCAGCAAAAAGTAACCGTGCAGGTACATTCTTTACGTTGACATAAAATTTATTTGATTAGCAAAAAACTGGCAGTGGACAAACGTAAGGTAGGACGCCCTGTGACCAGATGAAGTGACAACATTAAATAAATACTATAAAATATCTCGTTAGCCCTATACTAAGTACAACTAATGACTTGTGTTATAGGTGCTAACTCGACGATATATCTAATATAATAAATAGATAGATAATATTTTCTAAGGTTAACACGAGCACTAGACATAATTAAAACTGTTTTTATACCTGTAAAAGTCGTCGGAAAATTGTAAAAAATATAATAAACGAGTGAAATTCGTATAAAAACAGTTTTAATTAGTAGATATCATCCAAGACCCGAGAGAAACTTGAAAATTTCGTTTCCCGGCCGGGGATCGAACTCGGGACCTTCGGTTTTACAGTCAGCGTGCCAAATCGCTGCGCCACCGAGGCCGTGAAAGCAGTGGGCAGTTACTGGAAGGGAAGATACGAAGATCAAAAATAAAAAATTAAGCGTTCAGTACTACACATCATAAAAGTCCCTTCGGGAATCTACGTTCGCGCAAACTATGAAGAAGTGTAACGAAAGTACCCGAAGCTAAAAGTACATTCAACATGATCTTTAACCGATACGGTTAAGGTGCAGAATTGATTGCCGCAGTAGCGCTACCTATTTCGCTCACGCTAATATTGCCAAACTGCATCGCTGACGTTGAATCAACCAATAGCAACAAAGGCGCGCGGCCTGTCATAAAATGAAACTATCTGATTGGTCGATCAACTTGCCGCACATCCAAAATTTGGTCATCTGCGCAGGTACATCCGCGAGACTTATTTCTTGTGTAGCACTGTACATAAAGATTTTACATTTTGCTGAATGTCAGTGTAAAATGTAAGTCGCTGCCCTCGGGCCGTAGTTTACGTGCTCATAAATCGGGCTCAGGCTGGCTGAAGTAATTTCCATCACATCTGGCTGAAGTAATTTCCATCACTTGCAGCCCCGAGTACCCACTTCGTCAGTGAGTCGCCCATTAGCTCAGTTGGAAAGAGCGCTGGCACAGATAGCCAGAGGTCGCGGGTTAGAATCCCGGAATGGGTGGAATTTTTTGCCTCTAAATAGGTTTTTAGATATTTGTTAATAGTTACCAAAGAGAATATACACAGAGTGACAATCTCCATACTTTCTAACGTAATTCGCAATTTAGTTCATAAATATGCGATAGGTGACGCTACTAGTTTTTAGTTTTACTACTAGGAAAAACACTACCTGTTCTCTTTGCTATTAATTTAGCAAACCGATCTTACCCTCTTAGTTAGCTTCTTCTTCAAAATCCTAAGTAGTTAAATCAAAATATGGTAGATGGTGTAACGTTTTTTATTTTAGAACAACGTTATAGTTCTTAAATAATTATATGCGTTAATTATTACTTTTTTATATTAACAAACAAGTTACTTACAACTAGGAAACCAATATTTACAAGCACTGAATTACAATATTTATTCTACACTACATGATAATGGGAGCCTTTGCGGAAAGGGTTCGTTAGTTTTTCGCACGGCTGGCTCCTAAAACAACTTTACTGGTCTTGCGCGCGAGCAGCCGGCGACACGGCTCTCGACTCGACCGCGCTCCCACTCCCATTCCAATTGTCACTGGACCATCGGCGAGCCTGCGCGTGCCTAGCTCTGTTGCATCGCCAGCTCACCGTCGCTAACGGCCGGCGTCAGTTTATTATATTATAACAAGTTACACTGTTCCCTAATAAACAGCTGAAGTTTATTATATAACAAAGATTTTGTGTTCCCGTCCCCCACACTTTTTGGGGTCCAAGTTCCGGGCCACAATCCACCGCGGTCCCTACTGGGCCACAAGCAAGCAAGGCGAGTTTTTCTAATCCGGTCAAGACTAAGGACACGACGTTCTATTCCCGTGACGACTGGGACTACTCCACCTTAAGCTTGGTCGCCGCCTCGAGACGACATTCCACTGTTCCCGGATGGCTCAGGAGAGTACCTGAACGTGGTGATAATTAGAGAGAGACCGTAACCAGTGTGTAGGGCTGAACCACACGACTAGCTAGTACCTTATGTAATAGCTAGGTTTATATTATTAAATTCATTACTTTTCTACCTGACTGTTTTAATTTATGTCTCCCGCCTCTTCAAGGCTAGCTGCGACAATGGCGCCTTCATTTATAACACGGCCTTGCGTTCCTATTCATTGAAATTGCTAGAGTATGTTTGAACTCTGCTTATTTAAATAAATCGACAATGTATGCGTATAAATACAATTCTCAACAAACTATTGGCTCACTTGCCGTTTAAATGGTTTGTCAAAGTACCGATAGATAGCGCTACATATTTTTAGCTGATTCGAACCTCGCTGACGAGATCGTGGCGACATCTATCCGTCAACGGGCATTTCAGCTTTCTAGCGGAGTACGATTTTTTGTATGGGATTGTCACTCTACTTCATATATGCTCTTTGATAGTTACTTAGAAAATTATGTTTTTTTTTGTAACATGGACTTTATAACATATCTAATTATTTATTACGCTGTTTTTTGTAGGCAATGAGTTACGAAGATTGCGGACGACAAATATCTCGAAAACACATGTGTCTAGAACATAATATTATTATGATTGTTATGTTTCCAGCAGATACGATGGATACTGATGATGAATAGGTTATGCATGTACTGTCTAAAAACTTTTGAGTTTTTTTTTAATACAGTTGCTCAAAAAGTGGCGTATTGCAGGGACGTATAGCGTGCGGGATGTGGGCATGAATCACAAAAACTTCTATGAATTTTTTTTAGTAAAAACTTCATGGTTGGTTTGTCTTTTTAATAGACATTATTTGACAGTTGGGAAAGAGAACGCACTATAGTGCGTTCACATTAACTTGACGCGTGAGAGAATTGGTAGCACTGAGATGTTTACTGTTACCATGTTAAATAAGAAATCATTCCCATTACTTGGGGAAGATGAAAGGATTGAGGGCTTGTTTTACTATTTTCCGATTAGGTCCAAAAGCTAATTCACATGTTATGTCCTTGTTACCAATTCTCTCACGCGTCAAGTTAATGTGAACGCACTGTAGTGCGGGAAAGGTAAAAAAAAAGCTTTTTGAGCAACTGTATTAAAAATAGTCGTTCAGTACACGTGCGGAACCGTCATTACAACTTAGACATTTGTCGGAACTCTTTGCAATGACAGTCTTTTTAATACAGGTTGCTCAAAAACTGGCGTGTTACAGGGACGTATAGCGTGCGGGATGTGGGCTATTACACACTCGTGCTTTTTTTACCTTTACCGCACTCGTGAAATGAAATTAAATTAAATGAATATACTTTATTGCACACCAGGAATTACAATTTAGAAAATAAGAAGATACAGATTAAGGTACAATTGGCGGTCTTATTACTAAAAGTAATTTCTTCCAGACAACCCTTGATGGAAAACACAAAAGAACTGAAAGACGGGTAGTTGGTGCAACTAATGACTTAATTAGGAAAAGAAGGCAAATTTTAATAAACATCTATAGACAATACATAAATAAAATATAAAATAAACATACATAATATATACAAATAATATCATCCGGGAGAAGAAGATAGATGAATATAATACACATACGCAACATTTGAAAGAGGTAATATTTATTGTACCAGTTTTGTACTCAAGTAGTAGTCTCTGACGCTTCCTTTAAAAATAGAGAGAGATGGCGAGCGTCTTATTGCAAGAGGAAGATCATTCCACAGTTGGACAGCTGTGATTGTAAAAGAGCTGCTGAAGAATTTAGTCGAGTGACTCGGTATCTTCAGCGTCATATTCTGTGATGATCGTAAGGTCCGACTGTGGGAATCACTTAAAAACTCCAGGCGCATCTTGAGGTACTGGGGAGTGGCGGGATTGAACAACACCGAATATAGAAGAGAAAGTATGTGAGCATTCCTGCGAAGGCGGATGGGAAGCCACTTGAGTTTGACGCGATATTCGGAAACATGGTCATATTTTCTCAATCCAAATATGAACCGGATGGAAAAGTTTTGTAGGCGCTCAAGCTTATTAAGTTGCTCCTCTGTGAGGTCAAGATAGCTGGCATCAGCATAGTCGAGGATAGGAAGTAAGAGTGTCTGTGCGAGTGCAATTTTGGTAGAAATTGGAAGGAAGTTCCGTAACCTCCTCAACGAGGCCGCGGAGGCGAACATTTTCCGGCTCACCTCGGCTAGCTGTGGCACCCAAGACAGACGCCTGTCCATGATGATTCCCAAGTTCCTCACCTTCTCACTATATGGAATTAGAATGCCTTCAAATTGAACTTGTGGAAGCTGCTGCCAGTCAATCCTAGATATCATTCGTGAACTACCTATTATGATGACCTGAGTCTTATTTGGATTAACTTTTAGGCCATGCGACTGGCTCCATTGTGATATGTGCTGAAGATCACAGTTGGTTTTTCCAATTGCGAGGTGTAACTCATCTATAGGAGATTGCGTATAAATCTGGAGATCATCTGCGTAAAGGTGGTAGGAAAAAGTAATTTTTTGAGAAATACCGTTGATGAAGATAGCGAAGAGGAGAGGAGACAGCACACCACCTTGCGGGACGCCAGCAGTCGTATTACAACAATTAGAATAGGAATTCTCAATTCGTATACGCTGTCGACGCCCGTGTAGATAACTACGAAACCAGTCAATAACCGTCGGAGATATGTTGAGGGAGCACAGCATCCCCAAAAGGATATCAAAGTCCACCGTGTTAAAAGCATTACTGAAATCCAGCAGCGTGAGGACCGTGACGTGACCATTCTCCATCCCAAGTCTGATGTCATCAGTTATGTTGACGAGCGCCGTAACAGTACTGTGACCTGGACGGAAGCCTGATTGAAATGGATTAAGGAGATGATTTTTGGTTAGGAAAGTGGAGAGCTGGTGATGTACGAGTCGTTTTAGTACCTTTGATAGGAACGGCAGAATGGAAATAGGGCGGTAATCGGTAAAGGAAGAAGGATTGGACTTTTTAGGTAGTGGGGTTACTTGGGCTTCCTTCCAAGCGGTTGGAAAAACACCAGACACGGCCGATTCATTTAGGATTCCAGCAATAACGGGAACAATGACATCCATGATGGGTATGATCATTTTCCTAGTGATAGCATCAGTACCAACAGCGTTGGAAATGATCGACACTATGCTCTTCTCGACATCACGGTCGGAAAATTGACTAAGACAGAACGGAGAGAAAGTAGGAGTTGGAAGCGTAGAAAGATTATTTATACCTTTGGCTTTAGTAGTTCCATCCAGGGTGGAAGCAGAAGAGAAATGAAGGTTGAGAGAGTTAATATCTAAGTCTTTGAGGGTGAGGTCTTGTCGTGCTTTGCCAACTCCTAGAGTGTAACGGTTGTACTAAAACAACTTAAAAAAGAAAGTCTCTAAATCTAAAATACAATAATTAGGTACCTACTTATCTAATAAACGTATTTACACTTAATCATTACTCTAAAGCTAAAATAAAACATAACAAACTAACAACTAATTAATATTTCAACGAACAGACAAACATTCTAATTCCCTATTCATATTAGATAATACAAGCGTAAGCGATTGGAATGTGCGGTGGTCACACAATGGAACATTTGAGAATATCCGTTGGTGCAATGTATTGATTCATTCTGAACCTACCCGTCTACCAGAGAACACACCTCCCTGTGGATTGATTTCATGGCAACTCTAATTACCGAATTTAAGCCATCCAGGCATTTTACAAGTTATACATTGCAGTGCTTATAAGCTAAAAGTGTTTCTGTGAATTTTCCCCGACTGGGTGAGTGTTGTAATTTAGTTATTCTAGTTGGCCTAGTATTTATTTTGTACCCGCAATTTTTATTTATTTAGACTATAGCTGATTTCTATGTTCTAATTGTGCTAAATCCATCGAAATCATGTAAGTACTAACACGATCATTCATGCCAATTGCTTAGTCAATTGTATGGGGCTTGTCATTAGATAATAAGTAATTTGTCATTTTCATTGTATCACCATTACGTAGCATTTCTTTCATATAGCATCCAAGCTGATTTCGCCTGCACATACCACATCATTGATCACTATCTAATGCTTAATTGGGTCCCACTAGCTTCTACGTGAATCAATCTCATGAACGAGAAAAGTTGTTGCTGTGTTGCAGTGCGTAACGTGAATTCGGACATTTCTAAAAATGTCTATATTTGCCGAATTCCAGGGCCCTTGTTGCTGGCCGAGTTCTACGCTCGCAATCGAAGGCTGCCCTTCGCCTGTTTCTGCTGCGCCGGAGTTTGACCCTAGACTGCCGTGGCGTCTACCCGCAACTGCGCAAGCTAAGTGGACTAACCCAAATAAACAGTGCAAAGTGTACTCGATCCATTAATACGAACTACGACCCTGAGCAGAGCTAAAGACTATTAAAGCTATCATAGTGTTAGTATTAACACTAAAAACTAAAGTGTATTAAAACTAAAAACTAAAGCTAATTAAAATTGTAAAAACCTAATTAAAAATTGTAAATATTTAAAACTATCTTTTCCTAACTAAATTAGTAACCTAAACCTACTTACTGTAACAAACTAAAAAGTTTACAAATGACCTAACAGGTCACAATGGCGCCCATAATAGGTTTTTAATGGTTCGAGTTCATTTTCACTGGTTTTTGGCATTTTGTAGTTATCTCTGGTGTTGGTGGTTAGTGTTGTAATTGTAGTGCTTTGCTCTAAATTGTTCTAAGATTTTTGATCGTGCAATAAAATATGGTGAAATAATTTTAATTTTTCTACATAATGATATTGTGTCTACCCACACTATTGTTTTTCGTCATTTCGATTCTACCTTCATTTTATTAGTTTTTCACCGATAGTATTATTATTTTATCACGCGATCAGATTAAAATAATTACTGCTTCTAGCTTTAGTTACTTTTTGGCTATTGGATTATTGTTCTGTAATACAACACTCACTCATAGGCGGCTTAAAATGTCATTCCCTATAAAATACTTACTATTACAAAAATCTGAATTGGAATATGAAGTTGCACTCAGGGGTGGTGATATTGACCAAGTTACTGCTGTTGAACTTAGAAAACAAATTAGAAAACTGACAGCAGAAATACCTGCTGACGAAATACTAGAGTCACATCTAGATCCTGTTGATGACCTGACTCAAGCTACAACTTCTCTAGAAAAATCTAAAATCAATCTTGACAAACTTAAGGCCAAATTTGATATCAACGTTTGCTCTCGAAAAGAAACTTTGTTGCACCACCTTTACTATCGATTTCTCAGGATCGAGAAATCAGACGCTGATGTAGATGTGTACTCACAGTTTGATAAAAAACTAAACTCCCAGCTACAGGAATTTGCAACACTAAAACGAAAATACAATATGTTACCAGCTTCACCTAACAAACCTGTATCAGATGCCATTACAGCCTCTTGCGATAGAAAAATTATTTCGGACGTGTTATCAAAATTAAAATTCTCTGGCAAAACTTGTGTCAGATCTTTCCTGCAAAAGGTAGAGGACATTGTGCGTTCCAGGAATATTCCCAAGGAACAGGTTCTGCAGTTCGCTTACGAAATTTTTACAGATGACGCTCTTCACTGGTATCGGTACATCAGTAACCAAGTCTACACTTGGGATGACGTCGTAGCACTTTTGAAACGTGATTTTAGCAGTAGTGACTACGATTATAGTCTCCTCTCAGAGATTCGTTTGCGTACTCAAGGAGAGAAGGAGAATATTACTATATACCTATCCATCATGCATGGTATGTTCACTCGTCTTGACTCACAGCCGTCCGAGGACGAAAAACTTGAAATTTTAATGCATAACATTAGACCATGTTACGCTAGTACTCTAGCTGCATCTCCTAAAATTTCCACAATCCAAGATCTCGGTGATTTGTGCAAGAGCTATGAAAACATTCAGACTCGAATGGCTCAGTTTCACGAACCCCCTAAGGTCACTACGGAAACTCTAGCGCCGGAATTCGCTTATAATAAACCCTCTACTAGTACGTTCTCTAGCAAACCGTACTACCCTAAAAGTAATTACGTAAAATTTAACAACTATAATACAAATTACAATAAACACAAATCAAACTACGAGCAAACGAAAGAAATGCATGTCAACTCATTACACGTCGACGGCAGCCACAATTCTAAAAATGCGTATTGCCCAAGATGCAGAAGTGCTTCACATACTCTAAAACAGTGTAATAAACCCCGTTTTCTCGTATGTTTTAAATGTGGAAAAGATGGTGTGCCTTATCCTGAATGCCCTGTTTGCAAACCAACAAAAAATACAAAAAACTAAGTAGCGTGGATTGCAGTGTCAGTGGTACGATTGATAGTAATAATTCTAAATTTAATAAAACTGAGTGGATGGATTGGCTGCAATCCATTTCTAAATTCTTTTCGTGCTACTCTGTCTCTTCAATCCACAATAAAAAACTACCAAACTCTAGACCTTACGTTGATGTAGATATAAATGGTACTAAAATATTAGGTCTACTAGATACTGGGTCTAGTGTATCAATTCTTGGCAAAAACGCACACAAATATTTGACAGAAACCGGATATACTCTTCAAAGTTGTTTACCTATACAGTTTGTTGCTGCAGGAGGTCAAAAATTAAAAAGTATTGGTCTTATACAAGTTCCTGTTAAATTTCAAAATGTAACTCATATCTTGGACTTCTACGTTGTTCCAGATATTCAAAATTCACTAATACTAGGCATGGATTTCTGGAGATCATATGACTTGTTTCCTAAAAGCCTTGACTCGGTTGTCATGCTCAACGAATCTGACGCCTGCCTCGCAGAACTAGCACTGGATACAAAGTTGCATCTATGCGACTATCAACACTTAAATGATGATCAGAAAACTACTGCTGATCTCATTATTAACCAATTTCACGATATATCATATGAAAGAGTTGGTCTAGGCTGCACTAATCTTATTACCCATTCCATTGACACTGGGGATGCTGCACCCATTCGTCAACGTTATTATAGGATGTCAACCGAGAAACAGCGCGTACTTGTTGAACAGTTAGATGACATGCTTAAGGAAGATGTGGTAGAACCGTGTGAAAGTCCATGGTCCTCTCCTGTTCTACTCACTTCGAAGAAAAACGGTCAGCTAAGATTCTGTTTGGATAGTCGTAAACTAAACGCGATAACTAAAAAGGATGCTTACAGCCTGCCTTATATTGCAGAAATCTTAGATAACCTTCGGGACGCCAAATTTTTAACCAGCTTAGATCTATCTAAAAGCTTTTGGCAAATCAAAATTAAAGAAGAAGATAAATGTAAAACCGCATTTTATATTCCAACTCGTGGTACTTACCAATTCAAATCTATGCCTTTTGGCCTAACCAACGCTCCGGCTACCCAACAGCGTTTGGTAGATATCCTTTTCTATGGACCAGAATTCGAGCACAAAGTTTTCGTCTTCATTGACGACATTATTATTGTCTCTTCTACATTCGACCAGCATATTTCCTTGCTTGTTAGAGTTTTAGAGAAACTAAAAAAGGCAAATTTAAGTATAAATTTTGAGAAAAGTCAGTTCTTTCGACAACAGCTGAAATATTTAGGTTTTGTGGTTGATGCGTATGGTTTACACGCTGATCCTGAAAAGGTTGAAGCCATCGTTAACTACCCTAGACCAAAGTCTAGAAAGGAAGTACGTCGATTCCTCGGTACTGCTTCATGGTACAGAAGGTTTATTCCCAACTTTAGCTCACTTGCATCTCCCCTAAATAAACTTACTTCACAAGGCAAAAATGCACCACCATTTTCTTGGTCTACAGAAGCTGAAACCGCTTTTAAAGCACTTAAAGACTGCTTGATAACAACTCCTGTACTATCATGCCCTATTTACACAGACCCCTTCGAAGTCCATACAGACGCAAGTGATGTCGGAATTGGCGCTGTTTTGACACAAAATCAAGACGGAGAGGAAAGAGTAATAGCGTATATAAGTAAATCTTTGACTAAACAAGAGCAAAATTATAGTGCTACAGAGCGAGAAGCCCTAGCTGTATTGACTGCGATTGAGCATTGGAGATGTTATCTCGAGAACGGACAAAAGTTCGTAGTCTATACTGACCACTCTGCCTTAAAATGGTTTCTTAACCTAAACAACCCTACAGGTCGTTTAGCTCGCTGGGGTGTCAGACTGTCTTGTTTCAACCTTGAAATACGGCATAGACGAGGTTCTGAAAACGTGGTTCCTGATAGCCTTTCGCGTATTCCCGTATCTGCCCTAGTTGTAGATGGTCAAGCGACTCCTAATAATTCTAATAATTCCGTAACTACTGCTGATCCCTGGTACCTGAATATTTACAACGGATGTCAAAGCTCACCGACATCTTTCTTGGACTATCAAATTCTAAATAAGAAACTATTTCGCTTCAAGAAAAGTCTAAATCCCTTGATGCGGGAGTTTGAGTGGAAAGAAGTTGTTCCCCAAGAAAATAGGCGGGATATTATACAACAAAACCATTCAGACCCAACTGCTGGACACTTTGGTATCCTAAAAACCTTTAAGCGCTTAACGCTCAAATATTTTTGGCCAGATATGCATAGCGATGTTGTAAATTTTGTTTCAGATTGCGATATTTGCAAATCCTATAAGCATGCCAATCACGCTACACTAGGCACTATGGGCCGTCCTAAAGACTGCAGTAGGCCTTTTCAAATGCTGAGTATTGACCTAGTTGGACCTCTACCGCCATCTAGGAAACAAAATACATTCCTACTAGTGGTAACTTGTTGCTTTTCTAAGTACTGTCTTTTGTTCCCTATAAGACGCGCTACTGCTGAGATTATCTCGCGAAAATTGGAAGACGATGTTTTTCTTATCCATGGCATACCCAGTACGGTCTTAATGGACAACGGAAAGCAGTTCGTGAGCAATATTGTAAAACAACTGTTCACTAAGTACAAGATACCTAAAGTTTTTTTTACTCCTAAGTATACGCCACAAGTAAATACTGTGGAACGATATAACAAAACAATAGTTACGGCAGTTGCTTCCTATATAGAAAATGAAAGTCATCAAACTTGGGACACTAATATTCCTAAAATTCAGTTCGCTATGAACACAGCCATGAACGAAGTCACAGGTTTTACACCGTCATTTTTGGTGTACGGCCGAGAATTAGTTACATGCGGCTCTCATTACATAGATACTGATTTATCGACAGATCTTATATTCTCACCCAGAGATGATTACGCCGAAAATACTGGAGCTTTACGTAAAATTTTCGATAACGTTCAATCCTCTTTAATAAAAGCACACTCTAGAAACTGCGGTACCTATAATTTACGTCGGAAAGCTGCAGAATTTAACATTGGAGACTATGTCTGGAAGCGCACATACTATCAAAGCGACAAAGATAATAAGTTTGCTAAAAAACTTGCTCCTAAATATATAAAATGTCGCGTGATTTCTAAAAAATCACCATTAGTTTACATTTTGCAAGATATCAAAGGCAACAATCTAGGTACCTGGCATATCAAAGATATAAAACTCACTAGTCGTAGTTCCTAAATTAAAGTAGTCATGCTATCATTGAACTATCCTGTTTCCTATCTTGAAGAATAAAATGTTGCGGAACCCTCTAAAGGACATTCCTCAACCATGGTACTAACTACCTAACTAAAAAATAACAAGATGGAGACACTATTTAAAATCTATCAATTTGTTACTTGCGAGTATTTTGTTGCACATTATTAACAATTACTCATTATGACAGGAGCAAAAACATTTCTAAAAATGTGAGTTGCAATTTTGAAAGGTGACGAAAAGATGATGAAATAATGAAAGGAATGAAGTTTAATGTTAGGATAGGGTGAAAGGAATAGTTTGAATGGTATATGAAGAAAATAAGGAAGCAAGTACAATTTGAGTTGCAGGAAGATAGCGTATTTCTCGTAGGAAAAATCCTACCTAAAAAAGGGGGGTATGTAACGGTTGTACTAAAACAACTTAAAAAAGAAAGTCTCTAAATCTAAAATACAATAATTAGGTACCTACTTATCTAATAAACGTATTTACACTTAATCATTACTCTAAAGCTAAAATAAAACATAACAAACTAACAACTAATTAATATTTCAACGAACAGACAAACATTCTAATTCCCTATTCATATTAGATAATACAAGCGTAAGCGATTGGAATGTGCGGTGGTCACACAATGGAACATTTGAGAATATCCGTTGGTGCAATGTATTGATTCATTCTGAACCTACCCGTCTACCAGAGAACACACCTCCCTGTGGATTGATTTCATGGCAACTCTAATTACCGAATTTAAGCCATCCAGGCATTTTACAAGTTATACATTGCAGTGCTTATAAGCTAAAAGTGTTTCTGTGAATTTTCCCCGACTGGGTGAGTGTTGTAATTTAGTTATTCTAGTTGGCCTAGTATTTATTTTGTACCCGCAATTTTTATTTATTTAGACTATAGCTGATTTCTATGTTCTAATTGTGCTAAATCCATCGAAATCATGTAAGTACTAACACGATCATTCATGCCAATTGCTTAGTCAATTGTATGGGGCTTGTCATTAGATAATAAGTAATTTGTCATTTTCATTGTATCACCATTACGTAGCATTTCTTTCATATAGCATCCAAGCTGATTTCGCCTGCACATACCACATCATTGATCACTATCTAATGCTTAATTGGGTCCCACTAGCTTCTACGTGAATCAATCTCATGAACGAGAAAAGTTGTTGCTGTGTTGCAGTGCGTAACGTGAATTCGGACATTTCTAAAAATGTCTATATTTGCCGAATTCCAGGGCCCTTGTTGCTGGCCGAGTTCTACGCTCGCAATCGAAGGCTGCCCTTCGCCTGTTTCTGCTGCGCCGGAGTTTGACCCTAGACTGCCGTGGCGTCTACCCGCAACTGCGCAAGCTAAGTGGACTAACCCAAATAAACAGTGCAAAGTGTACTCGATCCATTAATACGAACTACGACCCTGAGCAGAGCTAAAGACTATTAAAGCTATCATAGTGTTAGTATTAACACTAAAAACTAAAGTGTATTAAAACTAAAAACTAAAGCTAATTAAAATTGTAAAAACCTAATTAAAAATTGTAAATATTTAAAACTATCTTTTCCTAACTAAATTAGTAACCTAAACCTACTTACTGTAACAAACTAAAAAGTTTACAAATGACCTAACAGGTCACAAGAGATCTAAGAAATTTCCAGACTTTGGCTGGATCACCGTTTTGAACTGATTCATGAATGTGGCGGCGTTGTGCGTCCCTACACACCTTGTTGCAGTGATTCCTTAGATTCACAAAACGAGCTCTGTTGTAGTCCGTTGGCCTAATTTTGTAAATCGATTTGGCTACTGCTTTTTTATGTATAGCTAGTCTGATATCGTCGGTAAGCCACGGCGCTGGCAAGTGCTTAACTTTCACAGCTCTGACGGGCGCATGTACGTCATAAAGGTTAGTGAGAAGGGTGTTAAAAATGAGAATCTGTTCGTCAACGGTGTCTGTATTAGCCACCACAGACCAGTCGGTACACGACGCGTCCTCCCTGAGTTGGTCAAGGTTCATGCCACCAAAACTACGCTGCATAAGAATCCTCGGCTTTGCCTTGGGCGGACGAATTTTATACGAGAGAAAAATCAAGTCATGATAAGAGAATACATCAGCAGGAAATTGGCCGTGTGAGGCAACATGTTGGGGTGAAGATACTAGTATAAGATCAAGAAGAGAGGGGGCACAATTAGGACGTGCCTTTTCTTTCCCAACTGTTCATATAAGGTCTTTTAAAAAGAAAAAGCAACCATGATGTTTTTACTAAAAAAAATCATAAAAGTTTTTATGAGCTACTAATTTGTTTCAATATCAGATTAAATGATTTGATTGAATAAGTTAAGTTAGGTTTCATTTCAATAAATTTAATTTTCATTACATATGAATAAAACAATTCTACGGAAGACTTGGTGAAGTAAAAAAATCACTGCTTATATTTTTTTACGGTTGGCGCCATTTTCCAAATATTTTTTCTTTATTAAATTGCTTTTTTTTTTTGGCAACTGTATTAAAAATAGTCGTTCAGTACACGTGCGGAACCGTCATTTCAACTTGTTCCGACTGTCGACCCTCGCCTTCGGCTGCGAACTCGTTGCAATGACAGCCTTTCCGCATTTGTAATGAAATATACTATTCCGCACTTGTAAATATACTATTTTTTACTTTGTTTTTTCTTTTTCTTGTTGCAATTCATTTACGTCGTCGTGTACTGGAAGTACTGGAAGGTTAACCATTTTTTTTTTAAACGTGTACAGTCGACAACAGATTTACCTTTACCATTTTGGCCTTTGGCCGACTTTATCGTAAAGGCAAACCGTCTTAGGACATGATGTGGTTCAACTTAGGTTTAACTAAGTGTTGGTGTCGCATGCCGTCTCGCTTACACGATATTCAAAAGAAAGTGACTGCACGTGAGATAGACCAAGTATAAGTTAAAACAAGGTTGAACCACCACATTTAATAAGACGGTATGCCTTTACGATAAAGTCGGTCCGAAGGCCAAAATGGTAAAGGTGCTGTCGACTGTACACATTTCTTAAACAAAAATAAATGATTAAGTCCAGTTTAATCAGGAAAGTCCAGGCACTTTCAGAGTAGGTATGGGACGTTTTGTATGAGTAAATAAAATTAGCTCAGTTGGGTAGAACGCTGGCACGGATAGCCAGAGGTCGCGGGTTCGAATCCCGGCATGGGTGGAATTTTTAGCCTCTAAATAGGTTTTTAAAGTAAATATAATGTCAATGTTTTAAGCATTCGATACATTGATACGGCGATCTTTTGAACGTTCGATTTATAAAGCTTTCGATGTAATGAACGGTCGATCAATGGGGAGCAAAATTGCTTTTTTATCCCGGCAGAGGGCGAATGATCGACTAGGCCTAAATAAACTGTCAAAGTTGTCAAACGCCGTAGTTTTGTTAGTAAATATTAAGAAAGAAAACTCAACACGAATATCAACAACAAGCTAATGGCGACGTATTAGGCCTGGTTACCGGTGGCGACATCTGGAATCAGCTTTGCGTTTTCCTCCCCATTGGCAATGGATGTATTGTTATTCGATTTTGGGTAGGAGCCCCAGCTAAACGAGCTACTGAAAAACCTCGAGTCAACCCCACACTCTTTCTCTGAGAGAAGGTCTGTGGGACGTACCCAGTCTACATTAAATATGAAATTTAAACAAATCACTTAAAGTAACAACGCGTGAAAGGACTTAAAAAACAAATCCTAGTTCCAAAACCACCTCATATGATCCCCAGTCTTACAGAGTATCTTCTGCCTCTGTCTCGCACGCCTACTGGTCCCATCTCTGCGTCCCTCTCGCACCCGCGGCGGGTAGACGTAAATTTTTAATGGCAGGATGAAAATTTGATCCGCACACGAAATTGGGCTCTCGGGCTGCTTACATTTAATGGGGGTATTCGCAAATTAAACTGAGTATGGTAAATTATGTAAAATTTTCACGTGTATCGCGTATTTGTGTTGTGTTCGAAGCCTCTGTGGAGTTAAGGTGGTAACACACTTCTTCTTCGTTTCGTGTCAGCGATTCGACCGCTCTATATACTTCCTGGCTAATAGATAGATAGATAAATTAATAGAGAACACTTTATTGCACGTCCAGAAAAAAGTTATAACTATGGTTTCTTAAATCTATGCAATGTAATAATAGTAAGGTAGTAAGGTTAGCACAATTGGTGGTCTTGTCGCTAAGAGCGATCTCTTCCAGACAACCTTTGGATGGAGTGGATTGCATGATGAATATAGTCGGTACGTGCATGTACATAAATAATTAAATCGAAAATATATTTCGCAACAGAGTGCGATAATATAATTACTTATAATTACGATATAAAGTACACATATCTAAATAATAATATACATCGATACCTTATTTTTAGTATCGATACTTATACAATTAAATACATATAAGCAACAGTTTTCGTGTCAACAGTGTAAGCAGTGACCTCACTGCTTACACTGGAAAGCGTAGGTCCTATCCCACTACCTAGTGGGATAGGACTTTTCTTTTGCTTGGCAATAGTTGGCTACTGCAATCCGCTATTTGACTCGTATCAAATTTGACGCGATAAATGATTATTTCCTGTAGTATTAAAATTAAAAACCTGAAATATTTTGACTTTGCAAAGTATGTAGGATGGCTGCAAAATTCGCAAATTAAAAAATATTTACCTTTCGGTTGTAAACAAATATCTGTCAGCCAGAACCAGTGGACATTGATTATTATAAGACTTACATCACAGTGATCTTCACGTAAATACACCCGAGTTTAAGTCGATAAAGTATCGGGGTCTCTTTTGGCACGTTTGAGCCAAGTTTTTCGTGTGTTTGTTTCATTGGGTACACGAATCCACAACTTCCCGGGGTTCTTTATTGACATGTTTTTGCACTGTCGAACAATGTAATAATTACTTTATTTTGCATGTAAACTCGATGAAATCATGATTTCACTATTTTCACAAATCACTCACAGTTGTTGAATGTCAAACTTTGTTTACAAGACTTCAGGTCTTCAAACCATAGACAAAAATGGCTGACCGCATTTTTGGCTGTTTAGCAAAGCAGAGTTTTAAAATATATCGTTTGGTTGCTTTCAGGTCCTCAAACAATATTACTATATTTTTTGGTCTAATGGAAGAGATATTTTCCATTAGGTCCGTTCCTTCTTCGTGGTCAAACTTAGTAGTCAAACTGATTTGACCACGAGGAATTTTAACATTCTTCGCACTCAAACTATCAATTTAAAAAAAAAATACACCTGTGTGATAGTTTTGAGTTAAAGTTTATTACTGAAATATAGTTTTTTTTTTTGTAAATAAAAATGTGTCCCCAAATTACGTAAGACGATTTAAAAATCTTTCGCCATGCCTATTCCTTGCGGCTAAATATAATTTCTGGACTGGAGTAATCCGGTTTGAACCGGCTAAGTCCTGAAGTGGCGAAGTTCTTACTGCAACTTTGATAGTACATTGAGTGGCTAGTTACTTTGTTAAAGCATAATCTAAAAGCTGCTTGACCCCGGGCTTCCAGTAAACTAACAATATGTCTTATAGTCCAGCCGTCATACGTCCCACTGTAGGGTACAGGCCTTCTCTTAGAGAGAGAATGGGCGTGGTGATTACCACTCGTGTCTTCATTACGATTGGAATTTTATCATACAGTCAGCAACTGATGTAATAGGTTTTTTAATACAGTTGCACAAAAAGTGGCGTATTGCAGGGACGTATAGCGTTCGGGATGTGGGCTATTAATATATACTCGAGCTTTTTCTTTACCTTTTCCGAACTCGTGTGTTCTTTTTCTCAACTGTCAAAATAATGTCTATTAAAAAGAAAAAACCAACCACAAAGTTTTTATAAAAAAAATATGATTTATGCAAATATTTCTAAAGAGAAGCTTCTAATTTGTTTCAATATCAGATTAAATATATTGATTCAATGAGTTAGGATAGCTTTCATTTCATTTCATCTCATTAAATTTCATTTTCACTCCATATCAATAAAAAAAAATGTACCGATGACTTGGCTGTATGGGAATAATTCCTTTGCCTACCCAGATTGGGTAAAGAAAAACAACTCTCTGCTTGTATTACTTTACGGTTGTCGCTTTTTTCCATTGGTTGGTAGAGTTTAATGTTTATACTATTTTTATTTTTAATGCGCTAACCCGTGCTAAGGAACAAATTTTTAAAAACCTATTTAGAGGCAAAAAATTTCACCCATGCCGGGATTCGAACCCGCAACCTCTGGCTATCAATGCCAGCGCTCTACCAATTGAGCCAATGGGCGACTCACGGCATCAGTGAAATTCCGAACCTCTTTACACTATTCTCTACAGAGAATACATTACGTACAGGCAGCGACATCTGACTTAAGCACATTGCATTACTTACAGCCCCGACTCCTACTTTGCAGTTAGGTTTAACATCGGAACGATATCACTGTACCCACATGATTATACTATTTAGAGTATCTAATATGATAGAGTTTAATGTGTTTTTATTATTTTATTATTTGTTTAATTTTTTCGCATCTGTATTAAAAATTGTTGTTTACGTGCGGAACCGTCACTGCAACTTGTTCCGAGTGTCAACCCTCGCCTTCGGCTGCGCCTCGGCTCGGGTAGACATTTGTCGGAACTCTTCGCAATGACAGCCTTTCCGCACTTGTAATGAAATATACTAGTTTATTATGATTTGAGAAAAGACGACCAGAGTACTTAGAGTGGAGTTTTTTCCCGCTGCATTTTTATTCACTACAAATATGGCCATAAAGCGGCCCACTCAAAGCCGGGCCGCAGGGCCTGCTTGCAGTGTCACGGCCAAATCGTATTGTGTGTGTTCCTGCAGGCCCGATATTTTAATTGTTCACCCTGCGGCAGGGCCGCAGAGTCGTCCTGCCACCCGACAAGCCGATTTCCCCACTCCACGTTCTGCAAGCAGGGCCATGTATGTAGCAATCAAGCCAATTTGTTCAATGCGTGCCTGTTGTCGTATGGCCACGGCTGTAAGCGCCATCTATAATGAATTGATTTGCGAACTTGTGCTGAAAACGGCTCATCATGCCCAATCCCAGACCAGCACCGACTCTAAAATATATTTCTACAATACTTAGATATATATGAATTTCGAATTTATAAGTAATATTTGTTTAAAGGATTTTTGCGTTTTTAGTGCCATAATGTACAAAAGTCTTTTTATTAAAAAAAATGCTTTGATAACACTGGAACCATATCTGCGCAACCAGTGTTAAACCTTGTCATTGAAATTTCATCAATTCAAAAAAACCATCTCATCGTAAATAATTTACATACTGTTTGCTGAATGTAAACCGCGCTGCCTTCGGGCCGTGGTTGTAGCGGAGGAAAGGGCAGCGAAAAAGCTCTAATCCTCTATTACAAACCTCTACAATAGTTTAGTTCTTCGAGTATATTGATAATGTTTCATAGCATTCCGGTATGTCTTTTGAATAAGCCGTTTTCAGCACAAAATCACAAAGCAATCATAGATGGCGTTTACAGGCGTGGCCGTAGAAGAACCGGAATGCGGCTGTCGAAATTAAATTATCGAATAAGTGTAGGCACGTCCAGTCACACACAACGGTGTTCAGGCGTGAAATGATTTGCAGGGACATGTGTGTCTATCAACGCTGCGGCAGAAGCGTGGCAGTGCCTGCAAGCAGGCACTGCAGATCGGGCTTTGAGTGGGCCGCTTAAGGCAGCGGCTTACATTGTACATTGACATTCACCAAGCAGAATGTAAATTCTTTACGTTGAAGTACGAGTATATTTTTTAAATACCTATTTAGAGGCTAAAAATTCCACCCGTGCCGAAATTCGAACCCGCGACCTCTGGCTATCCGTGCCAGCGCTCTTTCCAACTGAGCTAATGGGTGACTTAAAAACCTATTTAGAGGCTAAAAATTTCACCCATGCCGGGATTCTTAATTTTTAGCCTCTAAATAGGTTTTTAAATTTGTTCCTTAGCACGGGTTAGTGCATTAAAAATAAAAATAGTGTAATAATGGGTGACTCACCGGCATCAGTGAAATTTCGAACCTCTTTACACTATTCTCTGTATTTCGTATTTTTTTTATTTCATTTCATTCGTCCACTGCGGATTAGTGGTCCACTGCCAGTGGTGACGTCATACTTACAAAAGTTTAAATAATTAGGTAATAAAAATATAATTACATCAAAAATTAAGAAAATATTCAAATTAGTTTCTTATATTAGTCTATATTTTAGACTTATAGAATAAAAAAAATAGGATGTGCCAATGCCTATTGCCGATATCAAATGCTAAAGTATGTTTATTATTCTCTAAATATGTATGTCTAGAAGTATGTATATGTATTTTATGTACTATTTAAGTAGTTATAATTATGTACAATGTTTGAAAACCTATTTAGAGGCTAAAAATTTCACCCATGCCGGGATTCGAACCCGCAACCTCTGGCTATCCGTACCAGTAGCCAGAGGTTGCGGGTTCGAATCCCGGCATGGGTGAAATTTTTAGCCTCTAAATAGGTTTTTAAATTTGTTCCTTAGCACGGGTTAGTGCATTAAAAATAAAAATAGTGTAATTATGTACAATGTGTGTATATTAGTAAGTATCTATTAATAGCTATAGTAACAATTAATAGGTAACTATTAACTTGAATTAGGTGATTTTAGATTTTTTTTTCTTGTTTCGCTATATTTGCCATCTCCCGCTCCCTGTTTTATTGTTCAGAATCTTTCTTAGGCTGGCTGGAAGAAATTTCTTTTGAAATAAGTCCGCCTTTGTACATCAACACTTACCTGTTATTTAAGTTATTTTCTGTTTTGTGCAATAAAGCGTAACAAACAAACACCTTGGACAGTTTTGATAGAAACAGGTGGCGTGCCTTGGGGAAGGCCTATACCCAGCAGTGGATGAGAACACTGAGCGACCGACTGACTAATACATCGTTCGATCGATGGAATGATTCTTAAATAATCACGACTTGACCCGTTTGATATATAACTAGGAATGATTCTACGTCCACCAGCTCGCTGGGCCGTCCATCGCTCATCGAGAACAGAAAGGGGTAGCATGTCGTGGGGAAGGCCTACAGTCTATTTATTCTTACATGTCCAATTTAATAAACAAGATTCTAACCTTAAAATTGAGATTAGAAGCCTAAACTAGACATTTTCTCGCAAATTCATGAACTATCATGAACTATGTTTATAAAATTGGCAGCGTGTTATCTAAAAGAGTGTTCCAGGTTACTTCATTTATGGAAATATGGCAGTTTTGGACTAAACAGTCACAGTTTAAGGGTAGAATCTTGTTAACTAAATTGGACAAGTAACAATAAAGAGACTGTATATATAGCCGTGGATGAAATTTGCGGATTAATTGAAGCGGACACTTACGATATCTCCCCGAAGGGTGCGAAGGCGTCCCGCAAACTCTGCGTCTCGATCTCCGGACTGAGGTCGCCAACGAATATGTGGTAGTGCTCTGCAACAATAGAGGCAAGTCGTGTATTAGCCACTTTAGTCAGCTGTCTGCTGGCATTGGAATAGTTAGAGGATAAATAATTTGTAATATGTAGGTCCTGCGTGAGCTCGAAAGAGCGCAGAGCAAGTGACGACTTCTTGTATCGGATACCTAGTGCGGTGTTTGGGTGAATGATTTTTTTTACGATTAAGCTGCATTTGGTCTACGTTCATCCATACTGGAGATTATCTTCATTCTGTAGTAATATTGAAAAAGAGCATTAACGAATGATGACAAAGAGAATGATTAATTAAACTTGTTTGTGATATAATGTACGTTAAACCTTTTAATGTTCTAGATTAAGTTATTACTGCATATACCGCTTTCAATTTGGAAAACCTCTATGTTTATTTACCTTGGACTGCAGTCCAGAACACAACCTGTTTATGTATTTTTAAGTTGAATTTAAGTTTCTGTTTTGTAAACTAAATAAAATATATTATAAGGAAACTAGCTGACCCCGCGAACTTCATACCGGCTAAAAGTCGATTCTTATTTTGTTTTTATTTTTCTCCCCGTAAGAACCATCCTCGTACTTCAAGGAATATTCTAAAAAAGACTCAGCGAAATCGAAATTTGCGCTTACCAACACATTCAGCGATTCATTTTTATATTATAGACTAGCTGACCCAGCGAACTTCGTACCGCCTAACAGTTTTTTTAAATCTTTCTCTCAGTAAAAACTATCTTCGTACTCTAAGGAATATTTTAAAAAAAGAATTAGCAAAATCGGTTCAGCTGCTCTTGAGTTATACGCTTACCAACACATTCAGCGATCAATTTTTATATTATAGACTAGGTTTTGCCCGCGACTACGTCCGCGTGGAAAAGATTCAAGGAACAAAATTTTGAAACCCCGTTCACTCCCTTAAGGGTTAAACTTAGAAAAACGCTGAAACACATGTTAGAGATTTAAGTTTCAAGAAAATTAGACAACATTCTTTATACCTTCCATACAAGTTTTGGCAGACCTTTTCGTCCCCACAGGGGTTGAATTTCAAAAAATCCGGTCATATTCCTTCCCTAAATTATAATATAGACCCTCTGTGCAAAATTTCGGCTTCCCCGGTCCAATGGCTTGAGCTGGGCGTTGGTGAGTGAGTCAGTCAGTCAGTCAGGACATTAAATTTTATATATATAGAAGATAAAGTGTTCACTATCTATCTATCTATCTGTGTAATTTCCATTTTTATGTAGAACTAGCTGTCCCCCGCGGTATTACCGGCGGTTTATCGATTTTCCCGTGGGAATAACATATTTTCCTGCAGTTGGTAACACGTAGCTTATGTTATACTATTTATATTTTTAATGCACTAACCCGTGCTAAGGATATCGTGGGTACAGTGATATCGTTCCGATGTTAAACCTAACTGCAAAGTAGGTAGTCGGGGCTGTAAGTAATGCAATTTGCTTAAGTCAGATGTCGCTGCCTGTACGTAATACAGAGAATAGTGTAAAGAGGTTCGAAATTTCACTGATGCCGTGAGTCGCCCAATGGCTCAATTGGTAGAGCGCTGGCACGGATAGCCAGAGGTTGCGGGTTCGAATCCCGGCATGGGTGAAATTTTTTGCCCCTAAATAGGTTTTTAAACGTAGCCTATGTATTAATCCAGGGTGTCAGCTAACTCTATACGAAATTTTAGTAAAATCGCTCCCAGCCGTTTAGACATTTAGACGAAATAACAAACATACACACTCACAAACTTTCACTTTTATAATATTAGTGCGCCGTGATAGTGTGATAAGATAGGATTCGTAACGAAGAAGCTGAGGCTGCCGCCAGACTTAAGTGTGCGAAATACAGCCAGCTGATGCGCAGCTACCTATTTGTGCCACTTGCCCTGGAAACTACTGGAGTTTGGGGTGCCCAGGGAAAAGATTTTATTAAGGAGGTAGGGCGTCGTCTTAGGAACCGTGGCTTTGACCACCGCTCAGGGGCATTTTGATGCAAAGGATATCCCTTGCTGTGCAGCGCGGTAATGCTGCCAGTGTCATGGGCACCTTTGGGTCGGAAATGTCTATGGGGCGGTTTATTTGATTGACATTATTATTATTTTTTTAATATAAATTTTGTATTATTTTTCTCGGACTTTGTGGACGAAATTTTTGTAAATTAATTTTTAATTATTGTCTTTGTTACTTTGTGTCTTAGTAAATTACTTTTAAATTCCTCGTAACGAATGCATCCGACAGTGAACCAAAGTTATCGACATAGCTCAGAGAATTAGCGAGCTGAAGTGGCAGTGGGCTGGCCATATCTCTCGCGAAGAACCGACAACAGTTGGAGTTGTCGCGACTCGGCAAACGTAGTGTAGGACGCCCGCCGACTAGGTGGGATGACGATCTGCGAAAAACTGCAGGCAGGTGCTTGATGCGGCAAGTTGAAGACAGGGCGCTATGGCGCTCATTAGGGGAGGGCTACGTCTAGCAGTGGACTAATACAGCCTGAAGAAGAATAAGATAATGTGCTTGGTATAATGTGATTTAATGTCAGAGTGTGATGATGTGACCAAGTCTTATCTATCTATTTATCTACCTTGTTATTTATTTCGCTGTGGATTTCTCTGTCATTTAAGTCTTTTGTCCCTAATAACAAAGGAAATGAAAAATTAAGCCCGTGAATGGGAAATTGTGTCACAATTATATCGTAGTGGCTTTGTGCTTGTACAATAAAGGACATTGAAAACTAAACTAACAGTTGTAACCGTGTTCATAAAAGGAGGTGGTTATCAATTTGTCGCGTATATTACTTTTTTTCGACTATTTTTTCCCGTAAATTCGTCAAATCTTAACCGATTTCAATATTTTTTTATGTTCGCACAGGTATAACATGACATAACATTTACATACAGGCACATATATGTACATTGCTTCTGGCCCCACACTAGGATACCCTGTGTCGTGGGGACCAGAAACAGCGACATCACAAACATGTAAACATCCAAGACCTGAGGTTTTTTTTGTCCCCAGCCGAGGTTCGAACCCGTTTAGCGCGCCGTTGGTCCAATTTTAATTTGGTGAAGATCTGATTAAGACTTTCAGGTGTGGAGAATGGAACTATTGAAATGGACAGCAGCAAATGGGGCTTAATGGGTCCATTTGTAATATGCATATGGAGTCGGGGCCAAGTTCTAAACCAGCACATACCTTTTGGGCAATACAATACCTGGTTAAATATGAATTTCGAATTCAGAGGTCATATTCGTTTAAAATATTGCTGCGTTTTTAGGGTACAGAAGTCGGTTTTTATTTTTTACTAGCTTTTGCCTGCGACTCCATCCGCGTGACTTTAGTTTTTGCTACCTCGTCCACTCCCTTAGGGGTTAAATTTGAAAAAAACGGCGAAACGCGTGTTCAATCAATTGTGTTGAAGAGTATTTATTTTAAGTTTCAAGGCAATTAATCAAGTTTCTTTATACCACCCATACAAATTTTGGCAACCCTTTTTACCCCCTTAGGGGTTAAATTTCCAAAACTGCGGTCTTATTCCTTGCCTACATTGTATAAGTATAATAGACCCTCTGTGCAAAATTTCAGCTTCCTAGGACCAACGGCTTGGGCTGGGCGTTGATGAGTAAGTCAGTCAGGACTTTGAATTTTATTTATATAGAAGATTTAAAAATAACCGCTTGAAATTGCCAATACGCGATTGGCACGCGTGGTAATCTTACTCATTCGCCCCATGTCAGCACACACATTCTTTTCCTATTGTATGGAATCAGGCGTTACTTTGCGGAAATCCATCTACTGTTTGTATAAATAAGCAGTGTTTTGTCTCTTTTCTTCCAACTGAAAATTACATTCAAATGACGTGAACAAAACACTGTATAACTATACCAGGCTTATACGGTGTTTATTAGTAAGAGCCAATAGCATTAATATGTGAAAACTACTTAGTTAATTCCGCCACGCCATCTAAAAAATGCGTATTTTTTCACACCAATAGGTAACGGTGGTGGAGTGTTCGTGTCTTGCTTCTGCTTGAAAAATAGGTAACGGTGGTGGAGTGTTCGTGTCTTGCTTCTGCTTGAAAAAGTGGGAAGGAGGGTTCCCATGGTACTTGTGGGATTTTTGGCGGAATTTCGCAAAGTAATTTTTACATTTTAATGCTATTCTTTCCTTAGTTACGGCACTTTATCATTATTTTCATCACGTTAGAAAAATTTGTAAAATGTTCCAATATAAATATCATCATCATAAACCCATTGTTTCCCCACCAAGGGTCTCTTCCCTGAGGTAGGTATAGGCCATACTCAACCACAGGGGACAAGTCAATATAGAAATCCGTCAGGGAAAATATTTTAAGTGCTAAAGGGCAGTTGTAGCGGCAATACCAGTCGCTAACTATGAAGGAAAATATCGTGAGGAAACCTGAGCGTCTGAGGTATGAAACCCATACTCTGTCTCTGAGAGGCCTGCGCCCTGCAGTGGGATGTTTACAGGCTACGCCTAGAAGACTTAAAAAACGCCACTTCATACTTCTGTTAAGTAAATTGTAAGCTCGCATTCCGCGAGTAGTTCAGTCGGTTCGCGTGACTGAGTGTTTTTTTTTCGTATTTTTTAATCATTTTAGGTCACACGAGGGCACGGAACGTAGGTCGGTCGTGGGGTTGCCAGGCGTCCGTGTTTAGCCGGATATGTCCGGCTTTTTACGGTCATGTCCGGCTTCAATATTTAACAGTGTACTAAGCAGTATTTAAAGACTTAATTTGATAATGTTATTTACTAGTCAAGATGAAAGAAATTATGTAGTAGGAATAAAAAAAAAATTGTAATTTTCTAATTTAATTAATTTTCTAGATCTAAAAATAACTAGGGTGGGTAACAAGCATGCGTTTGAGATTTACCGAAAGCCAACATAGACTGACACTGTTATCCCAATAACGTCTTGTCATCCGTGGCAACACAAAATGACAGCATTCCATTGCTATATTCACCGTTTGCTAACTGTGCCAATGTCTTCTGCTAATTACAACAAGGAACTAAATACTATCTATCAAATAGCAGTTGCAAACGAATATAGCAGGCGAATGATTGATAGGCTGGTGGTCAGAAAGCGGAACGGTATGGTTAATAGACTTTTATACGCAGTGCCACCTGAAAGGCCTCAAAAAATGAAGTCAAGTATTACCTATGTAGGTCCAATTTCTGAAAAAATCCACCGGACGTTAAAAAGATCTGGGATACGGGTTGCGTTCAGGACTAGCAACTCTTTGGCTAGAAATCTGTGCAATCAAAAAGAGAGGGTGGATAGATTCCAGCGGTCTGGGGTGTATAGAGTTGCTTGTTCGGAATGTAATGGAGTGTATATTGGCCAGACCTGTAGGAGTTTTATAACTCGGTATAAGGAGCATGTGGCGGCTTTCCGAAACTGAAAAAATCATCCGGATAAATCTCATTTTGCCAAACACCTTTTGGATACGGGTCATGTACTTAATAATAACCATAATTTGGAAATTTTACACACCTGCAGTAAGGGGTTGAGATTGTCTATACTTGAACAGCTGGAAATTTCCAAATTATCCAGGGATAGGTTGTTTACAATGCTGAATGAACAGGTGGGCAGCTCCTCTATTTCCCCATTAATCGATATATTTGCACAAAACAATAATAGCCCATAGGCGGTTGGAACGGTTTAACGGTCACCAGTTTAACGGTTACTTTGCGTCATCGGGGGGAGGGGCGGCCTAGCCTATAAATACGGAGCGTTTTTGCGGAGACGGTCACTTGCATTTGGGAGCCTAAGGATGCCTCGTGTTAGAGGCGAAACGCGTCGCGTGTTTTCTTACACAAGTATTGGTGTTGGTGGTGGTGTGTTCGTGTCTTGCTTCTGCTTGAAAAAGTGGGAGGGAGGGCGGTGCATTAGCTAACCGCATGGTGCTTGTGGGATTTTTGGCGGAATTCAGCAAAGTAATTTTAACTTTTTAATGCTAAAAATAGTAATGTTAAAAGTAACATGACAATATCATAAAACTGTTGAACTATTAAACTTTGTAGTATACGTATAAAATTCTTCTTATACTTATATCTATAATTAATTTAAAAAAGATTTTTTTCTAATCATTTAACTTTTATTTATATGACAATGATGTCTGGAATTAAAGAATGTAAAATGCATGAGTTTTGTAAAAATTATGTAAACTCTGTTAATTAAAGACTTTGAAAAGACTAAGTTTGGAGTCATTTGCAAATTTTTCTCTAAAATTATCAAGATTTTGAAATGGACACCTAATAGGGAATGGAAGAAAATATCAGAAGTGCTTTATTTTGTTTTTGGTGATAGGAATAACCTTCCTTAACGAGAGAAAAAAGTTTAAATTTTTTTGGCTTCGTAGTTAATTTTTAAATAATCTTAATATTCTTCCATTCGTCGTTCTGGGCTCAGTACGGCTTAACAGACACATACCTTAGTCCGCTACTAATGAAAAAAAAATCTGTGATGACAATGACATTGACAGCTCCCGTCGTTGTCATCACAGATTTTTTTTTTTCATTAGTAGCGGACCAAGGAATGTGTCTGTTAAGCCGTACTGAGCCCAGAACGACGAATGGAAGAATATTAAGATTATTTAAAAATTTACTACGATGCCAAAAAAATTTAAACTTTTTTCTCGCGTTAAGGAAGGTTATTCCTATCACAAAAAAAAAAATCAAGAACTTCGGATATTTTCTTCCATTCCCTATTGGACTTGTAACGTTCAATAAGCCGCGGTATCTGCGCTACTTTGAATAAAACCTTTTCATTTTATTATTCATTTGAATACTTAAGAAGAAAAACAGAATCATCCCTCTTTAAGTATTCCCTTGCATTTTAAATAAATGACATTCTTATACTTTTGCATGGACTTTTTTTGGACAGCAATTTTACCTTTATGTTAATTTTAGTTTTGTTTTGTTTGTTTCCTACGATGTATGATGTCCTCTCGGTTTTCTAGACCAAGTGAATTATAATTGTTACTTGTTTTAAAAGCAGCCCAAAACTGAAAAATCGATCCAGACATCCAAGATTACTTCTTTTCTCGAAACAAATATAAAAACAGGATTTTTTTGGCCAAAGCCCATTAAGATTAAAAAAATACTAAATGCTTTGCTAGTGGTCGCCGCAGCTGAGGATTGGCATATTCGCGTAACCTGGGCATAGATTTAAGGTATATGAAACACTCCTACACCAATTCAATTCAATTTATTTCAACGTAAAGAATTTACATTCTGTTTGCTGAATGTCAAAGTACAATGTAACATGAAAGTGAAAGCCGCTGCCTTCGGGCCGTAGTTTAGTGGAGAAAAAGGCAGCGGGAAAAAAAAAAAAACTCCACTCATACCTCTTAAATCTAATACATTAGATACCAGCTATACGCATAGGATTCCATGATTGCCATTAATAACTTTAAATGCTAAGGCATTATTCAATTGTTTTACATAGGCCGTGAAAACATGACAAGTGCTGCGGCCAGACACACGAACAGCACTCGTTCACGAGCATAACGCAGAGGTCAGCCATCACCAGTCTCAACCATTTTGGAGGGAGGCAGATGACCCGGCCACCACGCCACCATTCGAATGACCTTTAGAAAACCTGCAGATTAAGTTTTTGTCAGTTATGGAATGTATGATATATTTACTAATATGCAATCACGTCGTCTACACAAACTTAAAATATGACATAACTAACACTGAGGATTGCAGTGATTCCGTTACGTTACGTTATCAACCCTTATAAGTCCCCACTGCTGGGGCACGGGTCTCTTCCTGCATTGCAGGAAGGTTAGGCCATACTCCACCACGGGGGCCAAGTCCGGGTTGGTGGAGGATTGTGAGACAGTGGCCGGGCCTCACTGTCAGAAGTTATCAAGCCGCCCGTAAGGCCTCTGACATGGCTTAACGACTGCCATTATATGACAGCCGGCACCAACGGCTTAACGTGCCTTGCGAAGCACGAAGCGCTCGGAAAAATGCCACTAGCGGTAGTCACGGGACGCTCACCCATCCCGTACCTGGCCGCGCCTGATTCCGTTGCTACGTATAAAATATTTATTTATTAACTATGATTGACTCGTTGTGGAATTGGTCTACTGCCCTCTCCCCACCTTCCACCGAGTAAATACGTCACACTGGGACATGAATTTTATCGTTTTTTGAAGTCCTTTGATTGTCCCCTATTAGTGCCTAGCGGCCTACCCATAACAATAGTCTTTAATTGTGACTGTTGAACCAAAATCAATGCCAGAATTTAAAAGGGTAGCCCTTTTGGCACAAAGTGTATTTTACACAATGCTATGTTATATCTCTTATATTGTTCATTGTGATGTTTGATTTTTTTTTTATATTTTATTTTAGAATCACCAAACAGAAAGTTAAACTATGACATGTCAGTTAATCATATGAGTGTTACAAAAGAAGATTGTAGTGTACTATCTACAAGCAGGTGATCACAACACGCAATACATTTATAGTTAGGGTATTAGGTAATATGAAACACAATTTTACCTATTAGGTACAAACAGTGATTTTTCGATGAATAACTAAGTTTGTAGTGATTTGGCATTAGCTGTAATTTACAATTGTAAATAAACAATAAATAATTAAAATGGATCACAGACTTAAAGTGGAGATGGGCGGGACACTTGGCTAGAAGGGAAGACGGCCGGTGGACCAGGACAGCACCACTCCAGTGGTGGCCAAGGGAGGGAAGGAGGTCGGTAGGCAGACCACCGACATGATGATCAGAGTGCTTAGTGCGAGTTTTTTAACTACTCGATCGCGTTAACGTAAACTCATATTTCTATGGAATCGAAGAAGCGCCACCTAGCGACAAGTATGGAAATTAAAATTGCTGAGTGCGAGTTGTAATGGTTTACGTTGAGAAGTGAACACGTTTACCAGCCAAAACACGAATAAACGCGAGTGCGAGTTGTACTGTGACAGCGTTTTGCCAGTTCGAACGGTTAATTTACTCATACTCACTACTCAATGCTCGATTAACGCGGTAGTAAAGTTATTCGATTGGATCTGTCAAACTCGCACTAAGCACTCTGACGACATCGTGAGGGTTGCGGGTCAGAGATGGATCAGGTTATCACAGGACCGTGAGAAATGGCCCAATTAAAAGGAGGCCTATGCCCAGCAGTGGGTTGATGTGGGCTGATTATAGATAGATAGATAGATAGATAGATAGATAGATAGAAATAAAATGGAATTTATTGTTTGAGGCACTATATTTACAAACCCCTTTAAAATGCTGTTTTATTTGAAACTATTGATAATATTCATCACAATGCATGCCATAATCATTCTTACAAAGTCCGGCTAAATTACAGAATGTCCGGCTCTTTATGACGCCGACTCCGGCTTTCGTATGTTTAGGCCTGGCAACCCTATTCATGCGGTCATGTTGTTTTGCTGTAGCATTTTAATTGGTAGCAAATACTTTCAGCCAGACCATCCGTACGCGAGTAATATTGCACGGGGTTTATATTTTTCTTTTATTTTACTTTGTGCTCATTTGTGATAACAATTGCATGTTAATTGTTACAAAAAAGGGTTATTGACGTTTAATAAAGATTAAACGTCAATAACCCTTTTCTGAATAAAGCTTTAAATAAAAATAACATAACATTTGCATATTACAGGCATACACATTGCTTCGGGCACAATAGGAAAATAGGATACTCGTGGGAACTAGAAACGGCGACATCACAAACACGTAAACATCGAAGTCCTGGGGTTTTTTTGTCCTCAGCCGGAGTTCGATCCCGGTACCTCTTGCATGGTAGGCGGATACACTGCGCCACAGATCATACAATAAATAACATAAAGATTTTTTAAGTCTTCGTATAGATTCCAGATTCAATAAAAACGTAAAGTACCCACACGGCTAACTAACGATCCATAATCGTTAAAACCGACCAAATGAAGGGTTCCGTAGACAGAGAGGGTCTTATCTACTTTAAAGAGCGGAGCACCTGGCACTGACTGAAAATCAGCGCTGAAGGCTTGCCTATCAGCAAATGCTGAGTCAGTTGCTGTTTATACCGGCAGACGCTGTGATCTTTAGTGTTCTTTCCTTTTTTTTTATGTTATGTATTAAGTTTGTTTTGTTATTGTTGAGTGTGTAATGGTAGCTATAATAAAATTTAAAAACCTATTTAGAGGCTAAAAATTTCACCCATGCCGGGATTCGAACCCGCAACCTCTGGCTATCCGTACCAGCGCTCTACCAATTGAGCCAATGGGCGACTCACGGCATCAGTGAAATTTCGAACCTCTTTACAATATTCTCTGTATTACGTACAGGCAGCGACATCTGACTTAAGCAAATTGCATTACTTACAGCCCCGACTACCTACTTTGCAGTTAGGTTTAACATCGGAACGATATCACTGTACCCACATGATTACACTATTTTTATTTTTAAAATTTTTTTTTATTTTTAATTTTAAAAATAAAAATAGTGTAATCATGTGGGTACAGTGATACCGTTCCGATGTTAAACCTAACTGCAAAGTAGGTAGTCGGGGCTGTAAGTAATGCAATTTGCTTAAGTCAGATGTCGCTGCCTGTACGTAATATAGTGTAATCATGTGGGTACAGTGATATCGTTCCGATGTTAAAACCTAACTGCAAAGTAGGTAGTCGGGGCTGTAAGTAATGCATCGGAACGGTATCACTGTACCCACATGATTACACTATTTTTATTTTTAAAATTAAAAATAAAAAAAAAAATTAAAAATAAAAATAGTGTAATCATGTGGGTACAGTGATATCGTTCCGATGTTAAAACCTAACTGCAAAGTAGGTAGTCGGGGCTGTAAGTAATGCAATTTGCTTAAGTCAGATGTCGCTGCCTGTACGTAATACAGAGAATATTGTAAAGAGGTTCGAAATTTCACTGATGCCGTGAGTCGCCCATTGGCTCAATTGGTAGAGCGCTGGTACGGATAGCCAGAGGTTGCGGGTTCGAATCCCGGCATGGGTGAAATTTTTAGCCTCTAAATAGGTTTTTAAATTTGTTCCTTAGCACGGGTTAGTGCATTAAAAATAAAAATACTGTAGCTATAATAAAAGTTTTTTCTTCTTCAAAGAACTAAAAACTTCAGCAATGTAATTTTAAATCGAGTTTGTATGAAGTTTTCCTCTTAAGTTCGTCGTCAATTGCTCGTTAACTTGTAAAGTCTACTCTGCTGTGCTAGTTTTAATTGTTAGTTCATTATTATGTGCCTTGATTTTGTCTCTTTTTTAAAATCATCCATTAGCCACAAGGGACGGGAGAACGCCCTACTGTGACAAAAAATGAAAACAAAATGCATTTATTATGGGCTCCGAAGAAACACGTTGCTAATCCGTGCTTCGCAAGGCACGTTAAGCCGTTGGTGCCGGCTGTCATGTTACGTTAAGCCATGTCAGAGGCCTTATGGGCGGCTTGAGAACTTCTGACAGTAAGGCTCGCCACTGTCTTACAATCCTCCGCCAACCCGGACCTGCTCCCCTCGGTGGAGTAATACCTTGGAACGTTTTATAACTTTTATAATTAATAAATAAACTCTGGAACGACTTCAGGTGTGATTTTATTTGTAGATTTATAGTAACTTTAAAACAGAAAACTGAATAAAAACGGAGAAGCAGGTAAAAAGTCAGATCTGGTCAAAGGGTAAAGTAGTAGTCGATGAAAAATGAGGGAAATCGAAGAATGAGTGACAAAATTTAAATATTTGAAAATGATAGACAGAAAAGAAATAAAAATGGTGTAAAGAGGTTTGCACCGTTACAACCTAACCTTCCTGCGATGCAGGAAGAGACCCGTGCCTCAGCAGTTGGGACATAAAAGAATTCATTATCACTATTGCAGGAACACTTTTACCATACTTATTTATACACACAAGCTATTTTAAATTAAGAAAACGCGTAAAATGCGACTTAAAGCTTAATATTTCGCGAACGGAACACTAAATCGATAAATCCTACGCTCTTCCTACGCTCACAGTACTTTTAAACGACCATCGATACCACACTGTGGTGTAGGTGAGAAAAAAATATTGCACACCTTATTTAGATAGATAGAGAACACTGTATCTATAATATTGAAATGAATCGCTGAATGTGTTGGTAAGCGCAAATGTCTTATCGTTGTAACTTTTGGCAATAAACCTTTTTTATTCTTTATTCTTATTCTTCAATTTTAGTAATAATTGTTAGTTGTGATTGCCGCACTTAGCCTCATAGTTGGGCCATTGTACGTAGCAAGCGCTGAGGTACGTTAACACCTCAGACACTAGGGTTTCCTCACGATGTTTTCTTTCACGGTCAGCGAGTAGTATTGCTACTATAATTTCACAAATGTACATAACTTAGAAAATAAAGTCATTGGTACATGCCGGGGTTCGAACCCACGACCTCCCGATTGAGAAGCCGGAGTTCAACAGCGCTTTACTACCGCTCTAATTTCAATAATTGTTAGTTTGACTAAAACTTAATTCTATAGAAGTCCGACTCACATCACAACGTCACCCGCCAACGAAAAACGAAATGAGACAATGCGATGTCAAACGCTGTTTTGAAAAAATATGTAGGTAAGTAGACATAATTCAAACTGTTTTTATGCCACACCTGGCAATAAAGTGGCTTTTTCCGCACGCTGCGCGTACGGAAAAAGCCGCTTTCTGGCCAAGTGTAGACATAAAAAGATGTACACAACACGAGAGGTAATAAAGAAAGCTCTCGATCGCATATTTACGAGTACGTCCCTCGCTTGCAGCTCGGGCCGCAAACTTCTGCGATCTCGGCCTTTCTTTGTATTACCACCCTAGTTGTGTAATGTACTATTTTAATACAGTTGCTCAAAAAGTGGCGTATTACAGGGACGTATAGCGTGCGGGATGGGGGCTATTACACACGCGTGCTTTTTTTTTACCTTTACCGCACTCGTACCTTTTCTTTCCCAACTGTCAAAATAATGTCTATTAAAAAGAAAAAACCGGCCAAGTGCGAGTCAGACTCGCGCACCGAGGGTTCCGTACAAACCTGTATTATAGACCTGAGTATTTGGTATGAATTTCAATTTAATACCTCTACGCGTTTATGAGGAAATGGGTAGTAAGTTTAAAATTATTAAAAAATATATATTATGTGATGTAACTAAAAATTTATGCTTTTCGTAATTTTTCCTTTATCTATGCTATAAGACGTTGCTTCGTACCAAGTTTCAAGATTCTGAGTTCACGGGAAGCACCCTGTAGGTTTTGATTCCCTTGCGAGTACTTGCGAGTTTCAAAATATGCAGCTTAAATTGCTGTTTCTTTTGATTGCGTTGACATAGAAGTTAGATTTTGTTACAGCTTAAAGGTATTATAGACCTGAGTATTTGGTATGAATTTCAATTTAATACCTCTACGCGTTTATGAGGAAATGGGTAGTAAGTTTAAAATTATTAAAAAAAAATATATTATGTGATGTAACTAAAAATTTATAGTTTTCGTAATTTTTCCTTTATCTATGCTATAAGACGTTGCTTCGTACCAAATTTCAAGATTCTGAGTTCACGGGAAGCACCCTGTAGGTTTTGATTCCCTTGCAAGTGTCGAAAATTTGCGGCTTAAACGGCTGTATCTTTTGATTGCGTTGGCTTAGAAGTTTGATTTTTTCACAGCTTCAAGGGACAGTAGACTTGAGTAATTGATATAAATTTCAGCTTCATACCTCCACGCGTTCCTGAGAAAAAGGGTCTTGACAGACGGACGGACGGACGGACAGACGGACAACAAAGTGATCCTATAAGGGTTCCGTTTTTTCCTTTTGAGGTACGGAACCCTAAAAACCAACCATGAAATTTTTACTAAGAAAATTCATAGAAGTTTTTATGAGCTACTAATTTGTTTCAATAACAGATTTAAAGATTTGATTGAATGAGTTAAGTTAGGTTTCAATTCATCTCATTAAATTTCATTTTCATTTCATATAGAAACTTCTACTGAAGACTTGGCTGTATGGGCATAGTTCCCTTTGCCTACTAGAATGGGTGAAGAAGAAAAATCGCGTCTTTTAGAAAGCATTAACGGTTAGTTTACTACCCTCGGCAAAAATTACAAAAGTTAATTATGAATTTACGTTCCAAAATAGGCGAACCAATTATTTTTTATGTAAAGTCAACAATATTGATTGTTAGTAATTGAAGTTAAAATTAAATTTATAAACTAATTACTTTATATGAACTTAAAAATACTGATTATTAATTGAAATTAAGTAGAGTTTTTTTATTAATGTGTATATATATATTAATGAGAGTGTAGATTTAGACTTAAGGGCCCGGCCGCTGTAATATGAACAATCCTTTATTACATACAGTTCGATAGCATATAAATTTGCACGCATTTGACCCCTTTTTAATTTCAATAAAAGCGTGATAAAGCAGAAAAATACCTATTGTACAATGTCTGGGCCTAGACATTTCCAGCGTTCAGTTGTTCAATGGAGCCATTTTGGGACGGCACTAAACGATAGCATTGTAATGTCATTGAAATTGGATGTAACCCGTAGGAATTAAATAGCCACCTCGCGCGAAGGCAATCGCATCGATTGCTCAGGTTATATAACTTATCATCGCATTGGAAAAAAATTAACCGTTCAAGTGCGATGCACACACATACACACACACACAGACATACACAGACACAAACACACACTTAAGTCTACTATAAATAAATACATACATACATACATAACCTCACGCCTGTATCCCAGAGGGGTCGGCAGAGACCAGGGACTGCCACTTGCCACGATCCTGACAGATCGCCTTCGCTTCATCAACGTTCATAAGTCGTTGCATGCACGCACAACGGTTCCGGATACTTTTTTACGTCCGATTTATTCTAATGTAGTCTTCATAGAGAGACTTCAGAGCTCGCAGCAAGATGCTGTCCACTATAATTGTTACGTCACAAAAATTAGTTTGTTTTGTTCACATAAATAGTTTTTGAATAGAATGGTAAAACTACAACAGCTATTAATTGGCCCTATTTTGGTAGTCTACAATAGTAATATAATAACAATAGCAGCATGATGTAATTACAATTATTGTATCGTCGTTAACAACCCTGAATTTCCTGCCCACTGCGACCAAAATTGCACTTGCGCAATCTCTGTTGCTCCCTATCCTCGACTATGCTGATGCCAGCTATCTTGATTTGACTGAAGAGCCACTTAATAAACTTGAGCGCCTCCAAAACTTCGCTATAAGGTTCATATTTGGCTTGCGCAAATATGACCACGTGTCCGAATACCGCACTAAGCTCAAGTGGCTCTCCATTCGTTCTCGTAGGAATGCTCACATCCTCTCACTTCTTTATTCAGTACTGTTCAATCCAGCCTCTCCTCCTTATGTCAAAGAGCGTTTTGTTTACCTCAGCGATTCCCATAGCCGGGCACTGCGGTCTGACCTGACTCTGATGCTGAAGACGCCAAATCACTCTACGAGGTTCTTGGGCAACTCATTTGCGGTAAGGGCCGCCCGGTTGTGAATTAATCTGCCGGTCTCAATAAGGCGCTCTCCTTCCCCAGCTGTCTTTAAAAGCAGAGTTCGTGATCTTTATTTATTAGTATAGTCAATTTTGTCCTCTTGTGTATTAATAGGTGTTATTACTTTCCTTTTCTTGTGTAGAACTTTATTATAAGATGTATGTTTATAATAAATTATATTAATTAGATTAATAAATTATAGTATGTTTATAATAAATTATATTATAAGTTTATATAAGTAACGGTATGTAAGTGTATTATTATTAAGTTTATGTATGTATCAATATTCAAATTTGCACTGGCTACCCGTCTTTCTAATTTCCTTCAACAACTTTCCATCGTAAGGTTGTCTGGAAGAAATTGCTCTTAGCAATAAGTCTGCCAATTGTACTATGTATATTTGCAATTGTTTTGTATTTATTGTACAATAAAGAATATTCTTATCTTAACCCTTGTATGTCCCCACTGTTGGGGCAAGGGTCTCTTCCTGCATTGCAGGAAGGTTAGGCCACGGGGGCCAAGACCAGGTTGGCGGAGGATTGTAAGACAGTGGCAGCCCTTACTTATTGTATACTTCATTAAAACTGTTTTTATACGGATTTATGCTCGTTTATTAGATTTTTTACAATTTTCCAACGTTTTGGCACTTTTTCAGGTGCCGTGGTCCCGGATTATTGTATACTCCTCGCAAATTAAACAGCCATCACTTGCGAAGGTGATCGAATGGTGCGAGGCGCCGAGTTAAGTTGCACGGGTTATACCAATGGACTGCGGTTTGTTACTAGCCATAGTATAAATCAAAGAACCATTGCCGACTGGTATGGCTCTATGAAGCGCTTGTGGGCTAGTGGAACCAAGTGATTAGAGTCAATCACTTGGGTTAAGCAACAACAGGCGCGGTCAGGTGTTGAATGGGTGATTCGTGCTTCCCAAGGCATGCTAAGCTGTTAGTGCCGGCTGTCATGTAATGGCAGTCGTTAAGCCACGTCAGAGGCCTCATGGGCGACTTGATAACTTCTGACAGTAAGGCCCACCACTGTCTTAGCATCCTCCACTAACCCGGACTCGGCCCCCGTGGTGGAGTATGGCTTAACCGCAGTGGGGACAAACCAGCAGTGGGAAGAAACCAAGGGTTGATATCATCATGACTCTGTTGAATAACTATGCATTTTAAAGATTCACCCTGCAGGATAAAATACACCTAGACTAAGGCCAATCGTACAAATGTACGGCGCCCCCAGTTGTGTTACTGCCAGACCAATGAACTCTAGGTACGATACGACGGTTAATATTAATATCTCGTGCAATTCTAGTGACAGCAAGCCTCTATAAGACTCCGGAGCCTATGTAAATACCGCATGCATATGCACAATCACGCCGTGCCCACAGGGGTTGGCCTGGATGCATAAATCATGCGCGAAACGACCAAGTAAGAAGGCCGAGTTGGTTCTAAATAAGACAGTCGGGAATATTGACGGGAAACGTCTTTCAGCGCCTTGATTATGAAACTTTTAACGTATACGTATACGTAAAGTATATTAGTTTCTACAATATAACTCGGCTACTATCTGATAGATAGATTATATTGCAATAGGGTAAGGTTTATTTAAGGTTAATTTAAGGTTAATTTACATATGTAACTTAACTACCCGTCTCAATTTCTCCTTCTGCAATCTTTCCGATTTAAGGTTGCCTGGAAGAAATTGCTATCAGCAATAAGGCCGCCAATTGTACCTGTTCTTTTGTAACTGTTGTCTCTGTAATTATTTTCTGGTGTAAAATAAAGAATATTCTTATCTTATCTTAAGTTTGCATGCTTCTTGCATTAAGCATGTCCTTCTACATTCACTCATGTAATTAGTGCAATAAAGAATTAATAGTATATTTCATTACAAGTGCGGAAAGGCTGTCATTAAAAGAGTTCCGACAAATGTCTACCCGAGCCGAGGCGCAGCCGAAGTATGTTCCCAGCAGTGGGGACATACAAAAGGTTGTTATCGCGGACTTAAATGCCGGAGGTTGGCGGGGTTTTCAAACTCGTATACTTTATGTTCAATCGCAAAAAGTGATGTTTAAGGAGACGAGGTCTATCTCGCGTATATAATTCATAAATCAAACCGTCTTTGTCGAGTGTTGTATAGCATTGTCCAATGAAGTAATAGAGTGATTAATAATGCTAACCTACTTATAAACTAGTCATCCGGGACCACGGCACCTGAAAAAGTGCCGAAACGTTGGAAAATTGTATAAATGTAATAAACGAGCATAAATCCATGTAAAAACAGTTTTAATTATGTCTACTGCTCGTGTTAACCTTAGAAAATACTATACTTATAAACTATACATAAATGTGTAGTTCGTTCCCGTTCACATGAGGTTGTGATGTGTTTACGCAGACAGACACATTGAGTCGGAAGACATTTAGCGCCCTATTGGCTCCTGAACCGTAATAGTTGCTATGCGATTCGTAGTAGATCATAGTAAATGCTACGCGTGATTTAATAGTTGCTACGCAATTTGTAGTAGATCGTAGTAGATGCTACGCGTGATGTGGTAGTTGCTACGCAATTTGTAGTAGATCGTAGTAGATGCTACGCGTGATTTAATAGTTGCTACGCAATTTGTAGTAGATCGTAGTAGATGCTACGCGTGATGTGGTAGTTGCTACGCAATTTGTAGTAGATCGTAGTAGATGCTACCCATGTAGTAGTTGCTATGCAATTCGTAGTAGATCGTAGTAGATGCTACGCGTGATTTAATAGTTGCTACGCAATTTGTAGTAGATCGTAGTAGATGCTACGCGTGATGTGGTAGTTGCTACGCAATTTGTAGTAGATCGTAGTAGATGCTACCCATGTAGTAGTTGCTACGCAATTCGTAGTAGATCGTAGTAGATGCTACGCGTGATGTGGTAGTTGCTACGCAATTTGTAGTAGATCGTAGTAGATGCTACGCGTGATGTGGTAGTTGCTACGCAATTTGTAGTAGATCGTAGTAGATGCTACGCGTGATTTAATAGTTGCTACGCAATTTGTAGTAGATCGCAGTAGATGCTACCCATGTAGTAGTTGCTACGCAATTCGTAGTAGATCGTAGTAGCTGCTACGCATGATGTGGTAGTTGCTACGCAATTTGTAGTAGATCGTAGTAGATGCTACGCGTGATGTGGTAGTTGCTACGCAATTTGTAGTAGATCGTAGTAGATGCTACGCGTGATGTGGTAGTTGCTACGCAATTCGTAGTAGATCGTAGTAGATGCTACGCGTGATGTGGTAGTTGCTACGCAATTCGTAGTAGATCGTAGTAGATGCTACGCGTGCTGTAACAGTTGCTACGCAAGTCGTAGAAGATGCTGTGTGGTGTCGGCCTAGAGAATAACACCAACCCAAATTCTTCCCGCGGGTGTCGTAAAAGGCGACTAAGGGACACAAACCAGGAGGTGGGCAGCAGCGCCCCCTGCAGTACAATTCCACCAAACTACGATCCCCAACCCGCATGTCCAGCGTGGGGATTATGTGCATTACCCCCCAATGATGGCACAACCTTGCGCTATGGCGCTCATTAGGGGAGGGCTATGTCCAGCAGGGGACTAAAGCCTGAAGAAGAAGAAGAAGTCGTAGAAGATGCTACGCATATTGTAGTAGTGGCTGCGTAATACGAGATAGTTATTACGGAATTGAGTATGTTACACATGGTCACAGGCTGGGTAAGTTGCCATGTTTGTGATGTCTTTGTCTTCTTGGGGCCAGGATAAATGATTATTTTTAAAAGTGGAGATTTCGTAAATAAAACGTTACCTTAGCAACCCTTGTATTATTCCACTGCTGGGGCACGGGTCTTTTCCTGCATCGCAGAAAAGTAAGGCCATACTCCACCACGGGGGCCAAGTCCGGGTTGGTGGAGGATTGTAAGACAGTGGCGGGCCTTACTGTCAGAAGTAATCAAACCGCCCATAGAGCCTCTGATATGGCTTAGCGACTGATATTACATGACAGACGGCACCAACGGCTTAACGTGTCTTGCGAAGTACGGAAGCGCTTGGAAATAGATAAATAACGTTGTGTGAAAGGTATAGTTCGTTAGATATAGTTTTAGCTTAATTCAGGTCACAGTTAGACTTAATTTATTTTGCTTATCCCTGGCATCCATGCGTAAGTATACGTGTGTGTCTGTTTACCTTGCATCAGATGTGTTCCATCACTAAGGGCACACGTAAGCGGATTGGCGAATTTATGTGCTAAGATATGTGAAAACTTCAAGCACTAATCGGACTTCATCACGATAATTTCCTTCACATTTAGTGAGAGGTATTACTACAAAAAAAAAATACAAATTTACAAACTTAGAGCGCCTATGGTACAGGATTTCCTAGTGTAGGTGCAAATTTTATGTTATTTTCCGTAATTTTAAGTAAATATTTTGTACGTATATTAGAAAACAAAGTTACTGGTAGGTTTAGCTTGGCAAAAAAGTCTAGATATTAATTATGGCACCAATATCCAAGCTAAAGTGGCAAAAGGTGATATTTCTCCAAACAAAGTTTTGTTTTTAAATTTCTAGAAGTTTTGGTCAACTATAAATGATGGAAATAGAACGCACGACCTCCCTTTATGTGAAGCCACCGTTGCACTAACAACGCTTTGAGTTAATCAATCTTAAATATACCGAACAAAAAAGAAACAATAACTTTGTTCCCTTCATTAAAAGGTACACGGTAAAAAAATAGGACACATATAAAGAATTACTAATTTAACTCATCCTTTGAACCGCCTGAGGGAACTTAAACATTTATTTTGTACCGAAAAACAAATACAGAGAAAAAACTTTCCACAAGACCAAAAAAGGAAATCGAGCAGGCCAGTATCGACGTTATTGCAAAGGTTTAAGCACCAAAATTGTTTGTAAAAAAAACCTCTTTGCCCCGAAAAACAAAACGGCGTAGCAGAACATTGAAGCTAGAGCAATTTGTCCTCTATCTCCTACGGGAAAGGGTGGGAATCGCGTGTGCGAAGTACGGGTCCAATGGTCAATACTGAAAGAGTTTTTTCGTATAAATTTTCGCTGGAAAAGGAATTAAAGTGATTGTCCGGGCGTGAAATTTCCCGAGCGATGCCCCGCGAGGTAGAATTTTTTCATTTTTAACCGACCACTCGAGCTGAAGAGGTCAATATGATTAGTGCACCATTCAATCACAGCTATAATATATGATTCAATCAACAGACACGGTGATCACCTCTTCCTCAGTAAACAGAAAAATTATTAAGGGGTTCCCTATCGCAACAGGCAAAAACGGTAGCTTTATAGAATATACATAAATAGACGAAAATATTTATTGCATGCAATGACTTATCAACGTTGATGAAGCGAAGGTGATCTGTCAGGATCGTGGCAAGTGGCTGTCTGCTCTCTGCCTTCCCCTCTGGGATTCAGGCATGAGATTATGTATGTATGTATTTATTTGCATCTGCGCGCGCGCATACACGCACATACACACACGCACACACAATCACGATTACTTTGTCCGTCTGTCCGTCAAGACGGTTTATCTTTAGAAAACGAGAAGGTATCGAGTTGAAATTAAAACCAAATTACTTAGGTCCACAGTCTCTTGCATATGTGAAAAAAATTAAAGTCGAAAAATTCGGCTGTTTCGCGGCGGAAAAAGCAAATTTCGACAATCTAGGGAGTCATAGTTTCTAGGTACTTTTCGTTGACCTAGAACTGTAAAATTAAGCAAGCAATATCGTACAAGTATCTAAAAACTACACTATTATAATTGAAACAAAAGAATAACTGTTTTTGAATCCGGGAAAAGTTAAAAAAAAACTACAAAGTAAGGAACCCCCTGTAGGTGAGTCCGTCTTGCACTTGTCCTGTTTTTTCCGGTATTTGACGTGAAACGTTTTTCAGTTCGGTAGTAGAGGGTCTACGAAGACCGACAATGGACGAACTCTGTGGCGTAGCGATATCGCATCTGCCTACCATGCGAGAGGTCCCGTTTACGATCCCCGGCGGGGGACAAAAAAAACCCCAGGTCTTGGATGCCATGTTTGTGATGTCGTTATTTCTGGTTACCACGACACAGAGTATCCTAGTGTGGGGACGGAGGCAATATATGTGCCTCTATGTAAATGTTACGTTATGTTGTGTTGCGTTGCGTTGCATTGCGGTATGTTGTCTTATATCTTACATTATGTTATGTCAAGTACCGAGGATTTTTGTTCTATAGTCTAAGTTCATAAGTATTAAAGGTTTATTTTAGATGGAAATCGCACCGCGCCCGGTCTGCGCCAGCCCGTTGTGACGTGGATGGACTTTAAAACGTAAGCGTATTTTTAAATCTGCGGTTCTATCCCGGAAAAAAAGCGGGATTCATCTCTAAATGCGCGCGAGACGTAAGCCTCTAAGATTTTCCGGGATTAGTTTGAGCGGGACCTACTTAGTCTGTGACATGGTATGGAAGAAGTGGGGTGTTTCCTAACAAAGTGACAGGTTTGGCGTGTCTGTCACGTGGAGCGTATTTATGTTTCTATACAAAAAGATTCTATTTAGTCTTTCATTCATAGAGACATGTTAATTAAGAAAAAAGAATACATTAATCTGACGCTTTTATAATGTATGTTTCAATCGACAACCGTTGGAGTAAACGTGTTCTTGAGTGGAGACCGCGTCTCGGCAAACGTAGTGTAGGACGCCCTCCGACCAGGTGGGATGACGATCTGCGAAAAACTGCCGGCAGATGCTGGATGCGGCAAGCTGAAGACAGGGCGCTATGGCGCTCATTAGGAGAGGGCTATGTCCAACAGTGGACTAACATATAGCCTGAAGAAGAAGTTTCATCTTGCATCAGTAAGGTACTATAATGTTACGTTTAGTTTGCAAGATTTAAACCAAACGTACACACTTGTGAAGTTAAATAAAAGCGCGTTAAAAGTACGTGACTAGAAAAATAAATATAATATATATATATATTTTAAAGTACGTGCCTGGAAAAATATAATTTTATTAAATTATTATTTTAAAAACCTATTTAGAGGCTACAAAATCCACCCATGCCGGGATTCGAACCCGCGACCTCTGGCTATCCGTGCCAGCGCTCTTTCCAACTGAGCTAATGGGCGACTCATCGGCATCAGTGAAATTTCAAATCTACACTATTCTCTGTATTACGTACAAATTGTCCTTAGCACGGGTTAGTGCATTAGAAGTAAAAATAATTATTATTGTTAAATAAATTTGTTTAAAATATTTTAAATTACGATGAGATGGAGCGCAAGGCATGTTAAATCATTTATATTGGCTCTCTAGATGTACAACTAAACGTCGCAGATGCTTGGTTGTACAGATGCTTGATGCAAAATGCCACTAGCGGTAGTCACGGGACGATCAGCCATCCTGCATCTGACCTGCACACCTGAATTAAGCAACAACAGGCGCGGTCAGGTGCAGGATGGGTGACCGTCCCGTGACTACCGCTAGTGGCATTTTTCCGAGCGCTTCTGTGCTTCGCAAGGCACGTTAAGGCGTTGGTGCCGGCTGTCATGTATTGGCAGTCGATAAGCCATGTCAGAGGCCTTATGGGCGGCTTGATAACTTCTGACAGTAAGGCACGCCGCCGTCTTACAATCCTCCACCAACCCGGACTTGGCCTCCGTGGTGGAGTATGCCCTAACCTTCCTGCGATGCAGGAAGGGACCCGTGCCCCAGCAGTGGGGACATACAAGAGTTGATATCGTCCTACTCTTGGCGCGAGTTTTTCTACTTTTAATTCACCTAGACTCAGGTCAAGTGTAGTGCCACCACTTGCTGATGTTGGATGGTGTGCTATCGACTGTACAGAACTTGGCTTAATGTAGTGACTTCGAACCATGTTCTGTACAGTCGACAGCTCATCAACATTTACATGCGTGCATTCTACTCTGTTTCTCTACGGGCGACTTTGCAACAAAAATGCATGAAGTGGTGTAGACATACATTAAATTTAAACGCCAGCCCAGCTTGTGATTTTGTAAACTTTTTATAAATAATAAAACTGGGCTGACTTCAACTTTGTGGTTTTATTAAAATACGTGTGTTTATATTATTTAGAACTAGCTGACCAAGCGAATGTCGTACCACCCAAGAGTCGATTCTTTGATTTTTTTTCTCTCCGTAAGAACCATCCTCGTACTTCAAGGAATATTCTTAAAAGAAAAAGCGAAATCGGTTCAGCTGCTCTCGAGATTTGCGCATACCAACAAATTCAACGATTCATTTTTAGGGTTCCGTACCTCAAAAGGAAAAAACGGAACCCTTATAGGATCACTTTGTTGTCCGTCTGTCCGTCCGTCCGTCTGTCAAGACCCTTTTTCTCAGGAACGCGTGGAGGTATGAAGCTGAAATTTATATCAATTACTCAGGTCTACTGTCCCTTGAAGCTGTGAAAAAATCAAACTTCTAAGCCAACGCAATCAGAAGATACAGCCGTTTATGCCGCAAATTTTCGACACTTGCAAGGGAATCAAAACCTACAGGGTGCTTCCCGTGAACTCAGAATCTTGAAATTTGGTACGAAGCAACGTCTTATAGCATAGATAAAGGAAAAATTACGAAAACCGTAAATTTTTAGTTACATCACATAATATGTATTTTTTTAATAATTTTAAACTTACTACCCATTTCCTCATAAACGCTTAGAGGTATTAAATTGAAATTCATACCAAATACTCAGGTCTATAATACAGGTTTGTACGGAACCCTCGGTGCGCGAGTCTGACTCGCACTTGGCCGGTTTTATATTATAGATATTAACAGAAAACTGGATAAACTAGAATAAGCTGGTAAAAATAGTCAAGTCTAGTCGAAATGTGAAGTAGTGAATGCTAAAAAAGTTAAGGAAATCGCAAAAATTAGTTACGTATTTTTAAATTTTTAAAAGGATAGAAAGAATTCGAGAAATAAAATGGTGCAAGGAGGTTTGCACCGTTCAAGCTTCTACCAGTTACAAACTCTTTACTATAGTATTTTCTAAGGTTAACACGAGCAGTAGACATAATTAAAACTGTTTTTATACGGATTTATGCTCGTTTATTACATTTTTACAATTTTCCAACGTTTCGGCACTTTTTCAGGTGCCGTGGTCCCGGATGACTGATAAACTCTTTACTATATCGCGTGTCCATTTTGAGAAACCGTGGTACAGAACACCTTCTTATATATCACCACGACGCCACTTAGACAATGGTCGTTCCAGTAAATTCCTTGACAGAGCGGATTCCTGCCCACTTGGCGACGGTTTTAAAAGATAACTACAGATCCTTCTACGAGTAATTATTATAAATTTGAATGCTTGTGAAGATGTTTGTTTTCAAAACCTATTTAGAGGCTAAAAATTCCACCCATGCCATTTTTTAAACTGTCCTTAGCACGGGTTAGTTCACTAAAAAGAATATACCTAGTCATGTGGGTACAGCGATATCACTCCGATGTAAAATCTACCTGCAAAGTATGAAATGAAATGAACATGGTATGGTACTCGAGGCTGCAAGTGATGCAAATTACTTCAGCCTGCCTGTACGTAATACAGAGAGTATTGTAAAGAGCTTCGAAATTTCGCAGATGCCGGTGAGTCGCCCATTAGCTCAGTCGGGAGAGCGCTGGCACTGTTAGCCAGAGGTCGCGGGTTCGAGACGTTGGTAAGCGGATCACAGAGTTACAGTGGAGATGGGCGGGACACTTGGCTAGAAGGGAAGACGGCGGGTGGACCAGGGCAGTATCGGAGTGGTGGCCAAGGGAGGTAAGGAAGTTGGTAGGCAGACCACCGACACTATGGTTTGACGACATCGTGCGGGTTGCGGGTCAGAGATGGATCAGTTTAGCACAGGACCGTGAGGAATGGCCCAATGAAAAGGAGGCCTATGCCCAGCAGTGGGTTGATGTAGGCTGATTATAGAAAATAGAAAAGCTTAAGTGCATAGTGAAGTAACAATGTTGTAAAGCCTAGGCTAGGCTTCCACAGATTAGCTGATTGATTAGGCTGGCAATGTTAATACATCCTTCATGAGGCCTTGTATACGCTTCTATAATAAAATCCCTGGAGATATATTAAGCTTGCCTGAATCGCGGTTCAAAAAATATGTTAAGCACACTTTGTGCCAAAAGGGCTACTATAACATAAAGGACTATTTAGATGACAATAAGGTCTGGTATTAAAGCCAGTACAATGTATGAGTTCTATGTTTTATAATAATTTTGTAAACTATGTTAAATTAAGGACTTTCAAAAGACTATGTTTGGAGTTTTTTTGTCCATTTTTTCTCCAAAATGATCTAGATTTTGAAATGGACACCTAGTTTAAATTGTAACGTTCATTAAGCCGCAGCTTCTGCGCTACTTCGAATAAAACTTTTTCAATTCATTTCATAGCAAAGTAGGTTAGACTAAGGTTAGTTGACAATTAAAGAATTCAAACTTAAGTAACATTTTTTTAATTGTCATGCATTATAAATTTAGATTCCGTTCGTAAATACATAATAGTTAGGGCTGCTGTACAGTTTTACTTGGCTTTTTCATATTTAGTTTTTTTCTATTTTTCACTTTATTACAGAAAGACAAAGACCCGAATGGAGACATAAGATACCTTATATCCCTGTAACGCGTTCCCGTGGGATAATTTATTTCATCTTAACCGTAAACTTTTTTCAAGCCAAACACTCAGATATTTATTTTTTGCGTTGCCATGGTTACAAGAATCGTATAAACGGTTTTTGTGGCAGTAAGAAGTTCGGCGTGCAGCTATTTATGTATGATATATAATAAAATCGATATCAATCCTTTCTCCCCACAAAACTGGGAGTCTGCAATGCCTGGGACATTGTTTAAAGATGGTGTAGGCTTGCCCAGCATCTAACCATCCTGACTGCTTAGTCGGTCTAGCCTTTGCTTAATTTCAAACTTACGTACATTTTTAAAAAACCTATATAGAGGCTAAAAATTAGACCCATGCCGATATTCGAACCCACGACATCTGGCTATCCGTGCCAGAGCTCTTTCCAACTGAGATAATGGGCGATTACAACATTCTCTGTGGCATGGGGGGAATTTTTAGCCTCTTAATAGGTTTTTTAAAAATTGTCCTTAGCACGGGTACATTTACGAATTCGCAGTCGCAACACCACACGCTAACGGCGAAGGAAAAACTCCTGAGGAATAAATTGCAAGACATCGAATACTCATCTTTCGTTTTCTCCAATTCATAGAAAACGATGATGGTTGTACAATCCGCTATTTGACTCTCTTTGCAAGTCTTAAATGGCAAATATCTCTTTCATTAGACCAAAAAATATTTTAGTATATTTTTTGAGGACCAAAAAATATATTTTAAAACTTTGCTTTGCTAAACAGCCAAAAACGCGGTCAGCCATTTTTGTCTATGGTTTGAAGACCTGAAGTCTTGTAAACAAAAGGTGACATTCAACAAGTATGAGTGATCTGTAAGCACAGTGAAATAACAACAGCGCAACCATGATTTCGTCGAGTTTACACCCAAAATATAGCAATTATCATTATTGCAATGTTCGAAAATGCAAAAACATGTAAATAAAAACCCCCGGGAAATCGTGGGTTCGTGTACCCAGTGAAATAAACACAAGAAAAAATTGGCTCAAACTTGCCAAAAAGAGACCCCAATACTTTATCTACTTAAACTCGGGTGTATTTACGTGAAGATCACTTTGATGTCAGTCCTTTAATAATCAATGTCCACTGGTTCTGGCTGACAGATGTTTGTTTACAACCGAAAGATGCTTTCAACATGGCGGATAGCGTTTTCACCGTTCCGAATTAAAAGCGGTAAATATTTTTTTAATTTGCGATTTTGCAGCCATCCTACATTCTTGCTTAAAATAAAATAAAAATAAAAAAGAATTTATTCTACTACTGTATAAGGTGACTGTTCAAAACATTACATTTCGAATGTGTTTCTTATAATAAATTCTAATACAAAATAACTTAAAATATCCAATTAAATTATAAATTAAGTGATCTTAAAGCTCATTGAACATCTTACATAAATAACAATCAATTTTAGTCATTAAAACATATCAATTCACTATAATTTATATAATTGATTTCATTATAATTGATTCAATTTATTTTGGAGTACATTGAATTGAATATATAATAATAATAATACATACTTACTTAGCAAATTCAATATATTTCAGTTTCTTAAGTTAAATACTACAGGAAATATTCATTTATCGCGTCAAATTTGATACGAGTCAAGCAGCGGATTACTTAAAGTACTTCAATATTACTTAATATGCTGTTACCACTCCTTGTAAATGAGCAGTTTTCTGCATAAATTCACAAAGCACTGCACAGATGGCGCGTATAGGCGTACAGATACAAGAATAGGCACTACTTCTACTTCTTCAGGCTTTATTAGTCCACTGCTGGACATAGCCCTCCCCAAATGAGCGCAAGGTTGTGCCATCATTGGGGGGTAACGCCCATAATCCCCATGCTGGGCATGCGGATTGGGGATCGCAGTTTGGTGGAATTGTAATGCAGGGGGCGCTGCTGCCCACCCCCCGGTTTGTGTCCTTAAGTCGCCTTTTACGACACCCACGGGAAGAATTTGGGTTGGTGCTAATCTCTAGGCCGACACCACACACAAAGAATAGGCACACGTCTATCGAATTTCACACAGCACAGATTAATTTTGACAGCTGTATTCCGGTTCTGTGGCCACGTCTGTAAGCGCCATCTATGAATTGCATTGTGAACTTGTGCTGGAAACAGCTCGTTGTTTGTTTCGATACCAACCCTTGTATGTCTCCACTCCTAGGGCACGGGTCTCTTCCTGCATCGCAGGAAGGTTAGGCCATACTCCACCACGGAGGCCAAGTCCGGATTGGTGGAGGATTGTAAGACAGTGGCGGGCCTTACTGTCAGAAGTTATCAAGCCGCCCATAGGGCCTCTGACGTGGCATGACTGCCGGCACCAAGGCTTAAAGTGCCTTGCGAAGCACGGAAGCGATCGGAAAAATACTACTACCGGTAGTCATGGGAGGGTGACCCATCCTGCACCTGACCACGCCTGTTGTTGCTAAACTTAAGTGATTGATTCCAATCACTCGTTTCGACTAGGCTACGAGCGCTTCTTGTTTGCTTACCCTAGTACAGTACTACACATCATATAAGTCCCTTCGGGAATCTACGTTAGCGCAGACTAGGAAGAAGTGTAACGAAAGTACCCGAAACTATAAGTACATTCAACATGATCTTTAACCCATACGGTTAAGGTGCAGAATTGATTGCCGCAGTAGCGCTATCTATTTCGCTCACGCTACTATTGCCAAACTAATAGTCACCTGCATCGATGACGTTGAATAAACCAATAGAAACAAAGGCGCGCGGCCTGCCATAAAATGAAACGATCTGATTGGTCGATCAACTTGCCACAGATACAAAATTTGGTCATCTGCGCAGGTACATCCGCGAGACTTATTTCTTGTGTAGCACTGTAAAATAAAACTCTCGTAAAGATCACAGTTTTGAACTACGGTACCCTGAATAACATTCGCACTATGCCAAGCGTGACCGATCGCAATAGGGGCGTCACACGAATTCCAGACATTGTGTTCTATTTGAAGAGGCAAATAGAGACATTCCCGACATTTTTTGTAGGAAAGGCAAAGCGCCCATATATTTAGCTCGGTCTTTTTTACCCGACTGCGGCGGGGCCCCAGATAGTAATGTGTTTTGTTCGTATTTTCTTATTAGCTTTTGCCTGCGACTCCGTCCCGAGTGAACTTTAGTTATTCAGCATCTTTTGCTCCTTGTTTGCTCCTTGAAAGGTTAATATGAAAAAAGAAACGACGAAACACGCGTTCAATCAATTGAATTGTGTTGAAGAGTATTTATTTTAAGTTTCAAGAAAATTGGACAACATTGTTTATATAAATCAATCATCATACAAATCTTGGCAACCCTTTTCCCCCACTTAGGGGTTGAGTTTAAAAAAATCTGGTCTTACTCCTTGCCTACAATAGACCCTCTGTGCAAAATTTCAGCTTCCTAGGTCCAACGGCTTAATACGCCTAAATACGCCCCATGCCCCAGGAGAGCCGTGCCCCAGCAGTAGGGACGTACAAAGGGTTGATATCGAGTACTGTACTGAGAGAAATTTTACCTCAAAATTTCGAACTCCCTGTCACACGCGCAGATGAACGAAAAAAAAATACACGATTAGAACATACAGAAATACAAAATACGCGATTGTGTATAAACTTCACAGTTGACAAACATTCGTGTCCAATTTGTTGCGATTCGTCCAATCTATGGAGCGGAGTTAAAACTTTTTTTTGGAAATGAAAATATCGTATCTACGTCGAATTCAGCAGTTTTTTTACACGTTTGCTGATGCCACGTTTTTTTGTTGTCAAAACAAAATAACAACACACAGGCCAAAAAGCTGTTCGAAATCTCTAACAATTACGATTCATTTCGAAATAGAAATATATTTAGGTACTGGCTGGTGCTCGCGACTTCGTCTAAGCAGGATTATTGGGTAGATTTTTTTCATTTCTCATACTCGGAAAGTAGTGTTGTTTTGATCTGATTATTGGTTGGAAAATGCTGCTTCCCTCCACAGGGAGGGAAAAACTCATACAAATCACTTCCCACCTAAGGGCGGGAATGAACTTTAAAAATAGAACTACTGTCAGTTGTGAAGGGATTTTGAAATAAATAGGCATTTAAAAAAAATTATTAAAAAAATGCTGCGGCCATGTGAGTTTGAATGTGAGGAGTGAGGAGAAACAGCCAGTGTGAATTTAGCGCAAACTTCTTTGAGCGGAATAATACTCAACAATTACGAGGTGAGTTCCTTTTAAAATTTAAAAGTCGATCTAATTTGGCGGGTACTAATCTGTTATAGTATCTGTGACGGAATTTAAAAAAAATAGGTAATAATCTTTTATGCTAAGATTTGAATATTAAAAATGAGTTTTAACACTGGTAAAAGAATCAATTCCTACTCGGACTATAGTCTAAATAACTCGGTAATTGATTCTTTCTACCCTCGTTATGCAATCTACTATTCCTACGCACTTAACACTTATCGTCATATTTTGAACAATTTACGTAATAGCTTTATACATTGTAGCCTATGTGTTATTCTGATGTTTAAGCTATACATGTATACGTTAAAAAGTAACAAACATCCATTAAAGTTTACAAAAAAGAAATTAATTTACGAAAGATTACACTAACAAAGTACACCGCAAAAGCAATTTTGGAGCTTGTACTTTAGATAAAATCATAAAATAACTCTAACAAGGAGTACTTTGTAAGTGTTATTTTATGTTTTTTTCTAAAATACAAGCTCTAAAATTGCTTGCATGAAATTGCAAAAGCTATTTTAGCTTGTAGTTTACAAAATAATAATAACGTAACACTAAGAAAGTAATCGACAAAAACAAGTTTTGGATGTACTCGTAATTAAAAAAAAAGACTGAAAAAGTAACTCATAAAGGCAATTTTTAGATGTATTTATAAAATAACACTAAGAAAATAAGCGACAAAAGCAATTTTCGTTTTGAAAATTGTAACACTAACCTCTTGAGGTGCTCTGCCTGAGGGGCTAGGTTTATGCGCGACCCGGTGAAATACTACCCGGGTTGGCGCTTTCAAGGATGCCTATGGGGACTACTCACAAATGACTACGCTTGGATTCCAAAAACCGACACCATTTAATATACACAGACCTAATATTTACATAACTAATCCTACACACTCAAATTGTCTCTCACTTAACCTACCACTGGTTTTAACCATTGTCCCTGTATTATCACTGTCTTTGTTACACACCGACACTCACACAACTTAACTACTGATGGACACTAGGGGCGACTTGCTCACTATTATTAACTGCTGTACTTATTCCCGGTGAGAGGTACCTACGACTCTCAATGATCCTGGAGTGGCCGATATCGGGATCCCCAACATACCGCTCTCAGGATTCCCTATTATCTGGGGTGGCCACCATCGGGAACCCCAACGTGCCAGCACCCAGAGGCTAAGGTGGGCACACGAGATGTCCTAGGCCGGCTAATATCGGCGAACCAACATGCCATGCCCTAGGACATCTCGTGAGTGGCATCGGCTAACCTCGGATGGGCCCACAGAGGCGGACCACTGTACCGCTTCCGGCGATCAGCCGATGTGCCCTCACTTGCTCCTCAACCCTCTACAGATCGGGATCCCCTCCGACTGTCCTGAAGCCCTACCGGGACTCCCACAGCGAACCAGAAACCCCTTAAATTGACACCGGGACCGGACCTACGGTGAACGTCTTTACTGGTAGTGGGAGCCGCTCGACTGAGCTAGCGCTGCGCCTTTTATATTCGCGTCGCCGCCGTGCCGCGCCTCCCGCCAGTCCTTGCTGGCGTCACTGCATGCGGCGCCCCGCGCCGCGGGCCGCGCTCCGCTGGCGCCTTGTCACGCCGTGCCTGCGTGGTGCTTGTGGTGTGGCTGGTGACGTGGTCAGCTACGTCACATTCCCCCCCTTCGTGTGAGGATTTTTTCCTGTGGGGAAAAAATCAGCATTACAGAAACGCCCGGAATGGTTGCCCTAACACTTTACTCCTTTACGCGTTTTCCCCGACTGTCTAATAACACGAACTTGCCTTTTAATCCTTTTCCTAGAACATTTTAGTTGGTTACTTTGTTATTAGCTTGTATTGTAGCTCTTTAGCTGTTTTATTTACACGATTGTAACCTGATAACCTCCCGACAATACAATTTACCGATAAATAAGCTGTCATCGACTTTTTTTTTTTTTTGCGTTCCGTTCTACGGCTACTTGTCGCCCCTAGTATCGATTACTAATTTAGTAACTAAAATAAAATCGTTCGTAAAAAAAATAAAGTTGTACCGAGAATTTATTTGTTCCGTTTTCTGTAAATATCATCTTTTATTTTTCTGTGTGGTATTCCTTTAAATCCTTTACGTGGCTTGTTATCAATCGCCTTCTTCGTGCCTGGTCACTTAACTTAAACATTACGGGTGACATTATCTCGACTATTCTATAGGGTCCTGAAAACTTTGGTGCTAGTTTCGCACAGAAGTCTCGACCCGCGTTTGAGAGTGGGAATTCTCTTTTCAGTACTAAATCCCCTAGGCGTGGTTCCCACTGTCTCCGGTGCTTGTCGTAATGTATTTTTTGTCTGTTCGATGCCGTGTTCTGATGTATTCGTGCTAGTTCATATACCTCCTCGATTCTTTGTCTTTCTTTTAGGGCTGGTGTAGGGAAATCGTTTCTATCTCCTGGCATTTTAAGTTCTCTTCCGAACAGCATGAAGGCCGGCGTATATTTCGTTGATTCTTGTCGTGATGTGTTAAGTGCGAAGTTAAACTCTGGCAAGAACTCGTCCCATTTTTTGTGGTTTTCAGATATGTAAGCTGTTATCATTGATTCTAACGTCTTGTTAACTCTCTCTGTGGGGTTACATTGTGCTGAATAGGGAGGTGTTAGTCTTTGTTCGATACCGTATTTCTTGAGTTCGTCCTGACACTGTTTACTGACGAATTGCCGGCCATTATCGGACAAAATTGTTCTAGGACATCCGTAGCGCATAAGAATGCATTCTTTCAGGGCTCTTATTATGGTCGTTGCGGTTGCTGTTCTCAGTGCTCTTACTTCGGTCCACTTTGTAAACTTGTCGTGGAATACTAATAGATAGTTGTACCCTTTCGATGACCTTGGGAGTGGTCCTATTAGATCCGTTGTTATTGTTTGCCATGGTTCTGTATCATTATTTACGTGCATTAAGCCTGCTGTTTTTGTTTGCTGTGGTTTATTTCGTTGACAAGTTTCGCAGTTTCTCACGTATTTTGCAACATCTCGGTACATTCCTGGCCAGTAGTACCGTTGAGCTATCTTATTTAAAGTTTTGGCTGTTCCCAGATGGCCCGCGTTAGGTGAATCGTGGTTCTCCTGGAGTATCTCTGTCTTTGAACTTTTCGGTATGCAAAGTTTCCATTCTGATTGCGGTTGTATCTTTACCCCGTATGACATACTTCCGATCTTCTTGTAGAGTTTTTTGTCTCTGATGCAGTAACTCGGATCTATATTTGGTGTTTCTTCGGTTTGTTTCTTTTTCCCTTCATACCAGTTATCCGTCGTGGTGTTCATATCTGTAGTACATACCGGGTTTCGCGATAACTCGTCTGCTACTTGGTTTTCTTTACCGCTTCTATACTGTATTTGGAAATCGTACTGTTGTAGTTGCAGTGCCCATCTAGCAAGTCTTCCCGAAGGGTTTTTAAGATTATTCAGCCATTTCAGTGCTTGGTGATCGGTCAGTACTGTGAAATGGTATCCCTCCACGAATGCTCTCATTTTCTCGATCGCCCATACCACCGCCAGACACTCCTTTTCCGACGTCGAATATCGTGTTTCCCGTGGTAGCAACGATCTACTCGCGTACATGATTACTTTTTCCTGTCCTTCATGTTCCTGTGTTAGTACGGCTCCTAGTCCGACGTCACTGGCGTCGGTCTGAATTGTGAACGGTTTCGTGAAGTCTGCTCTCGTTAGTACCGGGCTTCGAGTTAGTAGTTGTTTCATTGTGTTGATTGCCTTTTCCTGTTCTTTTCCCCATGCGAATTTTTGTTCTTTCTTCAGTAGTCGGACCAGTGGTTCCATTATTTCAGCGTATCCTGGTATGAACTTCCTGTACCAAGACGTCATTCCGATAAATCTTCTTAGTTCCTTTACCGTTGTTGGTGCCTTTAGTTGTGTTATTGCTTTAACCTTGTTCTCGTTCATTTTTATCCCTTCCCTTGTTACGACGTGTCCCAAGTACTCTACTTCGGCTTCACAGAACTCGCATTTCTCTCTATTGATGTTTAGTCGGGCCTCTCTTATTCTTTTGAAGATCTCTCTTAGGTGGTCTACGTGTTCTGTGAAGGTGTTGCTGCATACTATTATGTCGTCCAGATAAACGTAGGCGTTTGGTTCTAACTCTGGTCCGATGACCATGTCCAGTAGTCGTTGAAACGTTGCTCCACTAGAGTGCAGACCAAAAGGCATTACTCTGAATTGGTATAGTCCTCGTCCCGGGACTGTGAATGCTGTATAAGGTTTGCTTTCGTCTTCCAAAGCCACGTTCCAGTATCCATTCTTGAGATCCAGTTTCGAGAAGTAGTTAGCGTTTCTTAGTTTTTCTAAGGTATCATCTATTTGGGGTATCGGGTATGCGTCTTTCTCTGATATCTCGTTTATCCTCCTGAAATCAATACAGAATCTGTAGTCCCCATTCTCTTTCTTCGCTAGTACAATTGGTGAGCTGTATGGACTGCTTGACTTTTCTATCACCCTGTCTTCCAACATTTTTGTAATCTTTTCATCTATTATCTGTTGTAGTTTGGGATTTCTTGGATAATACTTTTGTTTCACCGGTACTGTATGTTTCATTTTTATTTTATGTTTCAGCCAAGTGTTTCCTTTTGCCGTTCTTTCGCATGCCTCAAATTCCTGCTGTAATATTTTCTTCAGTCTCTGTTCCTGGTCTTCTGTTAGGGTATCGGTTATGACTTCTGTTTCTCTTGATTTTGTTTCTTGTTTTACCTGTGGTTTTTCCCATGATAATTTGAGGCCGATTCTGTTTATTATATCCATCCCTATTATATTTATTGCGGAACCGGGGAGATAGCTTACTTGGTGCACAAAGCTTATCCCATTGATTTCTAATTCTAGAGCAAATGCTTTTGTGATACTTAATGTACTACCATCAGCTAGTGTGATACTGCGTTTACATATTAGTTCTTTGGCTGCTCCTCCTGTTAGGCAAAACAGATACGTTTCTTGGTTAATATACGAATTAGTTGATCCCGTATCTATTAGTGCTTTGAAAGTCTTGTTTCTTACCTTCATGTCGACGTAGTGTCTATTGTCTTTCCTTTCATCCTCTCCTGAGGTGTTGGCGTATTCATTTCTCCTGATTCCTTCTAGGTTCCTCCCTGATTCACAACAATTTCGCGACAACTTGCCTATTACTCCACATTGCCTGCAGAAAATAGCTCTTCTTCCCCTACATTCCTTCGATTGATGGCCGTATTTTCCACAGTTCCAGCAGCATCGTATCGTCTCGTATGTCGGGGTTATCTTGCGACCTGTTTCTGGCATGTTTCGTGTCTGGTCTAGCCACCTTGAGTTTGCTATTGGTGAGTATTGACGTCCTGTTATAGCCGTATGGTAGTTGTTGCGTTCCTGCTGTATTTTCTCGTACTCATTCGCTAGGGTGATCAGGTCCCGAATGTTCTTGACGTCTTGTCTCTTAGCATAGCACTTGTAGTCTGGATGCATGTTTTGGTATATTCGTTCTAACTTCTCTACCTCGTTCATTTTTCCGTGTCTTCGGATAAGTGTTTGCAGGTCTATCAGATAGTTAATGAAACGCTCTGAGTACCCCTGTTTTCGTGAAATAATTCTTTCAAGTAGCTCTGTTTCGAAATTTCTTGGGAAGTAATATTCTTTGAATTCTTCTGTAAATTCTGCAAAGGATTTCCACTGTGAGCTGTTGTTTCTATGCCATAGGAGCGCTTTCCCTTTGAGAACTTTTGGCAATACGGCTAGTGCTGCATCAGGCTTCGTATCATTTATTTTTATTAGTTCTTCCAACCTTTCCAGGAATTCAACTGGATCTTCCCCGATGTCGAACACCAGATCCATGTTGGTGAGCATGGTGATCGAGGTTTTCTCCATGTTTGTCATGGCTTCAGCAAGTTCTTCTGTATCTTCTTCTATGACAGTTTCGTTCGGTTGTACTTGTTCTTCCCGCCTTATCTCTTCCACTACTGCTTTTCTGATGGTGTCTACTGTTTGCCCGTCTGTCGTTATGCCTTTTTCTCTTGCTACTCTGGTCAGTTCGTCCTTCTTCAGGGCGTAAATCCAGGAAGTTGGCATTTGTTTCCCTCGCAACTTCAGGTTCTGTTTATTTAGATATGCAAGTCTTTCATTAATTTCTTAGCGATTATTTTTATTTTGCTGGGGTTCGCCCTCGATGACTTCCCTGACTACACTGTTAAGTTCTCTGACTGACTCCGACTTTTATAGGTTTATAAATAGGTAATTATGTTTGTCTATCGTAACACTGTATTTTAATTATCTACTTCACACGCTTCTGACTTTAGTATACTCGTCGTTTCGTCACTTGTGTGAGTATGGTCCCTAGGATATATGGGTTTTAAACGTTGGGCGCCATTGTAACACTAACCTCTTGAGGTGCTCTGCCTGAGGGGCTAGGTTTATGCGCGACCCGGTGAAATACTACCCGGGTTGGCGCTTTCAAGGATGCCTATGGGGACTACTCACAAATGACTACGCTTGGATTCCAAAAACCGACACCATTTAATATACACAGACCTAATATTTACATAACTAATCCTACACACTCAAATTGTCTCTCACTTAACCTACCACTGGTTTTAACCATTGTCCCTGTATTATCACTGTCTTTGTTACACACCGACACTCACACAACTTAACTACTGATGGACACTAGGGGCGACTTGCTCACTATTATTAACTGCTGTACTTATTCCCGGTGAGAGGTACCTACGACTCTCAATGATCCTGGAGTGGCCGATATCGGGATCCCCAACATACCGCTCTCAGGATTCCCTATTATCTGGGGTGGCCACCATCGGGAACCCCAACGTGCCAGCACCCAGAGGCTAAGGTGGGCACACGAGATGTCCTAGGCCGGCTAATATCGGCGAACCAACATGCCATGCCCTAGGACATCTCGTGAGTGGCATCGGCTAACCTCGGATGGGCCCACAGAGGCGGACCACTGTACCGCTTCCGGCGATCAGCCGATGTGCCCTCACTTGCTCCTCAACCCTCTACAGATCGGGATCCCCTCCGACTGTCCTGAAGCCCTACCGGGACTCCCACAGCGAACCAGAAACCCCTTAAATTGACACCGGGACCGGACCTACGGTGAACGTCTTTACTGGTAGTGGGAGCCGCTCGACTGAGCTAGCGCTGCGCTTTTTATATTCGCGTCGCCGCCGTGCCGCGCCTCCCGCCAGTCCTTGCTGGCGTCACTGCATGCGGCGCCCCGCGCCGCGGGCCGCGCTCCGCTGGCGCCTTGTCACGCCGTGCCTGCGTGGTGCTTGTGGTGTGGCTGGTGACGTGGTCAGCTACGTCACAAAATTGAAAAAAATTGCAAAGACAGACAAAACCTTGTAGTTTAGGGTTCCGTAATCAACAGGGAACACATTTTCACCATGTCCATCTATCTCTCTGCGACTTAGAATAGAGAGTACGTACTAGAAAGCTGAAATTGGGCATAAATATACATATTTATCACGCTGGTTTTTTTGTCAAAAGTGTAAGAAACCATTGGTAACTTTTACTAATACCTTTAATAAAATTGATAGCATAAAAAAACGATTCCTCTGCAATACTCCAAAAATGCTTCACTGACGACCTCTGTGGCGTAGCGGTAGCGCATCTGCCTACCATGCAAGAGGTTCCGGGTTCGAACTCCGGCTGGGTACAAAAAAAAACCCACGTCTTGGATGTTTACATGTTTAGGATGTCGTTGTTTTTGGTTCCCACGACACAGGGTATCCTAGTGTGGGGCCAGAAGTATTGTATTTGCCTGTATGTAAATGGTATGTTATGTTACTGTAAAAACCTGTGGAGATTTTACCAGAAACAAAATACGTTTTTCTTGTTTTTTCGTGGCTACGATCACAGATTAAATAAAAACACTTTAAGTAAATAAGGCTGTTAATATTTTAATACAGAAACCCTGAGGCCTGATTTGCCTTGAAGCGAAATATTTAATACATTTTCCACCAGAAATAGGTACAAGCACCCAAATTAGGGCTTTAATGATGTAACAAGATCCTTAGGGTTATATCAGATATAATACTTGCTAATTTGACTAAACTCAAGTGCGTAAAGTTTAAAGTTATATTACACGACCCCCCGCCAGTAAGAAGTTATACGTACATACAAAGTATGTACTACCAAATTGTTAGCCTAGGTTTTAAAGGAACTTATTTAGTATACGAAAAAGAAGCGCTCGTAGCCTAGTGGAACCGAGTGATTGGGATCAATGACTTGAGTTAAGCAACAACAGGCGCAAACAGGTGCTAGATGGGTGCCCGTCCCGTGACTATCGCTAGTGGAATTATTGCCGAGCGCTTCCGTGCTTCGCAAGGCACGTTCAGCCGTTGGTGCCGGCTATCATGTAACGGCAGTCTTAAGCCATGTCAGAGGCCTTATGGGCGGCTTGATATCTTCTGACAGTACGGCCCGCCACTGTCTTACAATCCTCCACCAACCCGGACTTGGCCCCCGTGGTGGAGTAGGGCCTAACCTTCCTGCGCTGCAGGAAAGGTCCCGTGCCCCAGCAGTGGGGACACACAAGGGTTTATATCAACAATAAAAAGAACGCAAACTGAAAGGTCACGGCGTGTCACTGCTGCTATAAATGGCAACGGAATCAGCAGTATGCTGATGGACAAGCCTTCAGCGCTTCAGAGCCAGGTGTGGAAATACTCCTAGACTGAGGTTATTTTTCTCAACATCACAAACCCAAATTATACCCGCGGGTGTCGTAAAAGGCGACTAAGGGCCGATTCGACCAAACGCGAGTAACTTTTTACTCGAGAGTAAATCATTACTTATTCTAGAGTAAGCTGATTTTGCATTTCACCAATCACTAATTTAAGAATAAGGTGCTACACGCGAGTAAAGATTTATACGGCCAATTTTGACGGAGTTAAACACTATACTGGGAATAAAAAATGTAAATATTTTTAATTAGTTGTTTCTTTTTTCATTTTTTTATTTTCAACTACTGTGAAATGCTTTTCCACTATTTCTGTGAGCAGTAGCTTTTCGGAAGGAAGCCAGTTTTCGTTTATGCTCACACATGCTATTTAAAATTTTCTTGATACAAGGTAAAGCGCACCTTCTCCACGTCACCTGTTGGTTGGCTAGAATAAAATACTATTTAGTATTAAGCCCGCCAATTGTACAATCATTACAGGTACAATAAAGAATTTAATAATAATAATAATAATAATAAAGAGAAAGTCACCACGAAACGAAAATACAATGCAAACAAAAGAACAGAACTATTTGCCAAACATTACGCTATTACCCACAGATTACAAAAATAACCCTACAAAATTAAATGTATCGACTTTCAATACAAGATAGAAGGAACAATGTTGCATACATTTTGGTCGGTTTATACATTCGTTCATCATTTACTCTCGGTTTTGTTAAACTACAGTTTAACAAAACCGAGGATAATCTACTCCCCGAGTATGTTGAAAAAACGTAAATGAAGTTATCGAAGAGTAAATTCAAGGAGTAAAATTATTCCCGTAATAGATCGTGCAACTGCAAGTTTGGTCGAATCGGCCCTAAGGGACCCAAACTGGGGGGTGGCCAGCAGCGCCCCCCGCAGTACAGTTCCACCGAACTGCGATCATTATGGGCATTACCCCCCCCCCCCCCAATGATGGCACAGCCTTGTGCAATGGCACTCATTAGGGGCAGCACAAGCAAAACAACGCGCTAACTGTGAAGGAAAACAACGTGAGGAAACCCGTGTTTCTGAAGTGTTGAAATACATCAGCGCTTGAAAGTGCCAATCCATGGTGGGCACGCGTGGCGATAAAGCCCATTCACTCTATCCCTCTGAGATAAGGCCTGTAACGTGCCCTGAAGTGTGACGTTTAAAGGCTGCGTAAAAAAAGAAAATGCACACAGACAGATAAAGGCTAAAAGAAAAAGTTAAAGAGTGCCTATTAAAACTTGATTACGAAAAGACTACGTTTGGAGTTTTTTTGTCCATTTTTTCTCCCAAATGATCTAGATTTTAAAATGGACACCTAGTTTGAACTGTAACATTCATTAAGCCGCAGTATCTGCGCTACTTTGAATAGAACCTTTTCATTTCACCTTTTCATTACGATGTAACTGAGATGCTGTCGATAAGATAAACTCACACTCACGCATTTACACACTAACGCGTAACGCACACACAAACACACACACCTACACACACACAATCAGTCACCTACGTAAACAAACACATGCACTTTTTCCTGTTTATTTTTTTACGTACCTAATATTAAGATAAGTCACTGCATTTCATAAATTTTAGTGATAAAAGGCCGTCCACTGTTAAATCAGTCATAGTAAATAAGACTGTATAGCCAATATTATAGAGACCTGTTTTGACAAAATACTGTTTCTATAGATAGGTACCGTTTTTTGCCAAAACATGCTCGTGATTTTTATGCCAAATAACTGTAGATGCAGTGTTTTGTCATAACAACTTTAAAACCTTTTCCTATTTGTCAAGAAAAAAAGCGGGTATTCAGTGCAAAAATTCTAGTTTTCAATTTGAGTCTAAATACAAAAAATATAAATTAACTAGTTACGGCATAATTATGTGCACTATTATTTACCACATGTAAATTTTTTAAAGTAATCTGTTTTAATTTGACGTATCTATGCGGAATTTTCTTAACGAAATGTTTTTGGCGTTTTCTGGAAAATGCCTGTTTTTAAATTACAGTGTCTTGTCACGACACGGCAGGTTGTACAGAGGATCTCTGGCTCCCCTAGTACAGATCATTCTAGCTTGGGAGACAGAAGACTCACCAACTTAGTTCCTTGTCAGCCATCTGCTCACTCCTACTTTGTGTATATTTAAGCTGATTGATTGTATGTGGCTATCAATAAAAATTTATTATTTACAAGCTGACCCTGCAAACTTCGTACCGCCTAGCAGTCGATTCTTTATTTTTTTCCCCTCCGTAAGAACCATCCTCGTAGTTCAAGGAATATTCTAAAAAAAGAATTGGCGAAATCGGTTCTGCTGCTCTCGAGATTTGCGCTTACCAACACATTCAGTGATTAATTTTTATATTATAGATAATTATTATTAAAGGCTATTTATTCAATTTAATAGGTAAAAATTCGAGATGCATTTCAGAAGCCAACAAACATCTTCTACTCACACCAACTAGCCCCTATCTACTCGCGAACTACACAACTTACGACCATTGTCTTTCCACTATGCCCCGTCTTGTTAGGAAGGCAGTTTAGTGAACTAAAGTTGTCCGAAAACTTTCGCTTTGCCTCGAGGAGTATCTCGTGCGAAGTTCTAGTGTGATGCAGACTACGGTTCATTGCTCCTTTTTGTTTTTAGTTGCTTCTGGGGTTCCAACGTTCATGCTTGGGGTGACTGAAAGCTATGAAAGGTGCCTCCCCGAACGATGTATTCACTGGGCCTGTGCTACGTCTGACGCACTCTGGGCAACAATCAGCGATAACAACCCTTGTATAAAATTTTCGTAAGCACAACACAATGTAGACTTTGAAGGCGCGCAGTGCGTTTGCCCGCAGTGTGCGACGAGCAACCGACGGCGCGAGCTCCGTCTCTGCTCACCATGATTAAGCTCTGCGAATCGGAGCGAAACCTGGTCGGACTCTTCCGATATAACAACACCTGTAAGTAGATCCGGACTAAATGTCTACAACCCTTGTATAGTCTGTAAGCTTTTAGAATATACCTCGGAATCGGATATATTCGTGTAATAGAAATATTGGAACTAATATGAAACTTAATTTCGAAATCAGAACTCGATCATCAGTACGAGAACCGGAGAACATTGGCGAAAACCGAAGCCTACTCTAGAAACCGAGGTATATTCTTAAAGCGAGGTATATTCTAAAACACACTATATGCCCCCACTGCTGGGGCACGGGTCGCTTCCTGCATCGCAGGAAGGTAAGGCCATACTCCTCCACGGGGGCCAAGTCCAGGTTGGTGGAGGATTGTAAGACAGTGGCGGGCCTTACTGTCAGAAGTTATCAAGCTGCCCATAAGGCCTCTGACATGGCTTACCGACTGTCATTACATGACAGCTGGCACCAACGGCTTAGCGTGCCTTGCGAAGCGCAGAAACGCTCGGAAAAATGCCATGAGTGGTAGTTACAGTACCGTCATCCATCCTGCATCTGACCGCGCTTGTTGTTGCTTAACTCAAGCGATTGTTTCCAATCTAGGCCACGAGCGCTTCGTAATCTGTATGACAAGTTTCATGTAACTCCGTACAGGCGTTATTGCGCGATTGAATAGCAGACATCCAAACATCTTTACAAACTTTCACATTTAAGTATTAGTAGGAAGGTGAAATGTGGCCTGGTTTTGGCTGCAACATAGCGTGTGTTACGAAAACGCGAGTGTGAAAACATTCGACCCGCCTAGGGACCATGCGTCGTAAATTTTCACTAATTATAACCTGAAACCCACACCCTCACTTTTGCTTATCAACTATTGGTGCCCTACGCCCCCGTACAACTGGTTCTAGTGCTGTGATCACCAGAAACTTATTTCACACTTTTATTTACGCTTAAACAGGCGACCTGCTCTCTCATACCGTTAATTTTGGTGCAGAGTTCACCAGAGACGGGTTTCTGTTGCCAGGTCAACCCTTAATAAATGCATCATTTGGCGGACTGTGGTGGCTAGGCTAAGCGGCAAGCAAACACGTTTCTTTGCTCGATACTAGCACGTATGGCGTAAGCGGTAAGGGTTATGTTGCCGTAATAGGGTACAGTCGAGTGTACGTGAGAGGGTTCGCGGGTGAGAGTACTGTAGAGTTAGGTCAGACCATTTCGTTATAATTAGTGGAAATATTATATTATTTTCGGTAGCGCACCTGACTTCGGATGTTATATTTGATAATTGGACGGCCTCTGTGGCGCAGCGGTAGCCACTGCCTACCATGCAAGCGGTCCCGGGTCCGATCCCCGGCTGGGAACAAAAAAAAACCCCAGGTCTTGGATGTTTACATGTTTGTGAAGTCGTTGTTTCTGGTTCCTACGTCACAGGGTAACCAAGTGTGGGGCCAGAAGCAGTGTTGTTATGTTGTATGCTTTTGTGGTTTTAAGAAAAAAACGCTTTCTTAAAACACTCACTAAAATAGTCTGTGGATAACATTTCAAAAGGAAAAGACCTAGCCACAGATTAAATAATTTTTTTGCACGTAATAAACCTCTAATAATAATTAATTGGTGGAGGCTTGCAAGACTAGCGGCGGGTCTCACTGCCAGAAGTTTTCAAGCTGCCCTAAGGCCTCTGGCATGGCTTAACGTTTGCCATTATATGACAGCTGGCAGCAACGGCTGAACGAGCCTCACCAAGAACGAACGCGCTTGAAAAAAAATTCACTAACGGTAGTCAAGGGTTGGGTCATACATCCTGCACCTGACCGCGCCTGTTGTTGCTTGAAACAAGTGATTGATTCCAATCACTGGGTTCGACTAGGCCACGAGCGCTTCCGCAGCGCTGAGCGCGAAAAGGAAATAAAATCGAATGAATTCGACCATTGTATTCCTCATTATTGCTAGTGGCTTTACCTGTCAGTGAAATTCAAAGCGTCTTCTCAAAACTAAAACTTTTTGCTGAACTGAAAACCCCAATGAATATTCAAAGCTCTCTTTGAACACGTTCTGATTCTTGATAGCTTTATCTAAAATTCAAGCGTATTACTTCATATTTCCTTTGACTTACATCAGTATTTTTTAAATAATTAATGGTCATATTTATAAAAACTCACTCCTACAAATTTTATTTTATATTCATATTCTTTACTAGCTGGTAAAGAGCAATTCGAGTCCCGGCAGGGGTGCAGTTTTTAGCCTCTAAATAGGTTTTTAGAGTATTTGCTGGTTGTACTACAAATAATATATAAACTTATATAATAAAAACTAGCTTTTGCCCGCGACTCCGTCCGCGTGGACATTTTTTGCAACCCCGTTCAGTCCCTTAAGGGTTATATTTAGAAAAACGGCGAAACACGTGTTTAACCAACTGTGTTGAAGAGTATTTATTTTAAGTCTCAAGAAAATTAGACAACATTCTTTATACCTCCCATACAAATTTTGGCAACCCTTTTCGCCCCCTTAGGGGTTGAATTTCAAGAAATCCGATCTTATTCCTTGTCTACATTATATATAGACTCACTGTGCAAAATTTCAGCTTCCTAGGTCCAACGGCTTGACCTGGGCGTTTATGAGTGAATCAGTCAGTCAGGACTTTGAATTTTATATATATAGATGTGCTTGTGTGGTGAATCTGTTTCGGATTCCTAAACGCAAGGAGGACAACTCAAGGGGCCCCTTCGTTGTGCAAGTTCTGTGTGCTGGCACCTAAGGTACGACTTCTATATTTATTTTATTATATATATGTATTAATCTTAATAAATAAATAAGGTATTTAAATATAACTTTTCATCAAACTTTCCCTAAATAGATAGAATGATGGTAGAATGGTAAAAGCCAACTACATAAAAAGTTATCAAAGCTTTAGCTATAAAGGTTTTGGTATTTTCATGTCTAGATCGCTGACATTATAATGGTTCTTCGGCGTGTTTCCCTTTGCGTAGTAAAGTAATGTTTCCTTTTCATAAGTTTATAAGTATTAACTTGGTTAAAAAGTACAACGTATGCTCAAACAAGGGCAGAGTAAGCAAGCATTTTTCAAAAGAAAACTCATTCAATTACAGAGAAGAATTCACGGATTGTATTTAATTAAAAAGTTTTATTTCTTTCGTCTCCGCCGGGGGATTTAAGTGCTCGATGCATACTTTCTGCCGATTCTATTATCGAGACGCAAATGCCTTTTCAGCGCTGAATATTGTGAGATCAGCGGATGAGCTTTGGACGTAAAAATTCACAACCAAAACCGATTTCAAAGCACTGTAGTGCTTTAACATATTTTAAACTTTCGCGACTTGTACACATCGTTCTTTCGTTCGTTATCAACCCTTGTATGTCCCTACTGCTGGGGCACGGGTCTCTTCCTGCATCGCAGGAAGGTTAGGCCATACTCCACCACGGGGGCCAAGTCCGGGTTGGTGGAGGATTGTAAGACAGTCCGGACGGTGTCACACGAGGCGGCATGCGCTCTGGCTGGCACGGTGCCATGGGACCTCGATGCCCACTTGCTGGTGTTGGTGTACTGGCGGCGCGTGGATGCACGCCACCGAGGTGTCTTCCCACCACCCGAGGTGGAGCAGCAGTGGAGGAGGGATGCACGTCGCAATCTCCTGTGCCAATGGCAAAGGCGGCTCCAGGAGCCGAAGGCGGGCCTGCGGACCGTGGAGGCGGTTCGTCCTCTTCTAAAGAAGTGGGTGGACCGTAGACACGGCTCGCTCACCTTCCGGCTGGTGCAGATCCTCACAGGACACGGGTGTTTCGGGAGATATCTGTGCCGCATAGCCGGAAGAGAGACGACTGCGGCGTGTCATCACTGCAATAGTGATGAAGACACGTCGCAGCACACCCTGGAGGTCTGCCCGGCTTGGGCGCAGGAGAGAGCGACGCTGCAACAGGCGGTAGGCTGCAACATCTCGTTGCCAGCCCTAATAGGTGCAATGCTACAGGGAGAGTCCTCGTGGCAGGCAGTGGTGTCCTTCTGCGAAAACGTAATTTTGCGGAAGGAGGCGGTGGAGAGGCTGAGAGAAGACGACCCTTCGTCTCAGCCGATCCGTCGCAGGAGGACGGGACGGAGAAGGAGAGCGTATGCTCACCTCCTTCCGGCCCCGTGAGGAAATAGCGGATTGGGGTATCCGGCCTCACGAAGCGGAGCGGAGTGCTACGTGTTTCTAGCATTCCGCTCATACCTGGAGGAAAATGGGCAATGGAGGGGTCCACCAGGACTGACGCTGGCGGAGTTGCGGAAGATTGCGAGGGCGTTCCCGCGACTCCGTCGTACGGCGTGAGAAGGAACACCATGGGGTTTTAGCCGGTAAGAGTCCGGCATAACCCTGTCGCCATCTCCAGCGACAGGGTATCCATGAGGATTTCCCCATGAAAAAAAAAAAGGATTGTAAGACAGTGGCGGGCCTTACTGTCAGACTTGTACACATAGTTAGAATATTTTATCGTCCGAGATTGTCAGTGTAGTGTGTCGCAACCCTAATAGTGCTTTGTGATGGCTGATTGAGGGTAGTCTAAAACCTCATCAGCCGAAGATGCTAACGGGTGCCAGCCATCAGTCTACTCGTGACCACGATGACTGTAACGTCGTCGAAACGTCGAAGTAAAATAGCAATAAATTACTACGCGATTAGACCGCCATGTTACGTATCGCGAGATAGAGGCTATTCTGGGCATATGTATGACGAGCATTCACAGGATATTACATGAACATTTGTCTGTAAAAAAAATTTGTTCGCGTTGGATCCCGCACAACTTAACTCAGGATCAAAAAGATGCTCGCGTCGAATGGTGCAAGAAAACCTTAAAAAAATTCAACGGAGGCGACTCAAAATCTGTTTATAATATCTACACAGGTGACGAATCCTGGATCTATGCGTACGATCCCGAAATTAGACAACAATCAACAGTATTTCAAAATGAGCCGAACCCTACGAAAGTGGCTCGTGCAAAAAGCACTGTAAAGCAAATGGTGGCCTGCTTTTTTGGTATTAATGGCCATGTGGCTACAATACCACTGGAGAATCGCAGAACGGATAATTCGGAGTGGTACACGACCATTTGTTTTCCGGAAGTATTTGAAGAAATACGCCAAAACAACCAGCGACGCAGAATCATACTTCACCATGACAATGCCAGCTGTCATACATCTCAGGAAACAACTACATTTTTGGATGGTCAAAAAATAGAATTGATGAGTCATCCACCGTACAGCCCTGATTTGGCTCCCAATGATTTCTATTTATTCCCAAATGTAAAGAATAAATTACGTGGTCAACGATTTTCGACCCGTGAAGATGCCGTAGATGCGTTCAAACAGCACGTTTTGGAGATACCTCAATCAGAGTGGAAAAAGTGTTTTACAAATTGAATGAAAGAAGAAAGAAATACATTTATTTATTGCCACACAGACCATAAATACAAATCGTAGAATAGAGACAAATAAAAAAAAAAGTAATAAAAACAAACAAATACGACAGAACACAGCAAGCGGATACGGGCCATGTCCCGGCGGTAAAACGGCCTCAGGCTCAGTACTTGCTGCAGGTTTTTTGCCCACAGCACTGATTTTCAGCAAGGGCCTGGTGACAGTGGCTCACGGAAAGTCGCATCGAGACCCACGACGTACGATACGATACGATACGATACGATACGATACGATACGATACGATACGATACGATACGAACCGATACGATACGATACGCATCCCTTCCTGCATCGCGGAAAGATTAGGATTAGGGGGGGCCCCTTGGTGGAGTATGGCCTAATCCTTTCGCGGTCCAGGTTGGTGGAGGATTGTAATACAGTGGCGGGCATTACTGTCAGAAGTTACAAAGCCGCCCATGAGACCTCAGATATGGCTAAACGACTGCCATTACATGACAGCTGGCACCAGCGGCTTAACGTGCCTTGCGAAGCGCGGAAACGCTAGGAAAAGTGCCACTAGCGATAGTTACGTGACGGTCATCCATTCTGCACCTGACCGCGCCTGTTGTTGCTCAATTCAAGTGATTGATTGCATTCACTCGGTTCGACTAGTCTATGAGGGCTTCCCTTGACCTACGTATATTGACTGCTTATGTATTAAAACGGTAAATAAAAAAAGCAATCACAAAACTCCCAGACTAAGGACAAAACTTGCGCAAAACGTGACAGAAACACAACGAATCAGAATTAAAGCGCTGAAAATATCTGAAGTCGAAACAAAGATTTGTTCCATGAATACAATTCTCCTCATTCCCTTGACAATTTTCTTTGCATATTGTTTCAGCGAAAGTAAACTTTTAGCCCGCTGGGATTTGTACGTTAAATATTAACTTTTATTGGCGGCTAGTAATAAAGATTTTTTTTTTTATACGCAACTAGTTGCTAACAAGGAATTTTTCAAAAACACTAGTTGCAGTAGAAGAATCCATTTTCTTCTTACGCAACCATGTAGTAATGTGGTCCGCGTCTTATACAATAATATAACAAACACTGATCTACCTATAAGTTTATTTAAAAATAACTCTGGCCTGGAATTCTAGAAATAGGATTCATATACGGATTGACCGCAAATATTGTCAATTAAAAGAATAAAAACTTCCTATTACTTCTGTCGCAACCAGTTGCCAAGAAAGAATATAAAATCCTTGTACACAACTGGTTGAGAAACTCAGTTGCCATGGCGGATAAAGTATTCTTTGTTGGCAACTAGTTGCAAATAAAGAGAAAAAAATCTTTATTCGCAACTAGTTGCCGACAAAGAATAAAAATTCCTTTTTCTCAACCGGTTGTGAAATTTAGTTGCCATGACGGCCGAAAGGGAATTCTCTGTACAAAGACACATATGGAGTCTGATAAGAGAATATCCAATCACATAGCATACGAGCGACTTCAGTATGTTTGAATCATCGTCATCAACCCCTTATGTCCCTACGGGTCTCTTACCTGAGGAAGGTATAGGCCATACTCCATCACGGGGGCCAAGTCCGGATTGGTGGAGGCTTGCAAGACTAGTGGTAGGTCTTACGGTTAGAAATTTTCAAGCCGCCCCAAGGCCTCTGACTTGGCTTAACAGCTGCCATCTATCGATGGCAGCCGGCACCAACTGCTTAACGTGCCCTGCGAAGCACAGAATCGCTCGGAAAAATGCCACTAGCGTTAGTCATAGATGGTTTACCCATCCATGCACTGAACGCGCCCTATGTTGCTTAGCCGTCGTGATCATTTAAGATCAGGCAGGCGGGGCTATGAGCGAGGTTTACATGTTGGAACAGATTTGTCAAGACAATGACAAGTTAAAAACTGTGCTATTACAATAAGTGAAGAATTAGAATTCATATTTGATTCCGTTCGTTGAAAGCGGTTCGATTGTCTTATGAACATTCGGTTCCAATAATAATAATAAGAAGAGCTCGTGGCCTAGTGGATCCGTGTGATTGGAATCAATCACTTGAGTTAAGCAACAACAGGCGCGGTCAAGTGCTAGACGGGTGACCATCCAGTGACTACCGCTAGTGGCATTTTTTCCAAGCCCTTCCATGCTTTCCAATGCACGCTAAGCCGTTGGTGCCTGCTGCCTTGTAATGGCAGTCGTTAAGCCATGTCAGAGGCCTAATGGGCGGCTTGATAACTTCTGACAGTACAACCCGCCACTGTCTTACAATCCTCCATCAACCCGCACTTGGCCCCCGTGTTGGACTATGGCCTAACCTTCCTGCGATGGAAGAGACCCGTGAACTAGGAGCGGGGACATACATAGAGTTGGTATCAAAACGCGCGGCAGATAGTTCGATGACTTCACGAGACGACAAAACAAATGAAACAGAACTTCAACGGCTGAATCCAGTTCATCCGAAGCAAAGTTGCGCGAAGTAAAACCTACTTATGCTAAAGCCAATACATTATTCATCGCCTTGTAGATGTGAAAGTTACAAGGAGCGTGGAAATCGCAAAGCTCGAAGCAGAATCGGCAACTAACCAATTTCTAATTTTGAATCGGAACTTCGCTTTACGCGTGCGTGCAGGCGACTGATGAATTTTTATTTTCATTTTATTTTATTATGAATGTTGATGAAGTGTGAGAGATAAGATAAGAATATTCTTTATTGTACACTGGAAAAACAACAAATACAAAACAATTGCAAATATACATAGTACAATGGCGGCCTTATTGCTAAAAGCAATTTCTTCCAGACAACCATTTTGAGAGGTTAGTTGGGATCGTGGAGGAAAACCCTGGTCTCTGTCTACCTCTTTGGGATACAGGCATGAGATCATGTTATGCCACTTTGCGGTCAAAAACCAATCAAATTGTTGGTTCTCGAAAAAACTCAAAGTGATGAAATCTGATAAAGTTACAGTGTAAAAAATATGTACCCTTCTAAAAAGTATAAAAGTAAAAGTATATTTTTAGTGCAATTCAAGTTTAATCGATATCAACCCTTGCATGTCCCCACTGCTGGGGCACGGGTCTCTTTTTGAATCGCAGGTGATGATGATGATTGGCCTTTTTGCATCTACGTAATGAGATGATTTATACAGCAGGTAAGTTACGCCATACTCCACGCCAAGTCCGGGTTTGTGGAGGATTGTAAGACAGTGGCGGGCCTTACTATCAGATGTTATCACGCCGCTCCTAAGGCCTCTGACATAGCTTAACGACTGCCATTACATGGCAGACGGCACCAACGGCTTAACATGCCTTGCGAAGTACGGAAGCGCTCAGAAAAAATGCAACTAGCGGTAGTCAAGGGACGGCTAACCATCCTACACCTGTTCGCGCCTGTTGTTGCTTAACTCAAGTGATTGATTCCAAACACTCGGTTTGACTAGGCCCCGAGCGCTTCTTTATGGAGTGTTTTAAGGGTTCTGTGTTAAATTAGGCCAGTAAGATGTGAAACTATACATGTGACAATTTGGAAACAACAATGATATAAAACGACCATGTAGGTAATAAACTAGAAAAAATTATTAAAATATCACTTGCGTGCACATAGGTAGACATAGGTAGCATAAGTTTATTTAGTTAAGTATTAGTTGAGTTACACGGGCTGCGCTGAAAATCAGCGCTGGTTTTAGGATAAATCTATCCAACAGCTTTTGCTGAGCGTATGTCCGATTGTCATGCATTCCTACTGACAGAATCTAGTAAACACCACTTGTTTTTTTTTATTATTTATAGCCAAGTTCTGTCTAGATAGGTATGTACCTTAGGTAATGTAAACATTACTGGTCCCAACACTTATGTTTGGTAGCGAAACTTGGGTGTGGCAAAAGAAGCAAGAAAGTAGAATTAATGCAGTAGAAATGAGGTCCTTGAGTGTATATAGTGTAGTGTTACTTTGAAAGACAGGATACGCAATAGTATGATTAGAGAACGTTGTGGACTGAAAGAGGATGTAGTGACTAGAATTGACAAAGGAATGTTGCGTTGGTTTGGACATGTGGAGAGGATGAAGGAAGAAAAATTGAAGAAACGAATATATATTGCGAATGTGAGTGGAAGGGTTCGTAAGGGTCGTCGCAGGCGGACATAAATCGACCAGATAGGGGATGTATTAGCAAAAGAAAAGAAAAAAATTACCCGGAACCAGCGTGCGAGCATGCAACGACTTATGAACGTTGATGAAGCGAAGGTGATCTGTCAGGATCGTGGCAAGTGGCAGTCCATGGTCTCTGCCTACCCCTCTGCGATACAGGCGTGAGGTTGGCACACTATTTTAAATGTATGTGAACCTATATTCAGGTTTTTTTCCCGATGTTTTCCCATCCGTGATACAATTTATGTGCATGGACCAAACACGTAAAACCTTCTCACAATATGTGCTGAAAATCCAGGTAGCATTACAGCGTACTCCACATAATCTAAATGTCCTACTTGAAAGACGTAAGGGTGGGATATTACGCGAAAAAGTGCAAGTAAGTGAAAAAATATCACCCTGTAGGCCAGGGGTGGCAAACCTTTGCCAATCGACGGGCCATGAAATGTTTAGATGAATTTTTAAAAACCTATTTAGAGGCTAAAAATTTCACCCATGCCGGGTTTCGAACCCGCAACCTCTGGCTATCCGTGCCAGCGCTGTACCAATTGAGCCCATGGGCGACTCACGGCATCAGTGAAATTTCGAACCAGTGAAATCAGTGAAATCGAAGGGCTTGCACATCTAAGTTTTGCCGTATACAATTGGCGGTCTTATCGCTAAACGCGATGTTCAATGCAGCGATCATCTGTTTAGGGTTCCGCGGTCAATAAGGAACTCCTATAGTTTCTCTATCTCAGTCTATCTGTCCGAGGCCTACTACCGAGAGACTATTGGTACTAGAATGCTGAAATTTGGCATAGATATACTTTAACCACTAAGATAATAAATAATTATATGTGTAAGTATATAATTAATGTGTAAGGTTTTCTTTTCCTTTTTTTTTTTGCACGCCTGCCAAGTTTTCGTTGTACCTCCTGCGGTTGACTGGTAGAAAATGCTTATGGCATTAAGTTCGCCGCATTGTACAATTTATGGTGCAATAAAGTGTTAATAATAATAAAATATACGTAAGTATATGTATTTGCACAGACAACCCGTATCTATTTCTCCTCGGCAAATTCTCCAATTTGAGGTTGCCTGGAAGAAATTGCTATTAGCAATAAGGCCGCCAATTGTATTTGATCTTTTGTATCTGCCGTTTCTGTAACTATTTTTCCGGTATAAAATAATGAATATTCTTATCTTATCTTATAAAGTGGTGGTGCTTAAGTTCTGTCTTTTTTAATTTATGGTGTGGATAGTTAGGGCCACTCGCGCGAACACGACGGCTGATTGAGATCTTTTTTCTTAAAATCTGACCATTGGTTAAGGAGTTCTGAAGAATCACAGATTCGGACATACTTATATACATATATACATACGTAGTACATACATACATACATACATACATACATACATACATACATACATACATACATACATACATACATACATACATACATACATACATACATACATACATACATACATACATACATACATACACGAGCCAAACACATTACCCTCCTTTTGGACTCCGCGCCGACCCTGCTACAGGCAGTAGACAGTTTAGCATAAAGTACTTCTACCATCTTAACATACTGGCATTAAATTTTCAGCCCGCCCTGTATGAAGGCCTTGGAAAATGTGCCAACTTAATCCATTCCGAGCCATTATCCACTCTAACCCCAGGCCGTTAACGCTCAAATTCCCTCGCAGCCTCCGGTCTAAACAAGTTCAACACCAGGGGTCCTCAATCTTTTTTTTTGCGTGCGACTCCATTGCGCTAATGTTGGATGTGTAGTATAGCAATACCGTTAACTGTGAAGGAAATAGTTATGAGGGAATGTAAGTGTCTGTAGTCCCTATTACTTTTTTATCACATCACATCATCATACAAATATTATACAGACGATAGTTTGTGAGCGTGTATGTTTTTTACTTCTTCACGTCTAAACGGCTGGAGGGATTTTAATAATATTTGGTGTGGAGGTAGCTGACACCCTGGATTCATACTTAATATTAGACTACTTTTGCTTGAATGGAATTGAATACACACATAGCACACGCACACTCACATACACACATAGCACACGCACACACCACACACACACTCACTCGAAACATACTCACACACACATACATAAATAAATACAGACAGACATGCATACATCTTGTTGGATTATTTATTGATAATTAAGTAAGTGATGCATTAAGAATAATGTAAATTTTATTTTCTTTTCACTACCTAAATTTTGCATGAAATTTAGACTTATAGTAATACGGGTTTTTACCTAGTACGGGGTCTTTACCCTTTTATAAATTGTGAAATTTTATAGTAAATAATATTTTATTTTATTTATTTCGTTTTATTTGCTGCAGAAATATCTTATCCCGTGGGAAAATCGATAAACCGCGGGTATCACCGCGGGGCACAACTAGTGCAAGCGTCCCACTACAGGGCAGAACCCTTCTCTGAGAAAGAGAGTATGTGCCTAATCACTTTCCATCGTAAGGTTGCCTGGAAGAAATTGCTTTTAGCAATAAGGCCGCCAATTGTACTAAGTACATTTGCAATTGTTTTGTATTTGTAATTTTTCCAGTGTACAATAAAGAATATTCTTATCCTATCACCAAGCGTGCCCACCGTGGAGTTACTTTTAGTTTTTCGCAGCTGGCCGACACACAACAATCAATCGACACTTGTAATGTTGTATAACTTTTACAAATAATTTAAACTGGAACGACTTCAACTGTTGCTTTATTCGTAGATAGGTACTGTTATTTTATAATAAAACAGAAAAACTGGATAAAAACGGGTAAGCAGGTAAAATAGTCAGATCTAGTCAACGTGTGAGGTGGTAGTAATGAAAAATGACGGTAATCGAAATATGCGTGACGTAATTTTAAATGTTTGAAAGTGATAGATAGAAAAAGAAATATAAAAAAGGTCTAAAGAGGTTTGCCCCGTTACACACTTAATCGCGATTAGACCCGTTTAATATATAACTATGTAAGTATTAGAGCCTGTTTCATAATCTGCAAATAAAGTTCCGGATAAGCTATCCGCAACCAGGGCTGCCGTTTGTTCTAAATTTAAATAAATATTCCTATATTGCGTGTGTTTTTTTATGGCTTCAAATTTAGAACAAACGGCAGCCCTGGTTGCGGATAGCTTATCCGGAACTTTATTTGCAGATTGTGAAACAGGCCAGTACTCTCCAAACTGACAATGTTCTTTCTGCATGAGGAAGAAGATTATAGAGGACCGTCCACAGTTTCAGAACCCCTGTTCTAAACAATTTCAATTTTAAGGTCCATTTTCGCGTACAAAATGATACCTAAGCCGACGCGCGACATGGGAGTTTGGCCCCTGTGTTGTGTGTTTAAGGGACAATTTTTCCTGCACCGCCTTTCCAATAGATTGAGTTAGCTGTAAGGGCGATGACCCTGCGAAATTTCTTTTAGGAAGGCTTCACACTGAATAGCGTTTCTGTGTACTGCTATGTTGGTTTTGGGGTGTTTTGCGTGTTTAGCAACATTGACAATAATTTACAAGCTACAGTGTATCCGTTCTTAAATGGCATAACGGGTAAACAAACATGGCTGACCAATAAAATGTGACATTTCATAGTGATGGTTATTACTGAATGAATGACGGATTTCATTACTGAATGAATGGAATGAATGAAGTTTAAGTGATAATATAATCTAAACAATTGTGTAATATTAGTATCGCAATCCATCTGCTACACTGAACTCGACCCATACAGGCCTACCTACAAATTGGGACAAAATAATTAAGAAAATTCCGCTAATAAATGTTGGCGGTAATGCTATCTCCTCAATAAAGAGTTCTTAAGATCATTATGGGGAAAAGTAGAATCGAAAAACGTGTAGAACATTAAAGATATTAGACCATTTAAAATGTGGGTTTGTGCTGCGAAAGATATCATTTTTAGTTTTTTTTTATACTGATTTGGAGATATTTAAAAAATCTCATCTGGCAACCGTGGCTACAGCAACGTGAAAAAAACTGTTTGCTCGCTGGCTCGGCTGATCCGTTGGCAGTTTTGTATACCGCATTAAAACTGACAGAATTTCAATCATGCTCGAACAATCAACGGTATAACCCACAGAGTAAAATTTGAAAACAAAATCGCCGGATTTTGGGGTGATGTAGTTGCGGTCTATACCGTTGGCTCGCAGAAAATAATAAAACTGCGGTAAAGAAAACTGGTGGCTCGTTAATGGAACACCCGCTTAACATGCAAGGTATTAGAAAAAAAATCAATCAAACTTTAATTCTTTATTCAATACCCACCGCAATACCTACTCTATTTTGTTATTTTTATTATTCCGGTGCTATGTGCACTTCTTAAATAACATAACAGCGCAATTTCGTTCATTCGTTCTTTCATTCACCTCATACAACCGCATCCCAACACTAAAAAAAATTACAAACTAATCTGTGTAGTTTTGCTAACCTGTGATCAGAAAATCAGTGTATGTATTTAGAATTTCGGCAATAAATCATAGTTTTAATCACAAATTCAGCCAGTTTTCGGTAAAATATGATGCCCCTGTGTCTTAACTAGTGTCTACAACTAAATGTGGTAACCTACATCGAGTGATGCTTCCGGAATTCATGTTTTGTGGTTGAGTGAGGTTTGTTTACTCGTTATGCCATTTAAGAACGGATACACTGTAAGTAAAGTTTTTTGGAATTAAACAGTCCATGTCACCTTCTAGTGTATTCGTTTAAGACTCGGAAGTAATCACAATTAAACAGCAACTAGTAACATTGAAATGTGAGAATTACTTTGCTAAACTCCGCCAAAAATCCCACAAGCACCATGCGGTTAGTTAACGCACCGCCCTCCCTCCCACTTCGTTATCAACCCTTGTATGCCCCCACTGCTGGGGAACGGGTCTCTTCCTGCATCGCAGGAAGGTTAGGCCATACTCCACCACGGGGGCCAAGTCCGGGTTCGTGGAGGATTGTAAGACAGTGGCGGGCCTTACTGTCAGAAGTTAGCAAGCCGCCCATAAGGCCTCTGACATGGCTTAAAGACTGCCATTATATGACAGCTGGCACCAACGGCACCAATTGCGAAGCACGGAAGCGCTCGGAAAAATGCCACTAGCGGTAGTCACGGAACGCTCACCCATCCCGTACCTTACTGCGCCTGTTGTTGCTTAACCAAGTGATTGATTTCAATCACTCGGTTCGCCTAGGCCACGAGCGCTTCATCTCCCACTATCCCACTTATCTACAATAAATTTAATTGTATAGAGCGCTCGAAGCCGTTGCTACGCTGCTACGCTTTGCTACGAGGTGATTACTACGCCGTAGCGTAGCGTAGCGCTGTAGTGCTGGATTGGATTTTCTTGCGGGACCGATATTCTTCATAAAAGTGTAGAAATAAAGTGCCTGGTACCCAAACTAGAATACTCTGTATTACAGGTCACTAGATGGATTTTGTTAGTATGATAACTATTCAACCATTCGAAGCGCTCGTAAATCATTCTCTAAGGCACGTTAAGTCGTTGGTGTTGGCTGTCATTTAATAGCAGCCGTTAAGCTATGTCATAGGCTTTATGGGCGGCTTGATAACTTCTGACAGTAAGGCCCGGTACTGTCTTACAATCCTCCACCAACCGTGGTGGAGTATGGCCTAACCTTCTTGCGATGCCGAAAGAGACCCGTGGCTCAGCAGTGGGGTTATACAAAAGGGTTGATATCGAAGTTATATAATAAAAAAAAGACAGAAAATAAGTTTTTCAGCTAAGATTGGTGGTAAAACTATGCAACATTTGTTATATATTCAGATATCTTATAGTAGAATATTAAACAATCTATTTTATAAACATCGTATTAATGTGTGTGAAGACACAGCTTTAGTTCCGGGGGTGACAGAACAGATGGGAGCTAAAATGCCGCCTAACGCAAAACAACCAGCCTCTTTGCAACTTCCGAATGACATCGTCACGACGTAATTAGTACACACCACGGTACGCAGATGTCCACGGTCCAAAATACATTTTGGACTTTGAACAGTAGAGGCATAAAGCTGAATTTAGGTTGGCAGAGAGGAAATGTTGTGTTCGGAACGCGATCTGGTTTAATTAATCACAATCTGTTTGGTGCGAGCATTTTGTGCGGTTAAATATTTCGGGACCAAATAATAATAGGAATGGTGGTCCTTTAATTCCATTATGATAGTTCTACAGGCAGTGACCGCTGAAAAGTACAGGTCTTAGAGAGAATCGACAGCAAAAGTATAATAGAAATTTTTGAACGAAAACTTTCGTCTCACACTGAGACGAGCAACCGACGACGCGAGCTCCGTCTCTGTTCACCATGATTAAGCTCTGCGAATTGTAGCGAAACCTGGTCGGACTTTTCCGATATAACAACACCCGTAAATAAATCCGGACTAAAAGTCTACAATATAATAGAAATTATAGGTGCCAGGGTTTTTTGTAAATAAACCTTCCGTAATCACTAACATATACTTCATTGCACACATAATTATCATGGAGAAAACACAAAATTTACGAAATAAAAAAATACACTCTTTTATTGCCGAGTTCATTTCATTAAACCTTTTCCGGCTTTAAGTGATACGGACATTATAAGCGAGGGGGGGAAATTGTGCTATCGTTGTCGTTGCCAGGCTGTACTAGTCCACTGCTGGACATAGCCCTCATCTAATGAGTGCCATAGCACCCTTGCCGCATCCAGCATCTGCCTGCAGTTTTTCGCAAATCGTCATCCCACCTAGTCAGAGGGCGTCTTACACTACGTTTACCGAGTCGCGGTCTCCACTCTAGAACACGTTTACTCCAACGGTTGTCGGTTCTTTGTGAGATATAGCCAGCCCACTGCCACTTCAACAGAAATTACTACAATAATAATTATTACATAAATCCAACACAATCGCACAAAAATAATAACCTGCGATTTCGAGATGTTCACGAGGTGACCAAATTCTCGTGCCCGACGTAAAGTAGCCAGCAGGTCACCATTTATGGCAGCAAATGCTGCATTTTTGTGAGCCTAGCAGCGGGATCGTTAGGCACGGAATCAGAATCAGTGTTTGTAAGTCAGAAGGTCGTATGCATAGAGGTGGTTATTCAATGATAGCGTACGGGTGATCTTATTTCAGAAAATTGAGAAAAAGAAAGAGGAAAGAACTACAGTTGAGGGACACTCATTTAAAAAATAGAGAAAAGTAGAGAAGAAAAAGCTACTCCTTGAGGGACACTCCAGGAGAGGGAAAAGAACTCTTCTGAAGGACACCCGTTTTCAACTCGACGACATCTATTGCGTAGCGGTAGCGCATTGGGTGAAATGCGAGATGTCCCGGGTTTGAACCCCGGCTAGGCACAAAACCCCAGGTCTTGGATGTTTACATGTTTGTGATGTCGTTGTTTCTGGTTCCCACGACCCAGGGTATCCTAGTGTGGTTCCAGAAGCTATGTATGGCTGTATGTCAATGTAAAGTGTAAGAGTGGAGTATTTGAGGGACACCCGCTTTCAACTTACACCAGCTAGATTACGCTTCATCAATACAGTCTCTCTGCATCCGTCTACGGAGGTGTGACACATTCTTAACTTAAATCCGGAATTACTTTAAGTTTTGTCAGAAGAGTCCGACAAATGACGCGAGCTTCGTCTCTCGAATTGCCCAATTAACAAAATGATATGACGATTTCAGAAAAGATGGTCAGAGTAGAGCTTTTTTTCGCTGTCTGTTACTCCACTACAACTCGACCTGAACATAACATTGCACATTAATTTTCAACAGGCAGAGTGTAAATTCTTTGTGTTACTAAAAATTTATGTTTTCTAATTTTTTGACTTCTCATGACCGGGCGGGCGGTCAATAAAGAAATCTTAGGCTCACACTTTTTCTCTTTTGACTGAAACTCTATTAATGGGGCTTACATAACACCTAATGAAAAGGCCGGGCTTTTGTATGAAATATGATGCCCGGCACGATAGGGCCACCCGGTCAGAAATAAAACTAACTTTCGCTATAAAGAGGCAGATAAGAATTTTATTGCTCGCTCAGGTGCCTTTAGCTGGCGAGTATTTGGGTCTGGACTCGGCGGGACATTGAGTTTTGACCAGGAACTTAATTCTGATAGTATATTAGATAGATAGATAATATATTACAATGTAGTATATTACTATTTTAGATAGCAACTATTACTGCTAAAGGTGTAACCCATGTCTATGCTCACAATAAATATTCTTATTATTATTCTTAATGGGGCATTTGGTTAGGAGATCGCGACTCGGCAAACGTAGTGTAGGACACCCTCCGACTAGGTGGGATTATGATCTGCGAAAAACTGCAGGCAGATTCTGGGTACGGCAAGCTGAAGACAGGGCGCTATGGCGCTCATTAGACGAGGGCTATTTCCAGCAGTGGACTAATAAGCCTGAAGAAGAAGAAGAGGAAGATTTGGTTAGGCGGGAAGGCGGCAGGACTGAGGTAGTCACTGAGTGGTGGCCAAGTACCGGTCGAAGTGGGCAGACCACCAGCTCAGTGGGCCGATGACATTAAGAAAGCGCCTGGGAAACATTGGACGAGACTAGCAAAGCACTGGATGAGTTGGCGTGAAGGGGAAATAAAATATAAATTTACAAAATTATTTATTTCAGCAACGCTGCCGAAATGTCGAGAATTAAGGTAATTACGTTAATTGTAATTAGACCCGTTTATATACATACATACATAACCTCACGCCTGTATCGCAGAGGGGTAGGCAGAGACCAGGGACTGCCACTAGCCACGATCCTGACAGATCACCTTCGCTTCATCAACGTTCATAAGTCGTTGCATGCATGCACGCCGGTTCTGGCTACTTTTTATCTTTCCTTTTTCTAATACATCCCCTCTTTGGTCGATGTATGTTCGCCTGGGACGTCCCTTACCAGCCCTTATACTCACATTCGCAATATATAGACCCGTTTAATGTATAACTATGTATGAGTATCGCGAATCAAGAAACATTAAAAAGAACCATTTGACAGTCCTAAAAAGCTGAAACCGAACTGCGGGTCCTTAGGCGGAACCTGCCGTCTTTTTTGGCCTAAGAACGCGCTCGATCGTAAAAGTCTTTGAAAATGTTTTTAGGGTTCCTTAGCGAGAACTCTAATGAAAGCAACCGTTCGTACTCTTGCAGAGCAGTGGCCTTCGATGCTCGTGACCCCGTTACATAAATAGTACAGCAGTGGAATACGCACACGCTACTTTAGTCTTTACTACGCAGAAAATAAGAATTCTCTGGATACTAACAAAGGCCCGATGAAAAGTTACCAAAATTGGCGTGCATGTGGGTTGACTGGCTGGTTGGTCTAGCCTTTAAGGCGCTTGGTTACCGAGACAGTGGCCGTGGATTCTATTCTCACTGGGGGTCGCCGTACTGTAGCGCTGTAATTATTGAAACGCTAGATTTAGCAATAATACTTTCCTTTTAATTATCTTTTTTATCACCAAAACCTAGCCTAGCTGCGAGTCTCAACACGACTGACACCTACATAAACAAAACGTAACGATATTCTTTATATAATTCAAACTCTGCTAGACGGCTACGCCAGCCAGGTACTATAAAGAAGTATAATTACAGTACATTTGAACAAGTGGCGTTATCGTCAGGCTGGGTGAGTTTTCATGTTTGTGACGTCCTTGCCTGGTAACCATAGTACAGGGTATCCTAGTTTGGAACCCGGTCAATTGATTGTGTTGTGTGGAAGTTATTACTATTATTATTCACTAGCTGACCCAGCGAACTTCGTACCTCCTAACAGTCGTTTTTTTTTAGTTGAAAACCTGTAAGGGCGGAGTCTATAATGAAATAAAAATAAAATGAAAAAAATCTCTCTTTAAGAACCGTCCTCGTACTTCAAGGAATATTCTAAAAAAAGAATTAGCAAAATCGGTTCAGCTGCTCTCGAGATTTGCGCTTACCAACACATTCAGCGATTCATTTTATATTATAGATTATTATGTAAGCGCTCGTAGCCTGCATACCAAGTGGTTGGAATCAATCAGTTGGTTAAGCAACAACAGGCACGGTCAGGTACGGGATGGGTGAGCGTCCTGTGACTACCGCAAGTGGCATTTTTCCGAGCGCTTCCGTGCTTCGCAAGGCACGTTAAACCGTTGGTGCCGGCTGAGATATAAAGGCAGTTGTTAAGCCATGTCAGAGGCCTCATGGGCGGCTTGATAACTTCTGACAGTAAGGCCCGCCACTGTCTTACAATCCTCCACCAACCCGGACTTGGCCCCCGTGGTGGAGTATAGCCTAACCTTCCTTCGATGCAGGAAGAGACCCGTGTCCCAGCAGTGGGGACATATAAGGGTTGATAAAGATTATGAAAGGACTAATGAATGTTGGTGAAGCGAAGACGTTAGGATCGTGGCAAGTACTCTTAGTCTCTGCTTACCCTTCCAGGGTACAGACGTGAGTTTATATATTTTAATATACACAAATAAACCGTACAGGACAAAAAGAGAAAAGTGCAGACGAAAAAAAGACAGAAAACTGGTCAGAAAACAGAAATCAAATATTAATTTCTACCTAAAGAATTTATTTGCATTCTGTTTGTAGAATGTCAATCTACAATGTTAGCCGCTGCCTTCGGGATGTATTTGTAGAGACGAACTAGGCTGCGAAAAAAAGTACTTATTTAAAATCGTGCCCTCTCTCTGCTCCACCATACTCCACCACGGGGGCAAAGTCCGGGTGGATGGAGGATTGTAAGACATTTGCGGGCCGAACTGCCAGAAGTTATAAAGCCGCCCACAAGGCCTCTGATATCTTCTATAATATAGAAATGAATCCATAAATGTGTTGGTAAGCGCAAATCTCGAGAGCTGAACCGATTTCGCTAATTCTTTTTTAGAATATTCCTTGAAGTACGAGGATGCATGGTTCTTACGGATAGAAAAATAAAAAAAAACAAAGAATCTACAGTTAGGCGGTACGAAATTCGCTGGGTCAGCTAGTTTCAAATAAATTATGTTAGGAACTTGCCTTCTTTCAGAGAAAGAAGCCCTGCAGTGGGACATTTATAGGCTACAAAAACAAAAAAAAACTATACACCGGAGCTTAGTATATGTAGGTAATACATGTACCTCCTTATTTTGTTCGGTGTATTTTCTAGTTCAATCTGGTTTATTTACAAACCGGTTTACTCGGGGCCGGCCGGGATTGCACGACTCCTCCGATATGTTAAGGGTTAGCTCTTCTAGTTGAAAACCGAGAAGATTCGATTTTCGGGCTGGTAGTTACGGTCATACCGAGGCGGGTTTTCACGCTGAATGCTAGAGGGAGTTTTGTCACAGTAAGAATGGGCATGGCACGATGTGTAAGAATAATTTACTGAAAAAACTACATAAAATATGTACAATTTTTAACATTGTTTACGTAAATGTTTTGCAGTAAAAACTCTTTAGGAATATTGCGAGTGTTTTACACAGTTAATATAGAAGAGTGAGATAGAGATACTTGAAATTGAAATTGAAAAAACATTTATTTATCATAACCACATTACAAAAAACTTAAAAATAATTTATTATACAAACTAAGGATATTGATAAAAAGGAATTTGCTCAGCATCAATGTTGTGTTGAACACAACGCTGATTTTCAGCAAATCCCTGTTAAATTCAAGACATTATAAAAATCAAATAATTACAATAGAGTTGGACGCGTCTATAAAAATAAAAAATACATAAAATACTAATACACTCATCAAGGCGTTTAATGAAATAATTGATAATTAATTCATATAGAAGAGTGAGATAGACATAGTTACTTAAGCTGGGCTGTTAACTGAGGGAAAGCATAAGATAAGATATTTTTATCATTAACTAGCTGACTCAGCGAACTTCCTACCGCCTAAAAGTCAATTCTTTTTTTTCCTCTCCGTAAGAACCATCCTCGTACTTCAAGGAATATTCTAAAAAAAGAATCAGTGAAATCGGTTTAGCTGCTCTCGGCGAACTTAGTACCGCCTAACAGTCGATTCTTATTTTTTTTTATTTTTCTCTCCTTAAGAACCATCCTCGTACTTCAAGGACTATTCTAAATAAAGAATTAGCGAAATTGGTTCCGCTGCTCTCGAGATTTGCGCTTACCAACACATTTAGCGATTAATTTTTATATTATAGACTAGCTGACCCAGCGAACTTCGTACCGCCTAACAGTCAATTCTTTATTTTTTTCTCCGTAAGAACCATCCTTGTTCTTCAAGGAATATAAAAAAAAAGAATTAGCAAAATCGGTTCAGCTGCTTCCGAGATTTGCGCTTACCAACATATTCGGCGATTTATTTTTATATTAAAGATAAACTTGTATATCCATTTTCCATTGAAGACATTATCGATCCACTTCTTTTAACGATTTCAATAAGAGAAGAAAGAGAGAAAGAAAACGTTTATATGCCACAGAAATACACAGTAAACGAGTAAAAAAACACCACACATGCGAAATAAAATGAAATGAAAAAGTTTTATTCAAAGTAGTGAAAACTTCGGCTTAGTGAACGTCACAATTCAAACTAGCTGTCCATTTCAAAATTTAGATCATTTTGGAGAAAAAGTGGACAAAAAAACTCCAAACTTAGGCTTTTCAAAGTCCTTAATTAAAAGAATTTACACAATTATTATATAACATAGAACTCATGCACTGGCTTTAATTCCAGATATCATTGTCATCTAAGTAATCCTTTATATTATAGTAGCCCTTTTGGCACAAAGTATACATAACACATTTTTTGAACCGCGTTTCAAGCAAGCTTAATATAATCTTCAGGGGTTTTATTATAGAAGCGTATGCAATACCCCATGAAGGATGTCTTAACTTTTGCCAGCCTAAATAGTCGGAATAAAAGTTTACGTTTATTTCTAGTATTTACATTGTGTGTACATTGGGAACCGGCGTGCGTGCATGCAACGACTTATGAACGTTGATGAAGCGAAGGTGATCTGTCAGGATCGTGGCAGGTGGCAGTCCCTGGTCTCTGCCTACCCCTCTGGGATACAGGCGTGAGGTTATGTATGTATGTATGTATGTATGTATGTATGTATGTATGTATGTATGTATGTATGTATGTATGTATGTATGTATGTATGTATGTATGTATGTATGTATGTATGTATGTATGTATGTATGTATGTATGTATGTATGTATGTATGTATGTATGTATGTATGTTACATTGTGTAGTCTACCTAAAGTTTACAATGTAAGAAAAACAGCAGCAAAAAAACTGTTGTTTAAATTTTTTACATACCTAACCTTGTCTAACGCGCTAAAGCACTTTGCCTTAACCAACCTACTTTTTCCACTTAATACGGGGTCTAAACTTGACGGTGCGAAATGCTACGAACCTAATATCCGACATGTTGCCGAGATAGACGTCCAAATATAGGTCTTAACCAAGATGTAGGCCTCTTTGAAGTAGCTCAGAAGTCCGTATTAAGCGTCCCTGTGAAAATACTAGTAGGGGTGTCAGAAGGATCAGAAGGTTGCGTGTTCAAATCACGTCGGAGTCACCACTATAGGGAAGAACGGGTGATCGTTCTCTTCCACTATAAAGGGAAATTTCCCGCCAGACAGATCGTATGCTCGTTATGATCGTATGCATGTTATGCCTAACTATTGTTAGTCGGACGTTATATTTATGTTGTCATTGAAACACTTTGATTGCTCGATGCAGGAATGTTGGACTTTGTAGTGCGCGCGCAGAGTTGACATGTGCTCGCCACAACGACTGTATCAAATAATAAAAAGATTTAACGATGCATGTTTAAAAGATTTAAAATCTGATTTAGATTTATAAAAAAAAAATTACCAATATTTCCAATAAAATAAAACATTATAATACTAACTGAAACACCCATCACATTGCGTGACGTCACGCTTAAGTTGACGTCAGATTCGACGCCATGACACTGCGAGCTGTTCTCCCATAGATATAAAATAATTTTAGAAAAATGGCTTTAACTTTCATTAAACTTTTGTATATTACTATGTTTATGTTTAGAATATGAAATATGTTTTTTTTTAATTATAAATTATAAAGGATTTAGAAGTCTTTTGTCAAGCGTAGTAATTATTAGATGTATATCGACATGTATAGCTATTGTAATGTAGGTGGAAAGGCAGGTAAGGATCGTCTCAGGCGCTGTAATCGAATTCATCGCATCTCGGAACGCAGGGTTAGTAATGTGGCAAATGGCAAACCGCGGTGTCTGCCTACCCCTCTGGGATATAGTCGTGAGTTTATGTAACGTAATGAAATGTAATCAAATACTTTTAAAACTACCAAGATTTTTGTTACACTTTATCGCTCGATAAAACCATGAAAACGACTTAAATAGCATACTGATAACAATTACGTACAAAAGGGGACTTATTTTAACAGGAATTCCTTCCAGCCAGACTGAAAATTTTGTAATTTAAAAAAAAAAGAGAGAGCGAGGGTAGGCATATAAAATTCAAACTACCAATTGAGTGATTTTTTTTCTGAAAATGAAATCTGAAAGTGAAAGTGAAATCTACCGGCATGGGTGAAAATTTTTATCCTCTAAATAGGTTTTTAAACATATAAATGTTTAAAAACATGCACAAAGGCGAGCTCATCTCTGAAAGAGTTAAGAATAGTTAGTTTTTCAGTTTTTAGTTAGCTCTTCAGGTTTTTTGGGTTCCACAGTCAGCAAAGAACCTTTATGGTATTTCCATCTTCGTCCGTCTGTTAATATAACTGTCTTCCTTAACGGCTTGTTTGATTGATATCAACCCTTGTATGTCCCCACTGCTGGGGCACGGGTCTCTTCCTGAATTGCAGAAAGCGTAGGCCATACTCCACCACGGGGGCCAAGTCCGGGTTGGTGGAGGACTGTAAGACAGTGGCGGGCCCTAAAGGCTTAACGTGCCTTGCGAAGCACGCAAGCGCTAGCGGTAGTCACGGGACGTTCATCCATCCTGCAGCTGACCGCGCCTGTTGTTGCTTAACTCAAGTGATTGATTCCAATCACTCGGCTCGCCTAGGCCACAAGCGCTTCGTTAGTTACCACCCCAAAATGCCTTAAGGTAAAATCTCTTCATTTCAATTCCGAGGAATATCGACCGGAAAGACTCGAGTCTCAGTCTTTTTATTATTCCGTATGCAATTCGAAAGGATAACGCGTAATCCTGCCTCAAAACAATCGGCCTGATTGATACAGATTGCGGGAGAATTGGGCCGCTCTTTTATGGACTTTCCTTGGAAGGAATGGAGAATGCTTATGTAAGCTTAGATACAGTACGGATGAAGATCGGGCTCCAATGAGTGATTAACACCGAAGGGACTAACGAATTTTAAAATGTGTACATGCATTTTTTTTCTATTTTCTATCTATAATATAAAAATGAATTTCCGAATGTGTTGGTAAGCGCAAATCTCGAAAGCAGCTGAACCGCGATTTCGCTAATTCTTTTTTAGAATATTCATTGAAGTACGAGGATGGTTTTTACGGAGAGAAAGATTTAAAAAAAAAACTATTAGGCGGTACGAAGTTCGCGGGGCCAGCTCGTCTATAAAAAAAAACCGGCCAAGTGCGAGTCAGACTCGCGCACCGAGGGTTCCGTACAAACCTGTATTATAGACCTGAGTATTTGGTATGAATTTCAATTTAATACCTCTACGCGTTTATGAGGAAATGGGTAGTAAGTTTAAAATTATTAAAAAAAAAATATATTATGAGATGTAACTAAAAATTTATGGTTTTCGTAATTTTTCCTTTATCTATGCTATAAGATGTTGCTTCGTACCAAATTTCAAGATTCTGAGTTCACGGGAAGCACCCTGTAGGTTTTGATTCCCTTGCAAGTGTCGAAAATTTGCGGCATAAACGGCTGTATCTTTTGATTGCGTTGGCTTAGAAGTTTGATTTTTTCACAGCTTCAAGGGACAGTAAACCTGAGTAATTGATATAAATTTCAGCTTCATACCTCCACGCGTTCCTGAGAAAAAGGGTCTTGACAGACGGACGGACGGACAGACGGACAACAAAGTGATCCTATAAGGGTTCCGTTTTTTCCTTTTAAGGTACGGAACCCTAAAAAACAATTAGCGATATCGGTTCAGCTGCTCTCGAGATTTGCGCTTACCAACAAATTTATTGATTTATTTTTGTATTATAGTAAGATATCGAAGGTTCACAACCAATTCGTGTAAAATAATTAATTAATTTCTGCAACGGTAAAAATATCTTTTTAACACGTTACTATAACTGCAATCAGTACCCGAATACTACAGAATTAATTGCAAACAGACACTGGCAACATTTGATAACTTTTTAATAAACGCGCTGCGTCTATGGAATGGATTTTGAGTTGAGAATTCTTTTTCGCATTACGATACGATACAGCAGCGGGGCGTTTAAGCTGGTTTATTTCCCATGTGGAAAATAAGTAAAATAAGCATTCTACAGATAAGGGATGGGTTAATATTGCCAATATTACGCCCGTCTTGTTCGGTGTTGGAGAGGCATTGTGTTCTTGTTTTACGGTCGTTTTTATGTTTCGCGCGCAAAAATCAAAGAGGTACGCAAGTGATATTTTCTTGCCGAATAAAATACAGTTTGTCAAAAAATTCAAGAAACCGGTAGTGAAACTTTACTGTGGTATTATCGAAAATTAAGTCTATTAACTAGCTTTGACTAAGCATTCTACATCTTTTTCATGAAATGACATAATGATTGTAAGTGCAAGAAATTAACTAACACTGACAAAAAGTCTGAGCAAAACCTTACTCTTTAATTTCTACACCTTTATGTTGTGAAATTATGTGGTATTTCGATTACTGGCCATGTTAGTCATATTAAGAAACAAAAAACTAAAAGTTACTTTGTTTTTTTTTCCTTTCAAATGACGTATGCTGCCAGTAGCAACTTACAATAGGCGTGACGACAGGATTAAATAAGCAGATTTAACGATATTAGGGGAAAGTACGTTTTCTTTATTACTGAAATATCGGGTTTTTTGTAAATAATAATTGTGTACACTCATTATAAAAGAGGAAATTTTGTCATGCTTATTATGTTACTTCATTTCTATTCAATCGACTAATCTAATTTTTTCATGGATCACTCATTCTGTTCAGGGTATTTTTCTTAGAAGACCCCTTAGACCAGTTCTAGTAACATATTAGGCGTAAACTCTACATACGTTTGCTCAAGAGCACTCCATACGAATGCGGCAGGTGGAGACGAAATGCCTGCTATGTTATACTTAGGTACAGGAGACAAGAATAAAAATTGAAATACAAAATAACGAATAATCTGACGGCATTGCACTAACTACTAAGCGGGCGGGACCAAACTAGACACCTCGATATTTGAATTTGGCTCCAAACTGCTTAAATGTTACACCCAATTTTGACAATATAACTAGGTTGGTCCCGCCTGCTTAGTCAGAATTAATTCCCATCACCTGTAAGTCTAACATAGCAGGCATTTTGTCTCCGCTTGCCGCAGAAATACAAGGTTTTGGAATGGATTTCTCTTGAGTAAACGCAGACAAAGAGTCTACGCCTAATATGTTACTAGAACTGAAGTAGTGCCTTATGCAAAATAACTTAAACAAAGCGAGTTATCCCTGAAAATTGGCAAAAGATTCGATTATTTGGATTAAATAGAAATGAAATAAAATAATGTCTCGTTGCTACTGGCAGCATACGTCGTTTGAAAGGAAAAAAGAATAAAGTAACTCTTAGCTTTTTTTTTCTATTATTGGCTGTTATTTCATCCTATTTTTTGAAATTTCCAGTACTTAAAAAAATATACACCCAAACAAGTAGAATGAAATAGGGCGCATCCTGTTAAAAAAAAACTATAAAAAAAGAGCATAAGTACCTAGGATATAGATCCTAGCGCGGTAACATCTCTAATCCATCATCTGTCAATTCTAATAGCACATATTTGTCGGTATTTCTTTCAAATGGGGAGCGCATTCATTTTATAGCCACCTCGAATATCTACCTACAAGTATATTCACCAATGTTATTACGAAAACCGATTGCTTGTTCCGCTTATGGTACATCCAACCGAGCCTTTTTTCACTCGTATAAAAACATCGCAGCCACAAAATATGCTGAAAGTAATTGGTTACTAAAAACCGGTCATGTGCAAGTCGAACTTGCGAGACTCACGCTCACTTCACAGCTAAACCTACTTATTTAGTTTTTTTGTATCATATAATTTGATTATTTCGGGCCTCTGTTAACAATCTACAATTTATGAAAGGTATATATATATATATATATATATACCTTTCATAAATTGTAGATTTTTAACAGAGGCCATTCAAATATATATATATATATATATATATATATATATATATATATATATATATATATATATATATATATTTCTTTCTTTCATAAATTGTAGATTGTTAACCGAGGCCCGAAATAATCAAATTATCTATAATATAAAAATTAATCCCGGAATGTGTTGGTAAGCGCAAATCTCCAGAGCAGCTGAACCGATTATAAAAATAAATCCCTTTTTCACTTGGTCACGGCATCACGCGTGAATGGCTGGACCGATTTCACTAATTCTTTTTTTGTTGTATTAGGAGAAGGTTCTTATGTAAAAAAAAATATTTTTTTGTTGTATTTGTTATTAATATTGTACTAGCTGACCCGGCGAACTTCGTACCGCCCTATAATCAAGAAATATCTGTTACCTTTTTATCTGAATTAAGTTAATTTCTTTATTAAGTATTGCTGTTGGTATATTAATAAATTAAAATTTTGAAATTTTCAGCGAAACTCAATATGATTCTGAGGCATTGAAAGAAACCGTTCTAAGAAACGTTCCTCTTTTAAATGAGCAGCAAAAATATGCTTACGATAGTTACGATACTCTTATGAAAGTAGTGAACTATGGAACAGGTGGATTTTTTTTAGATGCTTAATTAATTTAAATTAACTTAATTCACATAAAAAGGTCTTGATTAGGGCGATAAGTTCGCCGGGTCAGCTAGTTTATTTATAATAAACACATCTCTTCCATTACATATGGCTGAAGTAATTTGCATCACTTACTCGGGGCAGCAAGTGATGCAAATTACTTCAGCCAGATGTCGCTGCCTGTAAGTAATACAGAGAGTATTGTAAAGAGGTTCGAAATTTCACTGATGCCGGCACTTGCCCATTAGCTTAGTCGGGAGAGCGCTGGTACGGTTAGCCAGAGCTCGCGGGTTCGAGTCCCGGCGTGGGTGGAATTTCTAGCCTCTAATTAGGTTTTAAAATACCAGGAAACCAAGGATGTCTTGCAGAAAACACTTCTTGCCGTCCCGTGAAGTGAATACGTGGAATAAACTACCAGAGACTGTAATGAGTGGTCCTTCAACTCATTATAAGTGGGGAAGTAATATCCACGCATCAGCTTAAAGCAGCTTGTGTATTTACTAATACAATAGAAAAAAATGTGCCGAATTTTGTTTAAACAAATTCTTGCTATCCTGCAATTTAAGTGTTGCAATAAATTGTTTTGCCCAAACTCAGGGCTTGCGTCGGCGTTTCCATAAAAATCGGCATATAAAAATTTGCCTATTTTTATGGAAAAGATCTGCAGAACCATCTGCAATCAATGATTGTACGTTTTTTTAACTACGCAACCCTAAACGTAACGAGAAATTAAGCAACAGATACCTACTGAAAAGCGAAAGGCGAAAGGGTATTTGACTAAAATTGAGACGTATTGCTGAAAACGAAGTCTAAGGAAATTATGGAGTTATGAATACTCGTATAACTCCGGCATCATACCTTCTTAGTGTCACATTATTTTGCACGATAACGTGCCACATTTTGCTTTCTTTATATTTGTTACGAAAAAGGGGGGGGTGTGGAGGGGTGCTAGTAAAGTTGTAAAGGAAGGCCAATGAGACGAGATAAAGAATGTAAACAAACGGACCGTTATTGAGTTACATTGCGATAGTGAGCGATTATTATCTCTGTCCTTTTCACACGTATGCAGTAATGGCGTCATTTGATCGACGATAGCTGTCGTTGCGTATTTCGTGGTACAGGAAAACTTTCAGTACGGCAGTTGTCAACATTTGGTAAATATGATAAGCAAACATTTGTTGTGTAACTGTTTGTTTTCTCAAAGAAAACAACATAAAAATACTCTGGCCCAAGGATACCGCCAGCCTTCTTGGTACTATACCGCCGACAGCGGTCTGGCTCAAATATTTAATTTAAATTAGATCTTCACATCTTTCATAATCTAAATTTGCTACTTAATATAATGAATGTGAAAGTTTGTAAAGATGTTTGGACATTTGTCACTTAATAACGGCTGAACGGAGTTACATGAAACTTGGCATACATATAGACAAAGATCTGTATTGAGAAGTAGGATAGTTCATAAAAAAAACAAAGTGCGCTGTATACTTTCATTGTTTAAATTATTGTATTTTATTTTATTATCATCTTTTATAATGTGTTATTTTTAATAAGGATTTAGATTTATCTGAAATAAAATATTACTATTATTATATCCCAATAAGGCTTTCCCGTAGGATAATATTTTATTATTACCATAACCTTTTTTTAAGCCAATATCTAAGATATTTATTTATTGAATCGCCATGGTATCAAGGATCGTATAAACGGAATCTGTAACTGTACGAATTAGCCTAGACAGCTAGTGCACAATTCATCTATACTATAAAAGTGAATCCCCGAATGTTTTGGTAAGCGCAAATCTCGAAAGCAGCTGAACCGATTTCGCCGACTCCTTTTTTAGAATATTCCTTGAAGGACGAAGATGGTTCTTACGGAGAGAAAAAAAAATCGACTGTTAGGCGGTACGAAGTTCGCTGGGTCAGCTACACACTCGAATCCAGAAAGGGTAGTCGGTAGTTATAGTGAATTGAAGTGTGAAGTGATTATAGTGTGGATATGATGTGATGACTATTAGGGCCATCGTAGCTAAAAAAACATATATATACACAACCTCACGTTTCTCTATGGCATTCCATTGTCATTTCAACTTAAAATTTGTGTATTCGTGAGTAAACGAATGAACGAATTTTGTTACGAAAACTTTTATACTCTCTCAATTTATCGCAGAAAAACGAAAAAAATATACATACACATACATAACCTTACGCCTGTATCTCAGAGGGATAGGCAGAGACCAGGGACTGCCCGTTGCCACGATCCTGACAGATCACGTTCGCTTCATCAACGTTCAAAAGTCGTTGCATGCACGCACGCCGGTTCCGGGTACCACTTTGCTAATACGCAAGTAGCTAAGAAAATGAAAGTTAAATGAAATAAAATAAATATAGTTAGAATATTTTCGGGGCGTAATTTATTGCTATTGATGATTGAGGGTAGTCTGAAACCTTGTCAGCCGAAGATGCGAACGGGTGCCAGCCATCAGTCTTCTCGTGACCACGATGACTGAAACGTCGTCGAAACATCGAGGTAAAATAGCAACACATTACTACGTGATTAAGCCCCGAAAATATTTAAACCATGTGTTCAAGTCGCGAAAGTTTAAAACATGTTATAATAAAATAAATATTGTCAAATAAAACATACGGGGCGAAACACCCGAACATTTACTGATACGGTAACTCATAAGTTTATGCCAGACATACCAGCACAAGGTACGCAAGTATTTTCCGCGCGCACCGGTGAATTTATTAGGTAATTGTGTGAACGTAAAAAATCCGACCGAAACAATAAAAGACCATGTTTCCCTTTTGCAGTCGGCTCGATTATTTCCACGGCCGAAAACTTCGCGTGTGTGATGATGTGAACGCGGCAGAAGTGGTAAGACGGGTACGGTTGTACTACAAATTGAAATATAAAACGAACTTACTTTTGAAACATTTTTTTTCTTGTAACCATGGCAACGCGATCACACCCAACTACGATCCCCAACCCGCATGCCCATCGTGGGGATTATGGGCACTACCCCCCAATTATGGCACAACCTTGCGCTATGGCCCTCATTAGGGGAGGGCTTTGTCTAGCAGTGGACTAATATAGCCTGAAGAAGAAGATGGCAACGCAAAAAAAAAAAATATATTAGAGTTCGGCTTCAAAAACGCTTACCTACGGTAATAATAAAATATAATCCCACCGGAATGCATTACCAGGGTTCCTGGGAACGAATCTCGTTTCGGCTACCGTCGCTCTTATTCGCCGCCCTCTCCCTAAGGGGACTGTTTTGTTAAAACCCTTTTTTTTGTCTATTCTTCTGTTCTACCTATTCCGTGACACACATCATGTGGTTAGGCGTTAAGGGGGTGTGTTCCATAATTTATCACGTATTTTTTAAGGTTTTTTTTACTGTTTGTGAATAATTTATGACCTCACGCACGCGACTCCTGCGAGAGTAGCCGACGTTATTCCGTTTGTTGGATTTAGAATTTCGGTTGGTTTCGAAGTAGACATTCCTAGTACATTATGGTACTAGTGTGTAACATTGGTGATTACCGCCGAGGCGCCATTGAGGTTTTTCAACACACTTGTGAATAAAATAACAATAAAAACTCATTATGTTTAGTTGTGAAAAATGTTTCACTATGGCGGGAAAAATTTATCAGTTTTCCTATGCGCGCGCACGCATTGCTATCGGCCACAGACTAAAGGGATGAGATTTTTTTTTTCATTTTCCTCATAGGATTTGCGTTTATTCTGTCACGTACAAAATGGGGAGTTTAAAGTTTTCTTTTACTACAGAGAAAACAAAAGTTATATTTGAGTGAAAGTTTTATTTATTAAACACGTACGAGTTAAAATTATCTAGTTAAATAAGAAGTTGCATGAAATGAGCAAGCAATAGGAACATTAATTTATTTGTTCTATTGAACCAGATCTTATTTCTTGTGAATAAAAACTTTTTTAAGAGCAAAGCAACTCATCCAATAAAATAAAAAAATAAAAATCTTTAACTCACTAATAGCAATGAAAAAGTCACAGTTTGATCATGGGTGTCATTCTGTGCCTAATTGCGGTGACTATTGAGCCAAATTATGAGCAAGTGTGTTGTAAAAACACTTATTACCAAAACCGTACGAAGTTTACATAAAAAACGGCCTACGCCACGCGCATTGCAGGATTTCATAGAAAGGCCTGCTTTACAGTAAAACTTTCTTTGAGACTTCTTTAAACAATTTGAAGCGCTCATTTCCTAGTCAAACAGAGTGATTGACTATCACAATGTGACAATCACTTGAGTTAAGCAACAACCGGCGCGGTCAGGTGCAGGCTGGGTAACCGACCCGTGACTACCGCTGGGGCATTTGTTCCGAGCGCTTCCGTGGTTCGCGAGGCACGTTAAGCCGTGGGTGCCGGCTCGAAGCACGGAAGCGCTCGGAAAAAATGCCACTTGCCGTAGCCACGGGATGGTCACCCATCCAGAACCTGACCGCACCTCTTGCTGCTTTACCCAAGTGATTGATTCAAATCACAACACTTGGGATCACATCCAATCCAATCACATTCCAAGACGGCCTCGGTGGCGCAGCGGTTTGGCACGCTGACTGTAAAACCGAAGGTTCGATCCCCGGCCGGGTCAAACTAGGAAACGAACTTTTCTAGTTCATCTCGGGTCTTGGATGTTATCTATGTATTTATTGTATTAAATCTATCGTCGAGTTAGCACCTATAGCACAAGTCATTTAGTTGTACTTAGTATAGGGCTAATGAGATCTGTGTTAAATCCGAGTGATTAAATAATATTTGTTTGTTTGTTTGTGTGTTTGTTTTTTTGGTTTGTTTATTTGTTTGTTTGTTTGTTTGTTTGTTTGTTTGTTTGTTTGTTTGTTTGTTTGTTTGTTTGTTTGTTTGTTTGTTTGTTTGTTTGTTTGTTTGTTTGTTTGTTTGTTTGTTTGTTTGTTTGTTTGTTTATTTATTTAATCACTCGGGTCCACTATACGCCACGAGCGCTTCCTTCTTTATGTGAAGTTGGTTCAAACCGCCGCCTGTAAAAGCCCTAAGTTACACTCTGCATACAGTTGCTACACGAGCCGACTTCGCCTTAACGAAACCCGAAACGCGCTCATAAACATGATGTGTGGCCAAGAGTTCGCTATCGGCAGCATTTATCTTTTATTCCATGTCTCTATTACAGGCTTTGTCCCAAATACAATTCGTAGACCATGGAATTACGCATGCGAATGGATATTTATTTAATATCATTGTTAAATATGAACGTATGCCTGAACCCTGAACCAATGTTCCTATACTGATTCTAATCCACTAAGTATAAGATGTTGATGTATAGAGCTCGTGGCCTAGTCAAACCGAGTGATTGGAATCAATCAGTTGCGTTAAGCAACAAGAGTCAGGTGCAGACTACCCCTAGTGGCATTTTTCCGAGCGCTTCCGTGCTTAGCACAGCACGCTAAGCCGTTTGTGCCGGTTGTCATGTAATGACAGTCGTTAAGTCACATCAGAGGCCTTATTGCGCATTGGAACCGAGCGATTGGACTCAAACACTTGAGTTAAGCAACAGCCGGCGCGGTCAGGTGCAGGATGGGTGACCGCTCCATGACTACTACTACTTCCCCTGGTGGCATTTTTTCCGAGCGCTTCCGTGCTTCGCAAGGCACGTTGCTGGCTGTTATGTAATAGCAGTAGTTAAGCCATGTTAGAGGCCTTGTGGGCGTCTTGATAACTTCTGACAGTAAGGCCCGCCACTGTCTTACAATCCTCCACCAACCCGGACTTGGCCCCCGTGGTCTAATATGGCCTAACCTTCTTGCGATGCAGGGAGAGCCCCGTGCCCCCGCAGTAATCAAATCAATTAAGTAATCAATCATAAAAAGGATTTATACGATAACAATTAAGAACTTAATTTTTTTACAACTTCTATGGACCGTATATTTGACTATTCTTTATTCGTTTAAATTTAAGTATGACCGTGGTTAGGTCATACTTAAATTTAAACTTCATAAACTTCCAAATGAATGCAAAAAAAGTTACGGCTATATTTGATATCTTAAGTGCTTAAGATACCGTTCTTACTTAAAGTTATAACGTTCCGAATCACCTTGTTAGTCTCCCAAACGCGTCAAACAAATGCCGCCAATTTCGCAGTAAAGCCCCAGAAAACGGACCAGGGTGCTAATTCTCGCTTCATTAGCAAATAATTCGTATAGGACTCTGAGGCGTATGACTTGAATTCTACATACACAGTCGCATGGTAATTACTATGCGACATTATGACACCTCAAAGCGAGCGAAATTTATTAGCAAACTATCTGACCCAGCGAACTTCGTACCGCTTACCATTTTATTAATTTTGTTCTTTAAAATTTTTATTTTTTTCTCTCCCTAAGAACCATCCTCGTACTTCAAGGAATATTAAAAAAAAAGAATTAGCGAAATCGGTTCAGCTGCTCTCAAGATTTGCGCTTACCAACACATTCAGCGAATCATTTTTATACTATAGAAGATTTGCGTATGCTACTTTGTGAGAATACATGAAACTGATGTTTATGGAACTACTGTCTAATTATCAAATCGCTCCCCAGGCTGCCTCAGTGATCTTAAACGACCATGAAGGTTAAGCAACAAGGCGCGTTCAGTGCATGGATGGGTAAACTGTCTATGACTAACGCTAATGGCATTCTTCCGAGCGGTTCCGTGCTTCGCAAGGCACGTTTAGCAGTTGGTGCCGGCTGCCGTCAATAGATTGCAGTCGTTAAGCCAAGTCTGAGGCCTTAAACAGGTCATAAGGCGGCTTGAAAACATCTGACAGTGAGACCAGCCACTAGCCTTGCAAGTCTCAGGTACAATAAAGAATTTAATAAAAAAATAAGCCTCCACCAATCCGGACTCGGCGCCCGTGATGGAGTATGGCCTATAACTTCCCCAAGGAAGAGACCCGTGCCCCTCGGTGGGGACATAATGGGCTGAAGATGAAGATAATTATGATGATGACTGTCTTCTTCTTCTTCTTCAGGCTATATTAGTCTACTGCTGGACATAGCCCTCCCCTAATGAGCGCAAGGTTGTACCAGCATTGGGGGGTAGTACCCATAATCCCCACGCTGAGCATGCGGGTTGGGGATCGAAGTTTGGTGGAATTGTACTGCAGGGGGCGCTGCATGATGACGGTCCAATCCTTCGAATATTTCAGGTTTACACTTTCAATTCGCATGGGCGAGAATCGCCTCCCAGTATCTCAAATTACCTCCCTTCAGCACCGTGGAAGCCAAAAACAGAGCGCAGGCTATCCTAAACACACAAACGAAGTACCCACACCTAACCACTTTCCAGCAAATAAAATTAAAATTCACACAAAACTGGAGGCCCCCATTTTCTATGTGGTTGTCAGGAAGTATAGGTCGCAAACGTTCGAGCTTCCCAAGCCACCCTCGGGGATTATTTGTATTGTAACAAAATAACTAGGAAGGTGGAGGAAGGCGACTTTTCGTTTTGGAAGTTGTTTATAACGTGGATCCTTTTGAGTGTAAATTTTAATGCTTGTAATAAGTCACTTTTAAAAATGTCCAAAGGAGTTCTGTTTAAGTTGCCCAGTTTTACTCTGGTATGGCTGGTTCACACGTATAAAGTTGTCAACTAAATTTTAACTTAAATTTAAGCGACTTATAACGTGTCAACAATTAATTTAGTAGTAATAAGTCATAATTAAGCATGCAAGTAAATAAGTAAATTTGAATTTTGTCTATTTTTAGGATAAGTGGGCGGGCGTGAATTATCTCTTGACACGTTTGGACAGGCACGGATTAGTTAAACCTTAGTTAAGTGTATTAGTTTGGTGGAGCGGTCACGTTCATAATTCATTGTGTTTAAGAAGAGAAAAGAACAAGTTCTTTTTTTTAAATGTCGAAGTGGTCATCTAAATTCATCTAAAACCTCACTTAATACGAATTTAATTACTGAATTAATAACATAACATTTACATACAGGCACATACATTGCTTCTGGCCCCACACTAGGATATCCTGTATCGTGGGAAACAGAAACAACGACGTCACAAACATGTAAACATCCAAAACCTGGGTTTTTTTTGTCCCCAGCCGGGGATCGAACCCGGGACCTCTTGCATGGTAGGCAGATGCGCTACCGCTACGCCAGAGAGGTCATCAATGACTTGAATACGCTGTTGATCGCCAATCGAGAATTTGGGTTGGTGCTATTCTGTAGGCCGACACCACACAGCAAGTCTTAATAAGAGTGCCGAAAAAGTCACGGTGATAAAAGTAACCAGTGCGCGCGTAGCCTAATCCTTCAAATATTTTGCGTCTACGCTTTCAATTCGCTTGGCGAGAATCGGCCTCCGGGCCGTAATGTCTTTGTCGTCGATCCTGTATTTCAATATCTTAAGCACCGATCGCTTTGAAAAAAATAATAGGTAAGGTCTGAGAAATCTGGTGCCCGAGTTATTTTGAAATATTGAAATCACTCCTGTAGTAAAAAAATACTGGAGGATACATTTCATTCGACACAATATTTATATTAAAATACCTCATTGGCATACAACACAGAACTAGCCTACCACTCACCGATTTTGCTGTTGTTCTGGAGCTGCGGCAGCTGCGGGTGCTGCTGCGGCATGCTCTGCTGCTGCTGAATTTGCTGTTGCATGAGCTGAGCTGGATGCGTCAGCTGCAGCAGTTTAGCCGGTTCCAGCTTAGTGGGCGCTGCGACCGGTATCGGCCCGGCGTTCGTCATAGTGGTCATCGTGGCAGCTGGCATCATCAGGGTCGACATCGTGAGCATTTTGGCTGACTTCCCGGGAAAACTAGTGACGCGAACCGTCGGTGTTGCCAGTCGAAGCTAGACACGCGGGTGTCTCATAGCTTCCGTTTACGAAGCACTAGTGAAATTAGAAGTGTAAATATGTGTTTTTTTTTTAAGGATTGAAAAGAACAACACCAAAAAGGTTTCTAGGGTAAAATTTTCACTACGTTTTTGTTTGGAATCACACTTTTGGCCGTTCACTTGTTTCGAAGTTCAAAGTCACTTTTCTAGCTACTTTTTTTTATTGCAAAAAAATTGCAGCCGATCACAAAACTCACTATATTTCTCCCACTAAGTGTATAATTTTTAGAATCTTTGTGTATATTCTTCGCTTTTTTTCCTATATATTTTGTAAACTAGCAATGATTTTCTTTGTATAATGATGGTGGTGTTTAAAAAATAATCACAAAAGAATGCGATGTTTTTCTTCTTTGCATCTGGAACATTTTTACAACATTTTCTTCATTTAATTATTCGATATTAGGGTGCATTAATCAGATGACTTTAAGCTCATCTGCAATTTCATTTTTTGGAATTGAAAACCGTTTATTTATTTTGAGTTCGTTTGCGCGTCGCGGTGCCCCCAGATTAAAAGAGTTGTGGCCTCGTATATTATTTTGATTTCGGTTTTGCAAAAATGTGTTAAAGATTAAAAATGGTGTCAATGTCAATTAAACTGACATATAAAATCGGAAAGCAAGTGCAGAACCACCAAACAAGACCCATCCAGTTGCTCAGAGGTGTAAGACAGGGTGACTTTATTTCCCCGAAACTCTTCACCAATGCTCTGGAGGATGTTTTCAAGACCCTGTGGTGGAATGGCATGGGCATCAATGTCAATGGTGATTATCTCACACACCTCCGCTTTGTTGACGACATAGTTTTAATGGCAGAATCGCTGCAAGACCTTCAGAAAATGCTGTCTGGTCTTCATGCTGCCTCGAAACGCGTTAGGCTTGGGATGAACTTGGACAAGACTAAGGTCACGTTCAACGAGCACATCGTCCCTGAGCCCGTTCTCGTCGAAGGTGTAGCCCTTGAAGTTGTCCAGGAGTACGTCTACCTAGGACAAAAGTTCCAGCTGAGTAGAGACAACTTTGAGGGTGAAATCACCAGAAGAGTGCAGCTTGGCTGGGCAGCGTTTGGAAAGTTGCGTCACATCTTCGAGTCACCCTTGCCACAATGCCTGAAGACCAAGGTATTCAATCAATGCGTCCTGCCGGTCATGACATACGGAGCCGAGACGTGGAACCTGACAGTGAAACTAGCCCACCGATTGCATGTCACTCAGCGAGCTATGGAAAGGTGTATGCTCGGAGTCTCGTTAAGGGACAAAGTCCGGAACGAGATCATCCGACAAAAAACCAAAGTCACTGACGTAGTTTAGAAGTGTAGCAGGCTGAAGTGGCAGTGGGCTGGTCACATCTGTCGCAGAACCGATGATCGTTGGAGCAGACGGGTTCTCGAATGGAAACCACGACTCGGCAAGCGTAGTGTAGGACGCCCTCCGGCCAGATGGACCGACGACCTGAAAAAGGTGGCTGGTGGTGACTGGATGGCGAAAACGGGAGATCGGGTCTTGTGGCGCACCCTGGGGGAGTCTTATGTCCAGCAGTGGACTGCAATAGGCTGAAATGGATAAAATCGGAAGATCCGGTGCTGCACTAAATACCATAAAATATTTAGCAAATATTAACGACTAGCTGACCCAGCGAATTTCGTACCGTCTAGTAGTCGATTTTTTAGTTTTATTTTATATTTTTCTCTCCGCAAGAACCACCCTCGTACTTCAAGAAATAATTAGCGAAATCGGTTCAGCTGCTCTCGAGATTTGCGCTTACCAACATTATAGAAGACTAGCTTTTGCCCGCGACTCTGTCGACTAGACTTTTTTTGCAACCCCGTTCACTCCCTTAAGGATTAAATTTAGATGAACGGCGAAACACGTGTTCAATCAATTGTGTTTAAGGGTATTAATTTTAAGTTTCAAGAAAATTAGACAACATACAAATTTTGGCAACCCTTTTCGCCCCCTTAGGGTTTGAATTTAAAAAAATCCTTCCTTATTCCTTGCCTACATAATATATAGACCCTCTGTGCAAAATTTCAGCTCTCTAGATCCAACAGCTTGGGCTGGGCGTTGATGAGTGAGTCAGTCAGTCAGGACTTTGAATTTTATTTATATAGATAAAGCTTTTATCTTTTCTTGGTTAAAGTAAATATACATTTAATGTATGAACTGTTTTTAATTTTTACCAAAACAATAGTTAATAATTTAATTTTAATTTGATTCGAATTATCGTCCGATACTAATATTATTCAGTTAAATGTTATGCATGTTCATATTATGAAAATAATTATGCTAAGTATATACAAAACTGCCGCGGGTGTCGTAAAAGGGTGCTGTGTGGTGTCGGCCTAAAGAATAGCACCAACCCAAATTCTTCCCGCGGGTGTCGTAAAAGGCGACTAAGGGACACAAACCGGGGGGTGGGCAGCAGCAACCCCTGCAGTACAATTCCACCAAACTGCGATCCCCAACCCGCATGCCCAGCGTGGGGATTATGGGCATTACCCCCCAATGATGGCACAACCTTGCGCTATGGCGCTCATTAGGGGAGGGCTTTGTCCTGCAGTGGACTAATATAGCATCACCAGAGCCTGAAGAAGAAGAAGAAGATACAAAACTGTAGAATAATAAATTATAACATGAAATCTATAATTTAGAATTGCATGTTAAACAGATTTACAATTCGTGAACCTGAAAGCAATTACAATGCGGTGTTCACAAGTTAGTTGCAAACATATACAGTCTGTAGAAATATCGTAACGAATATGACACTAAACTTTATACAACTTTTAAAAATAGTGAAGAAAAGTTTTATACAGAGCAGGAAGTAGTATTACACTCGTGTGCTTTCGGCGAAAACCGAAGCCTGCTCTAGAGCCCGTGGTATATTCTAAAAGCTAACAGACTGCATTTTAATAGTACAATCAGTTTAGTGCCCTATATTATACGAGAACGGCCAGAAACTCTTAAACCTCATTTGACCTGGTGGCACTATCAAGGAACTGTGAAATCATAATACACACGCACATAACCTCACGCCAGTATCCCAGAGGGGTAGGCAGAGACCAGGGACTGCCACCTGCCACGATCTTGACAGATCACCTTCGTTTCATCAACGTTCATAAGTCGTTGCAAGCACGCACGCCGGTTCCGGGTACTTTTTATCTTCCCCTTTGCGAATACATCCCCTATTTAGTCGATGTATGCCCACCTGGGACGTCCCTTACCAGCCCTTTCAGACACATTCGAAATATATATTTGTTTCATAAATCTTTCTTCCTTCATCCTCTCCACATGTCCAAACCAACGCAACATTCCTTTCTCAATTTCTTGTCACTAACTCCTCTTTCAGTCCACAACGTTCTCTAATCAGACTTTTGCGTATCCTGTCAAAGTAACACTACACATACTTCTCAAGGACCTCATTTCTACTGCATTTCAAAGAACTGTGAACTTTTAATCTGGAATGCAATTTTTAATTTACGCTATTTACTCTATTATTGTTATTAAGTTGTATTTTATTGGAATTTTCCTGGAAATAAAATTCTAGTACTATCAAATTAATACCCTGTATATAATGTTTCTATATGATTTGCTATTAGTGCTTACAAGAATAAATAAGCCGTTTGTTATTGACCGACTTCCACTTTTTTTACGATTGGAATTTTAGTGAGATTATAATGTATCAACGGCTTGTTTACACGCCAGCAAGTTTGAACTGGAACGGAGTATACGGTGGTCGACCTAATTTTGTATTTCGGTACTAAAGTAACTCTTATTTCCTCCAGCAACTTTCCGTCGTAAGGTTGTCTGGAAGAAATTGCTTTTAGCAATAAGGCCGCCAATTGTACTTTGTATCATCACATGTTTTATAATATGTGCTCTGGTGTACAATAAAGAATATTCTTATCTTATCTTATCTTATCTCATCTCATCTCATCTCATCTCATCTCATCTCATCTCATCTCATCTCATCTCATCTCATCTCATCTCATCTCATCTCATCTCATCTCATCTCATCTCATCTCATCTCATCTCATCTCATCTCATCTCATCTCATCTCATCTCATCTCATCTCATCTCATCTCATCTCATCTCATCTCATCTCATCTCATCTCATCTCATCTCATCTCATCTCATCTCATCTCATCTCATCTCATCTCATCTCATCTCATCTCATCTCATCTCATCTCATCTCATCTTATCTTATCTTATCTTAAAGTAAATAACGTAAAATGTATCGCTAACTTGTCCGGTTTGGAAATGGAGTATCTAAGTTGTTCACATAGCTCAGCGCATAAATTTGAAAGCCTACTAATCGCAGAAGTTAAGCCATGTCAGAGGTCTTATGAGCGGCTTGATAACTCCGGGCAGTAAGGCCTCTTACAATCCTCCACCAACCCGGACTTGGCCCCGTGGTGGAGTATGGCCTAACCTACCTGCGATGCAGGAAAAGAACTGTGCCCCAGCAGTGGGGACAGGTTTGTAATATTGTTTAAAAACCTATTTAGAGGCTGAAAATTCCACCCATGCCGGGATTCGAACCCGCAACCTTTGGCTATCCGTGCCAGCGCTCTTTCCAACTGAGCTAGTGGGCGACTCACCGGCATCAGTGAAATTTCGAACCTCTTTATACTATTCTCTGTATTACGTACAGGCAGCGACATCTGGCTGAAGTAAGTTGCATCACTTAGGTTTGTAATAGTCTGGAAATGGAGTCTAAGGTGTTCACATAGCTCAGCGCTTAAAAGGCCCCTTAAGCACGTACTCTCTCTCTCTTTGAGAGAAAGTAATTAAATAATTAACTTCATCTTTGATACAGAGCAAATTTTGGAACCATTATTATCTATATTATATGGAAGATTTTTAGCTTCCTAAGCTAAATTATTTTGTGCATTTTTTATGACGGTTTCAGTGTTTTTTAATAGGCGCTTTGAGAGTAAGTCTTTTCCCTACAGTGGGATTTATATAAACTGCATTACTCACAATGAACATAAATTCTTGCCTGTATTCCGATCATTGTACTGCGGAGAGCCGGTACTGTTTGCTCGCAAATTTTTAGGAACCATGTTTCTCAACTCATTTGTTTAAGATTACGTCTATACTCAAAAGTCTATAGAAGTCTAAATGAATGACGTGTTTCGATATCAACCCTTGTATCTGTCCCTACTGCTGGGACACGGGTCTCTTCCTGCATCGCAGGAAGGTTAGGTCATACTCCACCACGGGGGCCAAGTCCGAGTTGGTGGAGGATTGTAAGAAAGTGGCGGGCCTTACTGTCAGAAGTTACCAAGCCGCCCATAAAGCTTCTGACATGGTTTGACGACTGCAATTACATGACAGCTGGCACCAGCGGTTTAACGTGCCTTGCAAAGCAAGGAAGCGCCTAGAAAAATGCCACTAATGGTAGTCACGGGACGGTCACGCATCCTGCTCCTGGCCGCGCCTGTTGTTAGTTAACTCAAGTGATTGATTCCAACCACTTGGTTCGACTAGGCCACGCGCGCTTCTTAATACATATCCACAACTTTGATAGCTAGACTTCAACGTGTAAAGGTTTGTTTACACACAAACAACTGCAAGCTGGTACAGAGCAAAGTTCGCTTCGCCGAGTGCCTTCAAATGTGCGCGCACTTAATGTCCCTTTAGTAGGCAATTACCACCCACTGTGCGATTATAACTTGTAGTTTAGTTTCTGAACGGACTCAGCACTTACTCAGCCGTTAAATGGGCCGTACAATTTATTGTATTGAAACGGCTTAGTGCGATAATCATTGAACAACTCGCCCTTGCAGAAATTGCGTTATAATTTCTGTGACTGTGGCCCAGTGTGCAGACATCTGGAAATCGGAATATAGTCGTAATTTTACTCCTTTTTTGAAGTCCAATGTTTGGAAAGATCAATGATTACAGTTTGGTCTTCCTTCCAAACTTTGCATACTTATAACAATTTTAAAAACCTATTTAGAAGCTCAAAATTGCACCCATGCCGGGACTCGAACCCGCGACCTCTAGCTTACGCCGACTTACCGGCATCAGTGAAATTTCGAACCTCTTTACAATACTCTCTGTATTACGTACAGGCAGCAACATCTGGCTGAAGTAATTTGCATCACTTGCAGCCCCGAGTACCTAGTTTGCTAAGGACAATTTGTAGTAACCCGTGCTAAGGACAATTTGAAAATCTATATAGAGACTAAAAGTTCCACCCATGCCGTAGTAATAAATAGGGTTTTAAAATTGTCCTTAGCACGGGTTAGTGCATTAAAAAGAATATACTCATAACAAGTTCTGACTGGCCGTGCAAAAACCGTTCCATACTTACGAACTTTCGCGTTCATAACATTAGTAGGGTAAAACAGTTGGCGAATTCGAAGTTACCCAGCAGTCACTACATCGTACATAACGATGGAGACAGAACAAATAAAAGTTGAAACAACTTCAATTTCTTCATTCCTCAAAGCACATTTGCGCTAAACTTTGTTTCTAAGTGCCGGGCCGGGCCTAATGAAGGAGCGTATGGGAATTCCCGCTAAAGGTGCCGCCAGACTGGTGATTGGTATGACTCCACACGGGTGTCCAACGGGACTTTATCCTACTTAAAAATTTACTTCTCTAAATCTTAAAATTATTACATTTCTTGGTCGTATTTGAAAAATATGATAAATATATGATGGGCTCTCGTGGACTAGGCGAACCGAGTGATTATAATCAATCACTTGAGATAAACAACAACAGAAGCGGTCAGGTGCAGGATGGATGACCGTCTCGTGACTACCGCTAGTGGCATTTTTCCGAGCGCTTCCGTGCTTTGCAAGGCACGTTAAGCCGTTGGCGCCGACCGTCATGTAATGACAGGCGTTAAGCCATGTCAGAGGCCTTATTGGCGGCTTGATAACTTGTGACGGTAAGGCCCGCCATTGTCTTACAATCCTCCACCAACCCGGACTTGGCCCCCGTGGTGGAGTTTAGCCTAACCTTCCTGCGATGCAGGAAGAGACCTGTGCCCTAGCAGTGGAGACGTACAATTGTTGATATCGACCCACGACTTAGTTTTTTTTGCCTCTGTCCTTAGCTCAATTTTTTTTTTTTTTTTTTGGGCGGTAGGTGTGAAAACATAAACATCGAAAATTTTTGCTCTCTAATTTATTTTAACTTAGTGTAGTAAAAGTGTAACTGTACATAAACTTATATGTTATAACTACTCACAGTGAGCAAGCACCTGCCAGAAATTATTATCCACAGTGACAACCACTCCTCAAACCACTCCACTGTACACTTCACTCAACTCGGGCAAGTAACTGTCACTTCTACACAATGGAGTCCAAGACTATTAAAGAAAGTCTGACAGATATGATTGAGTTGTTCAACTCCCGCATGGCTGTATTCGAGGAGCAGTTGCAGAAAACCAGCCCGGCTGCTCCCACAGTGAAAGGTCTTACCACTGAGTTCGCTTCATTCAAAACATTTGTAAAGCTGGCCTTGCAGAACTTGCAGATGCAAGTGGAGACAATTGCACGCGAGACAGACCAGCTAGAGATGCGAGGACGGCGCAAGATTCTTTTGGTGCATGGCGTGGCGGAGGGTACCAAAGAGAACACCGCTGCGGTTGTTGCAGGATTGGTAGCGGATAAGCTGGGAATCCCAGACTTCGACATCGCTGGCATCAGTCGCTGTCACCGCATGGGTACTTCTTCTAAGGACCGAAAAAGGCCAATCCTTGTTAAGTTCAAGAACCTTGCCGAACGGGACCGAGTTTGGTTCTCCAAAACCGGACTTAAGGGCTCTGGAGTAACTGTATCGGAGTTTTTGACGAAGAGGCGGCATGACGCCTTCATGGCAGCGCGACAGCGTTTCGGGGTGTCGCAGTGCTGGACGCGCGACGGCTGCGTTCATGTCACGGCTCCAGATGGGTCGCGGCATCGTATTACGACGACAGCAGAGCTAAGCAACATCTCCAGTGCCCCGGTTGCGGCTAATAAACCTGCTGCGAAGGCTAGTAGTTCGCAGAAGGCGTAAAACACTTAAATCCGTTGCTTAATCATTGTTTATCTTCACAGCATTGTGTTAAGATCAATTAGCCGCTTCTTCGTTACTTATATTCACTCAATTGTACCTTCAAAATTTATTTATTTTTGGTTGTTTACGTTTTGTTGTCGATGTCTAGTGTCATGTTTCTCCTTTTTATGTGACATGTGTCAACGAGCGTCAGGCGGATTGTTGTTAATCTGTGGACGCGTTCCGTTTCACGAAAAACAACAACATTGTACTTTTCCTTTGTACTGGCGGGTGAGAGTTCACTGCATAATATTTGTTATAAGTAGTTTCTTTAAGTATATTATCTATTTTACGTATTTATAATATTGTATATATTGTATATCTTATATTTTTTTTAATATGCAACAGCAACAGACTGACAGCGGTGACGAGGGTGATCTCTACCAATCCTTTTCTTCTTCCTCAGATGGTTTGAGCAGAAGCGATAGCTTTCATAGTATACCCTCGCTAGCTGACACACTAGATTCTCATTTCTCTTCAGTTAAGAAAAACTTCAATATTGTCCATATTAACGCACAAAGTATTCCGGCACATTTTCCTGACATGCTCGCCTCTTTTCAATGTAAAAATATTCATGCCATTCTTGTATCTGAGTCCTGGCTCAAACCGTGTCTACCTTCTACGTCTTACTCCCTGCCAGGATTTCAACTCATCAGAAACGACCGCGTAAACGGTCGTGGTGGTGGTGTTGCAATTTATCTTCGGGCCCACATTCCCTACTCCATTATCAGCATGTCAGCCCAGCCCCCTCTTTCCAATGCAGGTGAACATTTATTTCTAGAACTTATGTTAACCCACACCAAAATTTTACTTGGCGTTTATTATAGCCCCTCCCTTCAAGTAAACTTTTTTAAGTCATTCGAGAAGCTGCTTGAAGATCTTACTCCATCTTATAGTCATACTATTATTATGGGTGACTTCAATACATGCCTCCTTAAGAATGACACCCGATCAACGACTTTGACCTCCCTTTTTCGCTCGAGCAACATGTACGTCCCACCTCTTAGTGCCACTCACAATTTTCCGAACAGTACTCCGTCCCTTCTCGATCTCATTGCAGTATCATCTTCCAATCATGTTGCTCTGCATGGCCAATGCTCCGCCGACGCATTCTCATATCACGATTTGTTATTCCTATCATATAAAATTCGTCCCCCAAAAGCGAAGCCGAGAATTCTTCTCCAACGCAACTTTGGTGGCATGGACCGCAGTAAGCTCTTAGACGATGCGTCTAAAATTGACTGGTCACTTGTTATCAGTAGGGAGACCGTCGATGAGCAAGTCGAAATGTTCAATTTACTTCTCACGCAGTTGTATGATGTCCACGCTCCTGTTCGAGCTGTTAAGATGAAACATCTGGCGGCACCATGGCTAACGGATGAGATCAAGTCTCTCTTATGTAAAAAATCTCAGGCCAAATCTAGATTTAAATCTCGGCCAACTGACTTAAACAGGGAAAAGTATGCGCTCATTCGAAATCGCTGCAATAAGGTGTGTAAGGATGCACAACGACGCCACATTCACAAATCTGTTGAAAATGGAGATCCAGCTAAAGTTTGGAAATTCCTTCGATCTTTAGGAGTTGGAAAATCTCGTCAAGATTCTATCCCAAAAGATTTAAACATTGATTTATTAAATCAACATTTTTCCTCTGCGTCTGCCATTGATGGAGCTAAAAAATCTGAAACACTTAATCTCATTTCCTCAGTTCCAACTCCTGATCATTCTTCTTTTAGTCTGAGTCAATTTTCGGATTGTGATGTTAAGAAAAACATCATCTCTATCACGTCTAACGCAGTTGGTTGTGATAATATCAGCCGTAACATGTTGATACCGATTCTGGACTTAATTGCGCCGATAATAACCAAAATCCTAAATAAATCAATCTCCTCTGGGATATTTCCGAAAACGTGGAAGGAAGCCCAAATCACCCCACTACCTAAAAACTCCAACCCTTCTTCCTTCTCCGAGTATCGGCCTATATCCATCCTGCCATTCCTGTCCAAAGTCCTTGAACGTCTTGTCCATTCCCAGTTAAGTTATTTCCTTACAAAAAACAATCTCCTCAATCCTCTCCAATCAGGTTTCCGTCCCGCACATAGCATTGTTACGGCGCTTATTAAAATAACGGACGACATGCGTTTGGGGATGGAGGAAGGGCAGTTGACAGTTCTGTCGCTGCTCGACTTCAGCAACGCTTTCAATGCCGTCGATTTCGACATTTTGTTGGCGTTGCTTTGTTCTCTTAACATATCTCCAACGGTAATTGACTGGTTTCGTAGTTATCTACACGGACGCCGGCAACGTATTCGTATTGATGATTCTTTCTCCGAATGGTGCGGAACATCTGCCGGTGTCCCGCAAGGTGGCGTGTTGTCTCCACTTCTCTTTGCAATTTTCATTAACAGTATCTCCCACAAGTTATCTTCTTCCTACCACCTTTATGCAGACGATCTTCAAATATATACACAAGCTCCACTGAACCAACTTCATTCAGCAATAAATGTAACAAATAGTGACCTTGCGCATATTCTGGATTGGAGTGTGGCACATGGACTGAATGTAAATCCAAAAAAAACCCAAGTTATAATTATTGGTAGTCCCCGATTTATCTCCAGAGTTGATGTGAGTTCCTTACCACCTATCCTGTTTGATGGTATACCCATACCGTTCAGTTCAGTGGTAAAAAATCTGGGGATCTTGTTTGACACTACCTTATCATGGGTTCCTCAGTTGGAAATGGTAAGTCGAAAGATGTTTGCATCCGCAGGTTCACTTCGGCGTCTCAGCAATTTCCTTCCTACGGCTACCAAAGTTGTGTTGGCTCAGTCTCTCCTTTTACCGATTCTCGACTACACAGACATCTGCTATCTAGACCTCACAGAGGAGCAATTAAATAAGCTTGAGCGTCTCCAAAACTTTTGTATCCGGTTCATATTTGGTTTACGCAAATATGACCATATTTCTGAATATCGAACTAAGCTCAAGTGGCTCCCCATTCGTCTCCGCCGGAATGCTCACATTCTTTCTCTCCTCTATTGCACTCTGTTCAACCCAGCTACCCCATCCTACCTCAAAGAGCGTTTCGAGTTTCTCCATTCTTCCCATAGCCTGACTCTTCGCTCATCCCAAAACCTTCTCCTCAAAACTCCCATCCACAGAACAAAATTTTATGGGTCCTCTTTCACGGTTCAAGCAGTCCATTTATGGAATGATCTGCCCGTGGAAGTGAGAAAAGCAAAGTCCTTGGCTTGTTTTAAGGCGCTGGTGAAATCCCACTATCTCACTGGATAAACTGGAAAACTGTTGCTTATTAAATATGTATTAATTGTATAAGTATTTATTTATAGGTATTTATGTATATTATTATTTAAGTATATGTTGCTTACCTATATGTATTTAATTGGATATGTATTTATTTTTTTAGGTGTCTATATATATTATTATTTAAATATATGTACATTATATCGTAGGTAATTATAAGTAATTATATTCTCGCACTCCCTTGCTGTTTGTTTTCAATATATTTTCGATTTAATTATTTATGTACATGCACCACGTACCGACTATATTCTTCATGCAATCCACTCCATCCAAAGGTTGTCTGGAAGAGATCGCTCTTAGCGATAAGACCGCCAATTGTATAACATTACTTAGATTTAAGAATCATGGTTGTAATATTTTTCTGGTTGTGCAATAAAGAGTTCTCTCTCTCTCTCTCTCAATATGGATAAGTCTTTAGGTAGAAGTTTTGTAGCCAAAATTATTGCTGCTTTAGAAGTTCCAATACTCACTGACGACAAGCCCTATGGGAGACCAGGCCTCCCATAGGGCTTGTCATAATTACTGATCTGGAGGAAATAAACTCAATGCATCGATGCTATAGAAGTGAAGACGTTAGATTGTTCTAAATTTAGCTTAAACTCATAAAGCGTATGATTGGATACGCTACGTTTAGTCTATACCAGGCTCTGCATAAAACAAGCGTATTATAAGTAGCCTTCTTTAAGAGAGATGAGAGGGGCGATTTAAAGTGCTGAGGATTATGAAAATGAAAATGTATTTATTACTGGTTCAAAATCATAGAAACACTTCTATTTTATCACACTAATTTGCTATTGCACTCAATTGGCTATTTTAAATTAAGAAAATAGCATTGCATGCATCACAAGAAGAGAAAAAAACAATTACACCAATTGACGAAATCTGTGGCGCATCGGTAGCGCATTTGCCTACAATGCGAGAGGTTCCGGGTTCGAACGAAAAACCCGGCCTTGGATGTTACATGTTTGTGAGGTCGCTGTTTCTGGTTCCCACGACACAGGGTATCCTAGTGTGGGGTCAGAAGCAATGTATGTGCCTGTATGTTTTATGTTATATAGAAAAAAAATATAAACATAAGCAGTATTGCCCGTTGTCCTGATTTTAAGAACCACATACACTTTAAGCACGATATTTTTTTAAATCACTGTTTGATAAGTACTCTTCTATACTCCTGAAGAATAGTATCCATCTGGATGAAGATCCTGCCCACTGTGCACTGGATACAAAAGCGCAGGTCTCCGTTCACCCTTAGTAAAAGAACGCTGGGGTCACAGTCAGTGGGAAAATGTGGCCAAATAAGGCATAATGTGCTTCGCTACCCTTTTTAGGACAAAGCCATCTGTGTTGTAACGTCCGCATAGCAAAGAGGATGGATATCCAAGACTCTTAGTCGTTTTTCGTTTAAAAATGGAACATATTTTTTTTCATAAAATTGAATCTGGGTCCGGCGTGCGTGCATGCAACGACAAGGAGCATGGAAAATTATCCAAGACTCTTAGACGTTTTTCGTTTAAAAATGTAACATATTTTTTCGTAAAAAGTAACCAGCGTGCGTGCATGCAACGACTTATAAACGTTGATGAAGCGAAAGGATCTATCAGGATCGTGTTATCTAAAATAGTGTCTCAGGTTGCTTAATTTATGGGAATATGACAGTTTTCGACTAAAAAATCATACTTTACCGGTCGAAATTTATTTACTAAAATGGAATGGTAAGGATAAATACTCGTAGACTATGGTAAATACGACGTTGATGCAATAACTAAGCCATCACCTGCATCTTTGCTATCTAAATTTCTATCGCAAAGGAGTATTATCGACCGAGCGTATCGTGCAGCGGCCACAAATTTTATTAAAGGAAATAACCCACGCCGAAACATTTCTCCTTTAAAAGTCAATAAATATCCTTTAAGGGCCATACATTAGGATTTAAATGGTCGTTAAATGGAGGCCAGTTAAGTACGATTGAATTCAGACCACTTCTCAGAGGCGAATGGAGAATATCGCCAACAGTTTTACGATGAAATCGTATTTTTTGCCAAATGTTTTCCGTCTACTTTGACTTGAAACATCATTCAATTTTAAAATGTGAAAATTACTTTGCGAAATTCTGCCATAAATCCCACGAGCACCATGCAGTTAGTTAACTCCCTCCCACTTTTTCAAGCAGAAATAAGACATGAACACACCACCACCGACACAAATACTTGTGTTGAAAGCTTGAAAAAGTGGCAGGGAGAGCGGTGCATTAACTAACCGCATGGTGCTTGTGGAATTTTTGGCGGAATTTAGCAAAGTAATTTTGACATTTTAATGCTTTTACCTATTCAACGCGCTCATTAGGAGAGGGCTATGTCCAGCAGTGGACGAATATATAGCCTGAAGAGGAAGAATGCTATTATGGATTTCCGCAAAGTAACGCCTGATTCCATACAATATCTTTCTGTTTGGTATTTACTTGCCAAGTCTGCATGTAACGAAAACATGTCATCTGGGTAAGGGCTGTACTATGTAACTACTTATTGTGTGCGATTCATTCGTGCAACGATACACGTTGAGTTGAACAAAACAGCCTTTTTTGAACTAAAGCTTTCGTAAGCACAACACATTGTGTGAGGCGAGCAACCAACGCCGCGAGCTCCGTCTCTGCTCACCATGATTAAGCTCTGCGAATCGGAGTGAAACCTGGTTGGACTCTTCCGATATAACAACACCCGTAAGTAGATCCGGACTAAAAGTCTAGAAAACAGCCTTTACTCAGATCCTCTTGTCTCGTGCCGCTAGATGGCGCCTCCAGTTCATTAAATCTCTGTCAGAGATGTTCTTCAGCACAGCACAGCTGAAGAACACCCCAAGCCCCTGAGCCGCGAGGCAGTGGATTACTCTCCGCCCACGACGAACCCACGTTACTTGGTCTGCAGGCCCAGGAATGTACTCGTCTACCCGCCCGATAAATTGTCATCTGATCTGGACCACCTACTGGATGCTTGGTCCTAGATAGACGAAGCCCCCATCCCCGCCTCCGCCAGTGTCCCCGCTAGTGGAGACACTACTCTCCCAACATCGTGTAACGAACTGTTCTAAGCGGACGCTCCTCTAGGGAGCTCCGCTGTGCGCCCTCCTCGGCCTCAAGGGGGGTCGCTCCCAATGTGAGTTTAGGCCTCCTTAGAACCAAAACTAGCGCCAAGGTGGTGTTTAGTGGGTTGGCGCCCTTTTTGTGCGTCCCACATTAGCAGCATGGACCTTAGGCATGAGCATTCACCACCTCTCTCCCCAGTCTCCTCCGGAGGGTGCCCTTTATAGGGCAAAAAAATGGCACCTGTGCTGCAGTAACACGTAGCGTAGTTTGAGCTAAGAATTAACGCTTACTTATAGACGTGCCATGCTAGGCCAACCCGATACAGCCCCATCAACTTTTAATAGCTCTAGCGTCAAAATCACAAACGGAATTCGTATAAAACCGAGCCGAAATGCACAAAATTGCCTCCAGTTTCTGCCGACCCTACCTGGAAAATGTCAACGCTAAAATAATGTCCACCAACTCTCATTTACGGCAACAGTGCACACATTAAAGTCGCGCCGGAATTGTTAACGGTACATTCTAATGTTAAGCAAGTAGACTACGAAATAACGAAGTTTCTGAACGGGTGTTTGTGTATTTTCTAAACTGATTTTCTAAACTCAGCAGTTGAAAGAGCACTAATTATCTATATCATAACTTTGAGCTGTATATTTATTTATTACTAAAACTTCGTACCGCCTAACAGTCGATTCTTTAATTTTTTTTTAATTTTCTCTCCGTATGAACCATCCTCGCACTTCAAGGAATATTCTAAAAAAAGAATTAGCGAAATCGGTTCAGCTGCTCTCGAGATTTACGCTTACCAACACATTCAGCGAGTCATTTTTATATTATAGACTAGCTGACCCAGCGAACTTCGTGCCGCCTATAACAGCTGATTCTTTTTTTTTTCTCTCCGTAAAAAACATGCTCGTACTTCAAGGAATATTCTAAAAAAAGAATTAGCGAAATCGGTTCAGCTGCTCTCGAGATTGGCGCTTACCAACACATTTAGCGAGTCATTTTTATATTATAGACTAGCTGACCCAGCGAACTTCGTGCCGCCTATAACAGCCGATTCTTTTTTTTTTCTCTCCGTAAAAACCATGCTCGTACTTCAAGGAATATTCTAAAAAAAGAATTAGCGAAATCGGTTCAGCTGCTCTCGAGATTGGCGCTTACCAACACATTTAGCGAGTCATTTTTATGTTATAGACTAGCTGACCCAGCGAACTTCGTACCGCCTGTAACAGCCGATTCTTTTTTTTTCGCTCCGTAAAAACCATGCTCGTACTTCAAGGAATATTCTAAAAAAAGAATTATCGAAATCGGTTCAGCTGCTCTTGAGATTTACGCTTACCAACACATTTAGCGATTTATTTTTATATTATAGATATTTACTATGAATTCTATTTGTATTTCGGATGTAGTGTTATTTCTGCTTGGGTTACTGTTAAGGGTTTTCGCAGTTTATTTCGTTTATTTTGTACACGTATCTATAGACCCGTTTTTACTGCTGCTTCGACTCTCCAATGTTTGCTGGAAGAAATATTTTACAGAGATAAGCTCGCCTTTGTACATGTTATTCCTTATTACACTATTTTTATTTTTAATGCACTAACCCGTGCTAAAGAGGTTCGAAATTTCACTGATGCCGTGAGTCGCCCATTGGCTCAATTGGTAGAGCGCTGGTACGGATAGCCAGAGGTTGCGGGTTGGAATCCCGGCATGGGTGAATTTTTTAGCCTCTAAATAGGTTTTTAAAAATGTTATTCCTTATGTTATGTCCTGTTTAATGTTTCGTGTGCAACACATTGTTATTTATTATTATCAGAAATGGAAGAGAGAAGAGCAATGATAATTCATTGTGGCAAATTGTGTTTCTCAATAAAAATATTTGTATTTGCATAGGATCAGGGTTGGATTCAGACGTTCAGAAAATTATTGTCTATGGAAATTAAAATAATACTACTTGTCCAAAATTATACTACGTTTCGATTTTCGGCTCTTTAGTTTGAATACATATTCATTCGTAAGTGAAAAATTGTTTTATTATTTACAAATACAAATTAGTCAAATTGAGGCAAGTAGACGTCCATCTCGGCTAATTCGTGAATGGGAATTTCGTCCTTGGCATTGACATCAACATGCCGTTAGTTTCACAATCAGCGTTTGCGTAAGGTAAAACAAGGCAATCTATCAAGGCAATAATCCAAATGCAAATTTGGCGATTTGTTTAAATCGATAGTTTCCGGACACACCAAGCGCTTAGTTTCACCCAGAACACGTCTGGTCTTTTTTCCATCTTTATATTTTTTAATTTATTAATTATTTTTAATAATTAATTTATATTACGTGGGGAATCCCTGACTAGCGTCAATGCCTAATTTGGTGTTTCCACACTACAAAAAATTCTGATATTGTGAAGTATTATATTAAACAATATAACTCGATCTACCCGGAGATAAAATTATGGTATTTTCGCGTAATATAGCACAGTGGCCTTACGATACTAAATACTACACATTATGAAATAATGGTACAAATAATATAATTATACTACAAAATCCAACACTGCATAGGATGAAGCGCTTGCGGCCTAGCGGAACCGAGTGACTGGAATCAATCACTTGAGTTAAGCAACACCAGGCACAGTCAGGTGCAGGATGGGTGACCGTCCCGTGACTACCGCTAGTGGCATATTTCCAAGCGCTTCCGTGCTTCGCAAGGTACGTTAAGCCTTTGGTGCCGGCTGTCATGTAATGACAGTCGTTAAGCCATGTCAGAGGCCTTATGGGCGGCTTGATAACTTCTCACAGTAAGGCCCGCCACTGTCTTACAATCCTCCACCAATCCGGACTTGGCCCCCGTGATAGAGTATGGCCTAACCTTTTTGCGATGCAGGAAGAGACCCGGGGCATGGGTGGGACATACAAGGGTTGATATCGATATGATACAAACCCATTATTATGTCCCAACTGCTGGAGCATGGGTCTCTTTCTGCATCGCAGGAGGTTAGGATTGCCACGTTCCTGGCAAACTTTTTAGTTGCCGATATTCATTAGTTGCCGCATGCACGCCCGCCGAAACTATCTCGTTCGAAATTTGAATAAAATCAGCGCCCTCCGACGAAATTCCAGTTAGTCTATCTTTTTAGCAGGATATAGATAGCTTCTTAGCTGAACGCCTGAAATTCAAAGGTGGCTTAAAACCTCATTACTGCGAAAGACCTTTGATCAAATATCTGAAAATATAACGTACGTGTCAGCCGTATGAGAAGAAGGTATTCTATTGCGCATTATCGTGGGTTAGCTGGAAGAAAATACTATCTAGTATTAAGCTCGCCTTTGTACAAATTTGTTTTAGTGCAATAAAGAATGTTTCATTTATACACATTTCAAAAAAACTGGTTAGTGTCCGCACTGGGAATCGAAGCTATGTGTCTGGTGAATTTATTGAAAAGAAAAGTAACGACACCTATATGGTACTTATAATTAGCCATTTTCAGCATAAACTCACAAAGCGCTCCATATATGGCGCTTACAAGCGTGGCCATAGAAGAACCGGAATACGGCTGTCAAAATAATTAATCTGAGTAAAATTCGACAGGCGTGTCCCTGTTCTTCCCTCCTATTACGTAGCATTCCACTCTATCGAGTGAAGCATTTAGACGACGTGACAAAAAATTTATGCATTTGACAGCCGGAGTAGCTTAAAAAAAGTAAAAATTTACGTCACACAACTCAGTGGATACTAACGTAATAATGCCCCTTGTATGTGTACGCCTGTAAGCGCCATCTATGAAGCGCATTGTGAAACTGTGCTGAAAATGGCTCATTGTTTTTAAACTCGCTCGCTTTATCTGACGTACATGTTTCCAGCGCCGGCTGGTTTCCTCCGTTCACTTCGGTTGATCGATCCTGTGTTGGATAGTATGTAAAAATATTAGTAACAGTTGGTTATCGGGTTTTCGGTATTTATTATATAACTAGCTGACCCAGCGAACTTCGTACCGCCTAGGAGTCGATTCTTATTTTTTTTTTTTTTCTCTCCCAAAGAACCATCCTCGTACTTCAAGGACTATTCTAAAAAAAGAATTAGCGCAATCGGTTCAGCTGCTCTCGAGATTTGTGCTTATCAACACATTCAGCGATTCATTTTTTTTATTATAGAAGATATGTACACGCTTCTACAGACGTCAAAAATATGGCTTCTTAGAAAAATGCACCATAGATTAGTACACATCACCGCCGCCTGATCTACTTGTTTATGCGAACATGTGCGTGAGCCAACCAACCCGGACTTGGCCCCCGTGGTGGAGTATGGCCTAACCTTCCTGCGATGCAGGAAGAGACCCGTGCCAGCAGTGTGGACATACAAGGGTTAATATGTATCGTATCGTGCGTGAGCTGGTACACTTTTTCTTCCACTTGAGGCCATCAAATACCCTCCGTCCATTTGCAACAATTACATGACTCCCTTGATTGATCCTGGCACACTTTTTCCAATACTTGAGTCCATCAAATGGATCCATGTCGACGGAGGGATTCTAAGACACTTCTAAGGCACTTGAATCCTCCAAAGAGTTTTATACAGTCTATTTATTCTTACTTGTCCAATTTAGTAAACAAGATTCTAACCTTAAAATTGAGATTAGATGCCTAAACTAGACATTTTCTCGCAAATTCATGAACTATCATGAACTATGTTCATAAAATTGGCAGCGTGTTATCTAAAAGAGTGTTCCAGGTTACCTAATTTATGGAAATATGGCAATTTTGGACTAAAAACTCACAGTTTAAGGTAGAATCTTGTTTACTAAATTGGACAAGTAAGAATAAATAAACTGTACCCCTACGTAGGCAATTAAAAAAAATTGCGAGTAGTACATTAAGTAACACAAGCCGTCACTCAATTAACTGGTAGAGGAAACCCGCTTTCTGAACTCTAAGTTTGCGGTTAGATATTTCACCCCGGGAGAGCAGTAATGAAATCCAAACATCCCGCGCGGGTCGGTAAAGATTGTAAAAATACACCGCCGAGTTGCATGAATTCATATTATAGATATCTTGCTGTGTCTGTGCCTTCGTTCAAAACAATGTTTGACCGAATTCAGTGAAGGGCGCATAAAAAGTTGAAACTAATTGCTCAAATTCATGAATCAAATTCCTTTTAGTACTTGTGCCGCCAATAGTACCATATTTTTTTGTAATTTCTGTCACTGTAATTTCTGTGTGCAATAAAGAATATTCTATCTATCTAAAGTCACTTTAAAAAAAACCGACCAAGTGCGAGTCAGACTCGCGCACCGAGGGTTCCGTACAAACCTGTATTATAGACCTGAGTATTTGGTATGAATTTCAATTTAATACCTCTACGCGTTTATGAGGAAATGGGTAGTAAGTTTAAAATTATTAAAAAAATATATATTATGAGATGTAACTAAAAATTTATGGTTTTCGTAATTTTTCCTTTATCTATGCTATAAGACGTTGCTTCGTACCAAATTTCAAGATTCTGAGTTCACGGGAAGCACCCTGTAGGTTTTGATTCCCTTGCAAGTGTCGAAAATTTGCGGCATAAACGGCTGTATCTTTTGATTGCGTTGGCTTAGAAGTTTGATTTTTTCACAGCTTCAAGGGACAGTAGACTTGAGTAATTGATATAAATTTCAGCTTCATACCTCCACGCGTTCCTGAGAAAAAGGGTCTTGACAGACGGACGGACGGACAGACGGACAACAAAGTGATCCTATAAGGGTTCCGTTTTTTCCTTTTGAGGTACGGAACCCTAAAAATATGGTTCTAACATAAATAATGAAGCACTCGTGGTCTAGTCGAACCGAGTGATTGGAATCAATCACATAAGGAATAACCGGCGCGGTCAGGTGCCGGATGGCTGTCCATCCCGTGACTCCCGCTAGTGGCATTTTTTCCTACCGCTTTCGTGCTTCGCAAGGCACGTTAAGCCATTGGTGCAGGCTGTCATGTAATGGCAGTCGTTAAGCTATGTCAGAGGCCTTATAAACGGCTTGATAACTTCTGACAGTAAGGCCGCCACTGTCTTACAATCCTCCACCAATCCGGGCTTGGCCCCGTGGTGGAGTACCTTCCTGCGATGCAAAGAGAGACCTGTGGCCCTACAGTGAGGACATACAAAGGGTTGATATCGTTTCTATTCCGCAAATTGTAGTGCAAACAATTTTTTTAAAAGTATTTTAAGCAGTTTTAATAAAGTAATACTGAGATACGGCCTTTTTGAGCTTATGTGGCACACCCAATGGTCTAAAAGGCCATAGAACTTGATGCATGTGAGTTACTTTGTAAAATAAAGCGGTACTTGTACCTAAACTTATTATGTAATCAACTTTTTTTATGTAATGCTTTGTATGTGTGTGTCTCTGAGCAAAAATAAATTTATCTATCTATCTAATTAAAAAGAGTTTGATTTATGACTTTTCCCACTCGAAGTTCGCTTCACGCCATGCTATCTATACACAGCCACTGCTGCCTCTGCACGAATACGAATCAATTTGTAGAAGGATGTTCTAGAGCTCCCAGTTATGATTGCGATATTAGTGGCGGATAAATTCACCGTCTATATCTGTCAAAACTAGAAATTAGCTTTTGGCTGCCTGTGATAGAATCCTCGCACTGAGCAATGTTTCAGTAATTTTGTAGAATGATATGAAAGAGTCCGATTCACTGGCACACGGAGCCACTAAAAAAGAAAAAAAGGTTTGCAGTGCTCAGCTAGTGATGTACCACTTGAGTACGATAGGGATCTGACCAAAGAGTTAAATAAATTGATCAATTGATGGTGTTTATTAGTTAATGTTTTTTTTAGTTTATGATTCATTTATTTATATTTATTAAAACACCTTATTAGATAACATATAAGTATTAAACAATAGGTTGGTTTTATTAGGGTCTAATATGTTAATCAATTACCGGTGAGCAAAAACAACGTTATGTAAGATATTTAAATTGTGCAAGTTTTAAATGCTATTATTTGTTCATTATTTTATACTTACTTATAACAACTAGTGCTATTTAACTTACTTAGAATTTACATATTTACAAAATAGGTTTTATATCAAAATTCAACTCATTTTAATTCATAAAAAACTCGTCTTATAATCTTCTAGAAAACCATTATTCAGAGGTTTCGTTTAAGGAATCGATAGGTCGAGTGATTTTTGTACATCACTAGACTTTTTTTTCCAAATTTTGTCGTACGGCCTCATGGGACATTTTCTGAATTTTACGTGCCAGTTAACTTTTAAAAGGAGGTAAAATTGTCTGAAATTAAATACGACCTACTTGCTACGACGTGTGCCGCGGAAAAATATCCCACGTGCAAGCTCAACCACCACATAATTTCAGCCATTTAATTTTCAAAGAGTTGTTTTCGTTTACGTTTCCAGCGATGATAATATTTTTTGTTCAAGTTTCATTCTCACGTGATTGCATGTCGGTGCCCTGTTTGCGGTGGCCGCACCTAAAGCATAGATTGAACAGAAGTACCTGCCTTTTTATTATTTTCTGTGCTAGTGTACAATAAAATTTTACTTGTACATTAACATGCAACAAAAAATGCACAATCTGTTTCGTCAGTATCGATAAAATGAAGTAAAAAGTTCCGTGAAGAAAAAAAGTTTAAATTCTGAAAGTTAACGACTTTTTTATTGCAAACTTTTCTCTAAGTCGTTGGAATTTGTGAATAATTTTAAGTAACAGTGCCATCCGCTGACTGCCAAGGACATCATTCTAAAGAAAAATCAATTCAGTTCAAATATTCAATCCCTTCAGCGCTTGAAACGGCCAACTCACGATGTGCACAAGCAATAATTAAGCCCCGAGAGTTCGGGCTTAGTTCTTGCGCGCGCCCGTTCTTTTACTGTGAGATGGTTTACGCCCTGCAGATTAATTTATTTAATTTTGTTACTAAGGAGCACCAACAGAACACATATCCGCATCAACATTGGTTAGCTGGAAGAAAATACTATGTAGTATTAAGCTCCGCCTTTGTAAATAAAGAATTTTCATTCGTTTATTACCACTTGAGTACGATAGGGATCTGACCAAAGAGTTAAATAAATTGATCAATTGATGGTGTTTATTAGTTAATGTTTTTTTTAGTTTATGATTCATTTATTTATATTTATTAAAACACCTTATTAGATAACATATAAGTATTAAACCATAGGTTGGTTTTATTAGGGTCTAATATGTTAATCAATTACCGGTGAGCAAAAACAACGTTATGTAAGATATTTAAATTGTGCAAGTTTTAAATGCTATTATTTGTTCATTATTTTATACTTACTTATAACATCTAGTGCTATTTAACTTACTTAGAATTTACATATTTACAAAATAGGTTTTATATCAAAATTCAACTCATTTTAATTCATAAAAAACTCGTCTTATAATCTTCTAGAAAACCATTATTCAGAGGTTTCGTTTAAGGAATCGATAGGTCGAGTGATTTTTGTACATCACTAGACTTTTTTTTCCAAATTTTGTCGTACGGCCTCATGGGACACTTTCTGAATTTTACGTGCCAGTTAACTTTTAAAAGGTGGTAAAATTGTCTGAAATTAAATACGACCTACTTGCTACGACGTGTGCCGCGGAAAAATATCCCACGTGCAAGCTCAACCACCACATAATTTCAGCCATTTAATTTTCAAAGAGTTGTTTTCGTTTACGTTTCCAGCGATGATAATATTTTTTGTTCAAGTTTCATTCTCACGTGATTGCATGTCGGTGCCCTGTTTGCGGTGGCCGCACCTAAAGCATAGATTGAACAGAAGTACCTGCCTTTTTATTATTTTCTGTGCTAGTGTACAATAAAATTTTACTTGTACATTAACATGCAACAAAAAATGCACAATCTGTTTCGTCAGTATCGATAAAATGAAGTAAAAAGTTCCGTGAAGAAAAAAAGTTTAAATTCTGAAAGTTAACGACTTTTTTATTGCAAACTTTTCTCTAAGTCGTTGGAATTTGTGAATAATTTTAAGTAACAGTGCCATCCGCTGACTGCCAAGGACATCATTCTAAAGAAAAATCAATTCAGTTCAAATATTCAATCCCTTCAGCGCTTGAAACGGCCAACTCACGATGTGCACAAGCAATAATTAAGCCCCGAGAGTTCGGGCTTAGTTCTTGCGCGCGCCCGTTCTTTTACTGTGAGATGGTTTACGCCCTGCAGATTAATTTATTTAATTTTGTTACTAAGGAGCACCAACAGAACACATATCCGCATCAACATTGGTTAGCTGGAAGAAAATACTATGTAGTATTAAGCTCCGCCTTTGTAAATAAAGAATTTTCATTCGTTTATTCGTTCGTTCGACGACCTCTGTGGCGTAGCGGTAGCGCGTCTGCCTACCATGCAAGAGGTCCCGGGTTCGAATCCCGGCTGTGGACAAAAAAAAACCCAGGTCTTGGATGTTTACATGTTTGTTATGTCGCTGTTTGTGGTTCCCACGACACAGGGTATCCTAATGTGGGGCCAGAAGCAATGTATGTGCCTGTATGTAAAATGTTATGTTATGTTATGTTCGTTCAATCATTCGTTCGTTCGTGCCTTCGTTCATTCATTCATATACAGATATGGCAGTAACATTTACAATTTATATGTCTATCATTATCATTGCATTGTGTGCAAACATTTTTTTAGTTTTGACAAGCAGATATTGACAATGGAGTTATTATTTCTTTCGTAGACTAATTCCATTACAGTCTATTTATCATTAGTTGTCCAATTTAGTAAACAAGATTCTAACCTCAAAATTTACATTACATGCAAAAATTTAAAATTTCACATTTTATAAACTTTGCTTATAAATTTAGCAGCGTGTTATTTAAAAAAGGTAGTGTCCCGGGTTATCTCTTTAGTGGGAATGTAGCAGTTTTCGACTAGAAAGTCAGACTTTACTGGTAGATGGATAGATAAAGAACACTTTATTGTACATAAAAATGAAAATTACACAGATATTTCTTAACCTAAGAGTACAGACGGCGCCCTTATCACAAAAAGTGACCTCTTCCAGACAACCTTGTTTACTAAATTGGACACGTAAGGATAAATAGACTATAGTCGCTCAGTTATTAAGACTAGTCGGTGTTTCTCTGCGGGATCGAATCCGAATTGAAATAATTCGCCAGAGAACTAAAGTGATCGACATAGCTCAACGGATTAGCAAACTGAAGTGGCAGTAGGCGGGTTATATCTGCCGCAGGACTGATAACCGTTGGCGTAGACTGGTTCTAGAGTGTTCGGAATATCATCGATGGATCATGTCAGCCATGAAACAATCCGCCAAAGAAAATGTGAGGTTCGACATCAACCCTTGCATGTCGCCACTGCTGGGTCTTTTTTTGATTTGCAAGTCGTCGTCGTCAGGCTATACTAGTCGACTGCTGGACATAGCCCTCCCCTGAAGAGCGCCACGTTGTGCTATCATGGGGGGTAATGCCCATAATCCCCACGCTGGGCATGCGGGTTGGGGATCGCAGTTCGGTGGAATTGTACTGCAGGGGGCGCTGCTGCCCACTCCTCCGGTTTATGTCCCTTAGTCGCCTTTTACCACACCCGCGGGAAGAATTGGGTTGGTGCTATTATTGCCTCTAGGCCGACACCACACAGCACTAGTAGGTTAGGTCATACTCCACAACGGAGGCCAAGTCCGGGTGGGTGGGGGTTGTAAGTTGTAATTTATTAATGATTTATCAAACAAATTAACAAATTAGTTAACAAATTTATTAACAAAGCCGAATGAAGTAAAACGTAGGTCCTTTTGTGCGAAGTGCAGAGCAATGCCGCGCCTGTTTGTACGAGTTCTCACTCAAAAACTATTCCGACTGACGTGTTGACTGGTCTGTGACATGACAGCCGTTCCCTTATGGAGTTGAAAAAATGTTAAAAACAAAAACCGACCTCGAAAAAACGACTGTGTTACGTTCGTTCGGCCCGCCTTTGTCTTACAATCCTCCACCAACCCGGAGTTGGCCCCCGTGGTGGAGTATGGCCTAATTTTCCTGCAATGCAGGAAGAGACCCTGAGGCACGGCTCATACAAGGGTTGATATCGACATGGTTGTTACCCAAGTCATACTATGCAAAAATTTGGACAAAACAAAGAGTCAATTTTTTTCAATTTTCCATGACTCATCAACCTAGCTCTGTTATAAAGTCGGTTAAAAGAGGAATTTCACTTAGCTACAGGATGACTCGAACGTTTTCAAAGCAAAGTGGGAACAAATACTCCGTAAAAATATTTCTTGTAAATAAATACGTGAACTCAATCCTAAATCCCTAAACATCTGACAGTAGGTAGTCCTACTGTCAGACTAGAGCCTCTAGTCTTGCAAGCCTCCGCCAATCCGGACTTGACCCCCGTGGTGGAGTATAGCATAACCTTCCTGCAATGCAGGAAGGGACCCGTGCCGCAGCAGTGGACATACAAGGGTTGATATCGAAAATGTTAAGTAGTTATTGCAGCCTAAATTAATGAAAAAAAAAATCAGAGCCTCACAAGCATTTTCCTTAAAAAATGTCACGAGGCTCAATTTATTGTACAATTAATTTGACGTAGATTTATATGTTTTGTCCTCTAAACATCTCAGAGAACTTTCATTCCAATCCGGAATCGTTTGTATTATTTAACCTTCAAGCGGGCGCGCGGTCATTTGTAACGGAAGCGGGCGCGCGTAACCGAAAAGACCTAAGGGATGAATAAGAGAAATAAAGCACTAATTAATTAATATTTATTTATTTGTACTCGGATATATTATCATTGTCTGTAAAGTCGTATAAAAAAGTAATTAATGATGAAAAAGAAACAATTATTAAATTAATTAACCAACTTAAATATTCTTTGAATCAAAACGAAAATTAGGAACACAAAACCTTTTTACATATCTCAGACTAGTTTATATACCAAGTCTTATAATAAAAATAAAAAATAGGAATAAAAATTAATTATTTTTGTTTAGTTTTCATCACAATCAGTGTCTTCGGCCATATAACATTGATTATAACAAATAAATGTTGTTTGACTTCTGCAATTATTTTTCATACGTAACTAACATTGCGTTTTTGATTGCCTCCTTTTTTGGCTGGGCATATTTTACAGGTTCCTGTGCTAGAACTATCTATCCTCAGGTTCCTCTACAATGATTTGGTCGGAAGTTTCAGAGGCTTGCACTCTCATCTTCGTCTTCTCTCAGTAATTCTTTGAGTACCACGTTGTGGTAACCGTCCACGACTCATTTTATATAAAAAAATCCAAGCCTAAACCGATAATATTGAATAATGGCCGAAGAAATACTACGAGGGTGATCGAGAGTATGTCGCGTCGAGCGTCGCGCGTAACCTTTTCGACGACAGGCGCGTGCAGTCTTTTCGACGACTGCACCGGGAGTAAAACAATTGCGATCTGTGAAGTGTCGGGGAGGGCCCCGAGCGACGGTTTATTTTAAATTTTTTCCCCAGTGACATAGCGACAGGCTACTAGAAATGAGAAATAAATGTGGTGGGTAATAATAATATGAACGAAAATGTACTAAGCGCGGTCGATTCCATTACGCGCGCCCGCTTGAAGGTCAAACTGCTTTTGTATAGGAATTAATTTAAAAATCTTTTGACCGGCTACAAAAAACCACAAGTGGTGCCAAAACTTATCTCTAACTCACCCAAGACGAATGTCATTTTGTTAAGGCGCTTTTGAGTGCTGACTAGCGCCAACAACGGAATAAAATCGTAACTTGTTTTTGAAGTACGTTATCATAAATCTTTACCACTATGACAACATTTTTTTAGAAGCTTCAGTCTAGCTCTATCTATCTATAATCAGCCCACATCAACCCACTGCTGGGCATATACCTCCTTTTTATTGCGCCATTCCTCACGGTCCTGTGCTAACCTGATCCATCTCTGACCCGCAGCCCTCACGATGTCGTCTGACAATCGTGTCGGTGGCCTGCCTACCAACCTCCTTCCCTCCCTTGGCCACCACTCCGATACTGCCCTGGTCCACCGGCCGTCTTCCCTTCTAGCCAAGTGTCCCGCCCATCTCCACTTTAAGTCTGTGATCCGCTCACCAACGTCTTCGACCTTGTCTAGACTTCTTAGTCTAGCTCTACCTATGATTAACACTAGGACTTCAGGCGATTTCCGCCAAAAACGGCCGTCTTCAGCGGAAATCGATTAGTTCTAGGATGTAGGCTGTATGATCCAAAAATTGTTATCACAGATATTAAGCTTTCTGATGTTTAATTTTTGTAAAAAAAATCTATTATAAAACAAGTTTTGATTTGTATTCTATTGGTGGCGCTTGTAAGCATCCCAAAGTGCCTTAAGTAGATAACTCAATCAATCGCTAGCCACAGATTGGAGCCAGGAATCAAACAGTAGACCTTGGGGACGGTGGCCTCCAAGACAAACGGTCAACTCAGCTCGGACTGTAAAACTGTCCGCCATTTCCATAATGAAAAGCAAACGTTGCCGCAACGATAGCTTGTGTGAACCACAGAAGGTAAACTTCCTTCCCAATATAATGTAATTTTAAAAAACCTATTTAGAGGCTAAAAAATCCAACCATGCCGGGTTTCGAACCCGCAACCTCTGGCTATCCGTGCCAGCGCTCTTTCCAACTGAGCTACTGGGCGACTCACCGGCATTAGTAAGATTTCGAACCTCTTTACAATATTCTCTGTATTACGTACATAATGTAATGTTAATCTATCGATATCAACTCGTGTATGTCCCCACTGCTCGGGCAGGGGTCTCTTTCTGCATCGCAGAAAACATAGGCCATACTCTACCACGGGGGCCACGTCCGCAATGGTGGAGGATTGTAAGATGATAATTATTAATTATTAACTATTAGATTGTAATGGTTTTAGTCATCATCAACCCATTATATCCCCACCAAGCACGAGTCTCTTCCCTGAGGAAGGTATAGGCCATACTCCACCACGAGGGCCAAGTCCGGATTGGTGGAGGCTTGCAAGACTAGTGGCTGGTCTTACTGTCAGAAGTTTTCAAGCCGCCCTAATGCCTCTGACTTGGCTTTATGACTGCCATTTATCGACGGCAGCCGGCACCAACAGCTTGCTTGCGAAGCACGGAACCGCCCGGATAAATGCCACTAGCGTTAGTTATAGAAGGTTTATCCATCCATGCACTGAACGCGCCCTGTGTTGCTTATCGTCGTGATCGTTGTGATCACTCAGGCAGCCGGGGCTACGAGCGATTCGTGTTTTAGTACTACGAACAAGTTTATATATTTCAATCACGAACTGCAAACGTAACGCAGCAGTTCCGTTATGCAAACTAATAAATTTGAGTTGTCGTTCTATGCTCAAGTTTTGCAAAGATGGCGGCGTGCCAAATGTGACTGGCTCTGAGTACTCCGCTAGTATAAAGTTATTTTTTCTACAAATTGAGGCCAAGTATTGATGATATGGAAGCCTGGAGTAACTAGCACCATAACTTTGGTTTTAAACTCAATTTTAATATTAGCTGAAGCTGAGTATTTGGGGTTGCAAAAGTTTATTTGCAATAATATTAAAAGTATTCGTCAAAAACTTACACAACCATAATGCTATGTGACTACCGGTAGTGACATTTTTCCGTTCGCTTCCGTGCTTCGCAAGGCACGCTAGGCCGTTGGTGACGACTGTCATGTAATGGCAGTCGTTAAGCCATGTCAGAGGCTTTATGGGCGGCTTGATAACTTCTGACAGTTAGGCCCGCCACTGTCTTACAATCCTCCACCAACCCGGACTTGCCCCCGTGGTGGAGTATGGCCTAACCTTCCTGCGATGCAGGAAAAGACCCGTGCCACAGCAGTGGGGACATACAAGGGTTCTTAATCTTATCTTAATTAAGTAATAAGGCCGTAATTTGTACTAAATTTTTTTATATTTTCTGTAATTTCTGTGCACAATACAGAATATTCTATCCATCTATCTTAATTAAAGTGTCGATTACAAAAACGCCCCAAAAACGCAGCCCAAATCGTCTATAAGGCTTTCCTTCCACAGACTTTCCAAATATTTCCTAAGAGTGCTTCAAGGATAGTGTCTCTTTAAAATAAGACTGAACGTGTATAAAAAATAAAAACCGACTTCAAAACACTAAGGAAGTACTTCTCAATGATTCGCGATACTCGTACATAGTTAATACTAAGGTACACTAAGGTACTAAAACGCAGAAGTAATTCAAACGAATGTGACTCAATTCAAAATACGTATTCATATTAGGCGTGATCGTTGCAAAGACGAACCGTTTTATAAGACCGTTTTGTGTTCCGCGACGATAGGACCGTTTTACGTTTCATTATAAAGCAGTGCCAGAGACTCTAAAGCAGTGCCAGCGTTTGTTCGTCGCGAGACCAGTCCTTAGATTGTTTGATGCGGATATGTCCTTTAGTGCTATATTAATAGAGCCTAGAACGTAATGAGATCATTGCGACGTCGTCGTAGGCTCCTTGCTCGTTCCGTTCGTTTTGGTCTGTGATACAATAAAGTAATCTTTATGTCTATGACTATACAGTCGAATATCGTGTAAAAGAACTTATTTTTTCCGATGTTTCGTGATTTCGTCTCGTTCGCACTCGTTTGACCGTCCTCTGCGCCTTGCTCGTTCGCATACAATGAAACCAGTTGCGAACGAGGACCGTTTCGAGGACCTGTTTTCGTTCCAGAAAAAACGGTTGCGTTTCGTCGTCGAAAAATCGGACAACGACCCACTCCTAATTCATATAGGTATTGTAGAGGAAGATTTTGGAGTAGATAGATAGATAGATAGAATATTCTAGGTAGGTGCCAAAATGTATCATCATAAGACCTGTGGTAACTTATGCTTGCGAAACCTGGGCACTGACACAAAAGGATGAGCACAGCCGTCTTCGAGCGCAAAGTGCTGAGGAAAATCTTTGGTCCAGTAAAAGAAGCGAATGGCACCTATCGCTCTCAAATGACTCATGGGCTGGATGCACTCATCAAGCGGGAGAAAATAGGTTTTGCAAGTCTCAGCGGCTGAGATGGGCGGGTCACATCGGGAGAATGCCGGACTACAGGGCTAGCAAGATTATGACCAGGTGGAGGCCGCAACAAAAGAGACCAAGAGGCAGACCCAAAAAACGTTGGTGCGACTGTATTGAAAAAGACCTCAGAAAGATGGGCAAATACACGACCTGGAAGAGAGAGTCAAAGGCACGAGACACGTGGAAGAAGATTGTGGAGGAGGCCAAGACCCACAAAGGTTTGTAGCGCCTTAGGAAGTAAGAAGTAAGCCAAAATGTATGTGCTGGTTTGGAATAATGGCGCCGACTCCAAAACATAATTCTGCAATACCATCTCCATCTCTGAAAGTCTTTATCAGATCTTCACCAAATTAAAATAGAACCATGAACCAAACATCAATTATCAGGGACACAAACCGGGGGGTGGGCAGCAGCGCCCCTTGCGCCCCCAATTGGACCAAACTGCGATCCTCAACCCGCATGCCCAGCGTGGGGATTTTTGGCATTACCCCCCAATGGCATGGCACAACTTTGCGCTATGGCGCTTATCAGGGGAGAACTATGTCCAGCAGTGGACTAATATAGCTTGAAGAAGAAGAAGAAGTGTGCGAAATACAGCCAGCTGATGCGCAGCTACCTTTTTGTGCCACTTGCCCTAGAAACTACTGGAGTTTGGGGTGCCCAGGGAAAAGCTTTTGTTAAGGAGGTAGGGCGTCATCTCAGGAACCGTGGCTTTGACTACCGCTCAGGGGCATTTTTGATCCAAAGGATATCCCTCGCTGTGCAGCGCGGTAATGCTGCCAGTGTCATGGGTACGTTTGGGTCGGATATGTCTCGGGCGGTTTATTTGATTGACTTTTTTTTTTAATATAAATTTTGTTTTATTTTTTCAGACTTTGTGGACGAAATTTTTGTAATTTTTTTTTTATTATTGTTTATGTTTTTGTTTATGTATGCATGTAATAAATGAAATAAATTAAGTTGTCTAACTAGCTATGACACTCGCTAAAAGAAGGGTGTTGAAGGAAAACATCGTAACGAATATGCCTCAGCGCTTGAAATTGCTAATCCAAGCAAGCGGGGTGATTAAGCCCGTAATCTCTCTCTAAGAGAAAGCCTGTGCCTTACAGACTTAATAGGAATAAGCTACTTTTTTTAAATAATATTTATTAGCTATTTAGAGCGATAGAGCGCAGTATTTTGGGCCTGAGGAGGGTAGATATCGATATCGATATCAACCATTGTATGTCCCCACTGCTGGGGTCTCTTCCTGCATCGCAGGAAGGTCAGGCCATACTCCACCACGGGGGCCAAGTCCGGGTGGGTGGAGGATTGTAAGACAGTGGCGGGCCTTACTGTCAAAAGTTATCAAGCCGCCCGTAAGGCCTCTGACATGGCTTAACGACTGCCATTATATGACAGACGACACCAACGGCTTAGCGTGCCTTGCGAAGCACGGAAGCGCTCGGAAAAATGCCACTAGCGGTAGTCACGGGACGCTCACCCATCCTGTACCTGACCGCGCCTGTTGTAGCTTAACCAAGTGATTGATTCCAATCACTCGGTTCGCCTAGTCCACGAGCGCTTCGAGGAGGGTAGACCCCGTCCGAAATACCACACTACGCGCAAAGACCCGAATAATTGATGTGGGTGTCCAGACGGCGAAAAGTGGAGCTGGGCTGGTCATGTCAGTCGAATGAACCCAAATAGGTGTGTGGTGCTGTGTGGTGTTGGCCGTGCTGTGTGGTGTCGGCCTAGAGAATAGCACCAACCCAAATTCTTCCCGCGGGTGTCGTAAAGGGCGACTAAGGGACAGTAACCGGGGGGTGGGCAGCAGCACCACCAAATTGCGATCCCCAACCCGCATGCCCAGCGAGGGGATTATGGGCATTACCCCCCAATGATGGCACAACCTTGCGCTATGGCGCTCATTAGGGGAGGGCTTTGTCCAGCAGTGGACTAATATAGCCTGAAGAAGAAGAAGAGATGGGCGAAACTCGCCACCGAGTGGGTGCCACACGACGGACATCGAAATCGAGGCCGGCCTAGAAGACGGTGGAGAGATGATCTCGGCAACCATCTGCCGGAGTGGTCTGAGGTGGCCCAGGACAGAAAACTCTGGACTGAATTGGGGAGGCCTTTGCCCAGCAGTGGGACACTTAAATACAGGCTACGTAAAAAAAAAATATTAAAAATATCTGAATGTTGTTCCCAAAATTTAAGCTCAGAATTCCCTGAGACTGTAAAACCTATGTTTACTCCCCTATTCCACCATTGCTTAAGTGTAACCCATAAAGAAGCGGAGCACACGTGTCGGCACTATAACTACAGCCGTTTTGTCGAGTACAGGGACCTTCGGAAATACATAAAGGCTTAGGCAAAAAAATACAGCGGCAAGGCTTCGCGAAAGGGAATCCTTTAGCAAGGCACAGATAGTGTGGAGTGGGAACATTTTTGAAAATTAATGGCGTTACTGATATAGCTCCAAAAATTGTTCAGTTTGTAACGGTGCAAACCTCTTTACACCATTTTTATTTCTTTTTCGATCTATCATTTTCAAATATTTAAATTACGTCACACATTTTTCGATTTTCCTCATTTTTCATCATTATACTTTACCCTTGGACCAGATCTGACTATTTTACCTGCTTATCCGTTTTTATCCAGTTTTCTGGTTTATTATTAATAATACTAATCTACAAATAAAGCCAAAATGGTAGTCGTTTGCCGAAATGGCTTAGTGATTTTAGCTTGAGAGGTTCTCGTTTTTTTTATAGTTTTTATCGTTTTTTTATAGTTTTGAAATATCCTATGATAAACAGTAATTTAGCAGTATTATATACAAGTGTATTTTTATGATGGCTTTTTTTTTATTTTTGCCACTTGCAAACTTGCAAATTTTTTGCCACTAAAACGTCGAACAATTTCGATTTGGATAACTTCTATAACGAAAAAGTGTCGTTTCTGTATTTTATCAAAATCAGATACGAGACTAGCTATCTCGGTAATGTTTATTTGTTACCATGGAGACGCAATAAATATCTTGGAGTTTGGCCTGAAAAACGGTTACGGTAAAAATAAAATATTACCCGACGGAAACACATTACCGGGTATGTGTATCATGTGTCCTATGTGTCAATTCAAATCTTTCTCCAGCTGTATGCAAAGTTTCATGTAACTCCTTCCAGACGTTATTGGGTAATTCAGTAACAAACATACAAAACATCGTCACAAACTTTCACTTTTTTAATATTAGTAAAAACTTAGGGCCAGTTTCTCAATTGAGAATTTTGCTAAGTAAATACTAAACTGTAGTTCTGTCTCTTCTAATCTCTTCGCAAAGAGCGTGACAGAACGTTACTTCCTTAACTTACGGCCCTTAGTCCTTTCATAGACCCTGATTAACAGAGCTTACATAGTTATTTTAAAACATAGAACATCTACATAATCCTTAATGTTATAGTAGCGCTTTTGGCACAAAGTGTCATAATTATCATCGGCCTACGGTTGTCCACTGCTGGACATAGGCCTCTCCCATTGCACGCCACTGAGCACGGTCCTCGGCTACTCTCATCCAGTTCTTGCCAGCCGCCCTGCGAAGATCATCACTCCACCGAGTCTGAGGACGTCCTACACTACGTTTACAGATCCGCGGTCTCCACTCAAGAACTCTTCTGCCCCATCGGTTATCAGTTCTTCTGGTGATATGGCCGGCCCACTGCCACTTCAGCATGCTAATTCGGTGGGCTATGTCGGTGACTATGGTTCTCTAACGGTTCATCTGGTTCACAAAGTGTACTTTACAATGAAATGAAAAGGTTTTTATTCAAAGTAGCGCAGGAACTGCGGCTTAGTAAACGTTACAATTCAAACTAGGTGTCCATTTCAAAGCCAAGATCATTTTGGATAAAAATTGGACAAAATCTCGAATCTTAGTGTTTTCAAAGCCCTTAATTAACAGAGTTTACATAATTATTATAAAGAATAAAACTGATGCATTGTAGTGGCTTTAATTCCAGATATCATTGTCACTTAAATAATCCTTTATATTATAATAGCCCTTTTTGCACAAAGTGTACTTAACACATTTTTTAACACAGGCAAGCTTAATATAATCTTAAGGGATAACTTCAGGGATAAGTTGTAGTGGGCTGGCCATATCTCGGGAAGAACCGACAACCGTTGGAGTGTTCTTGAGTGGAGACCACGACTCGGTAAACGTAGTGTAGGACGCCCTCCGATCAGGTGGGATGACGATCTGCGAAAAACTGCCGGCAGACGCTGGATGCGGCAAGCTGAAGACAGGGCGCTATGGTGCTCATTAGGGGAGGGCTATGTCCAGCAGTGGAATAATATAGCCTGAAGAAGAAGATAACTTGTTTCAAGGGATACGTTACAAGAGTAACTGTTGTTAGTGCAACCACAAAAGCAGTCTCCACACTTGCCGAGCGTTCGTAATATTATGATACATCACGACGATACGCAGGGTGATACCAGACATTGTTTTTGCAAAAAATATACGCTTTTGTATGATAAAAGTTTTTTCTCGAATTCCTCATAACTATGTCAGAATCTACTCAGTTATATTGACTTGGCGGAAAACGGGCGAAGAATTTTCTTGTTCAAGACCAAAAACCAACTAAACCAATAAAGGCTTTTAGGGCCGATAAATTCAAATATATTTAAGTAACAACATGAGACGGCCGGCTTGCCGAAAAGGCTCTTTCGTCTCTTTGTTGATGTTCACGTCAGAAATAGGACCTTTCGATAAAGAACTAAGAATGATTTGAAAGTTGTGTGGAGTGATATAGAAAAATCTTGTTTTAATAAGTAACTAGCTGAGCCAGCGAACTTCGTACCGTTACCTTCGTAACAGTCGATTCTTTAATTTATTTTTTATTTTTCTCTTCGTGAGAACCATACTTGTACTTCAAGGAATATTCTACAAAAAAAAATTAGCATTATCGGTTCAGCTGTACTCTAGATTTGCGCTTAACAACACGTTTAGCGATTCATTTTTATATTATAGAGATAATAGAAGATAGAGTCAGTGTTTATCATAAGCCATGTCAGATGCCTTATGGGCGGCTTGATAACTTTTGACAGTAAGGCCCGCCACTCAATTCAATTCAATTCAATTTATTTCAACGTAAAGAATTTACATTCTGTTTGCTGAATGTCAAAGTACAATGTAACATGAAAGTGAAAGCCGCTGCCTTCGGGCCGTAATGTAGTGGAGAAAAAGGCAGCGGGAAAAAAAACTCCACTCTGACCATCTTTTCTCAAGTCTTAAATCTAATACATTAGATACCACCTATACGCATAAGATTCCATGATTGCCATTAATAACTTTAAATGTTAAGGCATTATTAAATAAATATACTTTTTTTACATAGGCCGTGAAAACATGACAAGTGCTGCGGCCAGACACACGAACAGCACTCGTTCACGAGCATAACGCAGAGGTCAGCCATCATCAGTCTCAACCATTTTGGAGGGAGATAGATGACCCGGCCACCACGCCACCACTGTCTTACAATCCTCCACCAACCCACCAACCACTGTCTTACAATCCTCCACCAACCCGGACTGCCCCCGTGGTGGGGTATGGTCTAACCTTCCTGCAATGCAGGAAGAGACCAGTGCCCTGGCAGTGGGGACATACAAGGATTGATATCGACAGTCAGTGTTTTCTAGTCGGACATACAGCGACCTAATAGGGGATGTATCAGCAAAGGGAAAGATAAAAAGTACTCGGAAACGGCATGCGTGCATGCAACGACTTCGGCTGACAAGGTTTCAGACTACCCTCAATCATCAATAGCAATAAATTACTACGCGATTAAGCCCCGAAAATATTCTAACTAATTATTTTATTTTATTTAACTTTCATTTTCTTAGCTACTTGTGTATTAGCAAAGGGGAAGACTAAAAGTACCCGGAACCAGCGTGCGTGCATGCAACGACTTATGAACGTTGATGAAGCGAAGGTGATCCGTCAGGGTCGTGGCAAGTGGAAGTCCCTGGTCTCTGCCTGCCCCTCCGGGGTACAGGCGTGGGGTTATGCTATGTCGTCTAGTTTCTTTCCAATGCCCAAGTGTGATAATTTACTTGTCTTAGGTTGCTGCTGTTAGGCTATCCTTAGCACACACCGGTAATGTATGCTGAGTTGGAGACCCTTCTTTGTTGTCACGGAAGACCCGAGGCATTTGGGATCAGACGTGTACGAGTGCCTTGCTTTAAAGTCCTACATTCTTGGACACGTGATAACAATTGACACGTAACTTATTTTTAAAATGAAGAGACCAGAGAATGACCTTGACAATACAAATAATGCACTCTCTCGGGTATTAAATTGGTTTACTTTTAATAACTTATTGGTAAATTAAAAAAAGACAAAATGTATAAAGTTCACTCGTCCAAATGTCAAAACGGTAGACAGCAATGTTTTATTGGGGAATGAAAAATTAGACCTTGTGAGTGACACTGTATGTCTTGGTATCACAATTGATGCAAAGCTTCAATGGGGTCCTCATATAGGAAATTAGCAAATAGGCTTAGTTCAACAGCGTAAAAGAATTAGGAAACTAACTAACGTCGCAACTGCTAGGCTTGTTTATTTTAGTTACTTTCATTGTGTTATGTCCTACGCCATACTGTGGGGACGGGCAGCAGACAGTATAAGCTAGGCAGTAGAGATTCGTTAAGAGATTTCTAGAAACTAAGATCCTGACAGTTGCCTGTCAGTATATCTATGAAAACATTATGTACCTGCGGAAAAATATCAGTAACTTTAAACGGTAGCCAACACAATGCTATTTGCATTGCAATGCAATGCTAGAAATAAACATAATGTTTTGTTTGTTTCTAGTTCATCTCATCAAAACCGCATGATTATTTTCCATTGACGGCGGTTATGCCCCGAGATTAGTCTGTGACAAAAAAACTCTTCAGTAAGCATTATGGACACAACTATACTGCGATTAAGAGTCCCGGCAGCGCCACGTAGTGTTAGAATTTGCGAACACTAGTTTCCGTCTGCATTTATTCATTCAAGTCATTTCATTAAAAGTGGTTAACCTGCATCTTTGGCCGCTTTGGTGCTATTCGTGCAAGAATCTGAAACAATAGAAATACAACATTAGTTAGGGTTTATCACGTGAATAAGGGTGGTGAGAACAAAAAAAAACACGATTAGATTTAAGGCGTTTAGGGGGGGGGGGCGCTTAGATAATACCAGCCCTTGCTAATTTTTCACCAACTTCAAAGTCTAAATGTAGTGTACATAAGTCTCTATCATAAGGGTGGTAAGAACAAAAAAGGACGATTAGTTTTAAGGAGCCCATGCTAACTTTTTCACCAATTTCAAAGTCTAAATTTTTACTATTGTACCGACTGTATGTATGTGCTTGTATAAATGTTTTGTAATGTTATATTATGACTACCCGACTCTAGTTTCTTTCTTGTCACCGTCTATGGTTGCTCTAATGTATGGTAATTAAAATAATTATGAAAAAAATAACAATTCAAAGTCCTACCTAGGGCCGTCGGTCATTGTTTTATAATTTTATTTTTATTTTATAGCCAGCAAAATCGCAATCACGAGTCTTAATAATCACTAGATATGGTTTTATTAGTTTTGTACTGAGCTTTTGATAGTAAAAAATATACCAAAATGAATATTATTAAGTGTGTTAGAGACGTTCGTCATCAACATATCATTAACAGGATGTAAATTTATGTAATTTCAAATATGCGTCATCATCACCCTTAACCCATTATGTCCCCACCGAGGGGCACGTGTGGCTTCCCTGAGGAAGGTATAGGCCATACTCCACCACGGGCTAAGTCCGAATTGGTGGAGGCTTGCTATGATAATGGCTGGTCAAACTATCAGAAGTTTTCAACCGCCCCAAGGCCTAATGACTGCCATCTATCGACGGCAGCCAGCACCAACTGCTTAGCGTGCGTTGCAAAGCACGGGACCGCTCGGGAAAATAGCGTAAGTCATAGACGGTCTTCCGTGCTCCGCAAGGCACGTTAAGCCGTTGGTGCCGGCTGTCATGTAATGGCAGTCGTCAAGCCATGTCAGATGTCTTATGGGCGGCTTGATAACTTATGACAGTAAGGCCTGCCACTGTCTTACAAACCTCCGACAACCCGGACTTGGCCCCCGTGGTGGAGTATGGCCTAACCTTCCTGCGATGCAGGAAGAGACCTGTGCCCCAACAGTGGGAACATACAAGGGTTTATAACGATAGACAGTCTACTGAACGCGCCCTATGTTGCTTAACCTTGGTGATCGTTTAAGATCACTCAGGCAGCCGGTGCTACGAGCGATTCATAGTCATTCAAATTCGTAGTAGTTGCAAATATGCCTACTTTTTCCTTAACTGTTTATTCCCTAGCGCAGTAAGTCCCATGCAATTCCATACTCTCGGAGTACCCCCGCCTTAAGTGGATTTAAAGAACGAGATTCTATTCGATAATAACAAGTTACAATTACTTAGGCATCCAAAAGTACTCAATAAGCCTTTGATACGAGGATTCATTTAGCAAAAAAGCTTTGGTCGAGAAAATTCTCCCCATCTGACCTTATTATTATACCGTTCGTTGTCTGGTGACCCGTTGCTGTGAATTAAATGGTATAAAGTTATGGATCTCCAAACTCCAGTGAGTTTGTAGCAGGGATAACCCCTTACCTTTACTAATAGAAAGAGTGTGTACCACAATCACCCAATCTACCTATCTCTTGAATTGTAGACTTTTAGTCCGGATTATATATATATATATATATATATATATATATATATATATATATATATATATATATATATATATATATATATAACAACACCCGTAAGTAAATCCGGACTAAAAGTCTACAATGTGTTGTGCTTAGGAAAGTTTTAGTTGAAAATATCTCTTGAATCTTTGTAAAATAGTTATTTGCAGCACTCTTAGGGCGGCTGGCGCATAATAAGTAATTTACTTCTTTGCGTATTGATGGCAAGCCGTCATGGTGAAAGAATTTGCCAATCATTGCAAGGAAGTCGCTTTTCAAATTGATACAGTAGCTACTTATACAGTAGCATAATAAAAATATATACCTAAATATGTGTTATAAGGAAAGGACAGCTGAATATTTTAACAGAGATATAATGCGTACTAATACTTAATATTATTTATCTATTTGGTCGACGTGTGTCCGCCTAGGACGTCCTTTACCAGCCCTTCCACTACATTTACAACATATATTTGTTTTGTCAATCATTCTTCCTTAAAAACCTATTTAGAGGTTAAAACCTACTTAGACGTACAGGCGGCGAACCTTTTTATATAGGTTCGCTGCCTGTAGGTACCTAATACAGAGAACAGTGTAAAGAGGTTCGAAATTTCACTGATGCCATTAGCTCAGTTGGAAAGAGCGCTGGCATGGATAGCCAGAGGTCGCGGGTTCGAATCCCGGCATGGGTGGAATTTTTAGCCTCTAAATAGGTTTTTAAAATTGTCCTTAGCACGGGTTAGTGCATTAAAAATAAAAATAGTATCTTCCTTAATTTTTTTTATGACGTTTATAATTAGAAAAATCGGATGAAATCTCCGGCGCAATGACGAACGCATCGCTATTTGATCTCACGCTAACTCTCTCTCACAGATTGGTTCACATGTCGAGTCTTCAACCGATTTTTGGGGATCCTTTGAGAACGGACCCTTGCAAAAAGGGCCTTATTTGTCGACTCATACTGATGGTATTGATTTGGAGTTATGTATTGAAATATCAAGTCTGTTGGATTGAAAGGCTGAATTGAAATATTTTGCTTGATTTTTATGTGAAGAAAAAACACACATGCCAGGTATTAGGAGGAGGCCTATGTCCAACAGGGACGAATGTGGACGTATATGTCCATCCAATTCAAACTGGTTTTAACTGGTTTACGCTGAAACAATTTTGTATATAGAGTTATTTTTAAATGTCACAATCCCGGTAAAACCAACAAAGTTTTGTTCTTTATTAGTACAATTTTCCGGAGAACTTTTTTATTGATAAAATCATGATTTTGGCGGCAATTCTGCTTTGTTGTTTACAAGCACTTTTTTTAAGTTGCAAAGATAGTTTTTTTTTTATATTTTAGCATGTACCTATGCGATCTACTTACGAATGCCGTTGCATGCCTATTAGTAGTGCGCAGATCAGGCCCTCCGACCAGGTGGGATGGCGATCTGCGAAAAGCTGACGGCAGATGCTGGATGCGGCAAGCTGAAGACAGGGCGCCAAGGCGCTCATTAGGGGAGGGCTATGACCAGCTGTGGTTTAATATAGCCTGAAGAAGAAGAAGATCGGGTCCGAAATTATTTCGTTATCAACCCGTGTATGTCCCCACTGCTGAGGCACGGGTTTCTTCCTGCATCGCAGGAAGGTTAGGCCATACTCCACCATGGGGGCCAAGTTCGGGTTGGTGGAGGATTGTAAGACTGTGGCGGGCCTTACTGTCAGAAGTTATCAAGCCGCCCATAAGGCGCTATGCATTTTATTTTTATTTTATAAGGCCTCTGACATGGTTTAACGACAGCCATTCCATGACAGCCGGCACCAACGGCTTAATGTACCTTGCGAAGCACGGAAGCGCTCGGAAATATGCCACTAGCGGTGATCACGGGACGGTCATCCATCCTGCACCTGACCGCGTCTTTTGCCGCGCCTCTTAACTCCAGAGATTGATCTTTTAGAATATACCTCGCCTACTATCAGAGAGAATCGGATAAATTCGTATAATAGAAATATGGGAACTAATACGACATATATATAACTTATCAAAGTAGTAAAGAAAAGTTTTATACAGAGCAGGAAGCATACTCGTGTAGGTACCTTCGGTGAAAACCGAAGCCTGCTCTAGAGCCCGAGGTATATTCTTAAAGCTAACAGACTATACTTTGTGGACTATCAAATTAAGGGAAATAATAATCATTGTCATGCTTATACCATTGTATTAAAAAAAACGTTTACTCCAACGGTTGTCGGTTCCTCGCAGCCAGCCCACTGCCACTTCAGCTCGCTAGTTTTCTGAGCTATGTCAATAACTTTGTATCGCATTCGTTACGAATCCAATTGTCAAGCTCCTGACAAACCATGTCATAGCTTCATTAACATTCTTTATTCGCTGCTTACACGCACGGGTATTTTTTGCCCTGCCTATTTGATTTTATTCTCATTCCTTAAATTACATTACGATCGCTACACAGCTCATATGAAAGGTGATCTTATTTAAACAAAGCAATGAGGGTAAAGGGGTAAGACAATCTGGACAATAGCGTCTAGATATGAATGGATGACGCCAAATGGCCGTGGCAACGGTTATTACAGACGTCGTCGGGGGAAAAGGTTGTGGGCACTGAGAATAACACGTGGAACGATCGCACGAATAGCGTAACATAATAGCATTATCAGCCTTTAAGTACGGATTGTATTAACATATCCTTTATGTGCGGACACATTTTTAAGAGAAAAAAAAAAAAATTAATAACACACACATTACACACACACACACGTAAACTCAAACATCACATCTTACATCACACACGTAGCGCAACAGCGGTAGCTCATCTGCCTACCATGCGAGAGGTCTCGGGTTCGATCCCCGGCTGAGGACAAAATAAAACCCCAGGTCATGGATGTTTAAATGTTTGTGATGTCGTTGTTTCTGGTACTCACTACACAGGGTATCCTAGTGTGGGACCAGAAGCAATGTATGTGCCTGCATATAAATGTTATGTTATATTATGTTACCTACGTTACTTTAAAGCACTTAAGCGTGGCCAGTCATTGAGAAAAACAATTTGACTTCAATTCAAAATAACAACTGAGAACGCCCTCGATTTTCTTTCGTTATTGGTTTACCTACTTCTCATCTTCTGTCCTCTCTTAATATTTAATCTGGCTGACTCCGGGGTAAATGAGTGCTCTATATTTTTCGCTTCAAGAAATCCTTTCATCATCAACCCATTATGTCCCCACCGAGGGGCACTGGTCTCTTCCTTAAGGAAGGTATAGGCCATACTCCACCACGGGAGCAAACTCGATCCGGATTAGTGGAGGCTTGCAAGACTAGTGGCTGGTCTTACTGTCAGAAATTTTCAAGCCGCCCTAAAGCCTCTGACTCGGCACCAACTGATTAACGTGCCTTACGATGCACAGGACCGCTCGGAAAAATGCCATTTGCGTTAGTCATAGACGGTCACCCATCCATGCACGGAACGCGCCGTTCGTGATCGCTTAAGATCACTCAGGCAGCCGGGGCGATGACCGATTCTATTCTAGAAATTCTTTATATTAATTGCGAATGTAAATCAATACATCAATCCAAAACCAGCAGGTAGCAGCACCGTCTCGTACAGCGCCACCCAGTGACAGATTCAGGAACTTCTTACGTCTGTTATGAGTTATCGGTTCGATGATGTTCTTTGTTATTTTGCTAGATGGCGTTAACAATGATGTATTTATTCGCAAACAATCAATTTCTCTCGCCAGCCAATATCTCTAAGAATGAGTCTGACCTTAAAGACAAAAGAGCAAACAAATTGTATTGTTTCTCAAACCATACTCAGGTTCGTGAAGCAAAAGCAGCTCTATTTCCACTGGAATAAGACAGGACATTACGTCTCAGTTCACAGTGTACCTAAGGCGTAATCTTGCTATCTCATTAGACTCGGGCCACTGGACTCTTCCGTTCGATTTCGCTAATTTCCTGGCCTCCTTCGAGAAAAGTTTTTTTAAAGTTAAGGACTGTCTATACACTGTGAAATCTGGGTGGTTTAAAAGCCTCAGATATGTAATTTGTAGTGAAAATTTCAATGTATTTGGGGGATTCAAAAATAAAAAAAATATTTATTAATCACTAGCTATGCCCTGCGGTGTTACCCGCGATTTATTAGGGAAAATAAGTTGTATCAATGAATTTGTTTTCTAAGTTATGTATGTATCTTTGTAAACTGATACTGGTAATTCTACTCGCTAACTCTGAAGGAAAACATCGTGAGGAAATAATTAAAACTGTTTTAAAGTTAAAATTAAATCTATTTAATTTTAACTTCAATTACTAATAATCAATATTGTTGACTTTATATAAAATAATTGGTTTGCCTATTTTGGAACGTAACTTCATAATTAACTTTTGTAGTTTTTGCCGAGGGTAGTAAACTAACCGTTAATGCTTTCTAAAAGACGCCTGTCACCTCAGTCATCCGAGACCACGGCACCTGAAAAAGTGCCGAACGTCGGAAAATTGTAAAAATTGTTATAAACGAGCATAAATCCGTATAAAAACAGTTTTAATTATTATACTATTTTTATTTTTAATGCACTAACCCGTGCTAAGGAACAAATTTAAAAACCTATTTTTAATGTTAAAACCTAGTTGCAAAGTAGGTAGTCGGGGCTGTAAGTAATGCAATTTGCTTAAGTCAGATGTCGCTGCCTGTACGTAATACAGAGAATAGTGTAAAGAGGTTCGAAATTTCACCGATGTCGTGAGTCGCCCATTGGCTCAATTGGTAGAGCGCTGGCACGGATAGCCAGAGGTTGCGGGTTCGAATCCCGGCATGGGTGAAATTTTTAGCCTCTAAATAGGTTTTTAAATAATTATGTCTAGTGCTCGTTAAAATACTATCGTGAGGAAACCTAACGGTCTGAGCTTTCCAAATACCTTAGCGCTGGGCATGCGTGGTAATTAAGCCCATACTTTCTCTCTCAGAAAAGGGTTCTGCCCTGCAGTGGGGCGTTTACACTAGCAGTGCCCCGCGGTGTTCTTCTTCAGGCTTTATTAGTCCACTGCTGGACATAGCCCTCCCCTAACGAGCGCAAGGTTGTGCCATAATTGGGGGGTAATGGCCATAATCCCCACGCTGGGCATGCGGGTTGGGGATCGCAGTTTGGTGGAATTGTACTGCAGGAGGCGCTGCTGCCCACCCCCGGTTTGTGTACCTTAGTCGCCTTTTACGACATCCGCGGGGAGAATTTTGGGTTTGGTGCTATTCTCTAGGCCGACTAGTGATGTAAAAAAACGGTTTTTTTTCTAAAGTGAAAAAAAACCTTGAAAAAAAACGTGAAAAAAAATGTTTTTTTTTAGGGGGACGTTTTTTTTCATACTTTCTTCTCTCCACTCTTAGATATAAATCTGACTCTGACCAATGGTATGAACGACCTAAAGAAGAGGTCAAAGTAGTCAAGGACAATACAAAGCTCTTTATTTGTAGGAATATAGGTGTCATGTATTTGAAGATTACTTTCTCTGAAACGTTCCATTATCCAAGATTTTGAACGCACAGCTAGCTAGGTTAGAGGAAATAAAGTCTTATATCATTTTCCATGTTTGTTGTACGACATCTTGAAGTCAAGGTCTACTTTCCTCCACTGTAATCAGTAGAACCAATAAATTGCGCTCGAAAGTAACCGAACATGCTCGGATAGTCGAGAGACATCGTTCGAGTGTCTCCGGTAGAGTATGGTTATTAGAATATTGACTATTATTGCTTGGTAATTTTGCTGTTTTGCGAGACTCGTCGTGTGGGTGGTGTTTTGTTTATGAAAAACGATAACATTTTATGTTTTATTCCATCATTTAATGAATAACACCTTTTCTGAAAAAAAACCAAATTTAGAAGAAAAAAACAGCAGTGCCATGGCACTGCTGTCAAAAATGAAAAAAAAAACTATGTTTTTTTTTTCATATTTTTTTTCAAAGTTTTGAAAAAAAAAAACAAATTGTTTTTTTTCTATTTGCATCTCTAAGGTCTACACCACACAGCCTGTTACCCGCGGTTTATCTATTTTCCCGTGGGAATAACATATTTTCCCGCAGTAAACGTAGCCTATGTGTTAATCCAAGGTGTCAGCTGAATCCATACCGATTTTTTTATTTAATCGCATTAGCCGTTTAGACGTGAAGTAGTAACAAACATACACACACAAACTTTCGCCTTTATAATATAACAGTCTATTTATTCTTACTTGTCCACTATAGTAAACAAGATTCTAACCTTAAAATTGAGATTAGATGCCTAAACTAGACATTTTCTCGCAAATTCATGAACTATCATGAACTATGTTTATAAAATTGGCAGCGTGTTATCTAAAAGAGTGTTCCAGGTTACTTCATTTATGGAAATATGGCAGTTTTGGACTAAAAAGTTACAGTTTACGGTTAGAATCTTGTTTACTAAGTTGGACACGTAAGAATAAATAGACTGTAGTGTGAAGTGTGATGTAATGTATGATGATGTAATTTCACAAATACAGGCAGGACATTCCCTTCAAAACATTGAAAATATAGAAGGCATATGAGGTAGACTCTGTCACTTAGATCATGTATGCATTTTGGCTCATATAAGAGATTTGCAGATTTCTCATCGTCCCCACACTAGATAGATAGATAGATGGGTGGATGGATGGATGGATGGACGGACGGACGGACGGACGGACGGACGGACGGACGGACGGACGGACGGACGGACGGATGGATGGATGGATGGATGGACGGATGGATGGATGGATGGATGGATGGATGGATGGATAAAATATTCTTTATTGCATGTACACCAGGGATTACACAAGAGACTTATAAAATAACAGTACAGTACAAGTGGCGGCCTTATTACTAAAAGTAATTTCTTCAAGACAACCATTGACGGAAAAGAAGAAACGGAAACTGAAATACGGGTAGTCGGCGCAACTAAACAATATAAGGTAACATACATACATAAACGATGCATAAATATGAAATTGATACACATACATAAACGGTACATAAATATGAAATAAATAAAAATTACCATACACAAAAAAAAAACCTAGAACATGAACGAAAAATTTACCTACATAATACTAGAAAGGGATGAGGCCTGTGTCGAAGGCCGCATAGGCATATTACTTAAAAATATAGAAGAGCCTTTTTTTAAAACTAACTATCGTATCTCTATAGCTACTAGGCACCAGATTAGCTAGTATCATAAGGTACGTTCAAATTGAAATTGAAACCCAATTTTGGTCCTATTACTTTTTGTTTTTGTGTAATAATTTTCAATCTTTAGTCATTATTTTGAAAGAGTTTTTTGTCTTCATCGACTTAACCATATTGGTAGAGAGTTTGGTACACGCAAAGAACAGCCCTTAAAAAGGTATTATTGAACGAATAGACACTCTGTTTGAGCTTAAAAAGACAATATTACTTGTTGGTTTGGACACGTGGAGAGGATGAAGAAAGATTGACGAAATATATATATTGCGAATGTGAGTGGAAGGGCCGGTAAGAGACGTCCCAGGCGGACATACATCGGGGATGCAAATAGGGGATGTATTAGCAAAGGGGAAGATAAAAAGTACACTATTTTTATTTTTAATGCACTAACCCGTGCTAAGGAACAAATTTAAAAACCTATTTAGAGGCTAAAAATTTCACCCATGCCGGGATTCGAACCCGCAACCTCTGGCTATCCGTACCAGCACTCTACCAATTGAGCCAATGGGCGACTCACGGCATCAGTGAAATTTCGAACCTCTTTACAATATTCTCTAATAAATAGGTTTTAAATTTGTTCCTTAGCACGGGTTAGTGCATTAAAAATAAAAATAGTGTAATCATGTGGGTACAGTGATATCGTTCCGATGTTAAACCTAACTGCAAAGTAGGTAGTCGGGGCTGTAAGTAATGCAATTTGCTTAAGTCAGATGTCGCTGCCTATACATAATACAGAGAATATTGTAAAGAGGTTCGAAATTTCACTGATGCCGTGATTTGCCCATTGGCTCAATTGGTAGAGCGCTGGTACGGATAGCCAGAGGTTGCGGGTTCGAATCCCGGCATGGGTAAAATTTTTAGCCTCTAAATAGGTTTTTAGATAAAAAGTACCCGGAACCGGCGTGCGTGCATGCAACGACTTATGAACGTTGATGAAGCGAAGGTGATCTGTCAGGAGGTGGCAAGTGGCAGTCCCTGGTCGCTGCCTACCTCTCTGGGATACAGGCGTATATCTGTATCCGCAAAAATCCGCAGGACTTGGTAATTGTTTCCGTCCTCTGCAATACATACAACAATGTAGACCGGTATCACATTCCACGACTACTGTAACTGCACGACATAATACCAAAGAGGTTTACAATGATTGGAGATTTCATTGTATTTATTGAAAATTATTTGTCTTTTGCTCTTTAGGTGGTGTTTCATTTCAAATGTCATAAGAGCGTACTTTTTAGGGTGCTATTGATTCCCCACTTCTGCGGCACGGGTCTACTCCACGGCCATACTCCAGCACGGGGCCAAGTCCGGGTTGCTGAAGAATTGTAAGACAGTGGCGAGTCTGACTATCAGAAGTTATTAAGCCGCCCATGAGGCCTCTGACAGGCCTTAACAACTGGCATTACATGACAGCCGGCAGTAACGGCTTAACGTATCGTGCGGAGCAAGAAATCGCTCGGAAAAAAAATTCGACTGGGGCGGTAGTACGGGATGGTCACCCATACAGCACCGCACTGCGCCTGCTATTGCTTAACTCAAGTGATTGATTCCAATCACTCGGTTCCAGAGGCAGCGGGCTGGCCATATCTCGCAAAGAACCGACAACCGCAGGAGTAAACTTATTCTTGAGTGGAGATCGCGACTCGGCAAACGTAGTGTAGGACGCCCTCCGACCAGGTGGGATGACGATCTGCGAAAAACTGCCGGCAGATGCTGGATGCGGCAAGCTGAAGACAGGGCGCTATGGCGCTCTTTAGGGGAGGGCTATGTCCAGCAGTGAACTTACATAGCCAGATGATGATTATGACTTGTTTCCACTAGGCTACGAACGCTTAGCCAATTGGCCGCTATAGTGGTTCGAAATATACCGACAAGGTCGTGTCGTTACGGTCGATGTGAATCCGGCCGTATCTGAGCCCTGGAATGTAAATGAGGCAAATAAACTCGCGGACTGAGCCGGGCAGTGATAATGCTGGAAATGTGTAAATTAGCGGGGACTGCCTCTGTTCACGCATTGCGGCATCGGTTGGAGGGTGACTTCGTTAGAGTTGTGTAACTCCTAAGCAAGATATGTTACTGCAACCATATCCGGCAATAGCATTCGTTATCAACCCTTGTATGTCCCCACTGCTGGGGCACGGGTCTCTTCCTGCACCGCAGGAAGGTTAGGTCATACTCCACCGCGGGGGCCATGGCTGGGTTGGTGGAGGATTGTAAGACAGTGACAGTGGCAATAGCATTAAAATATGATAATTACTTTGCTAAATTCCGCCGAAAATCCCAGGACCACTATGCAGTTCGTTAATGCACCGCCCTCCCTCCCACTTTTTCAAGCAGAAGCCATACATGTGTGAGAAAATGCGTATGATAATAAATTGTGTATTCGCGGGCGGTCTTCAAATTTTGATTTATGTACCTTAAACTAACTTAGATAGCCAAACTCTATTTTTGTTATTTTATTATACGTTTAATTCAGATAAACAAATCCATAGAGTTGTTAGTACGAGCTTAGTCTATATTAGTAAGATAACGTTGTTGAATAATACATTAATTTAAATGAACCTTACAGTGGTGCTTCAAAATCGGGCTATCCGCCCTATCATTTAACAGCCCCAGGATGCCGTTAGGACCGCCACGAATTCTGCTCATCAGGGAGGCCACGCGATTACGGATTATGGCCGCAAAGCCGTCCGTACGCGCTTCAGCAAACATCCCCTGCAGAATGCTGCGCGGCAGCCCCAAAAACATCTTAAAACATTATTATACTGTACTCGAAGGGCGCTGGTGGCCCGCTGCGTATAGCTCATCCACAAGCCACACTTGTACAGGGATTGGCAGAAGCCCTTAAAAAAGGTAATCTTAACCTCCCTTGTACACCGGGAAAATCTATGAAAGTCACTCACTCTGTATGTAACTGCCTATAAACAAACAGTCGTAGAATAGCGGATTTGGGGTGAAGCGGTCTCGTACCTAGTTTGTTAAGTTAACATCGGGCACATTTACGACCTCTGTGGCGCAGCGGTAGCGCATCTGCCTACCATGCGAGAGGTCCCGGGTTCGAACCCCGGCTGAAGACAAAAAAACACCCCAGGTCTTGGATGTTTACATGTTTGTGATGTCGCTTTTTCTGGTGCCCACGACACAGGGTATCCTAGTGTGGGGCCAGAAGCAATGTACGTGCGTGTATGTAAATTTTATGTTTTAAATAGCCTGTTAGCTTTTAGAATATACCTCGGCTACTATCGGAAAATAATAATAATATTGGCCTTTTGCATCTACGTAATGAGATGATTTATACAGCGTCCAGTGGTATCTTCAGTCACACTAGATGGGTTGGTTGGCTCCGCACGTATTGACTAGTCTTTCCTGTGGGCTAGGCCAACTAAGCTGTCAGGATGGTATAGGTGCTGGGCAAGCCTACACTATCTATAAAACCATGTCCCAGGCATTACAGCGTAAGAGTGGTCCCTTCACTATTGGATAGAATCGGATATATTCGTGTAATAGAAATATCGGAACTAATATGACACTTAATTTCAAAATCAGAACTCGATCATCAGTACGAAAACTGGCGAAAATTGGCGATAACCGAAGCCTACTCTAGAGCCCGAGGTATATTCTAAAAGCTAACAGACTATATCTTATCTAAATAACTTCAGCTCTTTCAAGTCTTCAACTAAGAGGTGTGTGAGTCGGGCATGAAGTAGAAAAAATGATACCTATTCTTCTTTGGTCCCTTTACTCCTCCGTAGAAGCGCTTGTGACCTAGTTGAGTCGAGTGATTGGAATCAATCACTAAGCAACAACAGGCGCGGTCAGGTGCAGGATGGGCGACCATCCCGTGACTAGTGGCTTTTTCCGAGCGCTTTCGTGCTTCGCAAGGCACGTTAAGCCCTTGGTGCCGGCTGTCTTGGAATGGCAGACGCTAAGCCATGTCATGTTAGGCCAAGGCCTAACGACTGCCATCTATCGACGGCAGCCGGCACCAACTGCTTAGCGTGCGTTGCAAAGCACGGGACCGCTCGGAAAAATAGCGTAAGTCATAGACGGTCTTCCGTGCTTCGCAAGGCACGTTAAGCCGTTGGTGCCGGCTGTCATGTAATGGCAGTCGTCAAGCCATGTCAGATGTCTTATGATCGGCTTGATAACATCTGACAGTAAGGCCCGCCACTGTTTTACAATCCTCCACCAACCCGGACTAGGCCCCCGTGGTGGAGTATGGCCTAACCTTCCTGCGATGCAGGAAGAGACCCGTGCCCTAGCAGTGGGGACATACATGTGTTGATAAGAGTTGGTATTAACTTGTCTTTCCTGTGGGCTAGGCAAACTAAGCTGTCAGGATGGCAGGTGTGGCAAGCCTACTCATCTAAAAAACTAGGCCCCTTCACCCATATAGTGTGAGTGAAGATGCCACTGGGCGCTGTAGAAATAATCTCAAAGGCCAAAGGTATTATTTTCAACAGAATCTCTCTTTCAATAACATCATACACCCGGCACGTGAAGCAAAACACCGTGTGGAGACCCGTGTTGATTTTCCACGGACAGACTTCCACTCCCTAAAAAAATACAAGACAATCCCAAAACGACGGGCCTTCTATATTATTTCATACAACACACACTAACTTATACAATACACACAACACACTCCACACAATAGAAAGCTTAGGACTGTCGCCCTTATCGCTGCGGCTTAAGGGCGAGTTTGGAGCGAAAGGTCCGCGGGGTAGCCGGTACCAAGGCAAATATTATGCCGAGCCGAGGAGACTCGTTGGAATTTATGACTGAATACGTCCTTGTCTGGCACGGTTTTGTGAATGGGTTTCGACCGTAGCGCCGTCCCTTTCAAGCCGCGCATGCGCGGACGCGTTCTCTTTGTTCCAGGATATTCGTGCACACACGCGGGAAGATGTGTGTGCGTGTCGCCGCGGTCGAATGTACCGGGAAGTGTGAATGCGCTATTCTCGCCCTTATAATAATTATTATAATAAATACTAGCTGGCCCAGCGAACTTTGTACCGCCTAACAGTCGAATCGTTAATTAAAAAAAAAAATCTCTCCGTAAGAACCATACTCGTACTTCAAGGAATATGAAAAAAAAAAGAATTAGCGAAATCGCTTCAGCTGATCTCGAGATTTGCGCTTACTGAGAATATCATTATAATTAGCTGGCCCAGCGAACTTCGTACCGCCTAGCAGTCGATTCTTTAATTATTATGTTTTTATTTTTCTCTCCGTAAGAACCATCCCCGTACTTCAAGGAATATTCTGAAAAAAGAATTAGCGAAATCGGTTCATCTGCTCTCGAGATTTGCGCTTACCAACATATTCAGCGATTCATTTTATATGACTAGCTGTGCCCCGCGGTGTTACTCGCGGTTAATCGTTTTTTCCATTATTATTAGATACAAGCTGACCCAGCGAACTTCGTACCACCTACCATCGACTCTTTATTTTTTTTATTTTTTTCTCCGTAAGAACCATCCTCGTACTTCGAGGAATATGAAAAAAAAGAATTAGCGAAATCGGTTCATCTGCTCTCGAGATTTGCGCTTACCAACATATTCAGCGATTCATTTTATATGACTAGCTGTGCCCCGCGGTGTTACTCGCGGTTTATCGTTTTTTCCATTATTATTAGATACAAGCTGACTCAGCGAACTTCGTACCACCTACCATCGACTCTTTATTTTTTTTATTTTTTTTCTCCGTAAGAACCATCCTCGTACTTCGAGGAATATGAAAAAAAAAGAATTAGCGAAATCGGTTCAGCTGCTCTCGAGATTTGCGCTTACCAACACATTCAGCGATTCATTTTTATATTATAGAGTAGATAATATATTATACGTCCCACTGTAGGGCTTAATAACGACGCGTACCCACCGCGGATTGGCAATATCCATTGAGGTATTTGAACACCCGACACTCAGGTTTCCTCACGAAGTTTTCCTTCACAGTTAGCTACTGATACTATTTTAAAAACCTATTTAGAGGCTAAAAATTCACCCATGCCGGGACTCGAACCAGAATATACCTAATGCTGCTACTATAATTTCAAAAATGTACAAAACTCAGAAAATATCTAAATAATAAAATACTAGCAAAATCTATCTATATAAATGAAATTCAAAGTCCTGACTGACTGACTCACTCATCAACGCCCAGCACAAACCGTTCGACCTAGGAAGCTGAAATTTTGCACAGAGGCTCTATAATGCAAGGAATAAGACTACGATAAGAATAAGACGGATCTTTTGAAATTCGTCCCCTAAGGGGGCGAAAAGAGTTGCCAATATTTGTATGGGAGGTATATAGAATTTAAAAACCTATTTAGAGGCTAAAAATTTCACCCATGCCGGGATTCGAACCCGCAACCTCTGGCTATCCGTGCCATATATGGGTGAAATTTTTAGCCTCTAAATAGGTTTTTAAATTTGTTCCTTAGCACGGGTTAGTGCATTAAAAATAAAAATAGTATAGGTATATAGAATGTTGTCTAATTTTCTTGAAACTTAAAATAAATACTGTTTAACATAATTGATTTAACATGTGTTTCGCCGTTTTTTTTTAATTTAACCCTTAAGGGAGTAAACGCGGTTGCAAAATTTTATTGTGCGTTCGCGCGCGAACTTACAAATGAAACAGATTTCCAATCAAATCTATCTATGACAAGTAACAACAAAAATGACCGAATGACATTAAAAAACCACTCATTCAGGAACTTTCCTCATTCGACAACGAATGAATGAATTGCATTCGTTCTGTTCGCTTGAAGAAATGTCAATGTTTGCGCATGAGTAAACGTGATCAAGAAAATAAAAATAATAAATTGAATAAAGTACTTGAAACCCAAGACTCAGGTACCTGAACTCTGCACAATGTATGTGAGGGTGTGTTTGTGTGTGTGAGGGTGTGTGTGTGTGTGTGAGAGTGTGGGTGTGTGTGTGAGTGTGGGTGTGTTATGTGGCTTTGGTTTTAAATTGTTGGTATTGTACCTTAGGTTTAAATTAAAACTAATTATAATACATATCGTCCCCGTAGGGCGGAAACTCACCAACTCGAAAAACACCGTTTCGAGAAATCGACGTTCAAAGTTTTGAAAACGAAAAAAAAATCTAGCGTCTGTTATACAGGAGATATTTTGAATGTTATTGTCTTAATGCATTTTTACTACAACAGAGCATTGTTTGATTTGACTTATAGGTATAAATTTAAATCAATTTAAAAGTTATGATGGATAAACAGTTTTTCCCTTTAATATTTTGATCTTAATCCCGAGTTAGTGATTTTCTACCTAAAGTTAGTTAATTTCTACCCAGATTTGACTATAAGCAGAAATAACTCGTTTTAGTGAATTTACAACTAGTCTCTGGAAATGCATAACAGTCTCAGACATAACTAACTAAATTTGTTTTTTTGCGAACCAAAGAAGAAAACACTACAAAAAACTTTCAAAACTTTATTTAAAAAGGAAAAAGAACAAAAAGTGTCATAAATGACCACAAAAAGAACAATAGCTAAATGAACAATAGCTTCTTCATGGGTTTCAGGTAAGCTTAATATATCTTCAGGGATTTATATAGAAGCGTAATTATAATGCCCCATGAAGGATGTATTAACCTTTACCAGCCTTGTGCAGTATGAGGGGGTTTTCGGGGCTCCTTCATTAATTTATTTTATTCGGTTTTTGCAAATTAGTTTTATTTCAATAGACGTTAGAAATTCGTTAAACGTACGTTAGAATGGTAACAGACAAGCGAGTAGATCCCCAGCGATAGGTGGGGGTATTTTTAATTCTTATTTTCGATCATAGATGGCGATACATGTTGCACCGCCATGAGTCTCCAACAGATGGCTCTCAAGTCGTAGAGAGTAGGTGCGCCGACATGCCCCCGGCCTTGGAAGAACCGCTTCCAATGGAGTCTTCGATTTTGTGGTCTTCCGGTTGCAGCGGCAATGGGCAGATTTTAGAGAACGCTCTTCGTGTAGTTCCAGTTGCAGTACGGATGTCGGCGACTCGAGAAACTCCGTCTGTGCCAGGGAACGTTCTAATTATCCGTCCCAATCGCCACTTCAGAGGTGGCAGGTGATCATCTTTTATAAGTACCAAGCTGTCCATAGCGATGTCTTGTTTATTCGTTTTCCACTTCGTCCTTGTTTGTAATTCGGACACATACTCCTTGGTCCATCGCTGCCAGAAGTGCTGGCGAAGTTGCTCGATGCGCTGATAACGGTTCAATCGTGAAGTCGTCGCAGCAGACAGGTCTTCGCAGGCAGGAGCAGTCAACGGCCGGCCAATAAGGAAGTGACCAGGAGTGAGCGGAGTGAAATCGCTTGGGTCTGTGGAAAGAGGGGACATAGGACGGGAATTGAGGACGGCTTCGATTTGTGTTAAAACCGTGCTAAACTCTTCGTACGTTAATCTCGCGTTGCCTACTATGCGTCTAAGGTGATGTTTACATGACCTTACCCCACTCTCCCACAGGCCCCCAAAATGAGCTGAATATGGTGGGATAAAATGAAATTTGATGCCGTCAGTTACGGCGAAATCGATTATTTGCTGAGAATTATCGCGTAAAAATACTGGAAATTCTTTTTCAGCCCCTACGAAATTATTCCCGTTATCGGAATAGATAGCATCAGGTTTACCCCTTCTGCTAATGAAACGTTTTAATGCTAAAATATAATCATCAGTGGAGAGACTGGTTACTAGTTCCAAATGCATAGCTCTAGTTATAAAACAAATAAATAAACAAACATACGATTTTGTGAGTTGTGCTCCTCTGCCCTTCCGATTGAGTATGTACATTGGCCCAGCATAGTCTACGCCTGTTCGTATAAATGGGAAACCAGCGTCCAAACGCTCGGCTGACAAATTTCCCATAATAGGTGTCAACGTTTTGCCTTTGATTCGCGTGCAAGTTACACACTCATGCACTATTTTTCTCACAAGATTTCTTGCCCTCAATAGCCACCAACACTCGCGAATTGTTGACAAGAGTAGTTGTGGACCGGCATGAAGTAAGCGCAAATGTTCATGTCTCACTAATAGTCTCGTAAAATGGTGTTTACTACACAACAACATCGGATGTTTCTTATCGTAGCTGAAACTGGAGGAATTCGATAGTCTACCACCGACTCTAATCACTTTGTGTTCATCTAAGAACAGATTAAGACCGGATATATGAATCGTTTGCAGTTTATTTGTCTTAATTGGGGAATTACTCGACAAATTCGCGTACACGTCCGGAAACGAATCAATCTGCGCGCATCTAACTAGCATGAACTGAGACGCGTTGAGCTCTTCCACTGATAGCGAACTGGTTTGTTGTCTCGCCTTGCGCTCCGATCGGCTACGCACGTTAGATATAAATCGTAGTACGTATGCACCTATCCGTTTAAGTTTATTAAATGACGAATAACGTTCAAATTGAAAAAGGCTGCCGATCGGTGCACAAACTAAACTACAAGTTTGCGATTTTAATTCGGGTAAATCGTTTAAGTCAACTGAGTTGTCGCGGTTTTCAGCTGAAAAATCAGAATAACATTGTAAATACGATGGCTCGCTCCACCATAAATTGCAACCGATTAAAGAGTCAAGTCTGACACCTCTGGACAACAAGTCAGCTGGATTGTCCTTGCTAGCAACATGTAACCATTCTGCATCGCCTGTAAGCTCGTTTATTTGCGTAACACGATTTTGCACGAATGTTTTCAGCAGATGTGGTGACATGCGCACCCAGCTCATGACAATAGTCGAGTCCGTCCAGAAGTAAACGTTTGTAAAAGAAAATCTTAACGAAGTAATTATCTTTTTATACAGTTTTGCACCTACGTGTGCAGCGCAAAGTTCAAGCCGAGGTATACTTATCGATTTTAGGGGGGCAACCTTGCTTTTTGCGCATAGTAACCTAACGGTGACCGTCGAATCATCGTTGTAGGTACGCAGGTAGGCACAAGCACCGTATGCATTTTGTGACGCATCTGAGAAGATGTGAAGCTCTGTGTGTTGAACGTTATCACTAGTAGCACGACGTGGAATCTTCAATTCGTGTAAGCACTTCAGAGTACTGATGAAGTAATTCCAGGTTACAGCAATTTCGTGAGACACAACAGAATCCCAATCCTGTTTGCTGAGCCACAACTTCTGTAATAATATTTTCGCGATTATTACTGCGGGAGATAAAAGACCTAGCGGGTCGTATATTTGTGATATAATAGATAACATCACTCGTTTAGTTAATTTGGATGTATCTTGGATTTCGCAAATTTTTGTGGTGAAGTGAAGTTCGTCACTGTCACTGAACCAGCCTATGCCGAGTGTTTTGTTCTGCGTATGTTCGCCAGTAAACATTTCTATCGAAGCACAATTCGTGACGTCAGAGTTGAATGTCCACTTACGAAGTGGGAAACATCCAGACTGCAGGACCTTTTGTGTTTTTTCGCAAATGGCTAATAAATTTTGATGGTCGTCATCACCTGTTATCAAGTCATCCACAAAGAAATCTTGGCTGATAACGCGACCTATGACGTCATCATCACACTGCAACGCTAACTGCCGTATACAGCGCATACTTAGGTATGGCGCTGACGCAGTCCCGTACGTCACAGTATTGAGCTGATAGACGCGCAGGGGATCTATAGGTTTTTCTCGCCAGAGGATCAGCTGCAAGGACCTTTGGTCTGCCTGTATCAGAACCTGTCTGAACATTTTCTCGACGTCGGCACAGGCAACATACCTATATTGCCGAAAACGTAAAAGAATTGCGAATATATCGTTTTGTAGTGCCGGTCCCGGCAGTTGAATGTCGTTAAGTGACTTCTGAGATGTAGTCGCAGCACTACCGTTAAAAACTACGCGTAATTTAGTAGTCGAACTACTTTCTCTAAGAACCCCGTGGTGTGGCAAATAGTAATTCGGTTTTCCAGGGTCATCCACACGCGACATGTGACCTAAAGCCTCGTATTCACGCATGAACTCACCGTACATTCGTTTATACTCGGGGAAACGCTCTAGTTTACGCTCTAGAGATAAAAACCGATTTTTCGCCATCGAATAAGAATCGCCCAACGCTTCGGCCGATTCTTTTAGTGGAATACGGACAGAAAATCTACCGTCAGTCAGTCGTTCAGTCGTTTTAGTAAATAGCTCCTCACACAAACATTCGTCGTTGGTGAGAGGCCTACCTAACTGAGGTATCTCTTCTATCTCCCAAAAATGCTTAAGTTGCTCATCTAGAGCTTGGGTAAAGTGGCACTGGACTTGATTGATGCGCAAGTTCCGAGTGTTATCGTATATAGGACCGGAAATTAACCAACCTAACTTCGAATTTTGTAGATATGGCCCGTTTTGTAACCGAATCCGGCCTTCGTCTAATAGATCCCAAAACAAATCTGCGCCAATCAGCAAATCGATTTCTGATTTGGCGAAAAATGTTGGGTCTGCCAGTTGAACATTGTTCGGAAGTCGTATAAGCTCGGCGTCAATGCTTGTCGTGGGCAAACTGGTTGTTATGCGCTGCAAGACAATACATTGAGCAGTTGCTGAGTAATCGTTTAATTTAGATCGCATAGTTATTTCGCATGAGTGATTTGAGTGCGTCACCGATTGTGCGACACCTGAAATCTGAAAAGTGGACTGTATAAGAGGCACATTTAATCGCTTTCTTAATGTTTCCGAGATAAAACAGTGTTGACTGCCGTTATCTAATAGCGCTCGGGCTGTATAAAATCGCTTATGGTCGTCCATTATATCCACCAAAGCCGTGCATAACAACACAGGTTGCAAAGAACCCGGCTGGTCGCGTGTATCGCCGCTGCTGCTGGTTTTATTTATATCCGCATGATAAGAATCTACTGATAACGAGTGTAGCGCGGTGGATGGAGCAACGGGAGACGGATCAGCTGTGCGCTCGCTACGCACACACGCATGATTGTTGTTAGCAAAACTAGTTATGTGGAGTAAGCTATTGTGCTTGCCCTGACATTGCTTGCAGGGACCAAACGTACAATCTGCAAGTGGATGACCTGAACGTAAACAATTGCGGCACAATTGTTTTTCGTCAACGAATTTCGACCTATCAAGGACGGACAAATTTAAAAAATTGTAACACGTATAAAGTGCATGATTACCGCTACATAAAGGACAGTTTTTGTTGTAAGATGGTTTGCTTTTCAAACCGGTGTTGTTGGTCGAGACATAGCTATGCACTGGCGCATTGCTTTTGTGTTGAACAGCCTTTTCGTTTATTATAGGTTTGTTTTGCAACTTATTATGATGACTCGCGGTTATCATCTCCAACATATCCGCTTTGTTACGAAGAAATGAAAGCAAATCCTCCAGTTTCAACTTTTGACAAGAATCAACGAGAATAGAACCTTTGTGACTTTCCCAATCGCGCTCGGTAGCAATATCGAGTTTCGAAACAATTAAATAAATAATCAACGTGTCCCAAGATTCGGTGGGCTCGTCTAACGTTTTAAGAGCACGGAGATTTCGCAAAATCACGTCTATAAGTTTTCTAAGTTGCATAGGTGATTCTTGTTTTAGGCTTGAAATGGAAAACAAAGATTTTATATGATTGTGAACAAGAAGTCGAGTATTATGAAATCTATTCTCTAGTAACTCCCATGCGTGAAGGTAGTTATCGGCTGTAAACTCTAATGCACTTATCACTTGCAATGCACTGCCACTGAGTGAGGAACGCAAATAATGGAACTTATGTATCGCGTCTAAATCTGAACGTTTATGGATCATAGTGACATACGAATTCCTATACTCGAGCCAATGGTCACACAATCCATCGAACAATGGCAGTTTAATTTCGGGTAGTTTAACATGAACGCGCGGTAAACCGTTAGAACCAGTAGAACTAGATTTCGCATGGTTGGAACTGTCCTCAGTCTCCCCACTTTCGACTAAACTTTCAGCAGTTGCCAAAGCGCTGAAGTACAATGACTCAAAAGATTCTACGTAATCAATATTAGAATCTGACTCAGACTCTAGAGAACAAAGTTCTATTTCGCTTTCGATTTTATTGAAATTATGAAAAATGTCTTGCGCGGCCTGCATTCTAAACTTTATTTGTTTTATTTGTAGTTTAGATGGGCTGACATTTTCGAATGAATCTAAGTATTTCGTGAAATGAGTCAATCTACCTCTCAAATTACCGCGTTGCCTCCTGAGGTCAGAAAGGTCATTACGTCGTTTTGAGGGAGAAACAGAACTTCCAGCTTGTGCTAAAGGCACTCCCAATAATTCCTCACCACTATTCATCATTACAAAGGCCTACGTGTAAGAATAGGGGAAGGCACTTACGGATACGTGGGACTGGAACGGCAATCACACGGCACAAGACTCGAACTAGAATTTGCACAAAAGACACGGTTTTAACACGAATCGTAAGGAGGGAAGGAGTAGACGGGAAGGAAAACCTGACCGTTAAGTTGCTGATGGTTCACGATCGCTGACGCGGAGGTATCACGACGTGTAGACGAGTCGAATCTTCTCTCAAATGAAGAATCCTCTTCGCCGTGAATCTTCTCTCAAATGAAGTTCTCTTCGTCAGATCCGGCCGCAGGATCAATATGTGCAGTATGAGGGGGTTTTCGGGGCTCCTTCATTAATTTATTTTATTCGGTTTTTGCAAATTAGTTTTATTTCAATAGACGTTAGAAATTCGTTAAACGTACGTTAGAATGGTAACAGACAAGCGAGTAGATCCCCAGCGATAGGTGGGGGTATTTTTAATTCTTATTTTCGATCATAGATGGCGATACATGTTGCACCGCCATGAGTCTCCAACAGATGGCTCTCAAGTCGTAGAGAGTAGGTGCGCCGACAAGCCTAAATAGAGAAAACAAAAGTTTACGTTTATTTCTAGTATTTACATTGTGTTGGCTACCCAAAGTTTTAAAGTTACTGAAATTTTCCTGACGTACATAATGTTTTCATAGATATACTGACTGGCAACTGTTAGGATGTTAGTTTTTTTAAAGAAATCTCTTAACGAATCTCTACTGCCTAGCTTATAAATAAATCTGATCGCTCTGATTGCAAGACAAAGATGGTCTCAATGTCTGCTGCCTGTCGCCACAGAAGTATGCCATAGGACATAACACTATGGAAGTTACTAAAATAAGTTAAAATAAGAAGTTAACAAGCCTTGCAGTTGCGACGTCAGTAAGTTCCCTAAATCTTTTAACTGCTTATGCTGCTGAACCAAGCCTATTTGCATTTTTTTCTATATGAGGACCACATTGAAGCTTTGATCCATTGTGATATCTAGAAATACAGTTTCATTTACAAGCTCTAATTTGTTATTCCCCAATATAACATTGCTATCAACCGTTTTGACATTTGGAAGAGTAAACTTTATACATTTTATCTTTTTTGAATTTAACAGTAATTTATTAGATTAGCATCCAAGAGAGCATTATTTAGCACCCGAGAGAGAGCATTATTTGTATCATCGAAGTCATTCTCTTGTCTCTTAATTTTAAAAATAAGTAATGTGTCAACTGCAAATAACACTATCTCTGACACATTTTGAACCATGAACGGCAAATCTTTTACATATACGAGGAAGAGGGACGGCCCCAATATCGATCCTGTGTCCACCTCTGACCCTGAAGATTTAGTTCTATTTATTTATATCAGCTCTTTGAACTCTCTCTAAATATGATGTCATAAGTTTTAGCTAAAACCATAGACCAAAAAGGTATTTTTGGTCTATGCCAAAACTAACTAAAATGGCTTAGATGACGACGAGACTGTACTTTGGGTAGGCATAAAATAATTAAATACATTTAATTAATTGTTCCTTTCAATGTAGCTGTAAAACATTGTAATTAGTTAATTTTTGAAGTTTTTAATTTTGGAACTAGGGCTCCTATGAAAAAACTGGTTAGACAGAAATGTAGAGAAAAAAAATGCGATCCTAATGCTACTAAACGCTCATTTTCTCCTTAAGTCGACTTGGTGAGTTTCCGCTCTACGGGGACGATATAGAATTATTTTATTGATTATTCTTCCACGTCACCCAAGGCAGCCTGTGCCTTGGAGGCAGATTACTGAAAGCGGTTGGATGATTGTAGGCAGAAAGAAGTGGCGTGCGAACAGGCCTCTTCTCAGCAGTAAACGAATATGGGATAGTGATTGCGTTTTATATCTCCCTTTAACATAGGCTTCTCAGGTAAAAGGCAAACAACAATTTAAGTCACAAGGTAGTTTGTCCTCTCCAAATAAATCCTTCGCAACTTCACGGCCCTCAAGGGGTAAGTGGGTGTGGGAATTGGAAAATGAACGCCATTAAGTACTTTATAGGTATAAAATGTTACTGTTGGACAAACAGTCCTCACTATAGTTGCCTATAGTTGCCTAGCTACTTGATGTGTTACCTGTAAGTACCCGTCTTATGTCCGCACACGCACGCACGCAAGCACGCACACTCGCAAGCACGCACGCACCCATATACACACACGCACGCACACACATTCGCCGAAATGTATTGAATTTGATTTATTTTTATTTCTGGCATTTGGGCCATTACATTATTCGTTCAACATAATTGGACATAGGTAATTATGTAAGATCGAATCAAGCGACAAATTCGAAAAAAAAGTTTTGAATGCAGTTCGATTCTACGCATGATAAACTAGGTATTCAGCAATTTTTTTCGTCAAAAATCACTTCTAGTGCCTTATAATAAGGGGTTGAATCAAGCGCCAGATCAAACTTTGTAAGAACCTGCCCACCAATTTGTTACGTATTAAAGAATTGTGCGCCAGGATTATATTTTTTTCAATCATTTTTAAAACGCAACATCGTAAATGCATATCATCAACTATACAATATTTCACTCAATTGAGGATCAAACGCCATCGTCTGGCTTTTGATTTGTTAATGCAATTTCATGATTTCGGGCCAGTGGCGGCGCGGGCGGGTGGCGAAGCATCATTATCGCGTCATAAGCTACTATGGACGAATGTTTTGGCTGCATTCTCTGCATTCTGCATCTGTCATATTCAATAAATAGAGCTTTAGAAGTTGGTTATTACTTTTATTTTTAGAAAGAGTTTCTTTTTAAATGTTACTGGGTCCACATTAGAAAGGAAGAGATTATTTAATTTAGTTTAGTATAAACGATGAAGAATAGAGTTTTATAAGCTTGTTGTATGCTGTATGGTGTCGGCCTAGAGAATAGCACCAACCCAAATTCTTCCCGCGGGTGTCATTGGGCTAATCACCGGGCTACCTCAGGCTGCCACAAATAACTGACCAACGTCCAACGTTCAACGGACGCACTCTGAGGCTTGACCATAATCTAGCGCAGTTGGAAGTGGAGCTAGAGAAGATTAAATGACATGTTCTACGGCTATTTGAAGTCCGTAGAGAGGGGGAGGACGCCGTAATTGTAGACTCAGGCCATCTTCTCTACTTTCGCGAGGGTGATAAAACATCCCAGGGTGGTGAAGGTTTCCTAGTCACTAAGGCCCTTTCTAACAACATTAAAGAAGTCATTCAGGTTTACGCACCGACCTCGAAACACTCAGATGATGAATTGGAGGATATGTACGAAGACATATCCAAAGCCCTACATAATACCACAAAAACTCACTTCAACGTTGTTATGGGGGACTTTAATGGCAAGGAGGGAACCCAGACTGGCAACGAGTCCCGAATAGGTCCGCATGGTTTTGGAGTCAGGAATCACTCACTTGAGAATGTATTTTTGATGAACTCTTTCTTCAAGAAACAGCCTAAATGGAAGTGGACATGGCAAAGCCCCGATACTGTGACTAAAAATGAGATCGACTTCATCATGACGGATAGCAATGATATATTTATGTGTCAGTGATCAACAGGTTCAATACCGGATCCGATCACAGACTTCTCCGAGGTTCCCTGAATATCAACTTGAGAGAAACCGTCTGATGAAGTCCACGCTCTGACCTAACCCAATCCAAATCATGGCAGCACCGAGAAGTTCCAGTAGCTTCTCGGATATAGATTTGTTGCCTAGGAGCCCACCGACGACGCTGACGAGACCCTACACAATCAGGTCGAAACTCCGAGGGACGAGAGCATCAAGCTTTGCAAAACGCAGCGGACTAGCAGGAAATCCAAACTTTCGGTGGACCCTCGGGTTGCTGACAAAGTCTTCTCGGAGAAGACTCAGCGTAGTTTGAAAACGAAAGTTTTCAACCAGTGCGTCCTACCTGTGATAACCTACGGAGCCGAGACATGGACACTCACGAAACGGCTGATCCACCAGTTCAAAGCGCTCAGCGAGCTATGGAGAGAGCTATGCTCGGGAGTTTCTCTGAAGGATAGGATTCGTAACGAATGCATCCGACAGAGAACCAAAGTTATCGACATAGCTCAGAGAATTAGCGAGCTGAAGTGGCAGTGGCCATATCTCGCGAAGAACCGACAAACGTTGGGGTAAACGTGTTCTTAAGTGGAGACTCGGCAAACGTGGTGTAGGACGCCCTTAGACCAGGTAGGATGACGATCTGCGAAAAACTGCCGGCAGATGCTGGATGCGGCAAGCTGAAGACAGGGCGCGATGGCGCTCATTAGGGGAGGGCTACGTCCAGCAGTGGACTAACATATAGCCTGAAGAAGCAGAAGAAGCAGCTTGTTATACTATTTTGATTTTTTATGCACTAACCCGTGCTAAGGACAAATTTAAAAACCTATTTAGAGGCTAAAAATTTTACCCATGCCGGGATTCGAACCCGCAACCTCTGGCTATCCGTGCCAGGCTATCTATCACGGATATCTGGCTATCTGGCACGGATAGCCAGAGGTTGCGGGTTCGAATCCCGGCACGGGTGAAATTTTTAGCCTCTATATAGGTTTTTAAAGCAGCTTGTTTTTATTTTTGATTTTGAAAGCATTTTTTGTTTGTATTATTGACCTGTAATAGTTTTGTTATCATAAATCAAAATTTATGATAACAAAATACCTACCTAAAAATTACATGATTATCAATATATTTTTCAAATAGTAAATATTTTGTTTTAAAGTACCAACTATTAAATGCGTTCAAATAGGTAACTATCGTAATCAGTGGAACATTTGTTTTAGTGACTAGTTATACCAACTTTGTATTCAAATATGTAGATTTAATCTTATCGCGTATTTTATTTCGCCCGAAACGAATTGCACTAGAGAATCAAACGACAGTAATCGTTGCATAGTACGTTTTTGCAAATAAAATTAGTCCGAATCGAGCGTTAATACAATAACGAATTAAGCGGAAAAACGCCTATTGTTTTAAAAGTTAATTACATTCCACAATATTTTCTTAACTGACATGAACTATATACACAGTTAGACCTTCAGAGTAAAAATTATGCTCTTAACTTAAAATATGTAGGCACATAATTTGAAATCTTTGAAGCCCGTTTTCTCATTTCTAACAAAGTGTCGGTTGATCTCTTCTTACATAACACACCGTCCAATTGTATGAGGTACCTTTATTTTTAAGTTTTTGTTTTACTACAAATATTGTTTATAATTTATGTTATGGTGTTACAATAGAAATAAAAGCTTTTCACTTTCACTTTCACTACACAGAAAACACTTTGTATCGGTGCAAACAACTTTACACCATTATACTATTTTTATTTTAATGCACTAACCCGTGCTAAGGAACAAATTTAATAACCTATTTAGAGGCTAAACATCCCGGCATGGGTGAAATTTTTAGCCTCTAAATAGGTTTTTCAATTTGTTCCTTAGCACGGGTTAGTGCATTAAAATAAAAATAGTATAATCATGTGGGTTCGAATCCCGGCATGGGTGAAATTTTTAGCCTCTAAATAGGTTTTTAAAAATCTCGTTATCGTTAACTATAATAAAAAGGTTTTAAAAATGATTGAATGAATTTAATGAATGTTTTATTTCGCTTTATCTCAAAAATGGGTGACGTAATTTGATATTTAGAAAATGATAGACAGAATTAAAGAAATATAAAAAAATGGTGTAAAGTTTAAAAACCTAAACTTTACACCATTTTTTTATATTTCTTTAATTCTGTCTATCATTTTCTAAATATCAAATTACGTCACCCATTTTTGAGATTTCCTTCAGTTTTTTAGCATTTCTATTTCGCATTTCGCCTAGACCATATAAATCGTCCTTTACCTGCTTAACCTGTTTTTTACCAAGTTTTCTGTTTAGATTATAAATAAAACAAAAAAAAAAAATTGAGACTGTTTCCTAGCCGATGTTAAAATGTCCAACTTACTTATCCAGTCGTCTAGTGTGGGGGTCGCCGGTAAATATTGTCGTTTTATTCTTGACATAGACCAATTAATTTTTAACCTTCTCATACCCTTTGTAACTTTGTGTAAAGTGGTTATTAAATAAATATTTTTATAACATATTTTAAACTTTAGTTAGAATATTTTCGGGGCTTAATCACGTAGTAATTTATTGCTATTTTACCTCGACGTTTCGACGACGTTACAGTGTAGTTTTCGAGTGGAAAAAAGTCGCATGGCTTATCGTCCGACATTGTCAGTGTAGTGTGTCGCAACCCGTAGTGTGTGCTTTCTGATAGCTGATTGCGGGTAGTCTGAAACCTCATCAGCCGAAGATGCGGACGGGTGCCAGCCATCAGTCTTCTCGTGACCACGATGACTGTAACGTCGTCAAAACGTCGAGGTAAAATAGCAATAAATTACTACGCGATTAAGCCCCGAAAATATTCTAACTAAATATTTTTATGTTTGTTTAGTTTTTTTTTTATTATTTATAAAACGCTTTAAAAAACTTCCAAGGTCGAACCCGTTGGTGAGCGGATCACAGAGTTAAAGTGGAGATAGGCGGGACACTTGGCTAGAAGGGAAGACGGCCGGTGGACCAGGGCAGTATCGGAGTGGTGGCCAAGGGAGGGAAGGAGGTTGGTAGGCAGACCACCCACACGATGGTCAGACGACATCGTGAGGGTTGCGGGTCAGAGATGGATCAGAATAGCAGGACCGTGAGGAATGGCGCAGTAAAAAGGAGGTCTATGCCCAGCAGTGGGTTGATGTGGGCTGATTATAGATAGATTACAAAACATTACTATAGGACCTCATTTCTACTGAGCTCAACATTCCTGCATCGCGCAATCAAAGTGTTTCCATGACGTACCATAAATATAAGTCCGACTAACAACAGTTGGACCGGCCGGCCGTCCCTAGGCATGCGATCTGCCTGGCAGGAAATTTCCCTTTATACTGGAAGAGCACGATCACCCGCTCTTATCCTATATAGGTGTAAAGAGCTAGATTGCCTATTTGTAATAGCGTGCTGGTCCAAACGCTATACATGTTAGCGAGACTTTAATGGCAACAAAATCAAGAAAGAAGGGTTAGTAGATCTACTGATAATATAAGATAAGATAAGAATATTCTTTATTGTACACTGGAAAAACAACAATTGCAAATATACATAGTACAATTGGCGGCCTTATTGCTAAAAGCAATTTCTTCCAGACAACCTTACGATGGAAAGTTGCTGAAGGAAATTAGAAAGACGGGTAGCCAGTGCAAATTTGAATATTGATACATACTTATACCTAATAATAATACACTTACATACCGTTACTTATATAAACTTATAATTTATTATAGACTGATTCGAGAATATGTCCAGCAGTGGACTGCAATAGGCTGAAATGATGATGATGATGATGATTCGAGAATACTGATTCGAGATACTCATACATAGTTATATATTAAATGGGTCATATCGCGATTATTTACTAGGTAAAACGTAATTACCTTATGGCCTGACGTTTCCGCAGCGTTACAGTTGCCGAGTTACAGTTGTCTGCCCAAGAACACGGTAATTACGTTTTGTCTAATAAATAATCGCGATTAAACCCGTCTAATATATAACTATGTATGAGTATCGCGAATCAGTAGATCTACTAACCCCTCTTTATTGATTTTTTTGCCATTAAAGTCTCGCTAACATGTATAGCGTTTGGACCAGCACGCCATTACAAATAGCCAATCTAGCTCTTTACACCCTTTAGGGAAGAGCGGGTGAGCATGCTCTTCCAGTATAAAGTGAAATTTCCCGCCAGGCAGAGCGCATGCCTGGGTACGTCCGGTCCAACTGTCGTGTCGTTAGTCGGACGTTATATTATTATTTATGATATGTCATTGAAACACTTTGATTGCGCGATGCAGGAATGATGGAGTTTGTAGTGTGCGCGCAGAGTTGACATTTGCTCGCCACACACCAATAATAATAATAATATTGGCCTTTTCTACTTAATGAGATGATTTATACAGAGTCCAGTGGTATCTTCACTCACACTAGATGGGTGACGGGACCACTCCGACGCTGTAGTGCCTGGGACATGGTACCAGGTACCACACCAAAGAAACAAATAAAATCGCGCATTTACATAATTCACAGGTTTCTGCACGAAGTAGATCTTCACGCACGCGTTAGTTAGGGCTACAGTATTCGTTATATTTGCCGCAGATGTGAACCAACAGTTTATGGAAAAGGGTTCCGCTTGGGGTCAAAGGGTCCGAGTTGCCCTTTTTACGATCCGCCATTTTGGAAGAGTTGGAAGGTGGTAGAAGTACTATTATTTACTTCTTCTTCATCAGGCTATACTAGTCCACTGCTGGACATAGCCCTCCCCTAAAGAGCGCCACGTTGTGTTATCATTGGGGGGTAGTGCCCATAATCCCCACGCTGGGCATGCGGGTTGGAGATCGCAGTTCGGTGGAATTGTACTGCAGGGGGCGCTGCTGCCCACCCCCCGGTTTGTGTCCCTTAGTCGTCTTTTACGACACCCGCGGGAAGAATTTGGGTTGGCGCTATTCTCTAGGCCGACACCACACAGCTATTATTTACTTACTGACAGTAATTAATTACAAAAAGTGTTAATACAATATTGCTTACAATACAGCAATCGCTCGCAGCCCCGGCTGCCTGAGTGAATTTAAGCTGAGTGCTTTGCAAGGCACGTTTAGTATTTGGTGCCAGCTGGCGTCAATAGTTGGCAGTCGTTGAGCCGAGTCAGAGGCCTTAGGGCGGCTTGAAAACTTCTGACAGTAAGTCCAGCCACTAGTCTTGCAAGCCTCCACCGATCCGGACTTGGCCCCCGTGGTGCAGTATGGCTTATACTTTCCTCAAGGAAGAGACCCGTGCCCCTCAGTGGGGACATAATGGGTGACGATATTCTGCTTAATTATTAAACTATCGTAGCAATTAATTTATATTTTTTTCGAAGCACATTATAACGTGGCCTAGCCGAACCGAGTGATTGGACTCAATCATTTGAGTTAAGATACTTCACGTGCGGTCAGGTGCAAGATGGCTGACTGTCCCGTGGCTACCGTTAGTGGCATATTTTCCGAGGCATGTTAACCCGTTGGTGCCGGCTGTCATGTAATGGCAGTGTTTAAGCCATGTCATAGGCTGTAGGGGCGGCTTGATAACTTCTGACAGTAAGGCACGCCACTGTCTTACGATCTTCCACCAACCCGGACTCGGCCCCCGTGGTGGAGTATGGCCTAACCTTCCTGCAATGTAGGAAGAGACCCGTGCCCTAGTAGTAGGATATACAAGGATTGATATTGACATTATAATTCTGCATCGTAATAGTTAACAGTGGTTACAACGCTAAAAGGGAAAAACTAACCTCTAAGGTACGGATTATCCTAGTTTAGATTCAGTTCACCGTGCTTTGTAAAACTGTATCTATTGAATGTTGCGTTGGTTTGGACATGTGGAGAGGATGAAGAAAGAAAGATTGACGAAACAAATATATTTGGTAATGGTAAGGGACGTCCCAGGCGGGATGTATGTCATCGACCAAATAAGGGATCAATTAGCAGAGGGGAAGAAAAGTACCCGGAACTGGCGTGCGTACAACGACTTATGAACGTTGATGAAGCGAAGGTGATCTGTCAGGAGAGTGGCAAGTGGCAAGCCTTGGTCTCTGCCTACCCCTCTGGTATACGGGCGTGAGGTTATGTATGCATGATTTTAAATCTGTGGGAACAGATCGCAGTGTCATGGCGTCAATCTGACGTCACGCCCAGGTAAAGAAACACCAAACATCAAACGGCCCCACGTTGGGCGCCAGTGGAACGTTTTATATAATTTTATAATAGTAAATAAACTCTGGAACGACTTTAGGTGTGGTTTTATTTGTAGAATTGTAGTAATATTAACAGAAAACTGGATAAAAACGGATAAACGGAGAAGCAGGTAAAAAGTCAGATCTGGTCAAAGCGTAAAGTAGTAGTGTGAAAAATTAGGGAAATCGAAGAATGAGTGACATACATAATTTAAATATTTGAAAATGATAGATGGAAAAAGAAATAAAAATGGTGTAAAGAGGTTTGCACCGTCACAAATGTTAACCTAAGCGTGATGTCACGCGTCAGGTTATGTATGTATGTATTGTATCTAATTTACATTTTATTTAATAAATTACTTACTTACTAATACTATTAACTAACTGTAAAGGAAAGCAGCCTGAGGAAACCCGAGTATCTGAGGTGTTCACAATTCACCTCTTGAAATTGCTTTGCACTCTCTATCTCTCTGTCTCTCTCTCTGAGACAAGAGAGAGATGTATGTCTCACCTTTCGATATCAACTCTTGTATGTCCCCACTGCTGGGGCACGGGTCTCTTCCTGCATCGCAGGAAGGTTAGGCCATCCTCCACCACGGGGGCCAAGTCCGGGTTGGTGGAGTATTGTAAGACAGTGGCAGGCCTTACTGTCAGAAGTTTTAAAGCCGCCCATAACGCCTCCGACATGGCTCAGCGACTGCCATTACACGACAGCCGGCACCAACCGATTGACGTGCCTTGCAAAGCACTCGCCTTTGGAACGAGCATAATTATACGAGTAGGTTATAGTTACTCGCCCTGTTCAGAAACTTAGATATAGACCAGGACAAATAACTATTATATATTATTTTTAATGTACTAACACGTGCTAAGGACAATTTTAAAAACCTATTTAGAGGCTGTACGTAATACAGAGAGTATTGTAAAGAGGTTGTCATGATGGGTCACTCGGGTGTATTGAAACGACGTGAACTTCGTGACGATATGATATAATCTATGTAACCATCGATTTTTTTTTAATTACTTAGAAACTAGGCTATGAGCACTTAAACTAAGCCGAAGCTCGAGAAACAACAAAAAAAAACTTAAATACAATAAAGCAAAACAAAAAAAAAGGTTTATCTGACTTGGGATTTGAAGCGGCTGTCTATGGAACCACGATCGGCGACGTTTCCTCTTTAGCCACCGAGGATGCAAGATGAAAAGTCGAAAATGTGGTACCGCTTCAACCGGCTCAGTGACGTCGACGAATGGAATGTGCTGCCAGTATTGTTAGCCAGAATAGACAGGGCGTTGCCATAGGCTGCGGGCAATGAAGAGAAACTACTTTGTTAAGAGCCATGGACGACGTTGTATGCAACAATCATAGAAAGAATGCTCACCCAGTGTCTCGGAAATCCAAACACAAACCAAACGAAATTTGAAACTTCTACTCGTATGATAATACTTTGCTCACTACATGAACTTCACGTCACTTATTATGGCTGTAGGTGAAACTAGAATAATAATACGTCCTTCGCAAACTTTATTTTCTTTTTAGGAACTTCACTCAGTTCATTTCATTGCAGTTCCCATCTTTTTTTTCTGTCACCCCCGTTTTTTCCTCTATCCCCCCAAGCGGAACCAAAAATAAAAATCTAACTTACCCGACCTTCAACCCTCAATCCGAAAACGGCCAGCGACATCTAGAGGGCAGCGCACATCACAAGGTTCGGAATTTCTTTGATCCCGGTGGTCGCCCATTAATAAATCGAAAAGTGCTGGCACGGTTAGCTAGAGATCACGGGTTCGAGTTCCGGCATGTATGGAATTTTTAGCCTCTAAGTAGGTTTTTTACAAATAACTATGTTCTTGAGTGGAGGTTAACTCTGACTGGGACGTCTAGGAATACATAGTTTGTGTCCCGGGTCGCTAGTGAACCCAAGGGTGGGGCATATTATACGTTTGGATTTTGGCCTAAATATCGCCCTTACAAACGAAACGTATACCGCTAATATTTTTAACTAGCTGAGCCCCGCGGTGTTACCCGCGGTTTATCGATTTTCCCATGGGAATAAGATATTTTCCTGCAGTGAAGCGTATTTTGAGCATTACGTTTCACTATGTATATTTGCAAAACAATTGCAAATATACATTGCACTATGTATATTTGCAATTGTTTTGTATTTATTGTTTTTCCAGTGTACAATAAAGAATATTCTTATCTTATCTTATTTTTTAACTTATGTGCAATAAACGTATTAATATACATATGTATAATATATAAAACGTAGCCTAGGTGATAATCCAGGGTGTCAGCTAACTCCATGCAAAATTTTACTAAAATCGCTCCAGATCTTTAGACGTGAAGTAGTAACAAACATGGGTACACACTCACAAACTTTGCTTTTGGTATGGCACCCTGACAGCTGATACCCTGGATAAACATATTTATAGGCTACGGGGCACAGCTTTTTTTTTTTTTTTTTTTTTTTTTTTTTTTTTCATTCTATTAGAGAAAACAAACAGTTATACAAAAAACATTTGGTTAACTTAAAGTTAGTATTAAGGTTAGTTACATGTATAACCAGCAGCGTTTTCTACAGTTTACAATATAAAAATATTAGAATACAATGGGCACAGTGTGAGAAATGCATGTGTAGGAAACAAACAAGTAACATGAATATCAATCATGTTAAGCTCTTTTCTAAACTAGATAAACACAAAGCAGAAAAAAAATTAAAACAACATGTATTGTATGTATTATTTTATTTTTAAGTCTATGTAGTTTGAGATAACTACATAGACTTAAAAATAAAATAAATACAATACATAATAATAATATTGGCCTTTTTTGCATCTACTTAATGAGATGATTTATACAGCGTCCAGTGGTAACTTCACTCACACTAGATGGGTGAAGGGACCACTCCGACGCTGTAGTGCCTGGGACATGGTTTTATAGATGGTGTAGGCTTGCCCAGCACCTATACCACCCTGACAGCTTAGTCGGCCTAGCCCACAGGAAAGACTAGTCAATACGCGCGGAGCCAACCAAGCCGCCGGTTTCCTGACGATGTTTTCCTTCACCGTTAGCGTTACAATACATAAGTAAATGAATAAATGATTATGAATGAATGAAAAGGTTTTATTTAAAGTAGCACAGAAACTGCGGCTTAATGAACGTTACAATTCAAACAAGGTGTCCATTTCAAAATCTCGATCATTTTGGAGAAAAAATGGACAAAAAAACTCCAAGCTTAGTCTTTTCAAAGTCCTTAATTAACATAGCTTACATAACACAGAATGTAAACTATGTTTATTAAGGAAGCCGCCCATAAGGCCTCTGACATGGCTTAACGGCTGCCATTACCTGTCAGCCGGCACCAACGGCTTAACGTGCGTTGCAAAGCACGGAAGCGCTCGGAGGAAATGCCATTAGCGGTGGTCAATGGATGGTCAACCATCTTGGACCTGACCGCGTCTGTTGTTGCTTAACCCAAGTGACTGATTCCAATCACTCGGTGGGAATCAATAGCTCTACCAGCTCTCTAGTGTCAAGACGCGGTCAGACAGAAAGACGGACGGACAAACATGGCCGCAACTATAAGGGTCGTTTGTTGACTACGGAACCCTGAGAAATAGTTGTACTATTTAGTTTTCTACGTACTGTTTAAGCGCAATTTCACAAGGTAACAAACAATACGGGTGGAGCAAAAAATCATTAAAACAAACCCCAGTTCACGCGACGTCGTTGGCGTGCGAGTGACATAGTAACGCTAACGTTACACCGAGAGCTATCATCGAAATCGAGCGAGTGACATTGTTACGCTAACATTACACTGAGAGCTATGGTCAAGAGCATGCGAGTGACTTCGTGACGCTAACGTTACAATGAGTGCTATCATCAAAATCGAGTGACATTGTTCCGCTAACATTAGACTGAGAGCTATGGTCGAGAGCGAGTGAGTGGCATCGTCACGCTAACATTACACTGAGAGCTATGGTCAAAAGCGTGCGAGTGACTTAGTAAATCTAACGTTACACTGAGAGCTATGATCGAGATCGAAGAGTGACATTGTTACGCTAGCATTACAATGAGAGCTATGGTCGAGAGCGAGCGAGTAACTATGTAACGCTCACGTTACACTGAGAGCTATCATTGAAATCAAGCAAGTGACTTTGTTACTCTAAAGCTGGGCACTGACCAACGTTACGAGGTGTACTGTAACATTCGCAAAAAAACCGACAGGCGGGTGGAGCACTGAATTTCCTCGTAACACTTACTGATCGACATCACGAATGCTCGCTGTGTAACAAATTACATTAAACTTCGCAACAGTGGTCAGTACCCAGCTTAAAATTACAATGAGAGCTATGGTCGGAAGCGAGCGAGTAACTTAAGAATGCTAATGTCACACTAAAAACTATTGTTATGGAGACAAAAAAGATTATAGTCTCATGTGACCAAAGTGGCCAGACGAACGTCCTCCGGCTGAAAAGACTATTATTATTATTTAAAAAAATATGGTACAAAACACTACGTAGTTTTTTAGTACAAGGGCGTCACTAAGTTTTCGTTCTTAGTGACGCCCTTGTACTAAAAAAAAGGCATTTTCGTTCAGCTACCTAGCTAGCATGTATGTATATGTTTGTAGCGAAATAAATCATTCATTAAATTCATTCAATCATTTTTAAAACCTTTTTATTATCGTTAACGATAACGAGATTTTTAAAAACCTATTTAGAGGAAAAAAATTCTCTGGACCTCTAGCGACCCTATGTAAAGGCTACAAATTCCACCCATGCCGGGATTCGAACCCGCGACCTCTGGCTATCCGTGCCAGCGCTCTCCCAACTGAGCTAATGGGCGACTCACCGGAATCAGTGAAATTTCGTACCTCTTTACAATATACTCTCTGTATTACCTTATTGTAATCATTTAACCTGAAAACCGCAAAAGTTTTTTGTCAAGTTGTCTGCCAAGGGTGCCAAGGAAAGTTGGTAGAAAGCTCGAAATTGCTAATCTGTTGTGATAAGCCGATTCTCTCTCTGTCTTCTTAAGAGAACTCCCATGCCCTACGAGTGAATAATATGTAATACTTATATGTATATATTTTATTATTTATATTTCTTTTTTGCCCTCTGTTGGCGCAAACCATATTTTGAGTCCAGCCCTTCTATCGTACATGTAACATACATACATACATACATACATACATACATACATACATACATACATACATACATACATACATACATACATACATACATACATACATACATACATACATACATACATACATACATACATACATACATACATACATACATACATACATAACATACATACATACATACATACATACATACATACATACATACATACATACATACATACATACATACATACATACATACATAAATACATACATAAACCTCCTGATTATTATAACCAGACACACACACACACACACATACTAGTGTTAAAATCATTCAGATTACTGCTAAAAAGGCAGTGTGTTATTTTGAAACACTGGACAACTCATGTCACAATTCTTTATTTGTATTTAGGACTAGGAACTAGTTTGTAGTTAGTTTTTAAGTCGGCGAGAGCTGAAAAACAGTGCCGTCAATTGTCATTGTTGTCTTTGGCGGCACATGCTGAGCACACGCTAACTAGCTTAAAGCTAACTATTATTACTAGCTGTAATATTAAAAGTATATAGAAGCTTAGCCGCGCTACAGTTTGGTTCGGACAGGATACTCTGCAGGATGCCAACATCCATAAAATTAATGTTGTAACTGTCTATAAGTTCTTTTCTTTTGCCACTGTTCCGAGTACATTCTACTAACAGGTGTTGAACATCCTCAACTACTCCACATACTGTACAATTGGGAGAGTCAATTTTCTTCATAAGGTGGGCGAACTTATTTGAAGGCACATGTCCACTACGCATTCTCAGTGCAACTACTATGGTTTGTCTTGTAAGCATAGAAAATATGAACCAAGGAATTCGCGGTGGCTCTGATTCTAAAGTCCTGTACCAAATGCCCTTAGTCAGAGACCTCTCATCAAAGTACTCTTTCCAACCCTCATGCCACTTTTTCATAGTCGCCAACTATGAAGTCAATATTTGTAATTTCTCCTTTTATTGTTCTTCTTCTATTGTTGGTCGCAATAAATGCATTTTTACTTTTACTTTCATTTTTAATTACGTACACGCTAATTCCAATTCTTCCTGCGGGTGTCGTAAAAGGCGACTAAGGGACACAAACAGGGGGGTGGGCTGCAGCGCCCCCTGCAGTACAATTCCACCGAACTGCGATCCCCAACCCGCATGCCCAGCGTGGGGATTATGGGCATTACCCCCTATGATAGCACAACGTGGCGCTCTTTAGGGAAGTGGACTAGTATAGCCTGACGACGACGACGACACGCTAATTTATTATCTGCTGGGCTTTATGCAGTAAATAATATATCTAGCAGTGGTGACCAGCCCTAATCGATTATTAGCCCAGGATTGCGTGTGGGCATGTCGCACTGTATTGTGACTATAGCTAAACGCAATTTGATGTGAAGAATAATTAAATAAACGAAAAACCCGACTGATAAAAATACACGGCTGCGAGAGATTAACAAAGATTCGTGGCTCTGTAATATCAGAGAATAGACGGATAGATAAAACACAACAGCCACACATGACAAGTAAATAAATAAACAAAACAAAGCAAAAATTGTACAGCAAAGAGACAGACAAAATAAGCACAAGCAAATCAACCAAAAGCACTGGCAGCCAATTTGAGGGTGTGGACGATGAATCGACCATCCACCGTCCATACCAGATAAATCGATAGAAATTTCGGGAATTGCAGTATAGAAATTTTTCTCCATATACATACACACAAACGGGTAAAACACTGCCTTCCCTTTTATAATAACTTATACTTTCCACTTTCCGGTAAAAAACTGCACAATTACCTAATAGGCCCAATTATTATTCCGCTTTGCCAGTGTTTAATTAGCAACAGGCCGTATTGAGTTATCATATAAATTATGGGGTAATGGAGTTGTTAGAAATGGAAATCTTGTGGTCTATTTGAAATGCGAAGAACTTTTTTGATAGTAAATTTTCGTGTTCAAAAAAGAGTTCTCCAAATACATACACACAAAGAGGTAAGCAACGCTCTACCTTTTTTACGACGTCGAGTAAAGAAAAATTGCGTGAATTACGTAACAAGCCCAATTGTCACCGAACATGAATGCAGGTATTCGGTTTTGCCTGCGTTTAGGCAGCGACTGGCCGTGTTACGAGTAAATCATCATAGAATTTATGCGCTAATAGGTTGCTGTAAAAAGAGATATTTTGTGGCCTATTTTAAATACGAATAACAATTTTGACAGTTAATTTTCATGTGCAAGAGCTCCCCAAATATATAAATACAAAGAAGTAAATACTGCCTTTCCTTTTTTATGATTTTGGGTAAAAAACTGGGTGAATTAGGTACGTAACAGGACCAATTATCACCGGACACGAATGCCGGTATTCGGTTTCGCTCGCGTTTAGGCAGCGACTGGCCGTATTAAATCATCATGGAATTTATGCGCTAATAGGTAAAAAGAGATATTTTGTGGTCTATTTAAAGTACGAATAACAATTTTGACAGTTAATTTTCATGTGCAAGAGCTCCCCAAATATATAAATACAAAGAAGTAAATACTGCCTTCCCTTTTTTCAGATGTCGGTTAAAAAAACTGGGTGAACCACGTAACAGGCCCAATTATCACCGGACACGAATGCCGGTATTCGGCTTCGCCTGCGTTTAGGCAACGACAGCCCGTATTGAATCATTAATTATGCGCCGATGAAGTTGTTGAAATTAGAGATATTTTGTGGTCTATTTTAAATACAAAGGACTATATTAAGAGCTACTCAAGTCTAGTTTTTACTTTTTGAGTTCAGCCCTTTGCCTTTTTCGGGCTATAGGCGTATGATTGTGTGTATGTGTGTGTGTGTGTGTGTTTGTGTGTAATAACATTGTTACGCACTGCGGATTCACAATTTCAACCACTGTAGTAGTTGGACACCTCACTCTTTTCTTTTCTCTTTTCCTTCACTGTAGGTGTATTAGTGAAAGTGAAAGTGAAAAAAGTTTTATTTACCACACAAAAAATAATAAATAATTATTATTGTCTCATTCACATGTTGGTGGTAAAAAGGAATGGGCTCAGCTTTATTGCCGTGACTGCATGCGTAGTCTCGGCGCTGGTTTTCAGCCCGTAGTTTCAATAGTGGAAATGAAGCTGATACTATTACTTTTTGAGAGAAGTCCTATGCCCTGTAGTGGGACGTACATCAATATCAACCCTTTTATGTCCCCACTGCTGGGGCACGGGTCTCTTCCTGCATCACAGAAAGGTTAGGCCATACTCCACCACGGGGGCCAAGTCCGGGTTAGTAGAGGATTGTAAGACAGTGGCGGGCCTTACTGTCAGAAGTTATCAAGCTGCCCGTAACGCCTCTGACATGGCTTAGCGACTGCCGTTACATAAGAGCCGGCACCAACAGCTTAACGTGCCTTGCGAAGCACGGAAGCGCTCGGGCAAATTTCCACTAGCTGTAGTCACGGGACGGTCACCCATCCTGTTGCTTAACTTAAGTGATTGATTCCAATCACTCGGTTCGACTAAGCCACGAGCGCTTCCACGTTTTAATTCTGAAAGAGGATGTATTGACTAGAATTAAGAAAGGGATGTTGCGTTGGTTTGGACCAGTGGAGAGGATGAAGGAAGAAAGATTGACGAAACAAATATATATTGCTAATTAAAGTCGAAGGGCTGGTAAGGGACGTCCCGGCGGACATACATCGACCAAATAGGGGATGTATTAGCAAAGGGAAAGATAAAAAGTACCCGGAATCATTTCATTTCATTTCATACCCGGAATCGGCGTGCGTGCATGCAACGACTGATAAACGCTGATGAAGTGAAGGTGATCTGTCAGGATCATGGCAAGTGGCAGTCCCCGGTCTCTGCCTACCCCTCGGGGATACAGGCGTGAAGTTATGTATGTGTGTACGTATGTTTTAATTTTGTCAAGTAAAGCCGAAATTACTGTAAATCCACGGAACAAAGGTTTGATACAATGAGCAATTTGTAATAGTCATTAATATTTCAGTATGGGAAGCTAGGCCTTCCCCACAAATCCTTCACCCCGAGTATAGGATTAAAATCTTTATAATGCAGCCTAAAACCTCCCCCTGTAGGGCACAGGCCTTCTCTTAGAGAGAGAAATAGGGGCTTTATTACTACGCTTGCTCACCGCGGATTGGCAATTTTATTTTAAACTAGCTGACCCAGCGAACTCGTACCGCCTAGCAGTCGATTCCTTATTTTTTTTTTGTATTTTTTCTCAGTTTTTCCTTCATCCTCTCCACATGTCCAAACCAACGCAACATTCCTTTCTCAATTCTAGTCACTACAGCCTCTTTCAGTCCACAACGTAAATTAATTGCTAAGTTATGTAAATAGATAATGCTACGTGCCTAACGTTACGTTATTTTTATTGAATGTCAATGTTCAATGCTACTCCTTGCTATGATCGAATTTGTACCGGAAAAAAGGCAGCGGATACAACGACTCCTATCTAAGCTTCTTTTCTCAAATCTACATAAATAAAATTCAAAGTCCTGACTGACTGACTCACTCATCAACTCCCAGCCCAAGCCGTTGGACCTAGGAAGCTGAAATTTTGCACAGAGGGTCTATATAAAATAGGCAAGGAATAAGACCGGATTTTTTGAAATTCAGCTCTTAAAGGGGCGAAAAGGGTTGCCAAAATTTGTAAGGGAGGTATAAAAAATACTCTTCAATACAATTGATTGAACACGTGTTTCGCCGTTTGTTTTTCAAATTTAATCCTTAAGGGAGTGAACGGGGTTAAAAAATTAGTTCCTTGAATTTTTTCCGCGCGGACGGAGTCACAGGCAAAAGGTAGACGTCCTATAAAGGTAGAGTAAAGTATGAGAAACTGGGGCTTAGCAATAAATTAAATTATGTCCACTCTAAGACGACTAGAAAATACTTACACTATTTTTATTTTTAATGCACTAACCCGTGCTAAGGAACAAATTTAAAAACCTATTTAGAGGCTAAAAATTTCACCCATGCCGGGATTCGAACCCGCAACCTCTGGCTATCCGTACCAGCGCTCTACCAATTGAGCCAATGAGCGTGAGTCGCTCATTGGCTTTTAGCCTCTAAATAGGTTTTTTAGAAAATACTTACTGCAAAGAAACGGTCCCTGATGTTATTAATTTATATTATGAATCGATTCGACTAAAGGTGATTAGCGTTATTCATATAAATGCCAGTAACGCTCGACGCCCCAAGACGAATTAGGTAAAGTGTTTCTAGTATGTCAGTTCTGTTATTAATTTAGTTAGCTACGAACAAAGTGAAAGTGACTTTATCGTCGTGATAATGATATCTATATCCCCACTGCTGGGGCACGGGTCCCTTCCTGCATTGCAGGAACTTTTCTAGTTGGTCTCGGGTCTTGGATGTTATCTATGTATTTATTGTACTACTAGCGGCCCGTCCCGGCTTCGCACGGGGGGACTTAAGATTTTTTACATAGTTCTACGTTTTATTTATATTTTATATTTTATTTATATTCTCAGTCAGCCAAAATGACATTACTTTGGAGCAAACATCTAAATCATTAAAACGATTGTTATGGGTAAACCATAAAAGGTAGACATACGCTCTCGCGGATTTTTTTAAAGATAATGTTAAATGAACAATTCATCCATAGAGCATTTTTATATAACTTTAACTATATGCTCAGCGCACGCCACGGAAGGCCTCAGAAACGATACTTTTCCCCCGTTTTTGAAACATTTTCGGTTACTGCTCCACAACTATAGGACCTAGCGTGATATTATATAGCCTATGTTACTTCTGAATAATGCAGCTTTCTAATGGTGAAAAAAATATTGCAATCGGTCCAGTAAATTTTGAGTTTATTCATTACAAACATACAAAAATACAAATCTTTCCTCTTTATAATATTAGTGTAGATATCTATCGCCGAGTTAGCACCTGTGACACAAGCCATTTAGTTGTACTTAGTATGGGGCTAGCGAGATCTGTGTATGTCCATGAATATTTATTTATTACTAGCTGACTGACTTTACGAATATTGTTAGATATTCTCACACTCTAAACCCATAGTCATAGAATAGTGTAAAACATTGATATGAACCCTTCTATGTCCCCACTGCTGGGGCACGGGTCCCTTGCTATATTGCAGGAAGCTTAGGCCTTACTCCACCACGGGGGTAAAGTCCGGGTTGGTGGAGGATCGTAAGACATTGGCGGACCTTATTGTCAGAAGTTATCAGGCCGCCTATAGGGTCACATGGCTTAACAACTGCCAGTACATGACGGCCGATGCCAACGGCTTAGCGTGCTTTGCGAAGCACGGAAGCGCTCGGAGAAAATGCCACTAGCGGTAGTCACGGGACGGTCTCCCATCCTGCACCAGACCGCGCCTTCTGTTGCTTAACACAAGTGATTGATTCTGATCGGTTCCACTAGGCCACAAGGGCTTCAAGATCGCGGTTATGACATCTAAATTCGAAATACGTATACATGGTACGTATAGTAAGAGTATATTTTGGATTTGTTGGCCAAAATGTATATGTGCTGGTCTGGAACTTGGCACCGACTTCATATTAAATCAGTGAAAAAGGTTTTATTCAAAGTAGCACAGAAACTGCGGCTTAAGTTTAACTAGGTGTCCATTTCAAATTCTATATCATTTAGAAAAAAAAAGTTTGAAAAAAAAAACTCCTAACTTAGTCTTTTAAAAGCCCTTAATTAATAGAGATTACCTACCTATATAGAGGCTAAAAATTCCACCCATGCCGGAACTCCCACTCACGATCTCTGGCTAACCGTACCGCGGTACGGCACGGTTAGCTAGAGTCCCGGCATGGGTGGAATTTTTAGCCTCTAAATAGTTTTTCAAATTGTCCTTAGCACGGGTTAGTGCATTAAAAAGAATAATATAATATAGTTTACATAATTATTTATTATCTTACAAAAATAAATAGCCTTCACCCACAAAATTACTAATCGTGTCAAACACAAAGTCCTGACAACCTAAGCATTAACAGCGTTAATTATTTAATAAACAATAATCGAACACCCCCGGTCCCCCCTCAAATTCCGCAGCGTGGTCAAGTCGCCCCACTCTCCCTAAGCGGCGAGATCAAAGGCTGTCGGCGGCACAACAAAGGATGTGCAGTATCAAACAGAATGTTATATTAGTAGCTGACTCGCAAATGTTGCTTGGCCTTAATAATCTATACTCAGACCTATGAAATATATATATTTATTTTAATTCTATTCCATTTCAGCCTATTGCAGTCCACAGCTGAACATAAGCCTCCCCCAGGATGCGCCACAAAACCCGATCTCCCGTTTTCGCCATCCAGTCACCACCAGCCACCTTTTTCAGGTTTGTCGGTCCATCTGGCCGGAGGGCGTCCTACACTACGCTTGCCGAGTCGTGGTCTCCATTCGACAACCCGTCCGCTCCAACGATCACTGGTTCTGCGACAGATGTGACCAGCCCACTGCCACTTCAGCCTGCTACACTTCTGAACTACGTCAATGACTTTGGTTTTTTGTCGGATGATCTCGTTCCGGACTTTGTCCCTTAACGAGACTCCGAGCATACACCTTTCCATAGCTCGCTGAGTGACATGCAATCGGTGGGCTAGTTTTTAATTATTTATTTTAATTAACAAATACATTTTGAAAACCTATTTAGAGGCTAAAAATTCCGCCCATACCGGGACTCGAACCCGCGACCTCTGGCTAACCGTACCAGCGCTCTCCCAACTGAGCTAATGGGCAAGTGCCGCATCAGCGAAATTTCGAACCTCTTTACAATATTCTCTGTTTTATTTACAGGCAGCGACATCTGGCTGAAGTGATTTGCATCACTTGCAGCCCCGAGTACATACTTTGAAGTTAAATAAATATTCATGGACATATCAAAAAGATCTCGTTAGCCCTATACTAAGTACAACTAAAAAAACTTGTGTTACAGGTGCTAACTTGACGATAGATATAATACAATAAATACATAGATAACATCCAAGACCCGGGACAAACTATAAAAGTTCGTAAACCGAGTGTAACCCGGCCGGGGATCGGACCCGAGGCCTTCGGTTTAAAAGCCAGCGTGCTAAACCGCTGCGCCACCGAGGCCGCCTCTAATAAAAATTTGAGAAGCCATTTCGGAAGAGTTCGATAACAAACACTGTGACAAAAGACTTTTACATAACATAAAGAAACATGTATGGCCTAACCTTCCTGCGATGCAGGAAGAGACCCATGCCCCAGCAGTGGGGACATACAAGGGTTGATGACCGTCCTGTGACTACCGCTAGTGGCAATTTTCCGAGCGCTTCCGTTTTTCGCAAGGCACGCTAAGCCGGTAGTGCCGGCTGTCATGTAATGGCAGTCGTTAAGCCATGTCGGAGGCCTTATGGGCGGCTTGATAACTTCTGACAGTAAAGCCCGCCACTGTTTTACAATCCTTCACCAATCCGGGCTTGCCCCCCCGTGGTAGAGTATGGTCTAACCTTCTTGCGATGCAGGAAGAGACCCGTGCTGCAGCAGAGGGGACTTACAAGGGTTCATATCAATGTGTTACACTATTTTATGACTATGGGTTTAGTATAGCAACTTAGCATAATATTAGCAACTTTAAAACTGCAGGTAGCCAACTCAATGTAAATACTAGAAATAAACATAAACTTTTGATCCCAAGATTTAGGCTGGCAAAGGTTAATACATCCTTCATGGGGCATTGTATACGCTTCTACAATAAAATCCCTGAAGATATATTAAGTTTGACTGAAGCGCGGTTCAAAAAATGTGTAAAGTACACTTTGTGCCAAAAGAGCTACTATAATATTAAGGATTATTTAGATGACAATGATGTCTGGAATTCAAGCATGTAAAATTCACGAGTTTTGTAGAATCTGTGTAAATTATGTTAATTAAGGAATTTGAAAAGACTAAGTTTGGAGTTTTTTTGTCCATTTTTTCTCCAAAATGATCCAGATTTTGAAATGGACACCTAGTTTGACTTGTAACGTTCATTAAGCGGCGGTATCTGCGCTACTTTGAATAAAACCTTTTCATTTCATTTCATTGTATGTGAGAATATCTAACAATATTCGTTAACGTGATGCGATGTCTTTCAGAGAGATACGCTAACGTCTATATCTGGTGTTGGACCAAGCTGAGCTGGCGGGATGATGCAAGTCCTTTTTTAGGTCATAGTTTTGTTTGGAAACAACTTGTAATTGTTGGAATAAATCAATCATTCGTGGTCTGGCTATGGTGTCGTAAAAGAGGACTAAGGGACACAAACCGGGGGGTGGGCAGTAGCGCCCCCCGCAGTACAATTCCACCGAACTGCGATCCCCGACCCGCATGCCCAGCGTGGGGATTATGGGCATTACCCCCTATGATAGCACAACGTGGCGCTCTTTAGGGGAGGGCTATGTCCAGCAGTGGACTACATAATATAGCCTGAAGAAGAAGGAGAGTTTTGATTGTAACATATACCATGAAACCTTCCATCGATTTTAATCCTTACGATGGCATAGACACACAGATATGAGATAAAATTGCTGTGCAGCGTTCGAACAACAATTCTCATTAAACAGGGGCACAATAATTTATACAAGATAATAACCGCACAATTTTTCTTCGTAATTTACGCCGACAGTTGTGTGCTTAAATAAAAAAGCACTTTTGTTGCTTATCTTGTCCGCTTAGTATTCACGATCGAAAATTTAGACGCAACAGAAGCGCGGTTTCACTTCCTCAATTTCATGACCTACTTTTTTTTTCATTTAATAATATTGGCCTTTTGCATCTACTTAATGAGATTATTTATACAGCGTCCAGTGGCATCTTCACTCACACTAGATGGGTGAAGGGAAGGGTTTTAGACAAACTTGTTCTTTTAGACAAACTTGTTTAACAGCTAAATCGATAAGTATAAGTAAAAAAATTATGGCGTCTACTAATAAAATAAAAACAGTCTGGCAAGTAATTAACAAAGAAACAGGTAAAACGAGACCTAAGGACCAGGGATTTGCGTTGAAGATCGAAGGTAAGTTAGTTAATTCGAAGAAGGACATAGCAGAAATATTTCAAACTTTTTTTAAAAACATGCCACTGCATATAACGGCTAGCTTAAATTCTTCCTCCCAATTAGCCGATACCTTACTTTTGGAAAGTACAAATCCATGTAAAGTTGACTTCCAATTCTCCCATATAACTACCTTAACTATTGTCAAAACATTTAAAGAGTTAAACTTAAAAAAGACTGAAGATTTGTGGGGGTTATCGGTTAAATTAATATCCACTATAATCAATATTCTAGCACCTTACCTTGCTTTGATTTTTAATAAATGTGTTGACCAGGGAACCTTTCCTAATCTATTAAAGTTAAGTAAAATCGTACCCTTGTTTAAAACTGGTGATAGTGAAGATCCAAATAATTTCAGACCTATAGCAATACTGCCGGTGCTAAGTAAAGTTTTTGAGAAAGTAATATTACATCAATTGCAAACTCATTTTAGTATAAATAAGCTCTTCCATAAGAAACAGTTCGGGTTTACAAAAGGCCGCTCAACGACGGAAGCAGGCATAGCGTTAGTAAAGCATATTTTTGAGGCGTGGGAAGAGTCGCAGGATGCCATTGGGGTTTTCTGTGACCTTTCTAAGGCGTTTGACTGCGTTGACCACGAAACACTTCTCATAAAATTGCACCGATATGGTTTAAGTAATAAATCACTAAGTCTTCTTCGATCTTACTTAACAGACAGAACTGTAAAGGTTGATATTAATAGAGTTAAATCCTCGGGTTCTGATGTAAAAGTAGGAGTTCCTCAAGGTTCTATACTGGGTCCGTTCTTTTTTTTGGTATATATAAATGATTTGCCCTACCTAGTAGAAAAGCTTTCGCAGATAGTGTTGTTTGCAGATGATACTTCCTTAATTTTTAAAGTAAAGAGAGGTATAAGTAATGTAGACGATGTAAACAATGCTTTATCTACTATTCTAAACTGGTTCACTATAAACAATCTGATGCTAAATGCAAAAAAGACAAAATGCATCAAATTCTCACTACCCAATGTTAAAAATGTTGACACGAGTTTAAAAATATCTGGTGAGAGGCTAGAGCTGGTAGAGTCCACGCTTTTTTTAGGTATAACGATAGACTCAAAACTGCAATGGGGTCAGCATATTGGAAAACTGTCGGGTCGGTTGAGTTCAGCAGCGTTTGCAGTCAGAAAAATTAGACAACTTACAGACGTGTCGACGGCGAGGCTGGTCTATTTTAGTTATTTTCACAGTGTCATGTCGTATGGTTTGTTATTATGGGGACAGGCAGCAGATATAGAAACCATATTTGTCTTGCAAAAAAGAGCAATAAGAGCTATTTACAACTTAAACAGTAGAGAATCGCTAAGGGAGCGTTTTAAAGAAATAGGCATTCTTACACTGGCTTGCCAATATATATTCGATAATATAATGTATGTCCGAAAAAATATAACAATGTTAAAATTAAATAGGGACGTTCATAACGTAAACACAAGGAATAGAAACAAGGTTGCTTGTACTAAATCCCGATTAGCCAAGGTAGGCACATCATTTTTAGGTTACTGCGTTCGTTTTTACAACAAAATTCCAGAACGTGTTCTATGCTTGTCTGAAAATAAATTTAAAACTTTCATTAAAAATTCGCTATGTAAAAAGGCATATTATAGAATAGACGACTATATAAACGATCCTAATCCGTGGTAGTAAACCAATTCCACCGCGATTTTATTGTTAAGTATAACATATATTTTATAATACAAGTGTGTACAGACGACGTGATTGCATATTAATAACTATATGATACCTTATATAACTGACAAAAACTTAACTGCAAGTTTGCTAAAGGTCATTCGAATGGTAGCGTGGTGTTCGGGTCATCTATCTCCCTCCAAAATGGTTGAGACTGATGATGGCTGAGCACTGCGTTATGCTCGTGAACGAGTGCTGTTCGTGTGTCTGGCCGCAGCACTTATGTTTTCCCCTATTATTGTGAGACATTTGACTAATGTTTTGGCATTTAGGGTTGTTAATGGCAATCATGAAATCTTATTAGGTTTACATATGGCAACTGATGTATTTGGTTTTAAGATGATTTGAGAAAAGATGGTCAGAGTGGAGTTTTTTTTTTCCGCTGCCTTTTTCTCCACTACAATACGGCCCGAAGGCGGCGGCTTACACTTTACATTGTACATTGACATTCAGCAAATAGAATGTAAATTCTTTACGTTGAAATAAAATTATTTGAATTTGAATTTGAATTGAATTTATAGATGGTGTAGGCTTGCCCACCCAGCACCTATACCATCCTGACAGCTTAGTCGGCCTAGCCCACAGGAAAGACGAGCCAACCAAGCCGCGGGTTTCCACACGATGTTTTCCTTCACAGTTAGCGTGTGGTATTGCGACCACAAATTGGTACATGGTACATTGGTACATGCCCGCACTGGGGCTCTCGCTTGCGAGTCCATGGTTCTACCCACTGAGCTACCACCGCTAGTTTTCATTTATTTACATAACATAATATTTACATACAAGCACATACATTGCTTCTGGCCCCACACTAGGATACCCTGTGTCGTGGGAACCAGAAACAACGACATCACAAACATGTAAACATCCAAGACCTGCTGTTTTTTTTTGTTTCCAGCCAGGATTCGAACCCGGGACCTCTTGCACGGTAGGCAGACGCGCTACCGCAACGACACAGAGGTCGTCAATCACACAACACAGATATTAGCCAGTACATAATCAAGATAACATTAACTAACATGTAAGATCCAGACTAATCTCCAAAGTATGTGTACACAGCATGGTTACAATAAAACGAGACTTAGACGAGTTATTTAAACTAACATAACATGTATTTTATGCATTCTTTTGCATTCAATGAACGTTTAATCAAGCCGAGAACAAAGAAATTATGAGATTAAGAAGTAGGCGACTATTTTTTCGGGCTGATTAAACTTATTCCAAATTTAGACTTCAACAATCCTTAGGGTTAAATATGAACTAACTGCTAGCTGGTAACTGCTAAAATGCCCGCGACTTCGTCTGCGCAGTCGCATGTTTTTGCTGTTGCATATTGAGTGATGCATCTTTTTAAGTGTTTTTACTATTAGGTTTTTCAAATGTAAGCTTTGGACAAAAGTACCTACTTTTGTCCAAAGCTTAGTACAAAATGTTATGGCTCCACTTTCACGGTTCAGGCAGTCCACTTATGGAATGATCTGCCCGTGGAAGTGAGAAAAGCAAAGTCCTTGGCTAATTTTAAGGCATTAGTGAAATCCCACTATCTCACTGGATAAACTGGAAAACTGTTGCTTATATGTATATAATTGTATAAGTATTTATTTTGTAGGTATTTATGTACATTATTATTTAAATATTTGTACATTATATCATAGGTAAAATGTATAAATATTATTTATTTAATATTCTATCTATAAAAATGAACAGATTTCACTAATTCTTTTTGTTTTTACGGAGGGAAAAGAATCAACTGTTAGGCGGTACGAAATTCGCTGGGTCAGCTAATAGTGAATAAAATTGTTTTGACTTAAATTTTTGACTTATACTTAGAAATCGCTCCTTGAGGGAAACACATAACAGTCTGCAAATAAGCCTTCTGCAGCATTTTAGTTACGTCTGCTTGCTTGTTTGGTATTCAGGGTCCATGTCGGCGGTAAACAAAGGAAGACGGGGGTCAAAAGGAGGCGAAATTAGGGGAATCACTTACCAGGGGAGGGTGGACTGAATGAGTGAACGAAAAAGTGTCCCGTCTTTGTTGTGAGTTTTTCAGTCGTCAAAGTGTGACTTCCACATTATTACTAATAAGAATAATAATATAATAATAATAATATAATAATATAATAATAATAAAATATTTTTCATCCCACCATCTCGGAAAGAGTATTTTTAATCTTCAATATCTGAGTGGAAAAACCGTTTTTATTCTCTAGAGGATAAAGTAAATTGAATTTAGAACATCGTGTGCACTAAGTTTGTGAATTAAAAAAATATTATACTCAATTTAAATAACTGTAGCAACGTTACTTTAAAATTTTCTTAATTATACCTTAGTATTATTTTGTTATAATTTAAAGATTATTCTGTAATACTTACCTGTCATAATGTAGTAATTAATACCTAAACTGAAATAAAAGTGTACCTATCTTGTGATTGTAAACGTTTTTTTTTTTGCATTTAGTCATTTCCTCGCTGAGGTTAAATGAAAAGTTACGTGTTGCACTCGAGTGTAAAGATTTTTCACCTCGTGCTCTTTTGATTCCCTCGCTAACGCTCAGGATTCTAAAAATTTTAGAATCCTTCGCTTGCTCGGTCATCAAAATTGAACACGCGGTTAAAAAGCAATTTTGCACTCTTGTATAACAAATAACTATTATTTGTACAGTCTACAATTTTTTTTTTATCTTAAGCTAAATACAAAGGTTGTTGGTACACAGTGTCATTGTAAAATTCGAACTTCTGAACTCGAACTCTAGCTGACACACAAACATTAATTTGCCAAAATTGTATATTAAAAGGGGTCAAATCGCGATTATTTATTATGTAAAACGTAATTACCTTTTTTCCCGACGTTACATTACAGTTGCCGTGGTCTCAGGTAGACTGAAGTGGCGAGTCAATTATGGTGGGTAGACACTATAAATTTTTCGCAGCTGGCCGACACACAGTAGTAAGCTTACGCCTGCGATGCGAGAGGTCCCCGGTTCGAACCATGGCTGGAGGAAAAAAATCCCGCAGGACTTGGATGTTTATATAGTTATATATTAAACGGGTCAAATTGCGATTATTTGTTAGGTAATACTATGTATATAAGTATATGAAACTATGTATGAGTATCGCTAATAATTAAGAAATACTATTGGATGTTTACATTTTTGTGATGTCGCTGTTTCTGGTTCTCACGACACAGGGTATCCTAGTATGAGATCAGAAGCAATGATGTGCCTGTATATAAATGTTATGTTTTTTTTTATTATTTATTTGTTACTCTCCTTACATTCCCCTGATTTATTTATTCAGGGACCTTGATTAAATGGTACCATTACACACAATATATTATACAGTACATTAAGTAATAAACAAACAGTTTCACAATTATTAAGAATTTGCATAAGAATAATTAACAACTAAAAACATAATAATAATACCGAATTTATGAGCTACTTCTCTACCAACATATGCATATATACATTCACATGCATGAACTCTCGTACTCACACAACACACACAGACACACACACCTCACACTTATACACCAATACACATTATATACCCTTTTCTCCTTCTCACATTTTTCTTTTTCTTTTTAAGTATTATATAAATGCTCATGCCCTCTCCTTGTTATGTTTTATTTATTAGTTTGCACTACCGCCTTCATGATCCTAACACAGTAATCGGTAAATTTATGACCGGAGTTGTTAGCGTTCTGGAGCGAATTCCAGTTCGAGGTCTCGACATTGCTGTCAAGTTCGAGTTCGAGCTGCAGTCTGATGCCGCCAAACATTGGACACTCATTTAGTACATGTGCTATTGTCTGTTCGGCGTCAGGGGAGCAAGAACATTTGGGGCTGTCGCAACACTTAAAACGGTGAAGATAATACGCGTTTCCACCGAGGCCGGTCCACGCTTGAGTCCCCCAGTAGGAAACGCCAATTTTGCCGATGGTTCGAAACGCCTGGCGGATATCGGGGAAAAACATTTTGGTTATGCTACCCTGCTGGCGCTCAGAATACTCTGTCTGCCAGGCATCCAAAGTATGTTGACGTATTACATGTCTGGCAAATGACAGCGGGAACAAGTCATAATCGGCGGCCGTTCTTTTGTATAAAGCCGCCTGCTTGGCAAGTTCGTCCGCACGCTCATTTCCAACAGTACCGATATGCGCGCGCACCCACCACAGCTTGATCCTACTGCCCTTCTGAGCCGCCCGCGCCAGCTCGGCTCTAATGTCGCTCACCAGCGGATGCGTAGACCTTGGATTCACTATGGCGTCCAGTGAAGATCGCGAGTAGCTCAGAATATCGCATTCTCTGAACCCATCCTTATTGGCTACTAATCTGATCGCTTGCCAAATCGCGAACAGTTCGGACTGATAAACTGTGCAGAAAAATTCCAGTTTGAATTTCTTGCTTAGCACCTCGACACCGTTCTCCCAACAAGTGAATGCGCATCCAACCTTGCCTTAAATCTTGCTGCCGTCAGTATATATACTAACGGGGGCTGTCGGTCGTTCCCCTGGGGTTTGCTCGTCCAGTCGCTCGAGTGCAGTGTAATCTATCTCCAGCCGGTGCCCCGGATGTGGTAAGCGATAAAAAGGAGTCCTAGTCTCTGCGCCACATCCTAATGCCTCCGGCAAGGGTTTGCCGCGTTTTACGGCGTACAGTTGGGCCACCTCATGTGCCCGCAGATCAATGGGGATTAGCCGCGCTATAGTTACAGCTGAGACAAAGGAGACGGTGCGATAGGCTTTGGCGATTTTAATTGCTATCAAACGTTGCGTCGATCTCAGTTTTTTTACTAAAAACTGTTTCAGCTTACTGTCAGCCTATACATTTGCTGCATATAGGAGTATAGGCTCAACGGCTCCTATGTATAACTCCCTGACAATATCGGGGTTTAAGCCCCAAGTAGCTTTAGCGGCTCTTGACAGGCCCTTGTATGGCAATATCAAGGGCTGATATATTTGAGCACCTCCAGCACTCAGATTTTGTCACGATGTTTTCCTTCACGGTTAGCGAGTGGTATACCTATTAACTTCAGAAATGTACATAACTAAGAAAACGAAGTCATTGGTATATGCCTGGATTCGCAGCCACATAAATAACAATTGACACTTCCATCTTAAAATTAACAAACTATCTAAATATTTTAAAAGCCTATTTAGAGGCTAAAAATTCCACCCACGCCGAGACTCGAACCCGCGACCTCTGGCTAAACGTGCCAGCGCTCTCCCAACTGGGTTCGAGTCCTGGCTTGGGTGAAGTTTTAGCCTCTAAATAGGTTTTAAAAATGTTATGTTATATGTTTATACTGAAGCAACCGCTAGCCTCACATTGAGGAGGTAGTGGGTTCAAACTCGCAAGCATCGTGAGGAAACCCTAGTGCCAGAGGTATTCACATACCTCTGGCACTTGGGTTTCAATTAATAAGATTCACTATTTTAAAAACCTATTTAGAGGCTAAAAATTTTACCCACGCCGGGACTCGAACCCGCGACCTCTGGCTTACCGTGCCAGCGCTCTCCCAACTGAGCCAACTGAGCCACCGGCATCAGTGAAATTTCGAACCTCTTTACAATACTCTCTGTATTACGTAAAGGCAGCAACATCTGGCTGAAGTAATTTGCATCACTTGCAGCCCTGAGTAAAAAATAGGTTCTTGAAATTGTCGTTGGCACGGGTAGTGCATTAAGGGCTGATTTTTCAATAGTCAGATAACTTTTATCTGAGGAATAAAAATGGCGGTTTGACATAATTTTCATACATAAGCTGTCAAACCGCCATTTTTATTCCTCAGATAAAAGTTATCTGACTATTGAAAAATCAGCCCTAAGTGACATTTTGGTCATTGATCTATTTAGCTCAAACATAATCATCTCGGTACCCTTTCGGACGCATGAACGCATTATCTGGTACTATGGCAGCGGTTTGCTTTTCGAAAAATCAGCCCTAAAACGAATAATTATAATCTAAATATTTATGAACAGTTTTGCCACTTTCTTAAACTCTACACACTAGAATGAGGTAAAGCCGCGTTTTCACGGAGTGCGCTATCCATGTAAACTAATGCTTCTCATTTGTTTTTTTGTGTTGTCACGAAAAACCTTCCAATCAGGAGCATTATTTTACTCGGATGGCATACTCGGTCCGAGCGTACTAAGACCGTGAAAACCTGGCCTAAGACAGCGATTACAGTGACTAAAAAGTATAAGAAACTTTCTTGTCCAACGATCCCCTATACCAAACAGATGACAAAACAACGCGTACCCAAATCCAACAAAAAACGCCCAACGTTCGCCAACTTGTTGCGCCGAGACGCTTCACGAGAACAAAATGGCGTCGAGTCACGCTGACGTTTGACAAATGCGATCCATTTAGCGAAGCGGCCAGTGCATCTGACCCGCCTTGGCTTTTGAAAACAACATCTCCAGAGGTCACACTTCGTTGGGAAATCGGTGAAATGCCCAATTACACTTGAGCTCCATTTAGTATGTCAAACAATACTTATGAAGGTCATTAGAGATGGTTCTCGTAACCCCTCTTGTACGGTCGATTGGTATTAAGAATATTCACTTTGAATATTATTTGGTTCGCTTTACAATATGATTAGGCCTTTGATGTTCGATTTCTAGCGACAGATGTGTCCAAAGGCTCGATTTGCGACATTCCGTTCTGATTCATCCTTCCGTGATATTGGCCGTATTGATATAGAGTTGGTAATATCAATATGAAACTGTAAAGTAAAGGAAACCGTCATAAAAAAATCTGAGTGTCTAAGGTACCTTAGAAAATGAAATCGCTTGTGTTCTATCTTCGATGGGCGTATGTGGTAGTTATTCTCATATTTTCACGCCCTGAGAGAAAATCTGTGCTCTCGAGTAAAGTATGCTGTCATCCATTGAAACATTTCGATTATTTTTTCGCCCTTGTACATTTACTCATCTAATTAGTGCAATAAAGAATTAAAATAATAGTAATCATTTTTAATAAATTGAAACAAAAAAGATAGTTGGACATCCCAATGCACAATATTTTTTTCTTTCTTTTTATTTCTTAATTGGTTTCCAATTTCAACTGCCAGTGTTTAAATTTCGTGTCATTGTACAAATGCACGCAAAAGTTGTTGCTATCAAGACTCGATCACAAACATCCTTAGGTCAGCCGCATACATACGTTATTCGCATTCGCTTTCCGTATTAGGGTTTTCAATTCTTAAAATTTATATAAAATGCATTGATTACCGCATACATACCTATTTTTTCCGTACGGATTTTTTTTGCACTTACGTGTATGCGTATTCAGCATACGCTTTCGGCTAACGAAATCATGGGGAACGCAACGCTAGCATACATTTCGTACGTGCCGCCGCACAAGGTCGGGAGTTTCTATTCAGAATCGCGCTATGATGCCAGTATTATCTGCACTGGCAGCTATATTCAGAAAGAAGAAAAAAAAACTACCGTCTGCGCTAGGCTCACAGAATTACGAAAACGGAAAACAAATGTATGCAGCCAGCCTTATTCTACTACAAGTGACTTCGATGCATAACATAAACGAAAAAGAACATTGGACATCCCTATGCTCAATATTTTTTTCATTCTTTTTATTTCTTAAACGGTTTCCAATTTCAACTGCCAGTGTTTCAATTTCTTGTCATTGTACAAATGCGCGCAAAAGTTGCCCCTGGCAAGACTCATCACAAACATGCTTGTTCAACTACCAGTGACTTGACTTCTAATACCAATATGTGTTTAGCCTGGAAACAATACTACAATGGGCAAGTCGCATAAATCTGGCTGGGCGTAAATAGCCGACAAAACTATGAGGTACAACTTTGTATTCGGTCCCAATTGAAATTGCGGACTGAAAGTAAATTCTACCATTTGCTATGTACAAAGTTAGTAGGTGAATATAACAAACCCTTGTTGTGTGTGTTGTGGGCAATAAATAAACGGTTTTCATTCATAAATTCACAACTACCACTCGCTTGCGGCGTAGAAAAACATGACAAGGAAACCTGACTGTCTGAAGTCTAATAACTCAGCGCTTGACATTGCCAATCAGCGGTGGGCACGTTTTGAAGTTAAACTCATACTCTTGTAACGGTGCAATCATCTTTATACCATTTTTTTATATTCACCTAATTAATTTTCAAAAATTTAAAATTACGTCACCCATTTTTGAGATTTCAGGCGTCAGTACACTGTTGAACATACGCACGCCACATGCGTATAATTCCAGATTGTATTTCATCAATTTCATAGTTTTAAGTCATTAGGTCAGTGGAGAGTACCCGATACATTCTGATTCCTTTGAGTGTCGAAACATGCATTTTTAGGGTTCCGTACCTCAAAAGGAAAAAACGGAACCCTTATAGGATCACTTTGTTGTCCGTCTGTCCGTCCGTCCGTCCGTCTGTCAAGACCCTTTTTCTCAGGAACGCGTGGAGGTATGAAGCTGAAATTTATATCAATTACTTAAGTCTACTGTCCCTTGAAGCTGTGAAAAAATCAAACTTCTAAGCCAACGCAATCAAAAGATACAGCCGTTTATGCCGCAAATTTTCGACACTTGCAAGGGAATCAAAACCTACAGGGTGCTTCCCGTGAACTCAGAATCTTGAAATTTGGTACGAAGCAACGTCTTATAGCATAGATAAAGGAAAAATTACGAAAACCATAAATTTTTAGTTACATCACATAATATATATTTTTTTAATAATTTTAAACTTACTACCCATTTCCTCATAAACGCGTAGAGGTATTAAATTGAAATTCATACCAAATACTCAGGTCTATAATACAGGTTTGTACGGAACCCTCGGTGCGCGAGTCTGACTCGCACTTGGCCGGTTTTTTATTTTGGCATAAATATTCAACCTCTCAGTAGGTACTAGGTTGATGACGTGCTACGCCTTAGACCGCTACGCCTAGACCGGTAGGAATGCTACGATGGGGACTGCTACGGCTTAGATTGCTAAGACGTAGATTGCTACGACTTAGTCAGTTACGACGTAGACAGCTGTGACTTAGATTGCTACGATTTAAATTGCTACGATATAGTCAGCAGTTCTGGGCCTAGAGCCAAATAAAATTGGTGAGTTTAATTAGTCCCTTGATAGATATATATATAGTGCAATGTTATCAAGTATTTAGTTACCACAGTGTTTTTAACTTTTTTTGTAAGAAGGTTATTTACAATTTTTGTAGTTTATTTCGTAGCAACGCGGTTTTTACTAGCCCTTTGACTCTTTAAGGTTGCTTGGAAGTAATCTCTTACAGAGATAAGTTCGGCTTAGTAGATGTTATTTATAATGTAATGTTAACTTTTTCGTATGTAATAAAGTATATCTTATCCTGTATATATCCTACTATAGTATTATGTCAGTTATATTACAAGTGTCATTGAGATGCCGACCACATAAGATCTTAGGTGCCGCACCTTTAAATCTAGAACTTAAGTCAAAATACACAATTTCACTGTCAATGTTTACACTGATTGAGGGCCTGATCATGACCAGCTCAAAAATGCCAAAATCTAACATTTGTAATAACAAATATTTTTTTAAAGTCAACAATGAAAACCGATTTCAGTGGCCCAGCCGTGAAATCGAACACCTAGTTTGAATTGTAACTTTCATTAAGCCGCAGTTTCCGCGCTACTTTGTATAAAACCTTTTCATTTTCTTTATGGCATGGCCAGAAAAAAACAACCATGATTTCTTAAATCTAAGCAATGTTATACAATTGGTGGTCTTAGCGCTTAGTGCGATCAAGAGATCGGTGGAGAGATGGTATTTTGGGAAGACCAGACAACCTAAAACACCAAAAATGCGGCCAGAAATACGGGCAGCATACGTTCTGGGTGTAAGATACTAGTACGATTGTTTACAATATCACAATAAGTGTTATAGTCTGTTAGCTTTTAGAACATACCTCAAGCTTTAGAGAAGGCTACGGTTTACGCCAATTTTCACTGGTTTTCGTACTGATGATCGAGTTCTGATTTCAAAATTAAGTGTAATTTTAGTTCCGATTTCGAAATTAAGTGTCATCGTTATCAAACCTTGTATGTCCCGACTGTTGGGGCACGGGTCTCTTCCTGCTTCCTGATTCGATTCCTGAACACACGGGGCGGTCACCCATCCTTCACCTGACCGTGCCTGTTGTTGCTTAACTCAAGTTATTGATTCCAATCACTCGGTTCGCGTAACTTGCCTGCAATGCAGAAGAGACTCGTGCCCCAGCAGTGGGGATATACAAGGGTCGATAACGAACTCGGTTCGCCTAGGCCACGAGCGCTTCATATTAGTTCCAAAATTTCACGAATGTATCTGATAGTACCCGAAGTATAGTCTAAAAGCTAACAGACTATACCTTGAGTTTTGAGCGTTATCAATATTGAAACTCACAAGTAAAATGTCATAATACCAAAGGGCAAACACCGACTGAGAAAAAGTCCCAACAAGGAAAGTGTTTAATTCAATGAACGCAGAACTCTCATAGCAGTTTATTCTGGACATTATTTCCGCCTGCCGTAAAGAGCATTTTCGAATAGCGAGTCCAGCGGGCCGACTGATAAATCTTTTCACGAAAATTTGAATTTATCGCACCGGGCTGCGCTGACTTTGGAATTCTATAAATCTAATATTCTATTACGCAAGTGCTTTCAGAAAAGACGGTGACTTTACTGGAGCTTCGACTAGCTCTAGTCCATATTTAGGATAGTAAAAATAGGTAATACACCATGAATTTTAGGTAGATTGAAAGCCATGTTTTTTTAAGTTTCTCGGTCTATTTTCATGACCAGCACATATATTTTGGGCACCAACTGCAAATTTTACTTCTTCAATACTTAACTATCTACGTTCTTGATATTGTAAGGCAGAGGCGGGCCTTACTGTTATCAAGCCGCCCAGAAGGCCTCTTATATTGCTTAACGACTGCCTTTACATGACAGCCGCCACCAACGGCTTAATGTACCTTGCATAGCATGGAAGCGCATGGAAAAACGCCACTAGCGGTAGTCACGGGACAGTCCCCCGTCCTGCACCTGACCGCGCCTATATTCTTGCTTAGCTCAAGCAACAATTAGCTCTTTGTAAGACCTACCGATAAGATAAGAATAAGATAGGAATATTCTTTAGTGTACACCAGAAAAACCAGCATAAAATAATTACAAAGATACAGTACAATTGGCAGCTTATTGGTTAGAGCAATTTCTTTCAGACAACCTACGGTGGAGAGTTGCTGAAGAAAACGTAAGACGGGTAGTTGGTGCAAATATGAATATTGATGTACATACTTAAACTTAAAATAATATACTTACATAAACCAAAACATATAATACAAATAGCAATTTATTATATACAAACAAAAAGTTATATTATCTATAATATAAAAATGAATCGCTGTATGCGTTGGTAAGCGCATCTCTCGAAATCAACTGAACCTATTTAGCTAATTCTTGTTTAGAATATTCCCTAAAGTACGAGAATAGTTCTTACGGAGGGAAAAATAATAGAAAAATAAAGAACCGTCTGTTAGCCGGTACGAAGTTCACGGGGTCAGCTAGTTTACAATATAGTCCGTATTTAGCGGAAATCTCTTAACGTCCTGGGTTTTTGATCCTAGGTTCTACACTATACATCCTTAAGACAGGCCATAGTTGCTTAAGGCCATAGTTGTTAAGATTTATGATGATCAGTTTTGGAAATAACGTGTCATAAATCAAGTTATTATTTCAATCCATTGGTGGCGATAGTTAGCTTCCCGTACCGCCTTAAAATGCACGTGACACAAAGCCATTTGAAAATCGAACAACATTCAGTTACGATATCAATTTGTTGAGTCTCTGTCATATTATTCGAATCGGAATTCGATTTGCAGACGTGCTCTCGAATCGACTTCGGCAGTTATGTTGAATACTGTGAATATTAACCAGCAAAGTGGCTAAAGTCAATTCTATTGTCGATTTATCAATTGCGACAACTAAATCCTGTCATTATTATTATGACTGAATTGTGCGTGAGGCAGTTGATATTAAGAAACACAAAAATTTTAATCGGGAATGTGGTTTCCCATTAAAGGCAAACATTTTGCCGAAATTCAGCCTGTCATCCCGTTGAAGCCATTGTTTTTTTTAGATTTCGTGATTTGGACAAGCGCATGACCTCAACCATTTGTCATTTACGCTTAGGGCATGCCTGCACACCGGTCCACCTGGTTAAGATCCGATTGAGAGACAACTCCCTTTGTTTGGACGACGGCTCCGTAGAATACCTGCTTTTCAGTTGCCCCAATCTCCGGTTTCCTCTTATGGATGTCCTGTCTGATAACATTATCCGACCTACTAATCTTAAACTTATCCTCTCCGAGGTAAATACTCCTCTTGTTTATATTATAGGTAAATTTCTTTCAGACAATGATATCAAACTTTAGTTTTTTCAAAATTTTACAAACATAATAAAGGAAAAAAAAGACATAGAGTTCTGATTGACTCAAAATTCTGACCGAGCCTTGTTCGCCTGTGATTGGCTATAGTCTTGTCTAACACGTGATATTGGCGAAGTTGTACTGGATAATCAGTGCACCGAGTCCATAAAACAGAATTGAATTGAATGTGGTTTCGAAGTGTTCGATCCGGTCATCAAGAAGTGTTCGAGTGGAAAAAAGTCGCATGGCTTATCGTCCGACATTGACAGTGTAGCAGCCCTAATAGTGCTTTGTGATGGCTGATTGAGGGTAGTCTGAAACCTCATCAGCCGAAGATGCGAACAGGTGGCAGCCATCAGTCTCGTGACCACGATGACTGTAACGTCGTCGAAACGTCGAGGTAAAATAGCAATAAATTACTAAACGATTAAGCCCCGAAAATATTCTAACTATAAATCCTGTCAGTTAAAGATAGAATTTAATAGGTGTCATAGTCCATTTATTTAAATAATTACATCATCATCAACCCATTATGTCGCTACTGAGGCGCACGGGTCTCTTCCCTGGGGAAGGTATAGGTCATAGTCCACCACGGGGGCCAAGTCCAGATTGGTGCAGATTTGCAAGACTAGTGGCTGGTCTTACTGTCAGAAGTGTTCAAGCCGCCCTAAGGCCTCTGACTTAGCTTAACGACTGCCCTATATTTACGGCAGCCGGCACCAACCGACGGGTAAATGCATAAATGTAAAAAAAAAAAATTATTATTTTTATCTATCTTCTATAATATAAAAATAAATCGCTGAATGTGTTGGTAAGCGCAAATAGCGAGAGCAGCTGAACCAATTTCGCTAATTACTTTTTTAAAATATTCCTTGAAGTACGTAGAGAAAAATTTCAAGATCGATTATTAGTAGGTACTAAGTTCCCCGGGGCAGCTAGTCTACAATATAAAAATGAATCGCCGAATGTGTTGGTAAGCGCAAATCTCGAGAGCAGCTGAACCGATCACGCTAAAACCTTTTTTTAGAACATTTCTTGTAGTACGAGGATGGTTCTTACGAAGAGAAACAAAAATGAATCGACTGTTAGGCGGTACGAAGTTCGCTGGGTCAGCTAATTGAAAATAAAAACACTTAAAGTCTTTGAAGTTCAGGAAAAGCTCGGAAAAAAACTGCGAGATTCGATTCCTGAACACACATACTTACATACATACATAACCTCACGCCTACATCCCAGAAGAGTGGGCAGAGACCTGGGACTGCCACTTGCCACGATATTTATAGATCACCTTCGCTTCATCAACGTTCATAGGTCGTCGCATGCACGCACGGCGGTTCCGGGTTCTTTTTATCTTCCCCTTTGCTAATACATCCCCTATTTGGTCGATGTATGTCCGCCTGGGACGTCCCTTACCAGCCCTTCCACTCACATTCGCAGTATAATTATATTCGATTCCTTTACCGTTTCAAATATTCAAGTAGTTACTAATTTGTACGGAACCCTCGGTGGGCGAGTCCGACTCGCACTTGTCCGGTTTTTTTTAACTAAAGATTTTATCCACGTTTGCATTTTCTTCCGTATTTGAAAACGGATAGAGCGGGGTCAAGATTTTGTAATTTTTTTAATACCAGTACTTTTTTAAGATCGTAGACAGGAGCATATTCAAGTTTGAATTGGTGTTGTTTAATCCACAATCCACCGCGCAGTTCGAATTTACCTGTAACAAAATAAAATCATGTTAGGAATATAACTATACTGCTTTTCTACGAGATTGAAATGAAATGAAAAGGTTTTATTCAAAGTAGCGCAGAAGCTGCGGCTTAATGAACGTTACAATTCAAACTAGATGTCCATTTCTAAATCTAGATCATTTTGGAGAAAAAATGGACAAAAGAAAAACTCCAAACTTAGTCTTTTCAAAGTCCTTAATTAACAGAGTTTACATAATTGTTATAAAATATTCAGGCTACCTAACGGTAAAGGAAATCGGTGTGCAGTAAAATTTTGAACCTCTTTACAGTACTTTTTATCACGTACAGGCAGCAGTAATCATATCAGTACAGCGATATCATTCCGATGTAAAAACCTAACTGCAAATTAAGGTGCTCGGGGCTGCAAGTGATGCAAATTACTTCAGCCAGATGTCGCTGCCTATACGTAATACACAGAGCATTGTAAAGAGGTTCGAAATTACACTGATGCCGGGAAGTTGCCCATTAGCTTAGTTGGGAGAGCGCTGGCACGGTTAGCCAGAGGTCGCGGGTTCGACTCCCGGCTTGGGTGGAATTTTTAGCCTCTGAATAGGTTTTTAAAATTGACCTTAGCACGGGTTAGTCCGTTTTAAAAGAATATTCAATTCTTGTTTATGGCATTTTAAAAGAATATAATGGTAACCTAGCGATATTTAAATCCGTGTCAGTCATGTATCGGCATAGCATTACCAATACTTGTGCTTAAATCACCTGCAATACTCATTACATTATCACAAACTTTTATACCAGAAAACTAGGGTTGGAGAAGAGAACACTTAATGGAAAAAAAGATGATTTATGCAGCATTCAGTGGCACTTTCACTTACTCTTGTTGGGTCAAGGGACCGATCGGACGCTACAGTGCCTGGGCCATTGTTTTTTAGATGGAGCAGGCTTTCCCAAATAACACAAGCGATTCGCGAATTCTTTTATAATAAGAACGGCAAACTTGCGGAACACGCTGCCATCGTCTGTCTTTCCAGAGACATACAACCTGGGTGTCTTTAAGAGTAGAGTCAACCATCATTTAACAGAGGTAAGCACGTAACATCGTAGACCCCATATTGGCTTACCATCAGGCGTGACTGGGGTCAAGTGTAACCTATCCTACTTAAAAAAAGTATGGCATGTCACTTTTAAATGTTTGTTCGGAAGCGATTTAAACTGATTTTCTTAGGAGGAATTTTAATTAAGTACTACTCAAGCCAAACTCAGTCTTTTGTTCAGAGTTTATAAGGGTCAATTTCAAGTGGCAGTGATTCTATAACGGGCCAATAGATTAACCCCTTATAATAAAGCGTGAGACAATCTCGGGTAGCCTCAAACTAGTACTGGATAAAAGACAGATTGATTCTGGAGATAAGGCCCTCGCGAGACACGACTAAGGGCTCCGTCACATGAAGCGAAGTTGGCTGACTAGCCCAACAAACTTTCTTTGCAACCTTCTTTTGCGAACCCTCTGCAAGCCTCCACCAGCCAGTCAGTCAGACCTGAGATTTTAGCCTCATAGTTGGGCCATTGTACGTAGCAAGCGCTGAGGTACGCTAACACCTCAGACACTAGGGTCTCCTTACAATGTTTCCCTTCACCGTCAGCGAGTAGTATTGCTACTCTAATTTCACAAATGTACATAACTTAGAAAACAAAGTCATTGCTACATGCCGGGGTTCGAACCCAAGGCCTCCCGATTGAGAAGCCAGAGCTCTACACCGCTCCGCTACCAAAGCTTGAAGCCTCCACCATTCCGGACTTGGATCCCGTGGTGGAGTGAAGTTTCCAATGCCTGATTTAAAAAACTATACTCCAACGTTCCACTAACTTGGAAAGCCTTATCTAAAGGCACTACGCGGTGTAACATTTTTAACATAACATTTACGAAGAGCCCGTGCCCCTCGGTGGGGACTTAGGTAATGGGTTGATGATGAACATAACATTTAAGATAAGATAAGAATATTCTTTATTGTACACACCAGAAAATACTTACAGGCACATACATTGCTTTTAGCCCCACACTGAGATAACCTGTTTCGTGGGAACCATAAACAGTGACATCACAAACATATTAACTTTGAGACCTGGGGTTTTTTGAAACCAGCCTAGGTTCGAACCTGGGACCTCTCGCATGGTAGGTAGATGCGCTTCCACTGCGCCACAGAGGTCGTCAAATATTAATTAGGGCCACCAATGGAAGAAATATAAGTTCTTTTATCGACGCTGTGGAAAAAGCTAGTTAGCTGCAATTAGCGTCTAAGAGACGCTCAGAAGTCGCGCCGCTAAAATTGCCTCGAGTGAGGCGCCCCCTAAGCCGCGCTAACAAAGACGCGGCGAGATCAAAGGAGATCAAACGCGAACTTGCCGCCAGTCGCGAATTATTCCACAGACGAGATGGTACAGCGTTGATGGTTGGATAATAGTTCATTATACATGTAGGTTGAATTAATCAGCTTTGTTGTGTTGAAGGCCATTTTTTAAAGTTCGTAGGGTAAGAAATACACTAACCCGGACTTGGCCCCCGTCGTGGGGTGTGGCCTAACCTTCCTGCGATGCAGGCAGAGACCCGTGCCCCAGCAGTGGGGACGTACAAGTGTTGGTATGGAAGATATCGGAATAAAGCTATTTTCCCAATTTTCGTGATCGATTTCTGGTTCCCACGCCACAGGGTCTATCCTAGTATGGGGTCAGAAGCAATGTATGTGCCTGTATGTAAGTGGTGTAATGTAACTTCTCATGATTATGCGACATAGACCCTTGCTGAAATGATATTACGGTACGGTACGTATTAACAGTACGTATACAACCTTTCAAAAGTCAGAAGCAATGTATGTGCCTGTCTGTAAATGGTGTAATGTAACTTCTCATGATTTAGCGACATAGACCCTTACTGAAATGATATTACGGTACGTATTAACAGTACGTATACAACCTTTCAAAAATGTACATCGTTTGTTAAGCATACGGTGCACTAGAACTAGCAACACGAAACTCAAACAGGATCCAGCCAAGCGTAAAACCAATAAAGGAACCAGTCGGCTGCCCGGGGCATTGTTAGGCCTAGGGCACACAGAAAGGACCCGTGACGACAAGAAGAAATTTGCCCCCACGCGCCGTCCTTTCTATGTGAACTTCGTCCCGTCCTTGAGGTACATTTCGTGGGAAAAATTAGCCCTTTTTAGAGTGACTGCATGAAGGAAGGTCAACTGACCAGAAACTAAAGAAACTTGTTTTCATAGCGAATAGTACGTAGCGAGGTGTCTTTGGTTTCTGGTCATGCATGTTGCACAACGTGCATAAAATCCACATTCTCTCACTCAGCTTAGAAAAAAATGTATTTCATTTCTTATACTCGGAAAGTAGTGTTGTTTTGATCTGATTATTGGGTGGAAAATGCTGCTTCCCTCCATAGAGAGGGAAAAACTCATACAAATTAAAAACCTATTTAGAGGCTAAAAAGGTTTTTAAATTTGTTCCTTAGCACGGGTTAGTGCATTAAAAATAAAAATAGTGTAATCATACAAATTAGTTCCCACCCAAGGATCGCAAAGAACTTAAAAAATAGAACTACTGTCAACTGTGAAGAGTTTTATGTAAAAAAAACTATAATTAAAAATAATGCTGCGGCCGTGTGAGTTTCATAAGCCAGTAGCCATAAGCCATAAGCAAGCCGACCATACAGCCAGTGTGAACTTAAAGCAAACTTCTTTGAGCGGAATAAGCCGCAACAATTACGCGGTGAGATCCATACATAAAATTTAAAAAACCGGCCAAGTGCGAGTCAGACTCGCGCACCGAGGGTTCCGTACAAACCTGCAAGGTATACAAAGTTCGTTCATTACGACATGTTACAGCTTAAAGGTATTATAGACCTGAGTATTTGGTATGAATTTCAATTTAATACCTCTACGCGTTTATGAGGAAATGGGTAGTAAGTTTAAAATTATTAAAAAAAAATATATTATGTGATGTAACTAAAAATTTATAGTTTTCGTAATTTTTTCTTTATCTATGCTATAAGACGTTGCTTCGTACCTAATTTCAAGATTCTGAGTTCACGGGAAGCACCCTGTAGGTTTTGATTCCCTTGCAAGTGTCGAAAATTTGCGGCATAAACGGCTGTATCTTTTGATTGCGTTGGCTTAGAAGTTTGATTTTTTCACAGCTTCAAGGGACAGTAGACCTGAGTAATTGATATAAATTTCAGCTTCATACCTCCACGCGTTCCTGAGAAAAAGGGTCTTGACAGACGGACGGACGGACGGACAGACGGACAACAAAGTGATCCTATAAGGGTTCCGTTTTTTCCTTTTGAGGTACGGAACCCTAAAAAGTCGACATGAATTGGCGGGATACTAATCTGTTATATGTATCTGTGACGATATTAAAAAAATAGGTAATAGTATTTTATGCTAAGATTTGAATACTAAAAATGGGTTTCCTCATAATCGAAATTAAAAGTATAGTGTTTAACACGGGTAAAAGAATCAATTCCTACTCGGACTGTAGTCTTAATACCTCAGGAATTTATTCTTTCGACCCTCGGTTAACAATCTACCATTTACTCCTTGACATCCCCCGACGGTGTTGCGTACAGCGCCTTGTTATTTATTTAATTTCATTTAATAATTTGCAAACTCACACGATACATTTTATATGAGAAATCACAATAGTTATGAGCATGCGTGATGCGCCAGGGCTGACATGTAATTTTTTTGCAGTTGATATTGCGACTCATCAGAGTGCTTAGTGCGAGTTTGACAGATGCAATCGAATAACTTTACTTTCGCGTTAATCGAGCATTGAGTAGTGAGTATGAATAAGTTAACCGTTCGAACTGGCAAAACGCTGTCACAGTACAACTCGCACTCGCGTTTATTCGTGTTTTGGCTTGTAAACGTGTTCACTTCTCAACGTAATCCATTACAACTCGCACTCAGCAATTTTAATTTCCACACTTGTCGCTAGGTGGCGCTTCCTCGATGCCATAGAAATATGAGTTTACGTTAACGCGATCGAGTAGTTAAAAACTCGCACTAAGCACTCTGGTAACCTAAGAGCTGGTAGCTACCTCGGCCAACGCATCAAGCTGGGCGCATGCTGAGACGCATGCGACGCAGCACAGCGCAGCGCAAGTCAGCGCAGATTTTGTAAAGCATGGAACGTCATTAAGCTACGACTACGAATGTTTGTGAAGATGTTTGTATTAAAAACCTATTAAGAGGCTAAAAATTCCACCCATGCCGGGATTCGAACCCGAGACCTCTGGCTATCCGTGCCAGCGCTCTTTCCAACTGAGCTAATGGGCGACTCACCGGCATCAGTGAAATTTCGAACCTCTTTACAGTATTCTCTGTATTACGTACATGCAGCGACATCTGGCTTAGCACGGGTTAGTGAATTAAAAATAAAAATTGTATAAGATGTTTGTATGTTTGCTACTCAATCACGAAAATAACGGCTGGACGGAGTTAAATGAAACTTGGCACAGATAGGCAAAGATCCGAATGCAAAACGTTTATTTTATTGTTACTGTAACCAGTTTTCAGGCCAAACTCTAAGATATTAATTGCGTTGCCATGGTAAAAAGCATTCGTGGCCTAATCGAACCCAATGACTGGAATCATTCACTTGAGTTAGCAACAACAGGCGCGGTCTGGTTTAGGATGGGTGACCGTCCGTAACTACCGCTAGTGGCATTTTTTCCGAGCGCTTCCATGCTTCGCAAGGCACGTTAAGCCGTTGGTGCCGGCTGTCATATAATGGCAGTCGTTAAGCCATGTCAGAGGCCTTATGGGCGGCTTGATAAGCTCTGACAGTAAGGGCCGCCACTGTCTTACAAGCCTTCACCAACCCGGCCTTGGCCCTCGTGGTGGAGTATGGCCTAACCTTCTTGCGATGCAGGAAGAGACCCGTGCTCCGATGGTAACGAGAATGATATAAACGAATCTGTGACGGTGCAAAGTTCGCCGGGGCAGCTATAGTAGATAAGTAAATATTCGCCGAGATGGATACCCGCACCTACCAGTACCAGCGCTCGCCAAACGCGCATGCGCTGAGGCTACTCTGTGCCCTGCTCACTGAAGCACCAGAGTGTGATGCGTTTGCGGACGGGATTGAAAGTGTGGTGTAGGTATGCAAGAGAATGCTAGAAGATGTATGAAAAGTAGTACGAGCGAGTAATCTATTTAACTCCTTGAGGGCTGATTTTTCATTAGTCAGATAACTTTTATCTGAGGAATAAAAATGGCGGTTTGACATAATTTTCATGCATAAGCTGTCAAACCGCCATTTTTATTCCTCAGATAAAAGTTATCTGACTATTGAAAAATCAGCCCTTAGTGACATTTTGGTCATTGATCTATTTAGCTCAAACATAATCATCTCGGTACCCTTTCGGATGCATGAACGCATTATCTGGTACTATGGCAGCGGTTTGCTTTTCTTTTTTAATTTACGAGCCCTCAAGGACGCGTCCTCGGTGATGTAGTGTAGTTTAAACTCATTTTATATAACTTGCACATATTTTTATACTTAGTTACCATATGCGGAAACTTATATTTAGCTTATAGTTAGTCATTAAGAACTATCCATTTCTATGTAAGCTGCAAGTTTCCCAAAAAAAAAAAAAATAGTGCCCTGATATAATATTGTAACGTTATCAAACCTTGTATTTCCCCACTGCTGGGGCACGGGTCTCTTCCTGCATCGCAGTAAGGTTAGGCCATACTCCACCACGGGGGCCAAGTCCAGGTTGGTGGAGGATTGTAAGACAGTGGCGGGCCTTACTGTCAGAAGTTATCAAGCCGCCCATAAGGCCTCTGACATGGCTTAACGACTGCCATTATATGACAGCCGGCACCAACAGCTTCACGTGCCTTGTGAAGCATGAAAGCGCTCGGAAAAATGCCACTAGCGGTAGTCACGGGACGCTCACCCATCCCGTACCTGACCGCGCCAGTTGTTGCTTAACCAAGTGATTGATTCCAATCACTCGGTTCGCCTAGGTCACGAGCGCTTCTTTCGTGTGCGTGAGCGCGTTCAATATTGTAACGCTTTGGTGTAATTTTACTGTTATGTTACGATATTCATGTAAATACATAAATATGTAAAGATATAGCTGCTTTGAGTGACGACTCGACCTACTTTGCGTCCCGGCAACTGTCACGTCACTAGTTGATATTTAGGAAAGGAAAAAATCTCATAAGCGCAAGCTCCCGCGCCTGCCGATCCATTTCACTGTCACTTCACTAGAATCTTTTGATTTTACTTTATCTTGTTCCACTTATTAACTGTCTTCAGTAAAAGGAGGAGATCCTCAATTTCCGTCACTGACTACAACTTCGTGCAACCAAAACATGTGGCCTCAACGAGGGCTGTAACTCTGTAAATAAGTGTCGTGTGCAATTCATTTATAAATCGTTGAGTAGAGCAGTGCTGTGTGGTGTCGGCCTAGAGAATAGCACCAAACCAATTTTTTCCCGCGGGTGCCGTAAAAGGCGATTAAGGGACACAAACCGGGGGGTGGGCAGCAGCACCCTCTGCAGTACAATTCCACCGAATTGCGATCCCCGACCCGCATGCCCAGCGTGGAGATTATGTGCATTACCCCCTATGATAGCACAACGTGGCGCTCTTAAGGAGAGGGCTATGTCCAGCAGTGGCCTAGTATAGCCAGACAACGAATAATTGATTTATTCCAACAATTACAAGTTGTTTCCAAACTTCCACCAAACTGCGATCCCCAACCCGCATGCCCAGCGTGGGGATTGTGGGCATTACCCCCCAAGGATTGCACAACCTTGCGCTATGGCGCTCATTAGGGGAGGGCTATGTCCAGCAGTGGACTATAGCCTGAAGAAGAAGAAGAAGAGTAGAGCAAAGGGGTACGTCCACTCGGATCACAGAAACGGATCACATCAAACCAAGCAAAATATTCCACTCGGATCATGTGATCCGAATGGACTACATTTTTGATTAGATTTTTTCTATTCGGATCACAACATTAATCTTAGTATAGCCTAACCTTCCTGCCATGCAGGAAGACAACCGTGCCCTAGTAGTGGTAAACATTTACAGACCACGGTGTACAAGGGTTGATATCGTAATGTCTTTTATTTTTTATTTTATTTTATTTTATTAGAGAAAACAAACAGTTATACAAAAAAACATTTGCTTAACTTAAAGTTAGTATTAAGGTTAGTTACATGTATAACCAGCAGCGTTTTCTACAGTTTACAATCTATAAATATTAGAATACAATCGGCACAGGCAGTGCGAGAAATACATGTGTAGTAAACAAACAAGTAACATGAATATCAATCATGTTATAGTACATTATGACACTAGTGAGCTAAGTTGGTCATTACAGACGAGGTGGGTTTACTGCTCGAGCCGAAGGCGAGAGCAGTTATGGAACCGAGTCTGTAATGGACCAATGCTCACGAGTGTCATACGACGTTTTTCAACACACTTGTGAGGAAAATAAAAAACAAGCACAGGTAAATAAAAATAAAAAGTACGCTAAAAATACTGACTCAGAAAAAGAGTTCGCGTTCTTTTCAGTTTTCCATGTTAGGAAATTTTCATACGCTGCGACATATTTTTCCCTAGATTTCTCGGGTATCAAACTTTCATTGGCATTTTGCGCCTCATTAAGTATGTCTTGCGGAGTTAAAACCATATCCTCTTCAGTATCAGTAGGTACTCGAACTCGACATTTTCACAATAAACAATGAAAAGTTTTATTTCTTGAGAACTGAGATTGAAAATGGCGCGCGCTTACTTTTTTAATTTGCGCGCTGTCAAATGTAGGCAAATGTAACAACTTCCATACAGCCTATAAATCGATATTTCTGAATTACAAGTTGGCTTTTAGATATGTCTATCTTTTTCTTATTTTGGTTGCAATTTGATGAAAATAAATGTTTAGTTATCGTATTTTGATACTAACGTGCATAAAATATAAATTAAATTATTATTTTTAGATATGAAAACTCTTTGCTGTCATTATTTGTCTGTAGTTGATAAAATTAAAACTATATTCATTACAGCACTTGTGCTGTAATATTATTACGCACGCGTGTATAATGGACAGCATTATGGTTCTTAAACCGATGTTATAAGAGTCACTTTACGAGCAAGTGTGTTGAAAAGCTCTTTTCTAAACTAGATAAACACAACGCAGAAAAAAAAAAAAAACAATACAAACAACCGACCGAGTACGTACACTCCAAAGACAAATCACATCCATCATGTAAAATCACAGAATGGTAGATGCAACATGAGTTACAGATTTCTTAAATAAGCCCGGGGATAACATAAACAAATCAATGTGATGCAAATACTCATTATAATTGTGCATTAGCCTATACAGTCTTTTATAACATATTTGCTCGTAAAGTGGTTGTAATTACACCAATTTCAATATCGTAATGTATCTCATTACGTACTTGTGCGATAATCTAATGTAAAAGGCACGTGTTTGTTTTAATAAAGTTTTAAGATACTCCGCCTAAAAATGAACAATACTTTTAAAAATCTTAGCAAAGAGGTTTTATGTCAAGAAAATGGTCAATATTTTATGAATAAAATTCACTTTGGGAAATAAAATATAACAAATAAACATTTAATTCTTTAATTTAATTAATTTTGACAATAAATTACAACCATTTATCTGTATCAAAAACACAAAAATATTAATTTACTTTATTAGTAATACCATCGATAAAATATTACTAAAGTAATATTTTATCGATGGTAATACTGGCTGTTTTTGTACCTTTGCCTAAAAAAAAGTTGATGCGCGTGCATCGCATCGCTTATTTGTGGACAAGTAAAAATAAATCCGCGCGCTTTTTCTTTTCGATGTATTGTTTTTATTTGAAAATGTCGTCAAGTAGTGATGATAACAAAGTCAGAGTTTTATTAATTTCCTCGTAAATATGTTATAAGACGTCGTATGACATACGTGCGCTTTGAAAATTACAGCCTCTGCTTCCTTATAGCCCTCGCCGATGGCTGTAATTTTCAACTTACCGCACTTATATCATAATGTACTATTGTAAAGAGGGTACAAGTTTACGTGCACAGCGGCCGGTGTAGTAAACTTTTGGCCCGCAGCCAAGCTTCCAGGTGTGGTCAAATCCATTTGAATTGCAAAGCAGCCGCGTGACACCGCGCCTTGTGAGGCGAAATGAAAAAGTCTCGAAGGTATTCGCTTAAATTTTTTTTCATTGTATGCAGGGTGTAAGAACGTTACAAGTTTAAAGTAAAAAATATTGTAATTAATAGTAAGAGTTGCAGTGAGCTTAACATCACGACGGCCTCGGTGGCGCAGCGGTTTGGCACGCTGACTGTAAAACCGAAGGGTTCGATTCCCGGTCGGGTCAAACTAGGAAATGAACTTTTCTAGTTTGTCTCGGGTGTTGGACGTTATTTATGTATTTATTGTATTAAGTCTATCGTTGAGTTAGCACCTATAATACAAGTCATTTAGTTCTACTTAGTATAGGGCTAACGAGATCTGTGTAATATGTTCATGAATATTTATTATTATCTGAAACACATATTAAAGTTCGGTTTGTACTGAAGCACCCGCAATCTGGATGCTAGTTGTAACATTCTAAAGTTCAGTTTAGTTCATACGACCTCTGTTGCGGAGCGGTAGCGCATCTGTCTACAGTGCGAGAGGTCCCGGGTTCAAACCTCGGCTGGGGACAAAAAAAATCCCCAGTTCTTGGTTGTTTACATGTTTGTGATGTCGTTGTCTCTAGTTCACATGATAGAGGATTTCATCCTGGTGTGGGGCCAGAAGCAATGTATGTGCCTGTATGTAAATGTTATGTTATGTCTGGCACGGTTAGCCAGAGGTCGTGGGTTCGAGTCCCGGCTTGGGTGGAGTTTTTAGCCTCTAAATAGGTTTTTAAAAATGTTATGTTATAAGTTTATACTGAAGCAACCGCTAGCCTCACATTGAGGAGGTAGTGGGTTCGAACTCGAAAGCATCGTGAGGAAAATCGAGTGCCAGAGGTATGTGAATACTCTGGCACTCGGGTTACAATTAATAAGATTCACTGGTTTTTGTATTTTTTGAATAAGTAATAACTTTCATGTGAACTTCACAAAGTTAATTTTCGTCAAGATGTTGACAATTCGGTGTTGCGTAAAAAAACACCTTTTATGTAAATTAGGTTTTTAATTTTAAATTTTATTGGTCACGATGACGCACTTCCATGCAATGACGTCCTTCCGGTTCCGTAGGATAAGAATATTTCTTTCCGGACCTCGAATTGGTCCGATGTTGACAACTCAGTATTCTGAATAACAAAATCTCCTACGTGCATTAGGCTTTTTTTTTATTTTATTGGTCTCGATGATGCACTTCCGCGCCATCAAACCGGAAGTATGACGTACCGGAAGTACGTTCCGTAGGATCAGATTTTTTTTTTTCGTAACTCGAATTGGTCCACGCGGCATAGCCTGCCAGAAATGCGAAAAGCTTTAAACCTATTTCAATTGTAAATTGGATTGATTGCCGCTACACTCACTGAACATTTCGTACGGTGGGATGAATTTAATTGAATTAACCCACAGTCCAACAATAGTTCGTTAGATTTGCCTGCACAAATATCGTTTTTAGACGATATTCGTGCCGACGATTTTAAACAATCAACTTTTTAACTGGAATTTAAAGTAATTCGCGAGAAGCGCTCGTGGCCTAGGCGAACCGACTGATTGGAATCAATCACTTGGTTAAGCAACAACAGGCGCGGTCAGGTACGGGATGAGTGAGCGTCCCGTGACCGTTAAGCCGTTGGTTCCGGCTGTCATATAATGGCAGTCGTTAAGCCATGTCAGAGGCCTCATGGGCGGCTTGATAACTTCTGACAGTAAGGCCCGCCACTGTCTTACAATCCTCCACCAACCCGGACTTGGCCCTCGTGGTGGAGTATGGCCTAACCTTCCTGCAGCAGGTTATTGCAGGCAGCACCAGGCTTCCTGATGCAGGAAGAGACCCGTTCCCCAGCAGTGGGGACATACAAGGGTTGATAACGATGATAACGATGCCAATCATGGAATCTTATCATACGTATAGGTGGCTACTGATGTATTAAGTTTAAGATGACTTGAGAAAATATGGTCAGAGTGGAGTTTTTTTACCGCTGCCTTTTTCTCCACTACAATACGGCACGAAACCAGCGGCTCACATGTTCCATTGTACAGTGACATAAGATTTGATTCCTTGAATATTGTCATCTTATCAATTGATCTAGACTCAAATTAGGATACCTTGTGTCGTTGTAACCAGGTAAGAATTTCTTGACAGAATAATACTACAGACCTCCATGGTACGGTATTATGGATGTCAGTGAATTGCTAAGGACTAACCTCCGCACTAACCTCCATGTTAGGTTGGTGAAGAGAAATAAACGTGATACAAGATTACAACCTACTTTCAGCCGGCCAGCATAAGCATGCTCAAATTAGGAATAGATACACTTTTTTATGAAAATAGCCCGACTTTAACCCCTTGCCAGGAAATGTTATAACGTTTCCCACCAAAAATATGTAAAACCTTTTCACTTTAAAGTACCTATAGACCAAAACAAATTGTAAATGTGTACTAGCTCTGTCTCTTGAAGGTTTAAGAAAAATACACTCTGGAAAGTAGAAAACCATGATTATCTCATGGACCCCACCAACAAAACTTTACCAAATTTATATGGGACCAGCTGTCGGACACCTTTTATTGAACAACCAAGAATTCAAAAATCGGACGTCGCAGTAAAGAATAATTATCACTGAACACGATATGTAGAGAAAAGACAAATTCTGAACCTTCTCCTTTTTTGAAGTCCTTTAAATAGGTACGTAAAAAAAGCAAGAAACACGCGTCAGCGGACGAAGGAGCCAGAATTTAAACGGGGGGGTTAGTATTTTCAAATTTGGAACGGAACACAACGGCCCGTCAGCTTTACGAGAGTCCGGCGCGTGACCGGCATCCCGGCGCGCCAACATGGCCGACGGAAGAGCTGTCAAATTGCTGACGATTCTGCCCGAACTGCAAGCGAGAGAGTTTTTGTCGCCTCACTCTTAGGCTACTTTATGATCTCCACGCAAAACTTAATCCCTTAACAGGTCGAGATTTAGTTTTTCGCACGTAAATTAACCTCTGGGGTATTTGAGTAGATGGCAGACACCCGCCGACATGACCGATTTTAATAATAATCAAATCACGCAAGTTATCATAATGTTACTGTGATTACTAGACGGATCAAGAAGGACCATAACAATGGGAGATACTTTCATACATACAAACGAGCTAAAACTGAGAAAACTAAATATTAATTACAAAAAACTATTATAAAACTAAATTAATCAATTCACAACGTATGCAGCTGACGCCGTTTGGTTTTTCTTAACACCACATGCCCCGAACTTGGGAAGTCGAATCCTTAATCCACTCCATCCAAAGGTTGTCTATAAGAGATCGCTCTTAGCGATAAAAGCGCCAATTGGCCATGCTGCTTATTTTTATATACGTTTAATTAATTTCGAAAATATGAACTATTTCAAGAAACTAATTGCATTAGTCTTGAATTTTATTAATTATATTATTTTTTTATATTTTCTAAAATTTTGTGGTGTGTGACGACATTGTTAAGCACCGTATGGTGCCCTACCTTTCTGTTTAAATAATAGGTTAATAATTTATTTATAAAACCGCGTTTATTCCATAATATTTTTAAGACAACTTTTACAAGAACGGACAGCGAACTGAATTTAAAAACTGACACAAGTAAAAAAAAGACAATAATATGTACAAAAAGTCAAAACAATAAAAAAAGGTCTGTCGCCAACAGACATCATGCATGTTTTTTTATGTAGGCCTTTTCCTACATAAAAAAACAAATGTCATTAACGGTTCTTGATTTCACAGAACAATTAAACGTTGATTGGTCGGCTCACAGAACAATGGTCGGCCGACCGTGTATTCTGTGGTCTAACCTCACATTATTTAATACTCTTAAGCCTAAACTCGTGATTTTTTTCATAAAATGGAAAGCAAAGAGTGTTTCGTGCCTTTATGATCGAATTAACCAGCAATAACCCATGTTATTCGTACTAATCCTAGAACGGCTGCGAGAAGAATGTTGTCGCGAAGTGAAAGCGGAATATATGAATTATTTGCATTGCAGTACTGTTTTATATCGCAAAGTTATGGTGGACGAATATCAGGCAAAGCCATAGTGGAAAAGAGTGGTCTAATTGAATGTCTTCCTATAAATTCAGTAATATTACCTGATAGGGGCTTCGAAGAAATAGAGTCTACATTAGCGAATAAAAATATTAAGGCGCCACGACAAACGTAGTGATTATTTTCTCTGTGACCACAGGACCACAGAAAAAATAATCTACAGACTACATAAATAATCACACGTTGACATTTCGTTTTTGTAAGGCAAAGGAACTCAAACTGCCTTTGCTGACGTCATACAAAAGTCATTTAAGGTCAAAGCTTTTTATTGAATATCTTAAAAAATATAGACTTACTTACAAATCTGATAAATAAAAATTGTACGGAAAGCCAAATTCTCGAAATGGGTTTAAGATCTCTATTCATATTAAAACATGTAGCATGGCCAATAACATTACTTAGATTTAAGAAATCATGGTTGTATTCTTTTTTCTGGTTGTGCAATAGTGTCCTCTATCTGTCTATACTTAAATATAATATTTTTATATCACAAAAACAATAACAAATCCGGGCGAGAAACAGTCGCGCCGCAAAAATCCCCAGCGTGCAGGGCCCTGTACAAATCGGAGACGCGTGCAGCCCTTTTTCGTCGGCTTATAGTTTCAATTTGGCCCATATTAAGGCAGGGACTGTTTCCGTGCTGCTACGTGATTGTTTATTAGATGAAATGTGGCAAATCTCATTGGGTGCGGAGGTTATTGCTTTTGGTTTACCCGCCTAGTTTTATAAACGATGATATTCGGGCATCTGTCGGCTTTTCATTGGCCTTGGCCGGTTTTTGAATTGAGAATTTCACTTAGTTAATGCTTAAGTTCGTTCAGAGCGTTCTGTCACGCTCTTTGCTGAGAAAATTCGAAGATATAGCACTACAGTTAGGTATTTGCTTAACCAAATTCTCAATTTAGAAACTGGCCCCTTCGACGCTCTGGGTGCCAATTCTCACTTCATTAGCTAATAAGTCGTATACGACTCTAAAGCGTATGACTTGAATTCTACATAAAAAGTCGAACGGCAGCCAAAGTCTGTATTCTGAACGCCATACGACATTGAATTCGAATGGGAAAATAAATATAAATATAAAATAAATAAGGCCGCCACTTGTACTGTACTGTTATTTTATAAGTCTCTTATGTAATCCCTGGTGTAAATGCAATAAAGAATATTCTATCTATTTATCTATCTATCTATCTAATGACTTTATCGAGTTATCTGTTAATCATAGGTTTCTTTTCTCGATGGTAAATTGAAAGTAAGTCGAAATTTATAACATCCACAAATTCACTTGTCATAAAATTGCATGGTAATTACTATGCGACTTAGAAAGGCATAAGAAATTGAAACGCATTCATTAACAGTAGACGTTCGTTTCTTGTATATGCTAAGTTTAGTACTAAATTTACTGTTAGTAAACTAACAGTTAATGCTTTCAAAAAGACGCCTCCTGGACCACGGTACTTGCGAAAGTGCCGAAACGTCGGAAAATTGTAAAATGCAAAATTAAACGAGTGAATATCTGTACAAATACAGTTTTTATTATGTCTTGTGCTCGTGTTAACCTTAGAAAATACTATAACATAGAAAACCAAGTCATTAACAGAGTCTGTTAGTTTTTAGAGTACCTATACCTCGGCTACTATCGCATATAATCGGATAGGTATATACGTGTAATAGAAATATCGGAACTAATTTGACACTAAATTTCGAAATCGGAACTAATATAATAATGCTGTGTGGTGTCGGCCTAGAGAATAGCACCAACCCAAATTCTTCCCGCGGGTGTCGTAAAAGGCGACTAAGGGACACAAACCGGGGGGTGGGCAGCAGCGCCCCCTGCAGTACAATTCGACCAAACTGCGATCCCCAGCCCGCATGCCCAGCGTTGGGATTATGGGCATTACCGCCCTATGATGGCACAACATGGCTCATTAGGGGAGGGCTATGTTCAGCAGTGGACTAATATAGCGTGAAGAAGAAGAAAACAACTACTATTACACTTAATTTCGATGTACAGAGCAGTAAGTAGTATTACACTCGTGTGATTTCGGCGAAAACCGAAGCCTACTCTAAAGCCCAAGGTATATTCTAAAAACTAACAGACTGCAAACGCCGGGATTCAATCCCACGGCCTACCGATCGAGAAGACGGCCTTCTACCGCTCCGCTCACTCGCCGGTCAAAACCCACCCGAAGTTGGCATAAAATCAGTAAACAGCAATTAGCAACTCCGGCGACCTAAGCATCAAAGGCTTTAATTGGGCGTGCGACCTGAAAATAATGAACGCCAAAATAGCTTAGCCCTGATTGACTTAAGAAAACAAGTAACCAGAAATACAACACCGACCGAGAATAACTTTACTCGAGAATAAGATAAGAATATTCTTTATTGTTTGCGATTGCGATTGCAACCCTGTATACCCCCACTGCTGGGGTACGGGTTTCTTTCTGCATTGCAGAAAAAATGTAGGCCATACTCCACCACGGGGGCAAAATCCGGGTTAGGGGAGCTTTGTAAGACAGTGGCGGGCCTTACTCTCAGAACTTATCAAGCCGCCTATAACGCCTCTGACATGGCTAAACATTGGGCAGGAAGGTAAGATAAGAATATTCGCAAGGCACGTTAAGCCGTGGGTGCCGACTGTCATGTAATGGCAGTCATTAAGCCAGGTCAGGGGATTACCGGACTGTCTTACCATCCTCCACCAACCCGGACTTGGCCCCCGTGGTGGAGTATGGCCTAACCTTCTTGCAATACAGGAAGAGACCCGGGCCCCAGCAGTGGGGGCACACAAGGGTTGATATTGAATTGTACAAAGTCCAGTACATATTGCGTTTCTGCACACAGATACTATACGTTAAAAGTTACATGATTAAGGCACAGTTTGAGCTCTATTAATACTGTTATTTAAAAAGTGTGTGTGTGCGCGCGTGTGTGTCTGTGTGGGTGTGCGTGTGTGTGTACGTGTGTGTGTGTTGTGTGTGTAAGTGAATTTCTGAATTAGGAATTTCACTATCTAAATAGGTAACCGTAGTGCAGTCTCTTTGAATTTGTCAGAAAAGAGCGTGACAGAACGTTCTTAAGTATTTACTTAAGAAACATAAATTCTCAATTCAGAAACAGAATTTGATACTAAAAAACTGGAATAAAAATGGTAATACGAGGCAAACACATTACGTCGAGTAAAAAGTTATTGCTGTACGTAATACAGAGATTATTGTCGTGATGCCGGTGAGTCGCCCATTGGCTCAGTTGGAAAGAGCGCTGGCACGGATAGCCAGAGGTGGCGGGTTCGAATCCCGGCATGGGTGGAGTTTTTAGCCTCTAAATAGGTTTTTAAAGTTATTGCTGTATTCTCAAAACATGTGACTGAAAGTTCAGAAGCCCTACATAAGCCATTTCGCAGTACCTACCATTGTTTGTTTTTTTTATACTGACGTGCAGAACCGAACCCCGGGTGACTATTTTTATATCGAGACAAGGAAAAAGTTTACAACCTCCAGAAAGTCTATTAACGGTAGACCTCGCGAAGTAGGTTACCATGGCAACCATCAGACTGAGAGGCAAACTTCCGAATCCTGACGACTGTACTGCGGTCCGTTAAAAAGAAAAAAAAGTGAAAAAAAAAACACAAATCGGGGCTAAAACGAGGCGGAAAAAAATTACCGGTCGAATTCGGGTTGCGCTGTGTAGCGAAGGTACAGAGCTACGACTTCGCACCATTATACATAAGGTCTATTAAGGTTATGTACAGTCTATTTATTCTTACTTGTCCAATTTAGGAAACATGATTCTACCCTTAAACTGTGACTTTTTAGTCCGAAACTGCCATATTTCCATGAAATAACCTGGAACACTCTTTTAGATAACACGCTGCCAATTTTATAAACATAGTTCGTGATAGTTCATGAATTTGCGAGAAAATGTCTAGTTTAGACATCTAATCTCAATTTTAAGGTTACAATCTTGTTTACTAAATTGGACAAGTAAGAATAGATAGACTGTACATAACCTCACGCCTGTATCTCAGAGGGGTAGGCAGAGACCAGGGACTGCCACTTGCCACGATCCTGAGACATCCCCTTCGCTTCATCACGCCTGTTTCGGGTATTTTTTTTCCCTTTGCTAATACATCCCCTATTTGGTCGATGTAGGTCCGCCTGGGACGTCCCTTACCAGCACTTCCACTCACATTTGCAATATATAATATATTTGTTACGTCAATCCTTCTTCCTTCATCCTCTCTACATGTCCAAACCAACGCAACATTCCTTTCCCAATTATTCTAGTCACTTTCAGTCCACAACGTTCTCTAATCAGACTATTATTCTATTTCGTACCATCATACTAGTTTAATAGATTTCAGGGAAAAATATCACGCTTGCACACCGTGGATTGGCAATTTCGAGCGCTGAAGTTTTTGAACACTTCAGACACTCAGGTTTCCTCACAATATTTTACTTCACAATTAGCTAGTAGTAAGGCACTCCTTAGAGTCAGGTTGTTTAATCTGTGGTTAAGTTTTTTCATTGTAAAATATCCACCACAGAATATTTTAATCAGTGTTTTATAGTCATTTAAGGGATTTTGTTTGGGGCTTAATTAAACGTGGAATGGCACCGCGGAATGGCAATTCAAAGTACTGAGGTATTTGAACACATCAGACACTCATGTTTTCCTTCACGGTAATGGAGTGGTAAAGCACTCCTTAGAGACAGTTTATTTAATCTGTGGTTTCTTTTTTTCCCTGTAAAATCTCCAGCATAGGCTATTTTAATCAGTGTTTTTTTAAGAAGTTAGATTAGAGCTCTTTGTAGTACACACAAGAAAATAAAATACATTAAAAGGCTTAAATATCTAAGTTTTGACGTATAAAATTAGCGGTATTATCGCTGACAGCGATTTTGGGATTGCGCTTTTTTATAAATAACATGACATAACATTTACATACAGGCACATACATTGTTTCTGGCCCCATACTAGTGGGCGTGTCGTGAGCGCCAGAAACAACTACATCACAAACATGTTAACGTCCAAGACCTGGGGTTTTTTCTTGTTACCAACCTCATTTTTTACCGACTGTACCTCCACTACACGTTTCGTGTTACAAGCGAGCGAGGCAAAAGTATCAATGTATCGTGCGATTGATATGGGCCGATTTGTGCCGAATAAAACATTATGTTTTTTGTCCGGCTGACTGCAAAATGTATGGGGCGGCCTTCGTAAAACTTGAGCCCGCCGTTTTCGACTACAAATGAACCGCGCTGGCTTACAGCCTACAGACACTCCCGCACTACAGGATTATTTATGTATTTTTTGAAAAAACAGTGGTGTAGAACGCCGACTTGTCAATTTTCTCAACTAGCGCACATACCCACACATATTCACGCACACACAAACGCACACACACACACACATACACACACACACATAAACAAACAAACAAACAAACAAACAAACAAACAAACAAACAAACAAACAAATAAATAAATAAATAAACAAGCAAACAAACAAACAAACAAACAAACAAACAAACAAACAAACAAACAAACAAACAAACAAACAAACAAACAAACAAACAATCAAACAATCAAACAAACAATCAAACAATCAAACAATCAAACAATCAAACAATCAAACAATCAAACAATCAAACAATCAAACAATCAAACAATCAAACAATCAAACAATCAAACAATCAAACAATCAAACAATCAAACAATCAAACAATCAAACAATCAAACAATCAAACAATCAAACAATCAAACAATCAAACAATCAAACAATCAAACAATCAAACAATCAAACAATCAAACAATCAAACAATCAAACAATCAAACAATCAAACAATCAAACAATCAAACAATCAAACAATCAAACAATCAAACAATCAAACAATCAAACAATCAAACAATCAAACAATCAAACAATCAAACAATCAAACAATCAAACAATCAAACAATCAAACAATCAAACAATCAAACAATCAAACAATCAAACAATCAAACAATCAAACAATCAAACAATCAAACAATCAAACAATCAAACAATCAAACAATCAAACAATCAAACAATCAAACAATCAAACAATCAAACAATCAAACAATCAAACAATCAAACAATCAAACAATCAAACAATCAAACAATCAAACAATCAAACAATCAAACAATCAAACAATCAAACAATCAAACAATCAAACAATCAAACAATCAAACAATCAAACAATCAAACAATCAAACAATCAAACAATCAAACAATCAAACAATCAAACAATCAAACAATCAAACAATCAAACAATCAAACAATCAAACAATCAAACAATCAAACAATCAAACAATCAAACAATCAAACAATCAAACAATCAAACAATCAAACAATCAAACAATCAAACAATCAAACAATCAAACAATCAAACAATCAAACAATCAAACAATCAAACAATCAAACAATCAAACAATCAAACAATCAAACAATCAAACAATCAAACAATCAAACAATCAAACAATCAAACAATCAAACAATCAAACAATCAAACAATCAAACAATCAAACAATCAAACAATCAAACAATCAAACAATCAAACAATCAAACAATCAAACAATCAAACAATCAAACAATCAAACAATCAAACAATCAAACAATCAAACAATCAAACAATCAAACAATCAAACAATCAAACAATCAAACAATCAAACAATCAAACAATCAAACAATCAAACAATCAAACAATCAAACAATCAAATAAACAAACAAACAAACAAACAAACAAACACACACACCTTAATCTGAGTGGCTAATAACTGTTTTTTTTCTCTGATTATTCCACCGCGGGGGCCAAGCTCGGGCTGGTGAAGGATTGTAAGACAGTGGCGGGCCTTACTGTCAGAAGTTATCAAGCCGCTTATAACTGCTACCAGCAGACTTAGTAAAATTTACATTTAGTGCTAAGCATAATGCGGCGGGTTATTCAAGCTCTTTTACCGTGACTGCGATTCGCTTCTGGAACGGCCTGCCTCTGGACACTCGTGAGGCCTCAAAACTAGAGATTTTCAAAAGGAATCTTACCAAGTACTACCTCGATCTGCAGAATAGGCAGTAATTTATCACCAAATCTTTTCTGAATTATTGATATGTAAGTAATCGTGGATTACATATTATCTTTAACACCTAATATGTGTGGACGTATAAATATTATATCTATTTATTTCTTTTTATACTATATTGCACTCAAAACAACAAATAGGACATAACATAAGAAATAGCATGTACAAAGGCGAGCTTATCTCTGTAAGAGATTTCTTCTAGCAAACCTTGGAGAAATTTAAAAACCTATTTAGAGGCTAAAAATTTCACCCATGCCGAGATTCGAACCCGCAACCTCTGGCTATCCGTGCCAGCGCTCTACCAATTGAGCCAGTGGGCGACTCACCGGCATCAGTGAAATTTCGAACCTCTTTACACTATTCTCTGTATTACGTACAGGCAGCGACATCTGGCTTAAGCAAATTGCATCACTTACAGCCCCGACTACCTACTTTGCAGTTAGGTTTTAACATCGGAACGATATCACTGTACCCACATGATTATACTATTTTTATTTTTAATGCACTAACCCGTGCTAAGGACAAATAAATAAATAGGTTTTTAAATTTGTTCCTTAGCACAGGTTAGTGCATATCGTTCCGATGTAATACCTAACTGCAAAGTAGGTAGTCGGGGCTGTAAGTGATGCAATTTGCTTAAGCCAGATGTTGCTGCCTGTACGTAATACAGAGAATAGTGTCGAGGTTCGAAATTTCACTGGTGCCGGTGAGTCGCCCATTGGCTCAATTGGTAGAGCACTGGCACGGATAGCCAGAGGTTGCGGGTTCGAATCCCGGCATGGGTGAAATTTTTAGCCTCTAAATAGGGTTTTAAATTTGTCCTTAGCACGGGTTAGTGCATTAAAAATAAAAATAGTATAAACCTTGGAGAGTCGGAGCAGCAGTAAAAACCGGTCCATATACGTGTACAAAATAAACAACATAGACTGCAAAACCTTAACAATAACCCAAGCAGAAATAAAACACTACATAAACTAAATACCTGTAAATATAAAACTAAATACCTGTAAATATAAATAAATAAAATACATAGTAAATAATAAATAAATATTTAGCTCAAAATTATGATAACCTTCTAAGGCCCAATGTCCTCAAGTGATCACAAAAACAAAGATGCTCTTTCAACTGCTTCTTAAGTGTACCAATTGTGGGACTACCGCATATTTTTATCTACCTACGAGTATGTAATCGTTTGTGTAGGTTTATCATAATTTTTATTATTCAATCCGCTGTAGGTCTAAGTTAATCTCCCTATGTTTATGTTAGTGTATTATTGTATTTCACCTTCTCTTCTTGCACTATCCTTCGTTGGTCTCATCAACACCAAATGTTTGCTGGAAGAATGGGTCTTTTTATTGACATATTCCCGATACTTTTTACACAGAGTAGTACATGAGTAAAGTATTTTTAAGGTAAAGCACTAGACATAATACAAACTGTTTTTATACGGCTTTTATATTTTGAGTTCATGTAAAATAATCGGTTTATAAATTTAATTTTAACATAAATTACTAATAATTGTAATCAATATTGTTTGCATGTAAAATAATTGGTTTTTAAATTTAATTTCAATTACTAATAATCAATATTGTTGACTTTATATAAAATAATTGGTATGCCCATTTTAGAACTTAACCTTATAATTCACTTTTGTATTTTTTACCGAGGGTAGTCAACTAACAGTTAAAGCTTTCAAAAAGACGCCTGTCACCTCAGTCTTCCGAGACGACGGCACCTGAAAAAGTGCCGTCGGGAAATTGTAAAAATGTTAAATAAACGAGTAAAATCCGTATAAAAACAGTTCTTATTATATACATGAGTGTGAAGATAATAGCTGAACCATCTCTCATTGAAACCAACTAACTACAGAAATACTTTTAGATATCTTCATAGCGCCGTTTGACCTCTACAAGAGCTCTCTTGAGAGCCTGTTTAAGTCATCTGAGATGGATGTTTACGGACCTTTAGGCGATTAGGTAACCGCGCCCACGAAAGTGGCACACAGTAACAAGTAACTACGTCTTCAGGCCTCTGTAGTATTATCAAATAAGCGAACTTTAAGTCAGTGGGCAAAAGGACTGATGAATATTTAGAGCTTAAAATGTATCATTAGTAATAATAATGCCTTTATTCAAACAAAGGGAAACCTAGGGGAACCGAGTGATTGGATTCAATCACTTGAGTTAAGCTACAAAAGGCGCGGTCAGGTGCAGGATGAGTGACCGTCCCGTGACTACCGCTAGTGGCATTTTTCCAAGCGCTTCCGTGCTTCACAAGGCACGCTAAGCCGTTGGTGCCGGCTGTCATTTAACGGCAGTCGCTAAGCCATGTCAGAAGCCTTATCAGCGGCTTGATGACTTCTGAAAGTAAGGCCCGCCAGACTTACAAAGTCCTCATCATTGTCATCCAGTCAGTCGAGCCAGCAGAGTACCTATGTAAATAAGGAAACAGTAGTCATCATCAAACTGATGATAATTGGAGCCAATCCTGCAAAGCTATCGCCTAATAGCACCCAATCTAATCTAATTGGACCGCTATATTAATTTATTTATCAAACACGAGTCAGGCCTATGTCTACAATATAACAATCGAATCGTAAATATTAATTCCGGCCACCGTCTGCGTCACTAGATTTGTTCCCGACTTCGCTGGCGTTTGGGGAGAGTTCATTAATTAAGTAAGGGTCCATAGGGGGAGAGGGAGCCTAAAAAATATCTGCATGGCCCTACCTCACTAAATCCTTGTTTACGTTATGATGTCCATTATTAACAGTATTTAGTAATAATTTTTTAAGTTGACAACACTGTTAATTAGTCAATTTTTTGTTTTGAAACTAATAATTTTGTAATGTTTCTCTGTAAGCTTGCCCTCCACATAATGTTTTAATTGTGAAAGGTAAAAACTTTGACGTTCATAAAGTATTTAGTAAAAAGTTTTACTAACAACTTTGTCGTTCACTAAGTAAACCTTTAAGCCATGCTTTGTCGGTTTGATAACTTCTGACAGTAAGTCCTGCCACTGCCTTACAATCCTCAACCAACCCGGACTTGGCCCCGTGGTGGAGTATGGCTTAACCTTCCTGCGATGCAGGAAGAGACCCGTTCCCCAACAGCGGGGACATACAAGGGTTGATATGGAAGTAAACATTTTGTTTTCATAATAATTGATTTGATTTGTATCAAGAAATCCGGCCCCGCTCTTCTATAAATTACACTAAACAAAAGAAAAAGTTGCATAAAAGCTGTGACAAAGGGCGACAGATACACCGAGTAAAGCTAGACACACTAACTCAGCCATCCGCAATATTAGTGCGGATAAATAGATCGGATCCTGCATTAAAGATGGAGCATCCGAACTGGCATCGGCTGGATTCCCAAGCCTCACTATTTTGTCCGTTAATTGAAAACATACTAACTTTCGGCGAAGGGCCTACTCAGGATTCATGCCACTTTATTGAGTCTCTATCTATCTATAATCAGCCCACATCAACCCACTGTTGGGCATAGGCCTCCTTTTTATTGCGCCATTTGTCACGGTCCTGTGCCAATCCGATCCATCTCTCACCAGCGACCCTCACGATGGCGTCCGACCATCGTGTCGGTGGTCTGCCTACTAACCTCCTTCCCTTCTTCCTTGGCCACCACTCCGATACTGCCCTGGTCCACCGGCCGTCTTTTTTTCTAGCCAAGTGTCCCGCCCATCTCCACTTTAACTTTGTGATCCGCTTACCAACGTCTTCGACCTTGAGTCTCTATAAACAATACTTTTTAAAAACCTATTTAGAGGCTAAAAATTGTACCCATGCCGGGACTTGAACCCTCGACCGCTGGCTAACCATGCCAGCGCTCTCCCAACTGAGCTAATGGGCGACTCACCGGCATCAGTGAAATTTCGAACCTCTTTACAATACTCTCTGTATTACATACCTCTAAATAGGTTTTTAAAATTGTCCTTAGGACGGGTTAGTGCATTAAAAATTATATAATACTTTTAAGTTCATTTTATTTTTAAATAACAGTTTCGTTGTCAACCCTTGTATGTCCCCATTGCTGGGGCACGGGTCTCCTCCTGCATCGCAGGAAGGTTAGGCCGTTTATTGATAGTTTATATTCATAAGGAAATCAACAAAAAATACTCCTGTCCCCAGCTAAGAACCCCCCCAGGTCTTGAATGTTTACAAGTTTGTGATGTCGCTGTTTCTGGTTCCCACGACACAGGGTATCTTAGTGTGGGGTCAGAAGCAATGTATGTGCCTGTATGTAAATGTTATGTTATGTTAAAAGCTACACAGTTGACTGTAGAAACGTGAAAATTTTCGAAGCCGTAGCACTTTTTTTGCTGCTCAAGTGGCAGTGGGTTGGCCATATCTCGCGAAGAACCGACCACCGTTGGAGTAAACGTGGTCTTTAGTGGAGACCGCGACTCGGTAAACCTAGTGTAGGACGCCCTCCGACCGGTTGGGATGGCGATCTGCAAAAAACTGCCGGCAGATGCTGGATGCGGCAAGCTGAAGACAGGGCGCTATGGCCCTCATTAGGGGAGAGCTATGTCCAGCAGTGGACTAATATAGCCTGAAGTAGAAGCACATTTTTTTTGCTGGTGCAGGGCACAGGCCTTCTCTCAGAGAGAGAGAGGGAGAGAGAGAGTATGGGCGTAATTACCACATAAAGCAAGGAGGACATAATTGAATTTAAAAGCAACACTAACACAGAATAGTGTAAAGAGGTTCGAAATTTCACTGATGCCGGTGAGTCGCCCACTATAGAGCGCTGGCTCGGATAGCCAGAGGTCGCGGGTTCGAATCCCGGCATGGGTGGAATTTTTAGCCTCTAAATAGGTTTTTAAAATACTAACACAGCTAAGTTGGCTGTACGAAGAGTGTGCCTTCCGCAGACATACGATCTGCCTGCCTGGCTGGAAAATTCTCATTTATAGTGGAAGCGCTCGCGGCCTAGTCGAATCTAGTGATTGGAATCAATCACTTGATTTAAAAACCTATTTAGAGGCTAAAAATTTCACCCATGCCGGGATTCGAACCCGCAACCTCTGGCTATCCGTACCAGCGCTCTACCAATTGAGCCAATGGGCGACTCACGGCATAAGTGAAATTTCGAAGATCTTTACAATATTCTCTGTATTACGTACAATTTTAAATTTGTTCCTTAGCACGGGTTAGTGCATTAAAAATAAAAATAGTGTAATCAATCACTTGAGTTAAGCAACAATACGCACAGTAAGATGCGGGATGGGTGACCGTCCCGTGACTACCGTGACTAACGGAAGCGCTCGGAAAAATGCCACTAGCATTTTTCCGAGCGCTTCCGTGCTTCGCAAGGCACGCTAAGCCGTTGGTGCCGGCTGTCATGTAATGACAGTCGTTAAGCCATGTCAGAGGCCTTATGGACGGTTTGATAACTTCTGACAGTAATCCTCCACCAACCCGGGCTTGGCCTTAACCTTCCTGCGATGCAAGACGAGACCCGTGCCCCGGCAGTGGGAACAAATAAGGGTTGATATCGACTAAGTAGAAAAGCCCGATCACCTGCTCTTCCCTATAAGCGTATCTACGCGCATCACGAGAGTAGACACCGCCCGTCGGCTGTATGGCGTGTTGCCAGCGCCTCTCACTCGGCAATAATTTTAATATCAAAATGGCGGCTGACAGCGGAATTGGCGGGAAGCGAGCGCCTCGCATCGGGCGTCGGCGTCGCTTCATTCTTTTCCGTTTTTTTTTCCAAGACCCTGTCCGGTAATGTATTGCTTGGCTGTACGCTTTTGTGTGTCAAGACTGTAATTTGTTCTACTCTCAGTGCATCGCAAAAAGATGACCCACGGTTGTAAGACGGCGCGAGTGGCGCTTTAACGCCAAAATTTGCGACTTTCCGGTACATTTATAGTTGAATTCTGACACTTTTGCGCTACAAATCACGATTACGAACTAAGAGGCATGACCATAATGCCTGAAACTCAAACAAATCTATTATCAACCCTTGTATGCCCTCACTGCTGGGGCACTGGTCTCTTCCTGCATCGTAGGAAGGTTAAGCCATAATCCACCACGGGGGCCAAGTCCTGTAAGAAAGTGGCGGGCCTTACTGTCGTCAGTTATCAAGCCGGCCATGAGGCCTCTGACATGGCTTAACGGAGCCATTACATGATACTATGATTATTGGCTACCAAAGTGCGAAGTCGATAATAAAATCCGACAGCCTTACCGATCGCAAGGCTTAATGAAAGATTACAGCTCCCAGATCAAACTCAGTGCATTATTCAGCGAAGTATCTGGGCCAAGCATTGTCGTGGGCGGCCTAGTTGCTGTTGCCGTGATCAATTCGGTGTTGGGCCCTGTTTGTGGCATTGTGACTGAGGATTGGACGTGTGTTTGTTTCAGTCTAGTGTTCCAGGAAATTGTGTCGAGTTTTGTTGGGAAACAAGAATAAGTTGGTTCAGCCTGCCCCATCGAAGACAGTGAACTGTCTTATTTATAAAAACAGGATGTAACGGTGCAAACCTCTTTACACCATTTTTTATATTTCTTTTCTGTCTATCATTTTCAAAACTTAAAATGACGTCACCCATTTTTGAGATTTCCCTAATTTTTAGCGACACTAGTTTACATATTGACTAGACCTGACCATTTTTACCTGCTTATTCTGTTTTATCCAGTTTTCTGTTTTTATTATTAATAAAATAAAACACATTATAAATGAAGCACAAGTTGAAGTCGTTCCAGTTTTATTATTTATTAAAAGTTATACAACATTACATTGGCGCCCAACGTGGGGCTAAAAATGCTAAAAATGGGGAAAATCTCAAAAATGGGTGACGTCATTTTATGTTTTGAAAATGATAGATAGATAGAGAACACTTTATTGTACATAAAAATGGAAATTACACAGATATTTCTTAACCTAAGAGTACAGACAGCGGCCTTATCACTAAAAGTTATCTCTTCCAGACAACCTTCAATGATAGATAGAAAAAAAAAACAAAAAAATGGTGTAAAGAGGTTTGCATCGTTACAAGGACATCTTGAAACACTACTCAGATGCAGTTCATGTTGATGGTAAAGGGAAAAATGCCACTAGAGTTTGTCATAGCCGGTCACCCGTCCATGCACTGAGCGCCCTATGTTGATTAACTTTCGTGATCATTTAAGATCACTCGGGCAGCCGGGGCTACGAGCGATTCTCAGCCCACGATGTCTCAGACATAAAATTGGGTCACTATCTGTACGGCAGTCCGCCATCCCAGCTCAATGTAAGATAAGACGAGACGAGACGAGACGAGACGAGACGAGACGAGACGAGACGAGACGAGACGAGACGAGACGAGACGAGACGAGACGAGACGAGACGAGACGAGACGAGACGAGACGAGACGAGACGAGATAAGATAAGAGTATTCTTTATTGTCTACACTGGAAAAACAACAAATACAAAACAATTGCAAATATACATAGTACGATTGGCGGCCTTATTGCTAAAAGCAATTTCTTCCAGACAACATTACGCTGGAAAGTTGCTGAAGTAAATTTGAAAGATGCGCAGCCAGTGCAAATTTGAATATTGATACATACTTGTACTTAATAATAATATACTTACATAAACTTATATTACTCCATACAGAAACCCGCTAAACAACCAATAATGACAACATAGCCTCTGATTAACGATCCAATCATTGTCAATCAAAGGCTGATTGATTAGCGCACTACATAATTATATTAGAGGCTTGGGAGAGAATGCTTCTATACTTTGGACCACAAGGGTCTCCGAAGTTACTGAAGGAATGAATTAATGAAAATTCTTTATTGCACTTAAAAAAATATTTGTAGAAGGCGAGCTTAATATTTGATAGTCTTGGATGTTCACATGTTTGTGATGTTGTTTCTGGTTCCCACTACACAGGGTATCCTAGCGTGGGGCCAGAAGCAATGTATGTTCTTGTATGTAAATGTTATGTTATGTTATTTTCTTTCAGCTAACCCACGATGATGCGGACAGTGGAAGGGGAACGCCTGTCGTTACCGACTGCTTACAGTCTATTTGTTTAAGTATTTTAAAAAATGTAAACAACCTTGTTAAGTCTTTTTATTGAAATATACACTTAGTTAGTTAGACCTGAGATTTCCGCACTTAGCCTCATAGTTGGGCCATTGTACGTAGCAAGCGCTGAGGTACGCTAACACCTGAGACACTAGGGTTCCCTTACGATGTTTTCCTTCACCGTCAGCGAGTAGTATTGCTACTATAATTTCACAAATGTACATAACTTAGAAAACAAAGTCATTGGTACATTCCGGGGTTCGAACCCACGACCTCCCGATTGAGAAGCCGGCGTTCTACACCGCTCCGCTAGCACCGCTCGAAATAAATATACACTTTATAAATAAACATAACATTTTTATATTCTTTTTAATACACTATTAAACCTATTTAGAGTATAACAATTCCACCCATGCCGGGACTCGAACCAGCGACCTCTGCCTAACCGTGCCAGCGCTCTCCCAACTGAACTAATCGGTGACTCACCGGTATCAGTGAATTTCCGAACCTCTTTACAATACTCTCTGTATTACGTACAGGCAGCAACATCTGGCCAACGTTATTTGCATCACTTGCAGCCCCGAGTACCCACTTTGCAGTTAGGTTTTACATCGGAATGATATCGCTGTACCCACACTAGGATACCCCATGTCGTGGTAACCAGAAACAGTGATCACAAACATGTAAACGTCCAAGACCTGGGGTTTTTTTTTGTGCCCAGCCGGGGTTCGAACCCGGGACCTCTTGCATGTTAGGCAGATGGACGTAATATATTTACATTTTACTTGAATTTTATAGAACTTCATTAATTTCCGATTATCATTATTATTATTATTATTATTATTATTATTATTATTATTATTATTATTATTATTATTATTATTATTATTATTATTATTATTATTATTATTATTATTATTATTATTATTATTATTATTATTATTATTATTATTATTATTATTATTATTATTATTATTATTATTATTATTATTATTATTATTATTATTATTATTATTATTATTATTATTATTATTATTATTATTATTATTATTATTATTATTATTATATATTAAAAGGTAAATGTCTCGTCTGACCAGAGTGGCCAGACGGACGCCCTCCGGCTGAGGAGTCCAAGCGGCCGGAGGTCAGGGCGACAGCAAGAGAAAACGCCGGACTATCCGGGCTGTATCGAGCAGCACCGCCTTCTGCATGATAGCCGGAAGCATGCCCACACGGAGTTCCAACCGCCTCAGATGGTTAACGAGACTGGTTGGAACTAACCCATTCGCGGACAGGACTATAGGAACGATTTCGGCCGACACCACCCCCCACATGTCGGCAACCTCGTGCGCCAGGTCCAGATACTTGGTTTTCTTATCTGTTTCGGCCTTCACGAGGTTCTCATCATGCGGGACAGTAATGTCGACCAAAATCGCCCTATTCTGCGCCCGGTCCACCACCACAATATCAGGCTTATTCGCGAGTATAGTCCTGTCTGTGATAATGGGCCGGTCCCAATAGAGCTTGGCGCGGTCGTTTTCGAGCACGGCTTCCGGTGTGTACTTATAATACGGTAGTCCCTGTGCGACGAGACCATATTTCAGAGCGAGCGCCTGATGAAGAATCCTGGCTACAAGATTGTGTATGTGCAGATACTCAGTGTTAGCAAGCGCCGAACAACCGGATATAACATGCCTGAGTGACTCACCGGGATGGCGACACGCCCGGCAGATATCGGCAGTGCCATCCTTCAGGATGTATTTCCTATAGTTGTTGGTCTTGATAACCTGATCTTGTATTGCACAGACAAAACCCTCAGTTTCCCCGAACAGGTCACCGAATCTTATTATTATTATTATTATTATTATTATTATTATTATTATTATTATTATTATTATTTTTAATATTATTATTATTATTATTATTAAAATTCTTTATAGTATTTTGCACAAATACTATAAAGAATTTTAATTAAAGAATTTTAAGCTCGCCTATGTGCAAAAAATTTTGCACATAGGCCAGCTTAATGCTACTTAGCATTATCTACCAGCTAACCTAAGTTTTGGAGATAAGATTAGCAGGTAGTGCAATATTAAACAACATAAAATTTACTAATTATATCTATTTTATGTATTAACTTAAAAATGTTAGAGGAATATTATATTACATAACAACAAATAAATGTGAAATACAATAAATACATAATCATTATCTACATACAAATATATATATATATATAACTAAAACATATCTGACGTCAGGTGAGCCATTCAAAAACTTCAGGCAGTTTCAGGTCCCCTCACAATGTTCCCCTTTACTTTGAAAAAAAAAATACTGTGAAGTCGTCCCATTGATATTTACTTATAGTCTATTCGTTAACACTTATTAAATCAAAATCTTAACACTTTACCAATTCAATCGGTAATAAGTAGTATTCACATGTAGACATATCAATATCGCCAGGAATTTTGTAGGTATATATATATAGAGCTTATATATACATATATATATATATATATATATATATATATATATATATATATATATATAGGAATTTTGTAGGTATATATATATAGAGCTCTATATATATATATATACCTACAAAATTCCTGGCGATATTGATATGTCTACATGTGAATACTACTTATTACCGATTGAATTGGTAAAGTGTAAAGATTTTGATTTAATAAGTGTTAACGAATAGACTATAAGTAAATATCAATGGGACGACTTCACAGTATTTTTTTTTTCAAAGTAAAGGGGAACATTGTGAGGGGACCTGAAACTGCCTGAAGTTTTTGAATGGCTCACCTGACGTCAGAGTGCTTAGTGCGAGTTTGACAGATCCAATCGAATAACTTTACTACCGCGTTAATCGAGCATTGAGTAGTGAGTATGAGCAAGTTAACCGTTCGAACTGGCAAAACGCTGTCACAGTACAACTCGCACTCGCGTTTATTCGTGTTTTGGCTGGCAAACGTGTTCACTTCTTAACGTAAACCATTACAACTCGCACTTAGCAATTTTAATTTGCATACTTGTCGCTAGGTGGCGCTTCCTCGATGCCATAGAAATATGAGTTTACGTTAACGCGATCGAGTAGTTAAAAAACTCGCACTAAGCACTCAGATATGTTTTAGGGAAGCGCTCGTGGTCTGGTCTAGTCGAACTAAGTGATTAGAATCAATCACTTGAGTTTAGCAACAACAGCCGCGGTCAGGAGCACGATTGGTGACCGTCCTGTGCCTACCGCTAGTGGTATTTTTATTTTTTCTTCGTTTTACGTGGCGCCTAATAGACAAGGGCATTGCTGTACCTAATAATTTTCATGTGTTCATCGCTTGTGCAATAAACTGAGGCAAAACAGTCACTGTGAGTTTAAAGAGCTTTTATGCTTCACAAAGCACGATAATCCGTTAATACCGGCTGTCATGTAATGACAGTCGCTAAGCGATGTCAGAGGCGTTATAGGTGGCCTGATAACTTCTGACAGTAAGACCCGCCACTGTCCTACAATCCTCCACTAACGCGGACTGGGTCACCGTGGTGGAGTATGGTATAACCTTCCTGCGATGCAGGAAGGGACCTGTGATCCATCAGCGGGGACATACAAAGGGTTGAAGATAGATAATGCTGTTTCAACCGCACATACAATAAATCTGTCAAAATTTGAACGGAGCAAAGTCATGGGTTTCCTCACGATGTTTTTCTTCACAGTTAACGTGTGGTAATGCGACTACAAATTCGCAAATGTATATACGTAACTTTGAAATTCAACAGTCATTTGTATATGCCAGCACTCGGGATCGAATCTGGGTCTCTCGCTTGCGAGTCCGCTGTTCTACCCACTGAGCTACTAAGGCTGTAAAATATGTGTCCTGCTGTACAAGCACACTCACTCTAGAAATACCACTCCATCTTATCTTCTATAAAAATGAATAAGCTGACCCTAATCGACTTGGGAATCGTCGAAAATTACCATTTTTATAGCGAATACTTTCATTAGTAGGTACAGACGCGGCCGCCTCTCCGCCACGGTAATGCGATGCACCTGGCAAATAGTAACGCATTAATGCAGTGCTTGTACAGTCAGATAAAAATGTACAAGGCTGCCTATGCAAGGACGCGCCGCCGTCGTCTGTCTTTCCAGAGACATCTCTATAATATAAAAATGAATCGCCGAATGTGTTGGTAAGCGCAAATCTCCAGTGCAGCTGAACCGATTTCGCTAATTCTTTTTTTAGAATATTCTTCAAAGTACGAGGATGGTTCTTACGGAGAGAAAAAATTAAAGGATCGAATTTTAGGCGGTACGAAGTACGCTGGGTCAGCTAGTTATTAATATTAATACTTTGTTGCACCATAAAATGAAATGAAATGATATTTGTTTGTCTCCCAAAATTCTTTAACAGGTATTTTTAAAATTAGGGTATATTATAATATTCATGTACAGTTAGATAGTTTTTGAACTAAAACTTTCGTAAGCACAACACATTGTAGACTTTTAGTCCGGATTTACTTACGGGTGTTGTTATATCGGAAAAGTGGAGCTCGGAGTGGAAACGTCTCTGCTCACCATGATTAAGCTCTGCGAATCGGAGCGAAACCTGATCGGACTTTTCCGATATAACAACACCCGTAAGTAAATCCGGACTAAAAGTCTACAGTCAGATAGTTTTTTTTAAAGACTTATTAAAGGCAGTGGTCCCCACACTAAACCGAGCCTGTCCTGCGGGGTCCGCGGTTAAATCGTACAATGCGACGAAGTTAATGCCATAAGTATTTTCTACCATTTAGCATTTTTATAATTTTTTCCGTGTGAGACTTTTTATTTATTTTGTTTTCTGGTGTGTAATCTAATCTACCAGTCAACCGCTTCTCTGCTTTTTTTGCGGTTGGCGGCATTTTCCAAATAATTTTTCTTTAATAAATTGCTTATTTTTTTCGCAACTGTATTAAAAATAGTCGTTATGTACGCGTGCGGACCGTCATTGCAACTTGTTCCGACTGTCAACCCTCGCCCTCGGCTACTGCGCCTCGGCTCGGGTAGACATTTGTCGGAACTCTTTGCAATGACAGCCTTTCCGCACTTGTAATGAAATATACTATATTGTGATACCACTGTGAAAATATATGATAGAGGGCGCTGACACCTGTATTACCGATTCTCATCTACCGCAGGTGCCAGAGTCAAACAAGCATTGTATTTATAAATAGCTGTATCAACTTTGTACGTTATAACTGAAATTTGATACTATCAGCAATAATAAATTCATTTTACGAACTAAAACTTTCGTAAGCACAACACATTGTAGACTTTTAGTCCGGATTTACTTACGGGTGTTGTTATATCGGAAAAGTCCGACCAGGTTTCGCTCCGATTCGCAGAGCTTAATCATGGTGAGCAGAGACGGAGCTCGCGTTGTCGGTTGCTTGTCTCACACCTGGTCGGACTTTTCCGATATAACAACACCCGTAAGTAAATCCGGACTAAAAGTCTACAATAAATTCATTCATTCATTCAAATGCTCAGCTATTGCGGACTTGCTTACCTGTCTACTTTTGCATGCAGCAATGTGCTCTTTGACCCTTTCCGCGATAGACCGCTTCGTTTGAGCAATGGACAACAGTGCAAAAATAAAGCCCTATGATTTTATTTTTTTTGAGAAGAAAACAGAAAAATAGGGGACACGTATTTTTTCTTTTGTCGTATTTATTTGGAAATAATAGTTATTTTTAAGTATTAAAATTGATTTTTAGAGCCGGAAGTGACGTAGGCTAGAAGGCAACATAAAACATAATCTGTGCCTCTACATTACTTTATAAAAAAAACTTGTCGTTGCCATTCGATTCGATACACCACAGACCGTAGATTTTACTCCCTCTACGCCACAGACTAAAAATTGTTGACAGTTGACATTTTACTTTTTTTTTGCTGACAAGGCGTAGATACCACGCTGTAGAGCCGCGGTGCTGGCTTTTTTTTATTGTGTATCTTTTTAATTTTCTCTGTAATAAAAATACAGAAAAATCTTTAGGTATTTTTCTTGTCTTCCTTGAAGCTTAATCTCCAAATGGTTTTTATTTCGGCTTCATATTTTTTTGAATTACTCTCCATTTAGGAGCTTCCACAGACTTACAGTAGACAGTTATATTTTGCTGTTAATAAATAACGAATAGATAGATACAGAACACTTTGCACAACCAGAAAAATATTACAACCATGATTCTTAAATCTAAGTAATGTTATACAATTGGCGGTCTTATCGCTAAGAGCGATCTCTTCCAGAAAACCTTTGGATAGAGTGGATTGCATGAAGAATATAGTCGGTACGTGGTACATGTACATAAATAGTTAAATCGAAAATTATATTGATAGCAAACAGCAAAGGAGTGCAAGAATATGATTACTAATACGTATTCCAGCGCTGACCGTACCTCACTAATGTTGTTTGAGCATCTATTTTGCATGCCAAAGGGAATATGCTGGGTGATGTCATAGCTCCCGCAGCTACATCGCATCACGTCAGGCTTGTAGCCTTTTAATCGACTACGTTGAATAAATATACACAAACACACACACATAATATTATATACACACTCTCGTTACTGGACAGACATTTGTGTTCTAGGTAGGAATGAAACGTAGTGACGAAATTAACTAGTTATTTCGTTTCGTTAACTAGTTAGTCTTTCAGTTCTATCCATCCTAAGGTCGTCCGGAAGAGATCGCTTTTAGCAATTAGATTGCCAATTGTTTACGGCAAAGTGCCTTAAAGAGTTCTAATCTAATGTACCTTATGCAGGCCTCGGGGCGCCCGCAGTTGGGTTTGCAACGAAAATCAAATATATTAAATTAAACTCAAAAATGCATATTCACTTCACGGCTGTATTTAGAAATCTGACAAATAAAGGAAAAAACTGAAAAGCGTAAAACTAAATTCAAATTACAAAAAATCATAAAATAAAATAAAATCCTCTGTAGAGAGCCGCCACAGTACTCCCCCTCTAAATAAGAAAAAAAAATTAATAAAAGAATGGTACCCCTGCTTACCCATAAACATAAAAAAAATCACTGCCACTTAACATATTTACAAAAACGAAACTTTAATTTACCTCAATAATATAAACACCTTATATACAGAGTAACCCTATATACAAGGCAAACTTTCGCTACAAATTAAATTCAAATTACAAAAAATCATAAAATAAAATAAAATCCTCTGTAGAGAGCCGCCACATACCTAATCGATCTAATTGAATGCCGTCGTGTTACCCGGACTGGTATTTCATAAAAGTATCTACAAATCTGTTCGGAAACTTCAGTGGGGTGATTGGAATCAACCACTTGGGTTAAGCAACAACAGGCGTGCTCAGGTGCTGGATGGGTGACCGTCCCGTGAATACCGCTAGTGGCACTTTTCGCACGTCAAGCCGCTGGTGCCGGCTGTCATGTAATGGCAGTCGTTAAGCCATGTCAGAGGCAGTTAGAACAGTTACTTTTTTGACCATAAGAACCACTACTGTTTTATAACCCTTGACTTGGCCCCCGTGGTGAAGTATGGCCTAACCTTCCTGCGATGCAGGAATAGACCCGTGCCCCAGCATTGGGGACATACAAAGGGGTGATGTCATTCGGTGGGTCAGTCCGACTCTCAATTGTTATTTCCGCACTCGTAAGTTGAATAATTCGCCGATCTCGGTATTTCCAACAATTCTCAAGTTACTGTCAACATTTGTCCGTACCGAAGTGCAATCTAGCCATTATATCGAAGTGCAATCTAGCCATTATATCAATATCGAAGCAGGACCCATTCATTTGAATTAGGAGAATACATTAGCAAATTGGGTCAAGCATACACTACCGATTCAACCAGAATACATGACCTGCGCGCTGGTTGAGATGCAAAGGGTCCCCATTCTCTCCCAGGCTAGTGTAAGTTGGTTAACTTTATAATATAATTATAATTTTAGTGCCTGACGAATTACTTGAAGTGCTCGAGGCCTAGTCGTGCCGAGTGATTGGAATCAATCACTTGAGTTAAGCACCAACAGGTGCAGGATAGGTGACCGTCCCGCGACTTCCGCTAGTGCCATTTTTCCGAGCCCTTCCGTGCTTTGGAAGGCACGCTAAGCCGTTGGTGCCGGCTGTCATGTAATGGCAGTCGTTAAGCCATGTCAGAGGCCTTATGGGCGGCTTGAAAACTTCTGACAGTAAGGCCCGCTTTTTTCTCACAATCCTCCACCAACCCGGACTTGGCCTCCGTGGTGGAGTATGGTCTAACCTTCCTGCGATGCACGAAGAGACCCGTGCCCCAGCAGTGGGGAGATAAAAGGGTTGATATCGAAATTACTTGTCCAAATGACCTTGATTTCGCATGGACGTGTGACGTATTTCGAGTCTCTTTGAGGGACGGGGGAAGTGCCTTTGAATTCTTAAAACTTTAGCTTAATTGGCAAATAAATAAGGAAAAGCGGGGGAGCCGTGTCGAGCTACAAAGCCGTTGCTGTAAAGTGAAACATCGGACGGCCTTTGTGGCGCAGTGGTAGCGCATCTGCCTACCATACAAGAGGTTCCGGGTTCGATTCCCGGCTGGAGACAAAAAAAAACCCGGTCTTGGATGTTTACATGTTTGTGATGTCGTTGTTTCTGGTTCCCACGACACAGGGTATCGTAGAGTAGAGCCAGAAGCAGTGTATGTGCCTGTATCTAAATGTTAATATTCAAATCTTAGCGTAAAAGATTTTTATGAATTCCGTCACAGATACTATAACAGATTAGTACCCGCCAAAATTATGTCGACTTTTTAAATTTTAAATAATTATGAAACTCACCGCGTTATGATTTTTTTCAGCTATTGCTACCGTCCGGTTTACTTAATAAAGGAACTGAATAGGTAACTATTTTTTTCCCACGCGCTCAATGTAGACGGCATTATTATTAATAATTCAATCCCTTTCTTAAACCGATCATACTATAGTTAACTAATTACCCCCCTACTACGGCACCTTTCTTCTATTCCATACGCTGTGTATATAACTTGTCAGCAGAACAAAACAATACCTATGTTTCCAACTCAGTGTTACCAATTATTCGGTAATTTACCTATTTTACGGCTTTCGCGACGAAAAATTACAACAGTAAATGAGATGATGACATGAAATGGTTTTATTCAAAGCAGCGCAGAAACTGCGTTTAATGAACGTTACAATTTATCGGAATCGGGTTGTAGAAAAATCTAAGGCTTTCAGAAACCATTGTGGTAACATATTTTAAACTTTCGCGACTTGTCTTATAGTTAGAATATTTTCGTCGAAACGTCGAGGTAAAATAACTATAAATTACTACGCGATTAAGCCCCGAAAATATTCTAACCACTGTGGTAATCTTAGAAAATTAAGAAGTGGTCTGTATTCGGGGATTATCCGTAGAATAAAACTATAAAACATTTTTCCTGACGTTTGACGTAACGTTTTACGTTCCTCTAGAAAAGAAAATTAAGGTGGCATATTTATTAATGGAATTTCATTAGAAAGTATGCCATCTTAAATTTTTTAGCACTTTGTAAAATTTCACGAAGTGCCCTTATCCAATAGATACTAAGTAAAGCTATTTTTGTCCGTAACATCTACGATTTAAAATTAAGCCGAAAGCCTAAATGTCTCTTTTTCCTAATAAATCTCACGGTGAAATTTTTATATAGGATTTACTTTACTTCAAAGAGTAACCTAAAAGTAGATTCAAGAAGCTGAAACTTGTACGAGTATATGAAATTTGGTAGCGAATAATAAATTTAATATCATGTAAAGGCAGCCGTTAAGCCATGTCAGAAGCTTTATGGGCGGCTTGATAACTTTTGACTGTAAGGCCCGCCACTGGCTTACAATCCTTCACCAACCCAGACTTGGCCCCCGTGATGGAGTACGGCCTAGCCGTCTTGGGATGCAAAAAGAGACCCGTGCCCTAGCAGTGGGGACATACAAGGGGTTAATATCGAAGAGCCGATCACTGATGTCTTTCTCGACAAACTTTACCCGTATTTCTTACCCAACGTACACGGGAATTCCAAAAGTTGTCGTTGGCAACACCGGTTCAACAATACGCCTCAAATAAGTAAGCACAACGGTAATGTTCAGGACGATTCATCGATTGTGCAAAGTTAATAAACAATCAACTCGTAATCGATATGAGAGCACCTGTTAATGGTGAAACCTACACACATAATGACATGTTAGCTCGCACAACTTAAGGCGCCGTTTATTGTACGACTCAAATAAGTTTAGTATACGGTTTGCAGTCGCTCAGCGACCTATGGAGAGACCTATGCTCGGAGTTTCTCCGAAGGATAGGATTCGTAACGAATGCATCCAACAGAGGACCAAAGATATCGACATAGGTCAGAGAATCAGCAAGCTGAAGTGGCAGTGGGCTGGCCATATCCGATTAGGTGGGATGATGATCTGCAAAAACTGCAGGCAGGTGCTGGATGCGGCAAGCTAAAGAGAGGCGAAGAAGTAACCAACATACACACTCACAAACTTTCGCCTTTGTAATATGTATTAATGTGATATGATTAAATATATATTTTTTTTAATTAGCCATGACTGTGTCCCACTGCTGGGCAAAGGCCTCCCCTTCAGATTTCCACTCCTCTTTGCTGACGGCCAATGCTTCCCACCCAGGTAAATATTTGGTCAGGTCGTCACACCATCTCCGCCTTGGTCTGCCTCGTCGTCGGTAGCCATCGCACGGGACCCAATCGGTGACGATTTTCGCCCAGCTTTCCGGCTCCATACGTCTGACATGGCCAGCCCAGCTCCACTTGAGCTTAGCGGTCGCAACTCCAACGTCAGTGATCTTGGTTTTGGCGCGCAGCGTGTTGTTCCGGATTTTATCCATGCTTTTTACACCAAGCATGCTGCGCTCCATTGCCCTTTGGCAAACCTTGAGCTTGGACTTCTGATGTTCAGTCAAAGACCAGGTCTGAGCACCGTAGGTTAGGATGGGCAGGATTAAATATTAAAATTATTTCAATACTATTTAGTATTAAGCCCGCAAATTGTACAATCTTTACTGGTACAATAAAGAATTTAATTATAATAATAATTTATCACATCCGACAGACCGTGAGTATGAAAAGATGGTCAAAATGGAGTTCCTTTTTAGCTGCTTTTTCTTTGCTTCAACTCGACACGAAGGCAGCGCATTGTCCATTGATATTCAACAAACAGAATGTAAATTTTTCGCGTTGATATTTTTTTTAGGATTCCTTGCACAAAGGGTAATGGATCTTACTACAGTCTATTTATTCTTACTTGTCAAATTTAGTAAACAAGATTCTAACCTTAGAATTGAGATTAGATGCCTAAACTAGACATTTTCTCGCAAATTCATGAACTATCATGAACTAGCAGCGTATTATCTAAAAGAGTGTTCCAGGTTACTTCATTTATGGAAATATGGCAGTTTTGGACTAAAAAGTCACAGTTTAAGGGTAGAATCTTGTTTACTCAATTGGACAAGTAAGAATAAATAGGCTGTACTAAGACTCAACTGTCCCTGAAGATAAACCGTGGTAAGCATTTGAAATATTCACATTATATCTAGTTACGTTGACTTTAAAAAATATTTGTATAATTCGTTATCAACCCTTGTATGTCCCCACTGCTGGGGCACGGGTCTCTTTCTGCATCGCAGGAAGGTTAGGCCATACTCCACCACGGGGGCCAAGTCCAGGTTGGTGGAGGATTGTAAGACAGTGGCGGGCCTTACTGTCAGAAGTTATCAAGCCGCCCCTAAGGCCTCTGACATGGCTTAACGACTGCCGTTATATGACAGCCGGCACCAACGGCTTTTCGTGCCTTGCGAAGAACGGAAGCGTTCGGGAAAATGCCATTAGCGGTAGTCACGGGACGCTCACCCATCCTGTGCCTGACCACGCCTGTTGTTGCTTAACCAAGTGATTGATTCCAATCACTCGATTCGCCTAGGCCACGAGCGCTTTCTTCGAATGTATAATTAAATTAAAATAAATATTTTAGGCCTTAGACATGATTGTTATGTTCTGCAGTGGACGTCAAATGGCGGATGATGATGAAATGCACCAATATAAGGCACCAAACGTTTTTATTTTGTTCTATATTAATAACGGCAACAGGTAGACGTTCAAAATATTCAAATGTTGCAGAGATGTACGAAACGAACTCGCAAAATAATGCGAATAAATGTATAAAATATTTACTTAATAGGTACACATGTATAATATTTTACTTTGACTTATTATAGTAAGTTGAATAACATAATTCTTACACTATTTATTGCATAGACCACAAATAACAGCAGGAAACCTTTACATTAAAGTATATATAAGAATCACTTTTTTTGTTTCAATTAGTGTGGATGAACCGCTTCCTCACAGTGCAAAAGTCGCACATTTTAGAGTTCCTATATAGTTACCGCTTTCTCTTTGATTATACCAAAGTTAAATAAATACTTCTAAATAAATCCCACCAAAAACTTCTTCAACAGAATCCAATAGCAATGGCGTTGCCTCGGAGACACGCAATCTCTTTCTGGTTCTCCCTAATCCGTTTTTTCTTTCTCCGCAACCTCTTTTTACAAATATATATACCTATATACATTTTCATCCATATCCTCCAACTTTGTGATTGGCACTTGCTCTTCCTCCCAAAAATATATTAAATTAAATGAACAGGCTTTGTTCAAAATAGCGCAGAAACAGCAGCTTAACGAACGTTTTAGGTCAAACTAGGTGTCTATTTCAATTGATATTATAATCAAATTGATATTATAGGTATACCCGTATATGACAGTTCCTCATCCCTCACCTTATTCTCATCCACATTCTTTTCCTCACTAATATATCTGCATCCTCATTCGCGTCCAGTGACTCTGTGCTTGACATTTTCTCTTTCCCGCCCTCTTCTTCATCCGCATCCTTTTCCTTACATACATAAAGTTAAAGTTACGAGATACAAATGGGGATCCATCTGCATCTCGTAACTTTATGCTTGACACTTCCTCTACCGCTTTTTTCCCTCATACACATCCTCTTCCTCACAAATACATACTTCAGCTTCCTCATTCACATCCTCTTCTTCACAAGTATTTATTTTGTTATTTGCCTATTTACAGAGTTCTTGTATCATTACAGAACTAAATAAAAGCTGTTCGCGCGAGAATCGATCGCGTGACGTAATCATGAATCTGTGGTCATTCGTTCATTATTCTGTCGTTCCGGTGCCGTCGCTCGTGCCGCTCGCTCGCTACTAATTTATCCAGCCATCTGCACACACATTCGCACGGTGACATACGCGCGTGATATGTGCTCGAATTCTCGTGAAGTGATAGACATTTGGTGGCCAAGAAACTTTATCAGATCAAAGAACAATATATTGACAATATTAGACTATAAGTGAACAGTGCAGGAGTGTTCTCTATGCGCTGGACGCATCAGCTCATCCATCACCGCTCATCATCTGCCGAACAGCTAAAGCGAGCCATCATCCACCATCACCAAGTAAGTCCATTCACTTCACCTCCCATTCCGCTCTCTCAACCAGCCCATCGTGAGGTAGACCTAGCCGACCCTGGCTAACTACCACAACCTTTCACAACGATCTCTGCAGCATTGTCTTACGTTCCTCCAACAAAATTTTTATCCCATCCACAAACAAATCACATTGAGGGATTACTTCAAGCAGGAAGCTTAGCATATTCCCAATATCTCAATATATCCTCATCCGCATCTTCTAACTTTGTGCTTGACACTTCTTCATCCGCATCCTCTTCTTTATCCTTATCCACACCTAACTTTGTGCTTGACATTTCATCATCCGCATCCTCTTTCTTATCCTCATCCGCAACTTCTAACTTTGTGCTTGACACTTCTTCATCCGCATCCTCACCCACAACTTCTAACTTTGTGCTTAACACTCCTTCATCCTCATCCTCTTCCATATTCTCATCCACACCTAACTTTGTGCTTGACATTTCAACATCCGCATCCTCTTTCTTATCCTCATCCGCAACTTCGAACTTTGTGCTTGACACTTCTTCCTCCGCATCCTCATCCACAACTTCTGACTTTGTGCTTGATACTTCTTCTTGCACTTTATCTTCCGCAGTTTCTATCGTAATCGGATTGTGTCACCTTAAGTACCTCGGTGATATTAAATAGGTAATTCTAATTGCTGATTGTCATGAGAATGTCGTATGCCAGTAATTAAAGTTACTCGTGAAACATTGTATTGTTTAATAATGCACCCTTTATACGTCTCAGTGTATTGCACAGGCCTTCTATCAGAGAAAGAGATTGTATTTACTTTCTTACCGCACGCGTTTTCTCTCAGAGAGAGAGTTTATGATTAGTCACCGCACGCGCTTTCTCTCCAAAAGAGAAAGTACGGGCTTTCATCAACACGCGTGCCTGCAACGGATTGGTGATTTTAAGGTCACTCAGGTGTAATAAAATCTTAAAAAAAAACCGGTCAAATGCGAGACGGATACGCCTACCGAAGGTTCCGTTATAACTTTGTGATTTCCACGCAGTAGTAGTTCAAGAATCGAGGCTCGCAGTTTTTCTAGCATTTCCCGAACTTAAAAAACCATTTTTTATGACTTAATTACAATAGTTTACTTAATAGTTTTCAGCTTTTTTGTTGTTTTAATATAGTGAAGGCGATATTACTTATCAAATTTTGTAGTTTTAGATCATCGGAAAGTACCCTACAAATTCTCTTGAGTGCCGAAATACAGTTTTTTTGCGATACAAACAGCCGCATTTTTTTATGCTAATTCACAACTTTGATTTCTACAGCTTCAACAGAATACAAATATGAAACAAGAGATTACTAATATTATATAAGTGAAAGTGTGTATGTTTGTTACTCAATCACACCAGAACCGCTGAATGGATTGGGATGAAATTTGGCACAGATCTAGATTATAGTCTTAGCTAGCACATCGGCTTTTTTAATCCCAAAATACACATCAATATTTATTTGCTGAGGAAGTCGTGCGATGCAACTAGTATAAATTAAATAAGACAGAAAATGGACTGTAGATTTGAGTTGTTCTTCAATTCAATACCTCTGCGCGTTCCCGAGACAAAGGGACTGGACACCCAGACGGGCTCCAAATGTACTTTTAATTCTCTAGGTATGGGCACAATATCAGCGCTCGAGTTTTCTTTTTAAACTCTCAGCACATGCTGAGTCGGAACCCATTTGTATTTGCCAGACCCACGTAGCTATTCATTCTTTCTCTTTATTTATTTTTTTCTGTACAATCTTCCATATTATAAGAAAAGAATCGCTGAACGTGTTAGTAAGCGCAAATCTCGAGAGCAGCTGAACCAATTTTGCTAATTCTTTTTTTAGAATATTTCTTGAAGTACGCGGATGGTTCTTACGGCGAGAAAAAAAAAATAAGGAATCGACTGTTATGCGGTACGAAGTTCACTGAGTCAGCTAGTTTTGAATAAAATACTTTGTTTGTTTGAAGGCGATATTACTCCCCAAATTTTATAGTTTTAGTTCAACGGAAAGTACCGTACAAATTTTACTCTGGGTATCGGTAGAGTTTTCTTTTTAACTCTCAGCACATGCTGACTCGGAACCCCTTTGCATTTGCCACACCCACATAGCTATTCACACTCTCTTTATTTGTTTGTGTACAATTTTGAATAAAATACCTAATTTGTTTTTTTTTGTATGAAGACGATATCACTCCCCAAATGTTATAGTTTTAGATCAACGGAAAGTACCCTACAAATTTTACTCTGGGTACCGGTAGAGTTTTCTTTTTAAACTCTCAGCACATGCTGAGTCGGAACCCATTTGCATTTGCCACACCCACGTAGCTATTCATTCATTTTCTTTTTTTTTATTTGTTTCTATACAACTTTGAATAAAACACTTTGTTTGTTTGAAAGCGATATCACTCCCCAAATTTTATAGTTTTTATAGATCAACGGAGAGTACCCTATAAATTTTATTCTGGGTATCGAGAGTTTTCTTTTTAAACTCTCAGCACATGCTGAGTCGGAACCATTTGCATTTGCTGAGTTGCATTTGCCACACCCACATAGCTGTTTACTCTTGCCTTACCTATAGGTACTTACCGTACCGCATAAAATGATTAGATAAATGTATAATTACTGTGACATAACAATAATGTAACATTTACATACAAGTACACACATTGTTTCTAGCCTCACACTAGGTTACCCTGTGTCGTGGGTACAGAAACAACGACATCACAAACATGTAAACATACAAGACCTGGGGTTTTCTTTTTGTCCCCAGCCGGGATTCGGACCCGGCACCTCTTACATGGTAGGCACTACCGCTCTGCCACGAAGTCGTCATATGATTCTGTCTTGTATGCTTCAGTCTTGGCTATTTTGTTATTAATTTGTTAATTGTTTACTGCTATGATTCTGTGCCTTAATATGTGATGCTTTGTATACGTGTGTATGTCTTACAGAAATAAATTATTTATCTATCGATCTATTTATCTAACAGGGAAAAACTTAGAGCCTTAAAGAGTTGTAATTAGTGTGTAACGGTGCAAACCTCTTCACACCTTTTTTATTTGTTTTTCTCTCTTTAATTTTCAAATATTTAAATTACGTCACACATTTTTCGATTTCCCTAATTTTTCATCATTACTACTTTACCCTTTGACCAGATCTGACCATTTTACCTGCTTATCCGTTTTTATCCAGTTTTCTGTTTTATTGTTAATAATACTAATCTACAAATAAAGCCACAATTAAAGTCGTTCCAGTTTCTATTATTTATCAAAGATATACAACATTACAAGTGTGTGCCCTAAAACCCATTTAACGGCCTCAAATATTATACTATTTTTATTTTTAATGCACTAACCCGTGCTAAGAACAAATATAAAAACCTATTTAGAGGCTAAAAATTTTACTCAATTGGAAGAGCGCTGGCACGTATAGCCAGAGGTTGCGGGTTTGAATCCCAGCATGGGTGAAATTTTTAGCCTCTAAATAGGCCTTAAATATTACACATTTTTGTGTCGGTTATGGAAATTAACACCCTGTTAACTTAACGCATACCTTCACCCCCATTTCCCTCGGGGTAAGCAGATCCGATACATTATTCATTCCGTTACCATAACAGGGGCTGTTTTGGTAACAGATAGGCCCGCCTTAAATTATTTGTGACATTACCTTTTGCAAGTGGATCAAAGGGACTTAATTTTGCATTCATTAAAGTCGGATCATAATCGTAATCATTTATTTATTGCGGGTCACAGCTGATTAATGCCTTCGTTCAGTGGACAGCGGGAGTTTCATAAAGCTATACCTAACAGGCTATTTGACAGTTTGAAAAAAAAGTATCACCTACTTAAACAGGCCTGCGCAGACGAGGGACTATCCCCCGGGTACTTTTTTATCCGTCGATATAGATCTCTTATAAATTGTATCGAATAACGCACACGAAGGACTTAAAGTACCTCGTACAAAAAGTCCCTCGTGCTACCGAGGACATCAAGAGACCGGACTGGACAAAAGTTCGGTGTGTTCTTTTAAAATGCCTTTTGTTTTCAACTTCATGTAAATTACAACACAATGTAATCTCAGAATATAAATTGCTTCCATAGCTTAAGCTTCACTCAATTTCTGGGGAACAAATGACCGCACACCGTAGGCGTTGAGTCCGCGACAAGTACTCGGAGGACTTTTTTCACGATTCGAGGACTTTTGTCTCTTTGGGACAAAAGTCCCTCGTCTGCGCAGTCCTTAAATGTTACAGTCAGAAGTCTTAAAGCGTCAAAACTAGTTTTGACTGTCAAATTTAGTCAAAACTAGTTTTGACTGCAGAAAAATAAAGTGAAATTCTAATATGTATCGAACAATGTAGAGTTGGTTTCCGGTCTTACATGTTCAACATAACACGCTCCTTCGCGCTTCGCTACGCTACGCGCTTCGTCGCACCTATATTTTTGTCGGCGCAGATTAAATGATGCATCATTTTAGGTGTTTTAACCATTTGGTATTTCAAATGTAAAGCAATCAAAACTAAAATATTTTAAACTTTCGCGACTTGTACACATACTCGTAGTTACAATATTTTCGGGGCTTAATCGCGTAGTAATTTATTGCTATTTTACCTCGACGTTTTGACGACGTTACAGTCATCGTGGTCACGAGAAGACTGATGGCTGGCACCCGTAAGCATCTTCGGCTAATGAGGTTTCAGACTACCCTCAATCAGCCATCACAAAGCACTATTAGGGTCAAAACTAGTTTTGACCGTTTAAGAGTTTTGACTGTGACATATACATTTCCATCAATTATTAGTTTTAAATCCCTCTTAGCCCCGACAGCCTGAGTGATCTTAAACGATCACCAAGGTTAAGCAGGCTGTGACCGTCTACGACTAACGCTAGCGGCATTTTTTGGAGCGGTTCCGTGCCTCGCAAGGAACGTTCAGCAGTTGATGCCGGCTTCCGTCGATAGATGGCAGTCGTTAATTCAAGTCAAAGCGGTTAGGGTGGTTTGAAAACTTCTGATAGTAAGACCAGCTACTAGTCTTGCGAGCCTCCACCATTCCGGACTCGGTCCCCGTGGTGGAGTGTGGCCTATACCTTCCTCAGGGAAGAGACCCGTGCCCCTCGGTGGGGACATAATGGGTTGATGATGATGATCATATTCTCGCATTATTTTGCTATTAGGTATCAATATATTTTCGATTTAATTATTTACGTACATCCACGTATCTACTACAGTCTTCACGCAATCCACTCCATCCAAAGGTTGTCTGGAAGAGATCGTTTTTAGCGTTAAGACCGCCAATTGTATAACATTACTTAGATTTGAGAAATCATGGTTACGTTTTTTTTTGGTTGTGCAATAAAGTGTTCTATCTATCTAATTACCCGACTATATCAAACCTAGGTACTTCGCAATGAGTGAAATAGTTAATCCTCAGCCGTTGGGGTATCGGTAATAATTTTTACAGTTTTTTTTTTCATCGGCAACTCTTGAAAGAGAAAGAGAGAGAGATAGAGGAGGAGGTCGCATTAATCGCTCGTGTAACGTGTCTAACTCCCCCCTCTAGTTGTCAAAACGAATGACTTGTCAAATTAATCGGCGAACATGGAATGTTTCCGGCCCATTTGGCGCGTTACTAATCGCTTTTCGGTAGATTACACAAAGGAGTTTTGAATGGAGTTGCTGGCATATAACGCGCAGGGATGCCGTGGCGTTTTGGGTGTATTGAAAAAAATAATGATAAATAAACATCCACGCGAAGATCGGGCTCAGTGGCGTGTCTTGGGAGAGGCCTATGTCCAGTAATGGACTAACACCGGCTGGTTATGATGATAACAAAACATCCACACCGGTCCATCTTGGTCCCAAGCTAGAATACTCTGTGCTACGGTAACTATGCAAGAACCTCAGAGGCATGGAAATACACACAGATATATGATACTCGTATGATATTAACCCTTTGTATGCTCCCCACTGCTGGTGCGCGGAGCCTGCATCGCAGGAAGGTTAGGCCATACTCCACCACGGGGGCCAAGTCCGGGTCGGTGGAGGCTTGTAAGACTAGTGGCTGGTGTTACGGTCAGGAGTTGTCAAGCCGCCCGCTCTGACATGGCTTAACGACTGCCATTATATGACAGCCGGCACCAACGGCTTATCGTGCCTTGCAAAGCACGGAAAAGCTCGAAAAAATGCCACTAGAGGTAGTCACGGGACGGTCACCCATCCTGGCCCTGACCGCGACTTTTGTTGCCTAACTCAAGTGATTCTTCTAATGTTCACTTTTACCAAAAAAAATAGCCTTTGCGTCTACGTAACGAGATGATTTATACAGCGTCCTGTGACACCTTAACTTACACTAGATGGGTGAAGGGATCACTGGGACGCTGCATTGCCTGGGACATGGTTTTCTAGATGGTGTAGGCTTGCCCAGCACCTATACCATCCTGAAAGCTTAGTCGGCCTAGCCCACAGGAAAGACTAGTCAATACATGCGGAGCAAAACAAGACGCGGGTTTCCTCACGATGTTTTACTTTACTATTAGCGTGTGGTATTGCGACTACAAATTCGCAAATGTACGTAACATATGTAATTGTTTCGTTATCAACCCTTGTATGTCCCCACTACTGGGGCACGGGTCTCTTCCTGCATCGCTGGAAGGTTAGGCCATACTCCACCACGGGGGCCAAGTCCGGATTGGTCCCTACTGGCAAAGTCCGGGTTGTAATTGTTCATGTAGGTATATTGTTATTTATGTAGGTCGTGTATTAATATATTCATATTTGCACCGACTACCCGTCTCTTATTTAATTCTTGCAACTTTCCGTCGTAAGGTTGTCTGGAAGAAATTGCTTTTAGCAATAAGGCCGCCAATTGTACTTGGTATCTTTATAATGTTTTATAATATGAGCTATAATGTTTTAGAATATTCTTATCTTATCTTATCCTAACTTTGAAATTAAACAAAACCATTGGTACATGCCCGCACTGGGGATCGAATCTGGGTATCTCGCTTGAGAGTACATTGTTCTACCCACTGAGGTGCCACCGCTTTTACCACTTTTACCAAAGACGCGTTGTAAAAGAAGATATGATTGGCTTAGATGTAAAAGAAATCAAGACTACATAATACACTTTTGGACACATCTATTGGCCCACCCTGTATTTTCAGTTCCGTTTAGTCCTAGCAAAAACTAAAAAAGATATGCACTAGTCCCACTGTTGGTACATTTAAGAAGCGGTTGATAAAGCATTATCTATCTCTGTCATAACATTGAACTATATATTTATGTATTTATTTTCAGTTTATGTAATTTATTTATTTCTTTCGTAGTTAGGTAGCTGCTGTGTGGTGTCGGCCTAGAGAATAGCACCAACCCAAATTCTTCCCGCGGGTGTTGTAAAAGGCGACTAAGGGACTTAAACAGGGGGGGTGATAATTCTAGCAAACTGCGCGTGGGGATTATGAGCATTACCCCCCAACGATGGCATAACCTTGCGCTATGGCGCTCGTTAGGGGAGGGCTATGTCCAGCAGTGGACTAATATGGCCTGAAGAAGAAGTTAGGTAGGTTATCTACCCGCAGCGCGCGCGCTCGATAAGACGCAACATCTCACGTCCGTGCTTTAAACTGCAATTTAAATACTTCTGTAAGGCAAATTTGGCGTATTACACATCAGTTTACTAGCGCTTGTGTTTGCTCACGTGGTACTATAATCATTCTCCTGAATCAGTGAATAAAAGTGACATAAAACCACTGTGAATTGAGTTACTGTGTTCATCATTTTTGCATCGCTTGGACTTGTCGACCTTGAAATACTTCCTTTCGCGTTTGCTAAAAGTTTATTTGATCATTGCATTGGTGTTTTTCGCAACAATCAGTAACTGCTCCATAGCGTGGTGGTAGTCGTCGCTACTTCGGACGCAGAAGCATCGGGATCGAACCTCACCACGAAATCACTTTTTTTTTTTTTTTTTGTTTGCCTCAGGGTGTTTTATCGTGACAATGGTATCATGTAAAACCTGTACTAAGAAGATCTTGGCTGCTGACAAAATCTCATGTGAAGCCTGTGCCGGCTACTTCCACGTAACATGCGTGGGTTTTACAAAGGAATCGTGGAAGAAACACACAGGCCTTTGGCTTTGTGCCGACTGCAAAGCTTTTTGTTGCAACGGATGTAAGGACTTCACAGCTCAAGCCGATAGGATCACGTGCTCGGGAAAAGCTTGCGGTCAACTTTTTCATCGCCAGTGCGTTGGTATTTCTACGAGTACACGGTCTTCTGATTTACCCTCATGGGTATGTCCTGTGTGCAAAGCTAAGGAGCCGAGAATGGGAAACACAAATACTCCAGTCAAAGGGCTCGATTGCTTCAACGTTACTTATAGGAAGCCCTCACAGCATAGCCTGATTACTTCTCCTACTGCAGACGGTGACGAAGGGAATGAGGGGCTTCGTGCTTTTATTCAACAGTGCATGGATTCACTTAAATCCGAATTGAAAGTCACGATTCGCTCGGAGATCTCCAGCAGCCTGGCTTTGCTCAGAACAGAATTTGATGCAAAGCTTGCAGCTATTGACGATAAATTCAGCAAGTTCACTGAGCTCGAAATGGAGTTGACCGAGGCTAGACAGCGAATTACCGATCTGGAGACTCAAAATGACTCTCACCAGCAATGGCTTAGGATGAACAATCTCGAAATATCTGGTGTCCCAGAATGCAATAATGAGTCCCTCACTGACTTGGTGATCGATATTGCTAACCATGCCGGAGTTCAGTTGAAGAAAGATGACATTGAGTTCGCAAATAGAGTCCGGCCAGCACAATCTACTTCTGGCCGCCCAAAAAACATAATTGTCAAATTAAGGCAGAGATCTCTCAAGGACCACATCATCTCAGGTATCAAGAATCGCAAGGGCCTTACTACCGCAGATATAAAGATGAATAAAGACTCCACCAGGGTTTATGTAAATGATCATCTTACGCCAAAGAATAAGGGACTGCTGAAGGAGTGCAAAATCGTTTGCGCAAAGTTTAAATACCAATATGTTTGGGTCAAAAACTGCAACATATACGTACGAAAGGCAGAAAAATGTCCTTTTTTTCAGATAAAATCCGCTTCAGATATTTCAAAGATTGTATAATGCAGTCATACCTACTTGTTTTGTTCCCTGTAACAGTAGACATGTTTCTCACCCACACACCTTTTACATTCACACAATTACACCATACGCCGTACACACCACACCACACTTTCACTTACACGTACTCTCGTTCTCACTACACAGAAGTCCTTGGATATACCCATTTAATCTGTACGATATCTGTCCAATCCTACGTTTCTGGTACTTATTCTCCGTACACCTATCTCGATCACACATTATTCTAATATCAGGATATTTTATCAAAATGCTAGGGGACTCAGATCCAAGACATCACAATTTTATAATAGCATCATCTGTAACAGCTCTGATATTATAATAATCACAGAAACCTGGCTAATAGATAGCGTTCTAAATTCGGAACTGTGCAGTGATGCTTTTGATGTATTTCGGGTGGATCGTGACCGCGCTGCATCTGGCAAGGCTGACGGGGGAGGAGTGCTCATCATCACGCGTCGTGATCTGGATGCTTATATTCGCCCAGAGTGGTCTCCTCCGGGTGCAGAATGTCTTTGGGTGACGGTCCCTTCCCGGCCTCAGCGTGGCCTCTCACGGGACCTGCATGTCTGCGCTATTTATGCACCACCGGGAAAGGAACTACCGTCATGCATCGAAACTGCTAGATCTTCTATCGCACAGGTTGTTTCTTTGGATCCCAATGCTTTCTACTTGGTTGCGGGTGATTTTAACCTCCCTTGTATTCGTTGGTCTGGCAGTGGTCCTGTCCATATCTGCAAAGGGTCCGTTCAGGTACAAAACTCCGGAATTAATTTGACCCAAGATCTGTCACTTTTATCGCTTGCTCAATATAATATGATTACTAATGAGTCTGGTAATACATTAGATTTGATTTTTAGTAATTTTGCCATAGAGGTACGTCGTGCTCCAGTGGGTCTTGTAAAGGAGGATGCTCACCATCCCTCACTTGAGATTGAAAGCAGCGATATTTTTGTCATGTCACTTCCTGAGTCCAATAGCCTGAGATATAGATTTCGTCGAGGTAATTACGAGGAAATACGTAAGCTTATTGATGGCACAGATTGGTCAGAGCTGTTTAGCAGCAAAAGTGTGGATCATTGCGTTGACGCTTTTTCTGAGATCATACAAACAGCCATAAAGAAGTACATACCTCGTGATACACGAAATAAAAAATGCCATTACCCTATCTGGTATAATAACTCGCTTATTAGGGTAATTCGTGAAAAGGGCAAGGCCCACAAAAGATGGAAATCTTTTAAAAACCCTAGAGACTACGATGAGTTTGCGTTACTACGTAGGCGTCAAAAAGTTTTGCAGGATGAATGTTTCAAAGATTATGTGTTATCTATGGAAACACAAATAAAAACCGATCCAAAATATCTCTGGTCCTTTGTTAAGGCACTTCGTGGCTCCTCAGGTTATCCACGTAATCTCGTGCACAAAGGTCTTACGCTCTCGGATGGACCCAGTATATGTCAGGGATTTAACAGTTTCTTTCAATCTGTTTTTTGTGAAGCCGCTATCACCTACGAGGGTTATCCTTTCACCCCTCCTTACTGCAATGACGTTGTGCTAATAAGCTCATTGCAAATATGTCGGGAGGAGGTTTTCAAACTTTTGTTTCTGCTAAAGGAAAGTGGTGGCCCCGGGGCAGATGGTGTTCCACCATTCTTTATAAAACAATGCGCTATTCAGTTAAGTTTTCCCCTTACTTTAATTTACAATCAATCACTTGCAGAGGGTGTTTTCCCCACTTGCTGGAAAGATGCTAATATTGTACCAATTCATAAAAAGGGGTCCAAAAGGGAGGTGGATAACTATCGGCCAATATCTATTTTGAACGTATTTGCCAAAGTTTTTGAAAAGGCAGTCTACAACAAGGTATACTCAACTCTGTCCAAGTATATTCCTCCGCAGCAACATGGATTCCTAAAGGGCCGTTCGACGGTGACAAATCTGGCAGAATTGTTGCAATATGTTCTTCATCAAATGGACAGCCGCAAGCAAGTTGATGTAATTTACACGGATTTTGAGAAGGCATTTGATCGTGTTGACCATGTCATCCTTTTACAGAAGCTCTATTTTCTCGGTGTCCAGGGTGATTTATTTCGCTGGTTCTCCTCTTACTTGGCCAACAGACGTCAATGTGTTGTTGTTAGTGGTTTTAGCTCAGAGTTTATTAAAATTCCGTCCGGTGTTCCACAGGGGTCTCACTTGGGTCCTCTCTTATACAACTTATATCTTTATGATATCTACTGTGCCTTTAAGAATAGCCTGTTTTTGATGTATGCTGATGACAAGAAAATATTTCTTAATATCTCTGACACTACTGATTGCATCAAAATACAGGAGGACTTAGACCGGTTATCCGAGTACTATAGACTAAATAGAATCAATGTGAACGTTAGCAAGTGTATTCAGATTTCTTTCACCAGGAGCGCTAAACTTATCAATTTTACTTACCACATCAATAATCATCCTCTAACCCGCGTGGATACTATCCGGGATCTCGGCATAATTTTGGATCAAAAGCTTACTTTCGACAAGCACTTTGATTACATAACAGATCGCGCATATCGTAACCTTGGTTTTGTTCTTCGCACATGTACGCCATTTAAAGACTTGACTTGTATCAAGATGATATATTTCGCATACGTAAGAAGTATCCTAGAATATGCCTCTAGCATTTGGTGTCCGCAATACGTCACACACATGCATCGCATCGAACGTATTCAATCAATTTTTCTAAAGCATTTAAATTTTAAAGCTAAAATCTATAAGCCTGATTACACAGACTCATGCCGCTTCCATCACTTATTGACTCTCAATGAACGTCGTGAATTACTTGATATGGCTTTACTGTATGATATACTATCTGGCAGACTTGACGCACCTGCTCTTTTATCCTCACTTGGACTCACTGTTCCACTGCGACGAACCCGGCATACATATCAAAAGCTGATGCATGTGCCTTTTGTGCACACTAATTATGCCCAAAACAGCACTCTGGTACGTTTGGCACGCCTGTATAATAATAAATTTTCAGATGCCGACCCTTTTTCTCAGTCTAAGAATTCTTTCAAACATGCTATCATAAATATAATCATGGACAATCCAGTGACTTCATAATGTAACTTAATGTAACTTTATGAATGTATCCATACAAATAATCTCTATCACACAATCACACGCACTCACATACAATCACACACCCACCTGTACACTAACTCACACACACTTTAATACACACTCGTGACTCCAAACAAAAACTTGCATAATAGTACTCATTTTCCCTCTTGTTAATTTTTTCATGTTTAATTACCTAACTAGAAGTAAGTAACTACTTTTAATGTATTCTGCCAAGCATTAAATATTTGGCTATTAACTGTTTTTTGAAGCAGTTTCAAGCATGTTAATTAATGCGTTTGTTAATTAATTGGTAAACTGTGGACAACTGTTATTGGCCTTATTTTTAGTTATTAGTTATAAGTAATTATAATCAGTTTACGCTGTTGTTGTTCCTAATAAAGTAAAATAAAAATAAAATAAAATATTCAATGTTTATGTAGTATATTTTGTACACGTATATAGACCCGAATTTTACTGCTTCTCCGACTCTCTAAGGTTTGCTGGAAGAAATCTCTTTCAGGGATAAGCTCGCCTTTGTACATGTTATTTCTTATGTAATGTCCTGTTAAATGTTTCGTGTGCTATAAAGTATAATTAATTAATAAAAAAATAAAAAAAACACAAATGTCAACATATTAAAATAAAATTCATTCACGAAAAGCTCAGTCATTATTACGAATATGCCTGGTTCAAAACTCCATGAACACTTTTTGCTCGACCTAATATAAAATTAGGTCGAGCAAAAAGTGTTCATGTAGTTTTGAACCAGGCATATTCGTAATAATATCAATAGTCTTTAAAAGTATCAGACTTAAAACTGCATCAATAGTTTTTGTTCAATCTAGCAATCATATAATGTAGGGGCCATCGAAACCTAAACGCTGAGGTGGGCCAATAGATGTGTCTAGGAGTGTAGCCTAAAGAAGAAGAAAATAAATTAACTTACCCATGAAACGTTGGGGTTAATCGCCTTTAAGATGTCCCAACTAGGATTGTAAAATAACTTTTGCAATAAAAGAAACGGACTGAAAGTTCGTTTGTTGTTCGTAGTTCGTTGATTATCTCATAGATGTCGTTAAATGACCTTGACGTTTCTTTTATATTTAGACTCTATGGAGGTATAGTCTGTTAGCTTATAGAATATACCCCGGCTACTATCGGATAGAATCAGATATATTCGTTTAATAGAAATATAGGAATTATTATGATACTTAATTTCGAAATCGGAACTCTGAAGTAGTATTATACTCGTGTGCTTTCGGCGAAAACCGAAGCCTACTCTAGAGCCCGAGGTATATTCTAAAATCTAACAGACTGTATGTCTTTTGTAATAAAACCAAGTACTAGGAATGGATTAATTAAGATTTAACTAAATCGGACAACGTGGTAAGAAAACATCCCTGCATTCAAAAACATAGATGATCTGAGAGTATCATCCTTTTAAAATCTCATCCTAAAAATAAATAACGGTCCCAATTTCTTCTTCTTCTTTTCGTGTCAGCGATTCGACCAGTCTTTATTATTCCTGCCTAATAGTTGGCCACTGCAATTGCAGCAGCGTTGGCCTCTGTTAGGTCCTCCAGAGTGCAGGCGTGAGGGCACAATGGGCATTGGAGCAGGTGCACCATGGATTGCGATGAGGCTCCACAATCACATTGCTCCTCCGCTGGTGGAATATAACCCCACCTGCTTCGGTTTTGTTTGCAGCGACCTACTTAGGTCCGGAGTCGGTTGAGTGACTGCCACGTGGCCATTGCAGATCGGAACCCGTTGGGGGCCTCTCTTGGGGGTTTACAAAGCCTGTGGGTACGGGATGTTTGAATTTCCACCGCACCACCCTTTCCTCAGCTGGGCTTTTTTCTAAGGCCTGTGTGCTGCGCAGATAACTTTTCCGGCTTTTTAGCCTAGCTGGCGGCAGTTCGTACGGTCTCAACTGAATGCGTTGTTCACAGCACACCCAGCAATGCATGCTAGGTTGGTGGCCTTTTTTTCTTGCCACGGAGACACAAGCATTTTCGTAAGAAAGTGTTACTGTCTTTTTGCTTATTCAAATTCAAAATTCAAATTCAAATCAATTCATTCAAATTCATTTCAACGTTAAGAATTTACAATCTGTTTGCTGAATGTCATTGTACAATGCAACATGTAAGCCGCTCTCTTCGAGCCGTATTGTAGTGGAGAAAAAGGCAGCGGAAAAAAACTCCACTCTGACCACCTTTTCTCAAGTCATCCTAAACCAAATACATCAGTTGCCACACGTAAACATAATATTCTCATATTGATGTTCATCTTTCCCATAATGGTGTAATTTTTTATGTGTGTGCATTTGTGGCATTTTAAATGTTTTCTTTCTTTCTTCTTTCTTTCTTCTTCCTTTTTTAAAGTTGGTTAACAATTTTTACACTCTTAATTTTTTTGCATACTTGTAATTTGCATCATTATTTTGAAAACCTTGCTATCCAATCCAGTAAGACGACTAAAAATCTATATACATGAAATTCAAAGTCCTGAGTGACTGACTCACTCATCAGCGCCCAGTCCAAGCCGTTGGACCTAGGAAGCTGAAATTTTGCACAGAGGGTCTATATATAATGTAGGCAAGGAATAAGACAAGGATTTTTTTTAAATTCAACCCCTAAGGGTTGTCAAAATTTGTATGGGAGGTTGAAACTAAAAAAAAATACTCTTCAACACAATTGATTGAACACGTGTTTCGCCGTTTTTCAAATTTTAACCCTTAAGAGGGTGACCTGGGTTGCAAAATTTAGTTCCTTGAATCTTTTCTGAAATCGTCTGCACCTTTTATTGAAGCATGCTGAGTAACTAAAGTCACAGGCAAAAGCTAGTAAATTAATAAAATTACTTATGTTTTCTCGTGTGCGTAGGTACATCGCAACCCAACTAACAATTTTGGCCTATAACAAATCCTTATACCTCAAAAAAGCTGAGTAAGCGATGTATTAAGGTTTTAGCGGTGACCGAAGGTTGTATAATAGCGTTTGACAATACAGTTCAGCTCTTTAAGTTTATACAGCAAAAACGACCTATTATCAAGTGATGTAAATGCTTACATCGCCACTTTATGTAGTTTTTATAGGCAAATAATATAGCGACCTCCAATGTGACCAGTATACAACGATAGAGCTCTATACCAGTGTTGACTGTCACCATAATGTGGCTGTTTTTCGCTATAAAAGGTCTTAAAATACTTTAATAGGTCTTTCGTTATAGTAAAGATGAAAACTCTACAACAGGGTAATATTGTGATATTGTGGTTTTCTAGAACACTGTTACAACACAAGGCACTATAGTAAGCACAAAAACTCTACAACAGAGCTATTTCGTGATACAGACGATATTCAAATTACCCTTTATGTAGCTTAAATTGTTCTAGGTTTTTAAATCCTTTATGTAGTTTTAAAATTGTCACAAAGACACTTTTTTAGAACAGGATTGTTTTTTTGTTACTATTATAGTCCTTTTTTTACACCACAGTGTTATAAAAGGAGTTCTTTATGTTTTAAAACATAAATACGGTATATAAAGGTACCCTAATTACTTTAAAACGATAATTCAGTTTTGTAAAGGCATTTCTATAACTCTTTTAGACTTAATCGCCATTTTATTTACGGTAACTAATGATACACCTTTGTTTTTAATAATTAATAAAAAATGGATTTTGAAGCCTGGAAAAGATTTAAACGCAGTGGTACATATAGACGTCAAGTGAAGAGACAATACAAGAAAACAGTGACTTCGTCCAATATTCAAATCGCTACTAGTCAAACCCAAGTTCGAGACCAAGTTATACAAAGTGGTTCCGTACCAAATACATTTTTTGGTTACGAAGAACTAGAGAACAATTCGATTCGAGTGATTCTGGGAGTGATTCGTCAACAGATGACAAAAATCGGCAACTGCGAGATGTTTTAAAAAATTGGGCGGTTCAATTCAAAATTGCATGCAGTTCAAAATTGCAGTTATGGCCAATTTTATGCAACGTTCATGAAATACCAAAGCTGCGAGTCTGCGACCCATTGTGATTGGAATTTATTCAGGCACTGACAAACCATCGGATTTAGATGTTTACCTAAGAATGTTTGTAGATGGTCTACTTGCAAATGGCCTTTCAATAAATAGCAATGAAAAGGAGAAAAAAATAGGCATCAAAATACGGCCCTTTATATGTGATTTTCCAGCTCGTGCTATCGTATGATCAAAGGTTAGTTAAAGTTTACTACGTTTTCTTGTGTAACAAATTACATTTTATTCTATCACAATGATAAAACCTAGTTAATTAATATATTATGTCAAAATACTATAATAGTAAATTCTGATATTTTGAATAGAAAACTGTTTATCTGAATTTAGTACTTACTTATTTTATACGGCGATATACCTTGTTGCGTTTTGGTTTGTTTTGGCGTTATCTATGGCTGAACACATGTATACTAGACTTATTTTCTCTAGCTTTTGAGAAAATAAGCACCAACATAAAACAGATTATTTTGCAGGTGTGTACAACGGGAAACATGGCTGTTTAAAATGTACAGTACAAGGAGAGTACTCGCACGAATCAAACACCGTCGTATTTCCCAGTTTTGATTGTCCAAAAAGGACCAATGAAGATTTTCGCGCGAAGAAATATGGGCAGCACCATAAAACCGACTCTCCACTTCTAGAACATTGTAGTTGTAGTGGGAGATGCGCTACATTTATTAGATCTGGGAATAATGAAACGTTTTCTTAATTAAAATTATTGTAAAAAAATCACTCTATTCTTTATTTCAACTTATTTCAATAACAATCAGCGAGCACAATAAATGAAAAAATATAAATTATAAAGATTTTCTAAGGGGAGTAGAGGTAACTATTTTTTTTCTGATTTTAATATTACATTAAAGAGGACAGAAGACATGAAGAAACAGTACATTATGCTGAATTGATTTATTTTAATTAAAAAATTATAATAGTGTCAAGTCTTTCTACAAAGAATCTAATATTAGGTAATACAGGGTGTTCCCTACTTAAAGAGGAATTCTAGGAAACTTGTAATCTGAAACAAATGATTGTATTCATGATAACATACAACTTTTACTATGGAACTACATGGAAATCGAAAAATAAAATCTTTCCATACAAAATAAATCGGTTAATCGACATGTTACCATAGAGTAATTTTGTTTGAGATTTGCATTTTATAAAGATTAAAAGTTGTTTGTTATCATAACTCTCATAAACTGTTAATACAGTTTGTAGTTAACATAAAATGCGTAATTTCCCACGGCCATTCCGCTTCTACAAGTAGGTAGCTTAAAATCGTCACGAGGAAGAAATTTGTCAATATCTACAATGACAACCATTTTGCTTAGCAATGCACTGAAAAAGAAAAAAAAACATAATTTTGACAAAGTAAGTATCCCAGTAATTAATAACGGAAAATACATAACGCCCTAAGAGAGCTGCTCTAAACACTTTATTGTAACAAAGGGGTATTTTTTTAAATTGTATAAAAAACATTATTATCTCATTTATACAATATATATGGCACTAGAACAAGCACAAACGGGACCCTAATTTCATTTAATGGTGGCTGCGGTGTGTAATGACGAGTGTTGTAGTGGACTTCAGAACGCTAAAAGTATGTTTATGACTTTAAATTCATAATTGTTTTAATTAAATCTCAATAATTGGAAGAGGGCATTAAAATATTCACATAATCTCACCTATGCTTTCTCAGTAAAATTACGTTCCCACACATCATTACACACATAAGAGACGAATAATTCAATTACGAAAAAAAATCTTACTTACCAGGCACTCTTCTTTTATTATTTATTTTCTAAAAAAACACATCAGCTGTGTGAATTACGTGTGAACGAATGAAAAACGAGTGAATGATAAATTAATAGTGTAGTATTGGAATGTTAAACTCTTCTACAGTACAAAAAGGTACTTTAGATGCGTTATGGTGGTTTGTATATCACCAAATGGAGATTTCGTTACTGATACATCAACCGTATAGGCCAAAATTGTGGTCCTTGACGCTGGTATAGTTCCACTTTAAAACCGAATGGAGATATAATTGCGCCACTTTCTTTGTAGGTGCACCTTCTTAGGTCCTTTATTTCACCACCCATTGGTTTTTAGGAAACGTTCTATGGTCTTTTATAGAACCACGTTTTGCTGGTTGGGAAGCTCATCCTGACTGCGCGAACTCTTTGTTCAAGCTATTTTCCGAGCATAGAACTAGTAGTACCTACTATTTACAGTTCAACAGTTTGTTAAGCTAGTGACTACTAAAAAACCCGATCCTCAGACAAACCTTGTCGGTTTCGGCAGATGGAAGGTTAAGATGTGTGTATTTTTCTTTTTGTCTTAAATAATAAATACTTAAGAAAAAACGAAATTGCTGAATGTGGTAAGAAATAATCGCTACACACACACAAAAACGCCATTCCGCTTCTACAAGTAGGTAGCTTAAAATCGTCACGAGGAAGAAATTTGTCAATATCTACAATGACAACCATTTTGCTTAGCAATGCACTGAAAAAGAAAAAAAAACATAATTTTGACAAAGTAAGTATCCCAGTAATTAATAACGGAAAATACATAACGCCCTAAGAGAGCTGCTCTAAACACTTTATTGTAACAAAGGGGTATTTTTTTAAATTGTATAAAAAACATTATTATCTCATTTATACAATATATATGGCACTAGAACAAGCACAAACGGGACCCTAATTTCATTTAATGGTGGCTGCGGTGTGTAATGACGAGTGTTGTAGTGGACTTCAGAACGCTAAAAGTATGTTTATGACTTTAAATTCATAATTGTTTTAATTAAATCTCAATAATTGGAAGAGGGCATTAAAATATTCACATAATCTCACCTATGCTTTCTCAGTAAAATTACGTTCCCACACATCATTACACACATAAGAGACGAATAATTCAATTACGAAAAAAAATCTTACTTACCAGGCACTCTTCTTTTATTATTTATTTTCTAAAAAAACACATCAGCTGTGTGAATTACGTGTGAACGAATGAAAAACGAGTGAATGATAAATTAATAGTGTAGTATTGGAATGTTAAACTCTTCTACAGTACAAAAAGGTACTTTAGATGCGTTATGGTGGTTTGTATATCACCAAATGGAGATTTCGTTACTGATACATCAACCGTATAGGCCAAAATTGTGGTCCTTGACGCTGGTATAGTTCCACTTTAAAACCGAATGGAGATATAATTGCGCCACTTTCTTTGTAGGTGCACCTTCTTAGGTCCTTTATTTCACCACCCATTGGTTTTTAGGAAACGTTCTATGGTCTTTTATAGAACCACGTTTTGCTGGTTGGGAAGCTCATCCTGACTGCGCGAACTCTTTGTTCAAGCTATTTTCCGAGCATAGAACTAGTAGTACCTACTATTTACAGTTCAACAGTTTGTTAAGCTAGTGACTACTAAAAAACCCGATCCTCAGACAAACCTTGTCGGTTTCGGCAGATGGAAGGTTAAGATGTGTGTATTTTTCTTTTTGTCTTAAATAATAAATACTTAAGAAAAAACGAAATTGCTGAATGTGGTAAGAAATAATCGCTACACACACACAAAAACAAGGCAAAATGAGAAAGTTATCCCATTTTGAACTTATATAACTTTCAATATCCTTTATTTTTCTCAGAAATTTTCATATCCATCAATGTCTTCCAACCATCGCTGCCCGTTTACGTAAGACCCCAAAGAATTATATCGGTCATCGCATGAACACACAAAAATCTCAGGCGAGATGAGAATTTCAGTCTTTTTTGAAGTTGATTAATAACTTGAAAAACCTTTATTTTAAAAACCTATTTAGAGGCTAAAAATTTCACCCATGCCGGGATTCAATTGAGGAATTGAGCTCAATTGGTATAGCGCTGGCACGGATAGCCAGAGGTTGCGGGTTCGAATCCCGGCATGGGTGAAATTTTTAGCCTCTAAATAGGTTTTTAAATTTGTCCTTAGCACGGGTTAGTCCATTAAAAATAAAAATAGTGTAACAAACAGTTCGTTGATTATCTCATAGATGTCGATAACTAACCTTGACGATATAACGATATGACGATATAGAAAATTCTAACAAAATAAAGGTTATACCTTTATTTTGTTAGAATTTTTTGTTCCCATCAATATCTTCAGGATGTTGCTGCACGATGCAATAAGATCACATTCACATCACACAAACCGCTGAATCTGGTAAAAAATATCACACACAAAAAATAGACAAATTGGGAATTTGAAGTCGGTTAATAACTTTCTAACATCCTTTAATTTTTGCAGCATTTATCATTCTCGTCAATATCTTTAAGTCATTGCTGCCCGATCCAGTAAGACCAGAATTAATTGATGAAGAATTAACGACAGCGGTCAATTTTGTAAGAAATTATCACTAAACACACAAAGATAAAACTTAGACGAATTGGGAATTTGAAGCCTGTTAATAACTTTTAAGATTATTAATCGCAATTATCATTCGCATCAATACCGTTAAAACATTTCTGCCTGATTCAGTAAGTCTCAGCCTTTTATTCGTGTGGTTCTAGGATCTATCAGGAACCCCCCAGGGTCAAAATACTTTTCTACTTTTTTACTTGCGTATGATGCAAAAGTATATAGAGGAAACCTGCTTTGTTTCTGTGTCAATAATTTTTGTAAAAAAAAAACACCCCAACACGCACACACACACATACACACGAACTTTTTTGTTGGAATGCCGTTTATTAAATATGAATTAAAGAAACAACTTAAAGCAAACATAACCTTGTAACTAAGAAACCATTTTTTTTTTTAGTAACCTTGTACTAAGAAACCAATACTTTTAATAATGTCCATCTTGCTCTTTTTTCACAATATAAAAGTAGAAACACCATAAAACTCTATTTGGGCTTGTGTCTGATTATATTTACTAATTTATTAACGCTGATGATTTCTCGTTGTAAAATAAAAGAAAATACTATATCCTAGGACGTAGTTTACCCTTTTTGTCCAAGGCTTGCCCACATCTCGGGCTATTTTTGTCATAATCCAAAGTCACAACTACACCTATAACAACAAAGGAAAAATAGACAGACGCATTAGAGCATTCATAAACACATCGCTCCAACTTGAAAATGACGGAAAAATCTAGCGGGGAGAACAGCACTTGTTACCTTTTAGCATTGCGCCGGTCGCGGTGCAGTCTGGAACAAAGGATCCACTGCATAAGTCCGCCTTGCTGAGCACACGGGTCAGAAGCTCGAGGGGAGACTGGGAAATGCCACGGAAGACCGATTCTACAACACGCGCCGCGACATAAATTCTAAAATTTCGAAATTCGAACGCTTTCCTTTTTCGCGCAAATCCTTTTTGGTGCGTCCCGGCCCCCGTGCCGTTTTCGCCGGCACTCTTTTGTTTTGACTGACGTTTGTTGTTTTTTTTATCTTGGTTTTTTTTCTTTTCGGAAATTACCCGCGATAATGTTTTCAGTTTTGCGCGAACTCGAGGCCACAACCGCTAGGGTCTTTTGTTAGGAACGCCGCTTCGCCTAGGCGTTGTGAAGCGCCATTGGGGCACCGCAATCGCTTCCCTGACCGGAAAAAACTGGTTTTCAACTCCGACAACTCGACTGTTCGTCGACGATTTCAGAAATTTCAATCCACTAGGGGCCCTAATGTCCCTTTTGGGGGAAAAAAGAGGATTCCGCCTAGAGGGGAGAAAGTACGCACCCCGTATCCGAGCAAGAGTCGCGGAACACTGAAAGGCTTTGCAGGTTGTATGCATTGATTCGGTGTAGCTGCGCGAGGCGTAGCCGTCCCGCTCTCTCCTGAAAGCTTCCCCTCTCTGTCTAGCGTTTCAGCTGTCTGCTCCGTCCTGAACCGGAACGAATTTTGGCTCGAGCGGGTGCGAGCGCTTCTCAAATGGTGTACGTAATTTAATTAGATCTACTAGTTTTGGGGCCTTCATTTTCACCGACTATGGTGATTAGAGAAATTCGGAGACGGGCGACGTTTGAAAAGATGATGGGGCTGCACTTACGCGGAAATTGAAATAATGGCTTAAGTGGCTTTGCACGCGACATATTTTGCGCAAAATCCGGATAGAACTAACTCCAAGCACATAAATAATCTACTGTAAATAGTTATCGCTCGCTTGAAGCGCTCGTGGCTTAGAGGAACCGAGTGATTGGAATCAGTCACTTGGGTTAAGCAACAACAGGCGCGGTCAGCTACTGGATGGGTGACCATCTCGTGAGTACCAATAGTGGCATTTTTTCCGAGCGCTTCCGTGCTTCGCAAGGCACGTTAACCCGTTGGTGCCGGCTTTCATGTAATGGCAGTCGTTAAGCCATGTCAGAGGCCTTAAGGGCGGCTTGATAACTTCTGACAGTAAAGCCCGCCAATGTCTTACAATCCTCCACCAACCCGGACTTGGCCCCCGTGGTGGAGTATGGCCTAACCTTCCTGCGATACAGGAAGAGACCCGTGCCCCAAAAGTGGGGACATACAAGGGTTGATATCGAAGTGTCACACATCACAACAAACAATAGTAAACTAGCGATACTCAAATCGGTGTCAGTTATGTGTCAGGATTATAACCGGTCAATCATCATGAACCCATTATGTCCCCACTGAGGGGCACGGTTCTCTACCCTGAGGAAGGTATAGGCCATACTCCACCACGGGGACCAAGTCCGGATTGGTGGAGGCCAATACATGTGCAAATATCACCTCCAATAGTGTAGTAAGGCCATTTTTCCATTCAGGGTTCCGTTTGCAAATTGGTAAGCTTTAAAGCGCATTTTTTTTGTTTGAGTAAGCCGTTTGGCTAAACAGTTGATTGTAGAACCGTGACTGAATTCAGGGCAGTAGCACATTTAGGGTGGTTCGAGGTGCGAACTGTAAATAAAATCATAACTTGCTTTATTATACATTTTTATCTAAAAGTGAACGTGAGAAATCTTAAAAACTATGACAACTATTTTTAGAACCTAAAGTCTAGAAACTAGAATCAAGAACCAAGCACTTTAGTCACTTTCCGCTAAAAATGGCCGTATTTAGCGGAAATCGATTAAAGTTCTAATCTATTGTATATTTCATATTTTATTTATGATCTGTATCGTATCATATCCATAAGTATTATTATGGTAGTATAAAAATGGATTGGGGCTTAGTGGTTTTAAGGGTACCGTAACTTAAATCGCGGAATCTTACTTTACTTTGTTTGGTTTTTAATGTTTTAACCTCTTGTTTCTCTGGGCTGTTATTCTTTATTTCCTTCTAGTCCTCGGAATCCCAAAACTCGGACTCCAAAAGTCCGTTTCACTGGTCTCCACCACACAGGGTATCCTAGCGAGGGGACCAAGCTTGCAACTACTATTACGGGTTGAACTTAGTAGGCCACTAAATCAAGGAATCTTCTTTATGTATTTCCAGTTTTTTAGGCTTAATTCTAACCCTGTATGTACCTACTAAAAGGCAAATAAATGAATAAATTAAAACAAATTAAAACAAACAAATTGTTCTTCTTCTTCTTCTTCAGGCTATATTAGTCCACTGCTGGACATAGCCCTCTCCTAATGAGCGTCATAGCGCAGGTTGTATCATCATTAACATAACATAACATTTACATACAGGCACATACATTGCTTCTGGCCCCACACTAGGATACCCTGTGTCGTGGGAACCAGAAACAACGACATCACAAACGTATAAACATCCAAGACCTGGACTTTTTTTTTTGTTTCCAGCCGGGATTCGAACCCGGGACCTCTTGCATGGTAGGCAGACGCGCTACCGCTACGCCACAGAGGTCGTCAAATTGGGGGGGTAATCTATTGATCATAGAAACCTATTTAGAGGCTAAAAATTCCACCCATGCCGGGATTCGGACCCGCGACCTCTGGCTATCCGTGCCAGTGCTCTTTCCAACTGAGCTAATGGGCGACTCACCGGCATCAGGGAAATTTCGAACCTCTTCAGAATAATTTATGTATTACGTACCGGCAGCGACATCTGGCTGAAGTAATTTGCATCACTTGCAGCCCCGAGTACCCACTTTACATTTATTTTTAGTCTCTAATTAGGTTTTTAAATTGTCCTTAGCACCGGTTAGTGCATTAAAAATAATGTAATATTTTGCTCATAGGTTCAAGACTGTAAGTTCTAAAAATAGTTGTCAATGTTGTTAAGATTTCTCATGTACACTTTTAAATAAAAACGTATAATAAAACAAATTATGTTTCTTTCCATCGATGGCGCTAGTCAGCGCCCCGAAACGCCTTAACGAACTCCAAATGAAAACTATCACGGTTAAGTAGGCCTTAGAAAATAACGAGTAATAGGCGAACAGCTTATCAAAGGAAAATTTCGTACAAAATCCATTGACAATCACTTTGATGAAGTTGTTAGTTCTGTATTATATCATTAATGTATTTAATTATATTCATAAATTTAATTCAGTACAATTTTGAGCTGGTCGTATACCTATATTCATTTGTGTAAGTTTTTTGTTTGTGTATACCGTAGTTTATTTTGTCAGTTAGTGAAAACTATTTAACCCTTGAAGCAAAGCTGTGTGGTATTGGCTTAGAGAATAGCACCAACTCAAAGGTGTCGTAAAAGGTGGCTAAGGGACAGTGGATTGCAGCCCCCTGCAGTACAATTCCACCAAACTGCGATCCCCAACCCGCAAGCCCAGCGTAGGGATTATGGGCACTACCCCACCAATGATGGCACAACCTTGCGCTGTGGCACTCATTAGGGGAGGGCTATGTCCAACAGTGGACTAATATAGCCTGAAGAAGAAGGATTTGACCCTTAGTGTTCTTTTCTTTTTTTGTGTTATTTAGTAATGTGTTTTAAGTTTGTTTTGTTATTGTGGCGTGTGAACTGTGTCTACAATAAATGTTTTTTCTTCTTTTTCTTTCTTCTAAAGCAGATAAAACGTCCTCTTTCTGCGGAACCCTACACTGCGATAGGTCTGACATGCGCTTGGCCACTTTTCTGTTTGTAAGATAAGAATATTCTTTATTGTACACTGGAAGAACAACAAACACAAAATAATTACGCAATTTAAAAGCAATTTCTTCCAGACAACCTTACGATGGAAAGTTGCTGAAGGAAATTAGAAAGTGCAAATTTGAAAATTGTACTTCTTTTTGTTTGTATTTTATTATTATTATTTTAATTCTCTATTGCACGAATTACATCAGTTAATGTACAAGGGCGTGCTTAATGCGAGTTTCCAGCAAACCTTTGATGTTGAAGAGACTTGGAAAGGGTAGTGCAGAAAAAAAAGGTGAAATACAAAAATAAACTTACACAGCTTACACAGCCGGCACTAACGGTTTTTAAAATGCCTTGTGAAGCACGTAAGCACTCGGAAAAAAATGCCACGGTAGTCACGGGACGGTCACCCATCCAACGCCTGACCGCGCCTGTTGTTGCTCAACTCAAGTGCCACGAACGCTTCGTTCATCTTGTTACGCATAATATTCTATTCTATCGAATAGAATATTATGCGTAACAAGATGAACGATTCGATTTGGTTCGGTTCGGTTCGATTCCTGTTCGATTCTTTTGCAAGGCATGTCAAGCCGTTGGTGCCTGGTGGCGGTGGCACATTGCATTTTATTACAACCTATTATGAACGACACTGCAAATAAAAGTCCGTTTTGACATTCACTCGCGTCGCAATAACTTTTTCAAAGAACGTTTCCTTTAATGTAAACATTCCACTTGCGAATATATTATGATTAGCTTTTTAGAGATTTTTTTTTTTTGTATCAGTCATAAGTGTATAGTGTACTTAACGATAGAATTTAAGACTAAAAACGCCGGGTATGGGCGATGCTAATTATCACCCGAAAGCCTTACTTGTGAATACATTTGCCACACCTACGTTGGTCACTTTTAGTCCAGTACATTGTCCATAAAATTAGTCATACACGGTACGGCAATGTGCCTGACACGTGCCTTCCCGTACGGTGTATGGCTAATTTTCTGTATGACTCGCTTTTCATGTACGCTATTATTTTGTTTGTTCAAGCCTACACCATCAATAAAACCAAGTCCTATGCACTACAGCATTCACCCATCTGGTGTGAGTGAAGATGCCACTGCACGCTGTATACATCATCTCATTACGTAGATGCAACTGCCTTGTTTTGTTTACTGTTTGGTTTATGCCTTCTTTGTGCTGTGACTTGTTATTAGATTTCTATGGCTTCTCTTTGTATACGTGTGTGTGTTTTATGTGGATAAATTATTTATCTTGTAATGTTGTTTAACTTTTGTAAATAATAAAACTGGAACGACTTCAATTGTTGCTTTATTTGTAGATACTGTTATCTATAGTATAAAAATATTCGATGAATGTGTTGGTAAGCGCAAATCTCGAGAGCAGCTGAACCGATTTCGCTAGTTCTTTTTTTAAATATTCCTTGAAGTACGAGGATGGTTCTTACGGAAAAATAATGAAAAAATATCAATCGACTGTTAGGCGGTACGAAGTTCGCTGGGCAGCTAGTTTATAATAAAACAGAAAACTGGATAAAAACGGATAAGCAGGTAAACTAGTCAGATCTAGTCAATTTGTGTCGTGGTAATGATGAGAAATGAGGGAAATTTCGAAATGCGTGACATAATTTCAATATTTCAAAATGATAGATAGAAAAAAATATATAAAGAATGGTGTAAAAAGGTTTGCACCGTTACAGTCTATCTACCGATTAGGTTGTTTACATTAAGAGAAACGTTATCAGGCACGAAGTATAACACACACCTCGCCACACAAACTGGAGCAACTTTTAATTAACCAGATTGCCGGGGCTATAAAAACGCAAACAAGCTGGTGGAGGGCCGAAAAAATGTTACACTTGATCGATCGTGGCAAAAAAACTAGGTAACAAAGACTTTTATTTGGGCGTAGGACTAAGCCAAACAACCGACTCCAGGTCAAAGTCACTGAATGGGCTATGCTCGGAGTCCTGAGTCGAAATCCTGGTTCAGAAACCTACGGGATTACCCCTATGTCAAATCGAATAGCTACATATCGATTATATTCTTTTTAATGCACTAACCCGCGCTAAGGACAGTTTTAGCCTCTAAATAGGTTTTAATACATCGATTGCCATTTGATCGACAACTTTAAATCGACCCTTCATTACATCAAAGCTTTATAAATCGAACGTTCAAAAGATATATACTGTGAATTCCAGTGGAAGGGCTAGTAAAGGACGTCCCAGACGGACATACATCGACCAAATAGGGGATGTAAAGGGAAAGTAAAAAGTAAAATAAATAAAAAGTACCCGGAACCGGCGTGCGCGCATGCAACGACTTATAAGCGAATGTGATCTGTCAGGATCGCGGCAGGTGGCAGTCCCTGGTCTCTGCCTACCCCTCTGGGACACAGACGTGAAGGTATGTAAGTAAGTTCAAAAGATCGCTATATTAATGTATCTAATACTTAAGACGACATTTCAAGTGTAATGAGGAAAGTATCAGGAAATATCGATGTTTTAAAGTATTCGATAAATTGATACAGCGATCTTTTGAACGTTCGATTTACAAAGCTTTCGATGTTATGAACAGTCGGTCTAATGTTGTCGATTTAATTGGAAATGGATGTATTGCTATTCGATTTGGCATGAGGGATCCACCTACGGGAGTGGAGGAGAATCTCAAGTGCTGGTGAGCTCTTCCGTCGTGCAAGAGACAAAGATACATAACGTAGACCTGACTGTCAATCTTTGCTAGTCGGAAGAGCGCCATACTGCCCCCGTTATTATAATTACAGTCGGTTTTGCACTACGTCCGATCCGAATCCGTGAAAATACGGGTCTAGATATCTCGGACCTGATTCGGACACTGCTTACGCACTAGTCCAATCTCTGATATAAATATCTAAATCCAAGCAGTTCAGGGGATAAATCTAAGCTGTCACATAAACGTGGCTATTTTCCACTCGTGGGTTAACATGATGCAAGCATGCCCTGCCACACCTTTGGTAAACAGGCGTGAGGTTATGTATGTATGTATGTATGTATGTATGTATGTATGTATGTATGTATGTATGTATGTATGTATGTATGTATGTATGTATGTATGTATGTATGTATGTATGTATGTATGTATGTATGTATGTATGTATGTATGTATGTATGTAGGTATGTATGTATGTATGTATGTATGTATGTATGTATGTATGAAAAGTTACATAAAGAAACCCGCAGGTCTGCTTGCGCCTGTAATTAATATTTCCAGTAGTACATCAATGCAGTTCCTGGGCGTTTCAGTCTGGAGCACAATTTGAGGATCACTGGCGCACGCATTGATTGCAGCAAAACATATTTAAGCATCGTGCACTGCCGCGACGTTTATGCGAGCGTCCGAGATATTTATAGTCCGAATCTCTTCTGTCTACAGGGTGGGCTGCGCTCTTTTCATTGCAGGCTGAGAAAGATTCAGGAAACAGGCTGTCTTGGTTTGATTCTAAGCACTTATCAATGCATATCTTCTATAATATAAAAATGAATCGCTGAATGTGTTGGTAAGCGCAAATCTCGAGAGCACCTGAACCGATTTTAATAATTCTATTTTTAGAATATTCCTTAAAGTACGAGGATGTTTCTTACGAAGAGAAAAGTAAAAAAAATTAAGAATCGATGGTAGGCGATACGAAGTTCGCTGGGTCAGCTAGTAAGTTATAACAATTTTCTTTTTGTTGCACTAACCCGTGCTGAGGGAAATTTTAAAAACCTATTTAGAAGCTGAAAATTCTGCCCACGTCGGGATTTGAACCCGCGACCTCTCTCTGGCTAAACGTACCAGCGTTCTCCCAACTGAGCTAATGGGCAAGTGTCGGCATCAGTGAAATTTCGATGCTCTTTACAATATTCTCTGTAATAATAATAATGTAAATAGTATAATCATGTGAGTACAGTGATATCGTTCCGATGTTAAACCTAACTGCAAAGTAGGTAGTCGAAGCTGTAAGTAATGCAATTTGCTTAAGTCAGATGTCGCTGCCTGTACGTAATACAGAGAATAGTGTAAAGAGGTTTGAAATTTCACTGATGCCGTGAGTCGCCCATTGGCTCAATTGGTAGAGCGCTGGCACGGATAGCCAGAGGTTGCGGGTTCGAATCCCGGCATGGGTGAAATTTTTAGCCTCTAAATAGGTTTTTAAATATTCTTTGTATTATTTACAGGCAGCGTTATTTGGCTGAAGTAATTTGCATCACTTGCAAAGTAGGTACTCGGGGCTACAAGGTTAAGTTCCCGTTTATACTCTGTAAAAGCTGTACTGTATCCTAAAAGTAAGCGGAAGTTTTCTCTAGCTAATAATAATACCTAATTGAGGTTTTCCTGGGTAGATGATTATTAATGAAATGAACGAACAAAATGTTTATTTTTAAAAACATTTTGATTACATCATCGTCATCAAATTTTTTTTAAAAATTCACTTATCAACCTTTTGTATACATACATATTACATACACAAGACGGGGGGTGAGCAGCAGCGCCCCCTGCAGTACAATTCCACCGAACTGCGATCCCCAACCCGCACGCCCAGCGTGGGGATTATGGGCATTACCCCCTATGATAGCACAACGTGGCGCTCTTTAGGGGAGGGCTATGTCCAGCAGTGGACTAGTATTGCCTGACGACGATACATACATATTGCGTTATTAAACATAAATTTTTGCTTGTTTTGTTCCCAAAAGTTCACTCAAAGTGAAGCACCCTATAGAGTGCTAAGCTGGTAGAGAATCCTCCCGACAGCTTAGATACACAGGGTGGCGCTATCTTAAAATATTTAGTGCCCTCTGGAAACCTAATTTGACAAAATTTTGCTTGAGCACGCGTGGCATACGATTTTGATAGCGACGTACATCATATTGAGAGCGGTGTTAGCGTATCGCTAAAATGCCAGCCTCGTATTCAGGAGGTTGGAGTTCGAATCCCAACATGTACAAAATTGTTTTCTAAGCTACGCATGTTTTTGGAGTTCCTATTCCTTTCATGCAGACTCGAAACGCAGTTAGGCTTTATTTACGAGCAACATTGGATCGCAAAAATACTATGCTCATATATTAAGAAGGCAATAATCTAGGTTGAATCGTGTTTAGAATCAAGAATTAATGAAAGAAACACTTCGTGTTGCGTAGTCACTACAACAGTTTGCGTAGCATCTACGACGGATTGCGTAGTAATAACTACGGATTGCGTAGCAACTGCTACGATTTACGTAGTAACTTGTATGTCCCCTGCTGCTGGGGCACGGATCCGGTATCTCTTCCTGCATCGCAGAAAGGCCGTGTTGGAGGAGGATTGTAAGATAATGACGGGGCTTAGTGTCAGAAGTTATCAAGCGCCCATATGGTCTCTGATATTTAGTATGTATAACTACATGGGCATAGCTCACCTAATACTTCTTTTTATTTACCATACTTTTTTAATATAAATTATTTTTTAGTAAAAAATGTTTTACTAAAAAATATTTTTTTTAAAATGTGTCCTTGAGTGGAGACCGCGACTCGGCAAACGTAGTGTGGGACGCCCTCCGACTAGGTGGGATGACGATCTGCGAAAAACTGCAGGCGGATGCTGGATGCGGCAAGCTGAAGACAGGGCGCTATGGCGCTCATTAGGGGAGGGCTATGTCCAGCAGTGGACTAGTATAGCCTGACGATGAAAAAATGTTTAGTAACTTCCCTTTGTTTAAGAAGAATTGTTTTTTTTTTAAATTTTGATCTCATATTTTAACAGATGTTTTGTTTCGTTCGTTTTAAATCGATCTTCTATAAGTGGTTAGTTACCTAATTGATACAGCCCTCTTTACTCCCGTACGACATCTTAGGGAGAAGGCAGTGGCTGAAAACCAGCACTGTCCAGGGCTGACCCAGGTCAGCACCAGCTGAGCCACTACATTTTGAATTATTTTATAATATCTAGTTTTAAGTCTTACTTTGTTTAAGTTGTTTTTGATGAGGCAATAAAATTCTTTTTATTCTTATTCTTAATCAATTTGAACCCGTTTAGTTATACTGCACAGTATAACTAATCGGATTTATTTTGTCCGTTTTGGTATATTGTATCTTCTTCTTCTTTTTCTTCTTCAGGCTATAATATGTAGGCCACTGCTGGACATAGTCCTCCCCTAATGAGCGCCATAGCGCCCTATCATCAGCTTACCGCATCCAACATCTGCCTGCAGTTTTTCGCAGATCGTCATCCCACCTGCTCGGGGGGGCATCCTACACTACGTTTGCCGTGTCGCGGTCTCCACTCAAGAACACGCTTACTCCAACGGTTGCCGGTTCTCCGCGAGATATGGCCAGCCCACTGCCAAATATCGTGTAACAAATAGTAAACCTAGTCGGATAGACCCCTACGTTTTACTACTGGAAAATATCTTTGCTCATGGGAAAATCCACAAAACGGGGGTAACACCACGGGGCACGTGGTTGATTGATCAATGAATGTTACATTGTTGTTTGGACAAAGCCAGTAAATATCAATTACACTCATCAAAGTCAGTCGTAATTTCGCTCACAAAGATCTGTAAACATTATTAGGACAATTTAAACACACCATACGTTCTGGACGTCTCGACCTTCCCACAAGTGGTATCGAAACAGAGGTCGCCACTTAGTCTAGTGCCTAGATACTCGTATAATGGTTTAGTCAAATCACATCCTGCATTGGCAGACGTACTCTCCAGTGCTAAGTGTAGCTTCAAGTGGGAGTAGGCCTTTGAGGTGTTCTCTTGACAAAGTGACACGCAACTTTTTCACTACTGCTTCTTATGAACAGTGAAAAAACGTGTTTCCTAACATATCCTCCTAAGCCCTAGCTTCCTAGAAATAGGACATCACGAATAACTTTCTTAATTTACTCCCAATAATTTAGCAGGAAGTCCGGAAAACTCACTGCTCCAATTCCAATATTTTCATCATCATTTTTTGGGCAACAAGAAGTTGTCGCTGCCTGTACGTAATACAGAGAATAGTGTAAAGAGGTTCGAATGAATTTCACTGATGCCGGTGAGTCGCCCATTAGCTCAATTGGAAGAGCGCTGGCACGGATAGCCAGAGGTTGCGGGTTTGAATCCCGGCATGGGTGGAATTTTTAGCCTCTAAATAGGTTTTTTAACAAGAAGTAAAAGTTCTTCAAAATCTACGTATATTTAGAAGATTTGCAGTAACTGTTACCTCCAGGGCCTAGGAGGATATAGCTTCTTTTTTCCGTCAATGGTTATTGGAAGAAATTACTTTTAGTAGTGAGGCCGCCAATGACCAATAATTCAAAAAAATATTAAGCTGAAATAAAAAAAAACCTGTTGGAGACTAAGCTTCAAGAAATACAAGAAAAATACTCAAAGATTTTTCTTTGATTCTATTTCAGAGAAAAATGACAAATTATAAAATAGATAAACCGTCACAGCGGCTCTACAGCGTGATATCTACGCCTTTGCTTTTGTCACCCAAAAAAAAAGTAAACTGTCAGTTGTCAACAACTTGTAGTAAAATCAACGTTAAAACTTAAAAATAACTATTATTATTTCTTAATGAGTCGCGATACTCACACATAGTTATATATTAAACGGGTCAAATTGCGATTATTTATTAGGTAAAACGTAATTACCTTATTTTCCGACGTTTCGGCAGCCCGACACCACGGCAACTGTAACGCTGCCGAAATGTCGGGAAATAAGGTAATTACGCTTCACCTAATAAATAATCGCGATTTGACCCGTTTAACATAAAATAACTATTATTTCCAAAGAAATACGACGAAAGAAAAAATAAGTGTCCACCATTGTTATGTTCTCTTCTCGAAAAAGCGAGTGATCTTAAAGGGTCAGGAAGGTTAAACAACATAGGCCGCGTTCAGAGTGCTTAGTGCGAGTTTTTTCACTACTCGATCGCGTTAACGTAAACTCATATTTCTTTGGCATCGAGGAAGCGCCACCTAGCGACAAGTATGGAAATTAAAATTGTTGAGTGCGAGTTGTAATGGTTTACGTTGCGAAGTGAACACGTTTACCAGCCAAAACACGAATAAACGCGAGTGCGAGTTGTACTGTGACAGCGTTTTGCCAGTTCAAACGGATAACTTACTCATACTCACTACTCAATGCTCGATTAACGCGATAGTAAAGTTATTCGATTGGATCTGTCAAACTCGCACTAAGCACTCAGTGTATGTATGGGTGACTGTTTATGACTAACACTACTTCGCAAGTCACGATAAGCTGTTGGTGCTGGCTGCCGTCGATAGATGGCAATCGTTAAGCCAAGTCAGAGACCCTAGGACGGCTTGAAAACTTCTGATAGTAAGATCAGCCACTGGTCTTGCAAGCCTCCACCAATGCGGACTTGGCCCCCGTCGTAGAGTATGGCCTATACCTTCCTTAGGGAGGAGACCCGTACTCCTCGGTGAGGCTCAATGGGTTAGTGATGATAAATAAGACCGCAAATTGTACTGCACTATGGTATTAGCTTCGACATCAACCCTTGTATATCCCCACTGCTGGAGATATACAAGGGTTGATAACCTTTTTTCAAGCAAAACTCTAAGATCCCGGCTGGGAATAAAAAAAAACCCCAGGTCTTGGATATTCACATATTTTTGAGGTCGTTGTTTCTGGTTCCAAGGACACAGGATATCCGTGTGTGTGTCCGAAGTGTGGGGCCAGAAGCAATGTATGTGCCTGTATGTAAATGTTACGTTACATATTATGTTTATTTTTTACGTTATCATGGTAACCATAAAAGTATTCTAAAACTGAGTTTACCGCGACAGGCAGTGTACAATAAAGCGTTCTTTAACTATCTATATGAAATCAGCTTAAATCCAGGAAAAAAACAAAAACTTAATAGACAGCCCGATTTTACATGTTTATATTATTTTTAATGCACAAACCCGTGCCAAGGACAATGTTAAAAAAACTATTTAGAGGCTAAAAAAATCCACCCATGCCGGGAGTCGAAACCGCGACCTCTGGCTACCCTTGCCAGCGCTCTTTCCAACTGAACTAATAGGCGACTCACCGGCATCAGTGAAATTTCGAACCTCTTTACAACATTTTCTACAGCGACATCTAGCTGAAGTAATTAGCATCAGCTATGTTACATGTGTTCTAAGAGTATATACTTTATCACTTGTTGATGCTAGTTATTCACTTTCGTGATTTGCAGGGCAAGCTAAGCCGTTGGTGCCAGCTGTCACGTAATGGCAATCGTTAAGCCATGTTAGAGGCCTTATGGGCGGCTTGATAACTTCTGACGGCAAGACCCGCCACTGTCTTACTATCCTCCACCAACCAGGGCTTGGCCCCGTGGTGTAGTATGGCCTAACCTTCCTGCGACGCAGGAAGAAACCCAAGCCCCAGCAGTGGGGACATACAAGGGTTGATATCGATGCCTATTTCAACCCGAATGTAAGACGTCTTATCGACTATAAACTAGTCGGAAATATAGAAGAGAACACCGTCTCTGCGTGTCCCGCGGGGCGGAGGGGAGGCTAAGGGCTGGACCCAGTTAATAATGTACACACAGACAGATTGTCACCCGACAGAAGTCGGAGAGTTAGCAGAAAAAGCAACGAGGGCTGCATCGCCATGATTATGTTACTTTCCATGTATGCATCTGTGTGCAAAAGCTGAACATTTACTTATCTCTGCCGTGTATATATGCCGTGTATATGAGATATAAGGAGTAATATGTATCCCACATAGTGAATACTGCATTTCAATGGATATTTGATAGTATGACAGTGATGAACACATGGCAGTGATATTGAGCCACGTAAATGTACGACAAAGTACAGTAGATATTTCAATTAGACACACACATGTATACGTGAAAAGTTACATAATCAAGGCACAGGACAAATGATTGTATTGTGAACAGGTTATTACTATTATAATCATCCTCAGTCCACCGCTGCTCTGTGGTAAGTATATTTTTTGGACGTTTTAGCCTAAGGATATCACATGGCCGAAATTTTTTAGGAAAACAAAAAGTGGTCGTCTGGCTCCTAAAAAAATCGGTCATGTCGTATCCTTTGGCTCAAACGTCCTTGAAATCTACATGTGGAATGATCTACTGCTGTCATTGACAAAGTGTGACTGGACTCTTTAAGGGGCATAACTATTAAGATAATTGTGATAACTGATATTATTTGCAAAAATGCTTTTCTTATTCTCCCAAGACTTTTATAGAAAGTAGAAGGTATAATGTTTTAAAAAGTAGAAACCGAGTATCGGAAGATAATAACTTTTTACCTAATAAATAATTGCGATTGGACTAGTTTAATCTACAATATAAAAATGAATCGCTGAATGTGTTGGTAAGCGCAAATCTCGAGAGCAGCTGAACCGATTCCGCTAATTCTTTTTTAGAATATTCCTTGAAGGACGAGGATGGTTCTTACGGAGAGAAAAATAATAGAAAATTTAAGAATCGACTGTTAGGCGGTACGAAGTTTGCTGGGCCAGCTAGTATGTAATAATAATAAATATTCATGGACATATTACACAGATCTCGTTAGCCCCATACTAAGTACAACTAAATGACTTTACGTGGGCCAACTCAACGATAGATTTTATATAATAAATACATAGATAACATGCAAGACCCGACACAAACTAGAAAAGTTTGTTTCCTAGTTTGACCCGGCCGGGGATCGAATCCGAGATCTTTGGTTTTAGTCAGCGTATTAAACCGCTGCACCACGAGACTGTCAAACGTGAAATGTAACTAAGTGTAAATATTTTGATTTATTTTATTTATAAAGTGTATATATTTCAATAAAAACTTATCAATATTCTTTGCTTACTTTATTGAATAATTCGTTAAAAAAACCGTATACTAACTTTAAGTAAATAAACGTGCATACACTTGAAAAGGTAGAACCTGGTGATCTAAATATAACCAATAATAATTGCTGAATGTACCCCATGTTTTAGCACAATAAATTAATTTCATTACATTTTTAAGTACCTATACAAAAGAACCATAATTATTTGTCGCCGATGACGATACTTCTTTTTCTGACGCTCCCTGCTCCTCGTTTGGCCTTTCCTTTTATTATTCGGGTTATTTACGAGCGTTCTGGTACTGGGCACCCTATTCAGCGCCCCAAGACAGAGACTGCTGATCACAGTCTATCTCTTTCAGATTGCACGGGAGAGATAAAGATACATAGAGATATTTATATTTGACGACACAATACTCAAAAACATAAAATCACCCAACAAAATACAAGTTAAAAGAAAACATACCAAAACCAGGTTACGACAAAAACTATAAATAACACAAAAACAAACAAAACATTGTTATAACATAACATAACCTCACGCCTGTATCCCAGAGGGATAGGCAGCGACCAGGGACTGCCACTTACCACGATCCTGACAGATCACCTTCGCTTCATTAACTCAGAAATTGTTGCGTACACGGACGCCGGTTCCGGGCACTTTTCTTCCCGACTTGAGAAAATATGGTCAGAGTGGAGTTTTTTTTCCCGCTGCCTTTTTCTCCACTACACTACAGCCGTTCCCAGTAGTTCAACTGGTCAGTTCTACTATCGGACCAGTGGGAATTGTTTTTTCATTTCTTATACTCGGAAAGTAATGTTGTTTTGATCTGATTATTGGGTGGAATATGCTGCTTCCCTCCATAGAGAGGGAAAAACTCATACAAATTACTTCCCACCCAAGCACCGGAATAAACTTTAAAAATAGAACTAACTGTCACTTGTGAAGAGTTTTATGTAATAAATAGTCTTTAAAAAAAAACTAATTCAAAAAACTGCTGCGGCCATGTAAGTTTATAAACAGCCAGTGTGAACTTAGCGCTAACTTCTTTGAGCGGAATAAGCCGCAACAATTACGCGATGAGTTCCATATTTAAAATTTAAAAAGTCGATTTAAATGGCGGGTACTAATCTGTTATAGTATCTGTGACGGAATTAAAAAAATAGGCTTATCTTTTATGCTAAGGTTTGAATATTAAAAATGAGATTTTATTTTCCTCATATTCGAAATAAAAAGTAGTGTTTAACACGGGTAAAAGAATCAATTCCTACTTGGACTATAGCCGCCCTCACTGCGCTCGGTGTCTAAATACCTCGGGAATAGATTATTTTTACCCTCGTTAAGCAATCTACTATTCTCAGTAGTTTTACTTTTTCTCGAAACTAAAATAGTAAAACTAGTGAGACATCTGTAGAATATCAGGGTTCCCAGTAGTTAAACTACAGTTCTACTGTCGAACTAGTGGGAATCTTTCTCATTAGTTCTACTTTCATCCGAAACTAAAATAGTAGAACACGATCATCTGCTGTTCCCTATACATCTATCTATCCATATCTTATTGGTTGCCGATACAGTTCATCTTTGTTGCTTATTCGCGAGCTACCCATGCCTACGGGTAGGGGGTATTTGCGGTCCCTTATATTGTCTAACATGTCATATTCAGAGCTTTTTTATAACCATAAAATTACCTGTAACTTCACGGAACAAGTATCGTTCACTTGATACTGGAAAAAAGTTCATTAGCAAAACAAAAAAACTGACTGCGAAAAATAGAAGAAATTATTAATAATGGAGTAATTAATAATATTATTGAATTATTATTGTGATATATATCTTAAACGATTGAGGTAAATAAAGTAAATAAGTACCTAAGTATTATTTTCATATCATACAATCCTGTCCTGGTCCCAGCTAAGATAAGAAGAGGGAATGATTAATTCTTAATGCACTAACCCGTGCTAAGGACAGTTTAAGAAACTTATTTAGAGTCTAAAAATGCCACCCATGCCGGGATTCGAACCCGCAACCTCTGGCTATCCGTGCCAGCGCTCTTTCCAACTGTTAATGGATTAAAAATAATATAATCATGTGGGTACAGCGATATCATTCCGATGTAAAACCTAACTGCTAAGTAGGTATTCGGGGCTGCAATTGATGCAAATTACTTCAGCCAGATGTCGCTGCCTATACGTAAAACAGAGAATATTGTATAGAGGTTCGAAATTTCACTGATGCTGGTGAGTTGCCCATTAGCTCAGTTAGAAAGAGCGCTGGTACGGATAGCCAGATGTCGCGGGTTCGAATCCCGGCATGGGTGGAATTTTTAGCCTTTAAATTGGTTTTTACAATTAATTTAGTTCACCTACCGACCATAATTATTCTTCCTGCCATCCACTCCATCCAAAAGTTGTTTGTAAAAGTTTGCTCAAGGGACAAGACCGCCAATGATATATATCAATACTGAAATACTAGAATCATATGTCGTCAGGCTATACTAATCCGCTGCTGGACATAGCCCTCCCCTAAAGAGCGCCACGTTGTGTTATCATAGGGAGTACTGCCCATAATGCCCACGCTGGGCATGCGGTTTGGGGATCGCAGTTAAGTGAAATTGACTGCAGGGGGCGCTGCTGCCCACCCCCCGGTTTGTGTCCCTTAGTCGCCTTTTACGACACCCGCGGGAAGAATTTGGGTTGGTGCTATTCTCTAGGCCGACACCACACAGCAAATAATATGTAATTCCTTCTTTTGTCTGTGCAATAAAGTGCTTTTTATCTAGTCTGCCTTGCTGGTACAAGGTATTCGCGAGTGGTATTGCTACTGAGGTTGCCTGGAAGAAATTGCTATCAGCAATAAGGCCGCCAATTGTACCTCTTCTTTTGTAACTGTTGTCTCTGTAATTATTTTCTGGTGTGTACAATAAAGAATATTCTTATCTTATCTTATCTTACTATAACTTCGCAAATGTACATAACATAGAAAACAAAAAGCCTATTTAGAGGCTAAATTCCACCCATCCGGGATTCGAACCCGCGACCTCTGGCTATCCGTGCCAGAGCGCTCTTTCCAAAGCGCTCTAACTGCAAAGTAGGTACCCGGAGCTGCAAGTGATGCAAATTACTTCAGCCAAATGTCGCTGCCTGTACGTAATACAGAGAATATTGTAAAGAGGTTCGAAATTTCACTGATGCCGGTGAGTCGCCCATTAGCTCAGTTGTAGCCAGAGGTCGCCGGTTCGAATCCCGGCATGGGTGTAATTTTTAGCGTCTAAATAGGTTTTTAAAATTGTCCTTAGCACAGGTTAGTGCATTAAAAATAATATAATAGAAAACAAAGTCATTGGACACATCGTGAGGAAACCTGAGTATTCAAGTATCTGAGGTATTCAAATACCTCATTGACGCTTAAAATTGCCAATCCGCGGTGGACACGCGTGGTAATTAAGCCCACACTCTCTCTTTGACAGAAAGCCCGTGCCCTGCAGTAAAAAATCTGTTGTACTTTTCTTTTTTTAATGCACTAATCCATGCTAAGGACAATTTTAAAAACCTATTTAGAGGCTGTACGTAATACAGAGAATACTGTAAAGACGTTCGAAATTTCACTGATGCCGGTGAGTCGCCCATTGGCTCAGTTGGAAAGAGCGCTGGCACGGATAGCCAGAGGTCGCGGGTTCGAATCCCGGCATGGGTGGAATTTTTAGCCTCTAAATAGGTTTTTAAAAAATCTGTTTTAATCATAATATTTTTGCCTAAATTAAAATTTAACGCATCACTAGTTCTTGCTAGAAATTCTATTGAGACAATTTATTAAAGTGGTATTTCCAATAGACTTGAAAAGAATAAAATAGCCCAACCACAGCGATGCCATGCAAGAGACCTTCTTTTTTCAAATATACCGGGCATGGATTCATACATAATTATGTATTTAACACTCTGTCCTCGAAAAACATACATACATAACCTCACGCCTGTATCCCAGAAAGGTAGGCACAGACCAGGGACTGCCACTTGCCACGATCCTGACAGATCACCTTCGCTTCATCAACGTTCACAAGTCGTTGGATACACGCACGCCGGTTCCGGGCACTTTTTATCTTCCTCTTTGCTAATGCATCCCCTATTTGGTCGAAAAATACGCATGCGCGTGAAAAACATCACCATATTATTTTTCATTTCTTATGCTCGAAAAGTAGTGTTTTGATCCGATTATTGGGTAGAAAATGCTGCTTCCCTTAGAGAGGGAAAAACTCATTCAAATTACTTCCCACCTAATGAACTTACCGGAATGTACTTAAAAATGGAACTACTGTCAGCTGAGAAGATTTTTATGTAAAAAAAAACTAATTGAAAAAAAAAAATGCTGCGGCCATGTGAGTTTCTAAACAGCCAGTGTAAACTCAGCGCAAACTTCTTTGAGCGGAATAAGCCGCAACAATTACGCGGCGAGTTCCACATTTAAAATTTAAAAAGTTGCCAAAATTATATATTACATTTCATATTTTACAACCCGCAAAACTAAAAATACCGTTTCTTAATTTTGCTATCTTGATTACGAAAAAAGTATTTAGAATTTTTGTTATTGCTTAATTTTAGAGAAAATAAATAAAAACCAAAAATTGTGTGATGGATGACATACGGTAAAATGAGGAGGTACCGTTGCCTAATATTAAAAATGATATGACAGAAGTAATTTTTAAGCCTAATGTGTGATTATTAAGCCGTATGTGTGACGTCATTTGGCGGTTACACCCTTTTTAAATAAGACGAAATCCAAACAGAAAATTATGAATGAAGATCATCGAATTTCCGAAAATATAAAATATGGGTAAAACAATTTAAATATTAAAAATGAGTTTTTATTATCCTCATATTCGAAATGAAAATTAGATGTCTAACACGGGTAAAAGAATTAATTCCTACTCGGACTATAGCCTAAATACCTCGGGAATTGATTCTTTCGACCCTTGGTTAACAATCTACTATTTCGCTGTCGGCCTACATACGTACGCGAGAAAAACATAACCATATTATTTTTCGCAGTCGGCCATACCAACAGTCCAATGTTAAAGCATCCTGCTCAACCTTTGTGCGGGGGAAAATGGCTGTTTATCTTCCATTAAAACATTAAAGGCGGACTTTTTTCTCATTCTGTTCTGTGAAACAAAAAATATTATATTTTAGAAAAACTCGCCGGTACAGATGTCGGGAAAAGACCATCGCTGGATATGTCCTGCAGCGGACTGATATAGCCTAAAGAAGCCTGTGTATAATATCAAATATTTTATATTATTTTTAATGCTCTAACCCGTGCTAAGGACCAATTTAAAAAACCTATTTAGAGGCTAAAAATTCCACCCATGCCGGGATTCGAACCCCCGACCTCTGGCTATCCGTGCCAGCGCTCTTTCCAACTAAGCTAATGGGTAAGTAATACAGAGAATATTGTAAGGAGGTTCGAAATTTTACAGATGCCGGTGAGTCGCCCATTAGATCAATTGGAAAGAGCGCTGGCACGGATAGCCAGAGGTCGCGGGTTCGAATCCCGGCATGGGTGGAATTTTCAGCCTCTAAATAGGTTTTTAAACAAATATTTTGTGTTGAAATTAACACAAACAAGATCTATCTGAACGTACATTGCGCTCACAATATCAATATAAACTACACCGACCCTATGCAAGCCTAAGCGTTACCTCCAAAAACTGTTAAATTATGTGCATAGATATATATAATAAATTACCTAATGTGTATAGAGGAAATCCGAGAAAGTCCGGGTTGGTGGAAGATTGTAAGACGGTAGCGAGCCTTACTGCCAGAAGTTATCAAGCCACCCATAAAATAGTGTGTGGTGGCAATTTTACAAGGAAAAGACGTGAACGCAAAAAAACAAACGCCTCTACGAATGTTTTAGTAGAATTCTGTTTTGATTTTATAAGGCCATTCTTTTTTGTCCTAATAACTTTTTCTAACGACTGTACCGTAGCAAAAAAGCTTTCATTTCATCTATTTGGAGATTGTTTTACAGTTTTGCGAGCATTCACTGTACAAATTATTTTTTTTTCCTCAGAATATATAACGCTATGGTATGGTATGGAACAAGAATACTAAGAATAGTGTCATGTTACGAGTAGATATCTACTTAGATAGTTCACTTATTTTCTTATTTATTATTATTTAGACTATTTTAGGTGTCGTTTTACACAACTTAAACTTATCGGACATAAATTTGGGCAGGTTGCCTTCGACATCAACCCTTGTATGTCCCCATTGCTGGAGCACGGGACTCTTCGCCCCGTAGAAGGTTAGGCCATACTCCACATAACAGCCGGCACCAACGGCTTAACGTGCCTTGCGAAGCACGGAAGCGCCCGGAAAAATGTTACTAGCGGTAGTCACGGGACGATCATCCATCCGGTAGCTGACCGCGCCTGTTGGTGCTTAACTCAAGTGATTGATTCCAATCACTCGGTTCGACTAGGCCACGAACGCTTCATTTAGGTAACCATTAATATTATGATCTTAGTAGGAGTGAGTTTAACGATTTCAGGAGCTTAGGGGCGTTAACTTGCGCCACCAAAGGAATAAAAATAACTTGTTTCGTAATACGTTTTTAATACAGTTGCTCAAAAAGTGGTGTATTGCAGGAACGTGTATCGTGCGGGATGTGGGCTATTACACACTCGCGCTTTTTTTTTATGTTTTCCGCACTCGTGCGTTCTCTTTCCCAACTGTCAAAATATTGTCTTTTAAAAAGAAAAACCAACCATTACTAAAAAAAATCATAGAAGTTTTTATGATTCATGCAAATACGTATATTTGTTAAAAAAAGCTACTAATTTGTTTCAATATAGGATTTAATGATTTGATTGAATGAGTTAGGTTAGGTTTAATTTCATCTCATCTCATTAAATTTCATTTTCATTTCATATCAATAAAAAATTCTACTGAAGACTTGGCTGTATGGGCATGGGCCTTTGCCTACTAGAATAGGTGAAGGAAAAAAATCTCTGCTTATATTCTTTTACGGTTGGCGCCATTTTTGGTCTTAAATTTTCTTTATTATATTGCTTATTTTTTTCGCAACTGTATTAAAAATAGTCGTTCAGTACACGTGCGGAACCGTCATTGCAACTTGTTCCGACTGTCAACCCTCGCCTTCGGCTGCGCCTCGGCTCGGGTAGACATTTGTCGGAACTCTTTGCAATGACAGCCTTTCCGCACTTGTAATGAAATATACTATTTTTTCAAAAAGTAAACATGAGAAATCTTTTTACCCGTGGTAACTATTTTTAGACATACAGCCTAGAATGTAGTACAAATAATATCCTAGCACTTAATCGATTTCCGCTAAAACGGCCGTTTTTGGCGGAAATCGGTTAGAGTACTAGATTGTGGATCCTAGGTTTGTTTGTTACGCTTTATTGCACAAAAATTAAGAAACAGAAAAATAACTTAAATAACAGGTAAGTGTTGATGTACAAAGGCGGACTTATTTCAAAAGAAATTTCTTCCAGCCATCCTAAGAAAGCTTCTGAACAATAAAACAGAGAGCGGGAGATGGCAAATATGGCTAATAAAAGAAAAAAATCTAAAATCACCTATTTCAAGTTAATAGTTACCTATTAATTGTTACTATAGCTATCAATAGATACTAATATACACACATTGTACATAATTATAACTACCTAAATAGGTTCCTAGATTGTGGATCCTAGATTGTAGAACCTAGGTTCTAGACTGTACGTTTTAGAACCTAGAATTCCCTGGTGGCGTTAGTTAACGCCCCTCGCACCATTTAGATATTTCAGTTTTATATTTCAAGTTCCTATCAGAGTTCCTTGTTGATCGCGTAAACCTAAAAACGTGCAATTTTCACACATTCACACGATGAGTGTGTGTGAAAGCGGCTTGTAGTGTGTGACGTTTGCAGACACGCAATTATACGATACGTGGATCCCATGCTTTGTTTTCTCGTTGCCCTTTTTATAAGAATTATTAAGCATGTAAAATAAGCTGAATCCATGAACTGAGCACAACCAGAAAAATATTACAACCATGATTCTTAAATCTAAGAAATGTTACACAATTTTCGGTCTTATCGCTAAGAGCGATCTCTTCCAGACAAGCTTTGGATGGAGTGGATTGCATGAAGAACATAGACGGTACATGGTGCATGCATCGAAAATATATTGATAACAAACAGCAAAAGAGTGCGAGAATATAATTACCTACGATATAATGTACAAATATGTAAGTTTTCTCATATACATCTATGTGTGAAAGTGTAATGTTTACTTAGGTCTGCTGTATAGACTGGTTGTGGTTGTAATATTTTTCTGGTTGTGCAATAAAGTGTTCTCTATTTATCTATCTATCTATCTATCTATCTATCTATCTATCTATCTATCTATCTATCTATCTATCTATCTATCTATCTACCTACCTACCTACCTACCTACCTACCTACCTACCTACCTACCTACCTACCTACCTACCTACCTACCTACCTACCTACCTACCTACCTACCTACCTACCTACCTACCTACCTACCTACCTACCTACCTACCTACCTACCTACCTACCTACCTACCTACCTACCTACCTACCTACCTACCTACCTACCTACCTACCTACCTACCTACCTACCTACCTACCTACCTACCTACCTACCTACCTACCTACCTACCTACCTACCTACCTACCTACCTACCTACCTACCTACCTACCTACCTACCTACCTACCTACCTACCTACCTACCTACCTACCTACCTACCTACCTACCTACCTACCTACCTACCTACCTACCTACCTACCTACCTACCTACCTACCTACCTACCTACCTACCTACCTACCTACCTACCTACCTACCTACCTACCTACCTACCTACCTACCTACCTACCTACCTACCTACCTACCTACCTACCTACCTACCTACCTACCTACCTACCTACCTACCTACCTACCTACCTACCTACCTACCTACCTACCTACCTACCTACCTACCTACCTACCTACCTACCTACCTACCTACCTACCTACCTACCTACCTACCTACCTACCTACCTACCTACCTACCTACCTACCTACCTACCTACCTACCTACCTACCTACCTACCTACCTACCTACCTACCTACCTACCTACCTACCTACCTACCTACCTACCTACCTACCTACCTACCTACCTACCTACCTACCTACCTACCTACCTACCTACCTACCTACCTACCTACCTACCTACCTACCTACCTACCTACCTACCTACCTACCTACCTACCTACCTACCTACCTACCTACCTACCTACCTACCTACCTACCTACCTACCTACCTACCTACCTACCTACCTACCTACCTACCTACCTACCTACCTACCTACCTACCTACCTACCTACCTACCTACCTACCTACCTACCTACCTACCTACCTACCTACCTACCTACCTACCTACCTACCTACCTACCTACCTACCTACCTACATATCTATCTATCTGTCTGTCCGTCCGTCCGTCCGTCCGTCCGTCCGTCCGTCCATCCATCCATCCATCCATCCATCCATCCATCCATCCATCCATCCATCCATCCATCCATCCATCCATCCATCCATCCATCCATCCATCCATCCATCCATCCATCCATCCATCCATCCATCTATCTATCTATCTATCTATCTATCTATCTATCTATCTATAGATATAAGGCCTTATATTGTATTAAACACACAGTAGACGCCGCATTTGATGGCTGCTAAATGACAGTGATATCGAGCCGTTATTGTACGATGAAGTCCTGTAGATATTTCGTTTTGGCACAGAGATGTATATGTGATAAGTAAGAATCAAGACCATTTTTATATTATATTATTCAAAATGTTGCTATGCCCTATAGCGTTCATAATGGCACTTTTAACTATATCAATACCTTGTAAACACTCACTCACTCACTCACTCCCTCCCTCACTCACTCACTCACTCACTCACTCACTCACTCACTCACTCACTCACTCACTCACTCACTCACTCACTCACTCACTCACTCACTCACTCACTCACTCACTCACTCACTCACTCACTCACTCACTCACTCACGCACTCACTCACTCACTCACTCACTCACTCACTCACTCAGGCACTCACTCACTCACTCAGTCACTCACTCACTCCCTTACTCACTTAATTACTAAAATTAAACTTTGCTGCCATTTTGCTTTTTTTTTCAGTGTTAATGCCCGGACTGCAGTTTTATGCCTTGTTACTCTATGGTCTTGGTAACAGATGAATTGAAGTTTTAATCCTGGGGCAGACGTAATAATAACAGTTCGTTTAATAATTCAAATCCCTTATCTTGTCAGGGCGGCCTCCGAAATTTAAAATACTTTAATATTTCGACACTATGAACACATTAGTAATTATCTAACGGATAAACTACTATTACGCATTTCATAATTTATGTTGTTATAACAATGGCAGTTTAGAATAGGCAGGACTATAGATTTTTGAATCATCTTCCATAATGTGGGACATTTATATTATTATAAAAAAAAACCTATATTTCAGTAGTGAACTAAGGTGAAACAAGGTTAAAGCCATACTTCTTAAATTATATTAAATCTGTGGGAAAACAGCTTGCAGTGTCATGGCGTCGAATCTGACGTCACGCCCAGGTAAACAAACATCGTAATCACTAGGAGTCACAACAAACCACAGGTGAAGTTTACCAATGTTAACCTAAGCGTGACGTCACGCGGTGTGGTCGGTGTTTCAGTCAAAATGACTTTATTCTTTTCTCGGGCACGCGTGCCCACCGCGGGTTGGCAACTTCAAGCGTTGAGGTAATTGTACACCTCAGACACTCAGGTTCCCTCATGATGTTTTCCTTCACGGTTAGCGAGTGGTATTGCTACTATATATAACTTTACATTCCCTATCTGGTCGATGTATGTCCGCCTGGGACGACCCTTACCAACCCTTCCACTCACATTTGCAATATAAATTTCTTTCGTCAATCTTTCTTCCTTCATCCTCTCCACATGTCAAAACCAACGCAACATTCCTGTCTCAATACTAGTCACTACATCCTCTTTCAGTCCTCTTTCGTATGTATTAGCAAAGGGAAAGATAAAAAGTACCCGGAACCGGCGTGCGTGCATGCATCGACTTATTAACGTTGATGAAGCGAAGGTGATCTGTCAGGATCGTGGCAAGTGGCAGTCCCTGGTCTCTGCCTACCCCTCTGGGATACAGGCGTGAGTTTATGTATGCATATAACTTTACAGCAATGTTCATAACTTAAAAAGCGAAGTCTTCGGTACATGCCCGCAGCGGGAATCGAACCTGGGGCACTCGTTTCCATTGTTCTACCCACTGCGCTACCGGCGCTCGTAGTAATAGGTTTTGGAATTTACTTCAAGGCGATAAGACTCAATTTAAAGTGGAAACTATTATTCCGCGGCCGTATTAACAGATTGTTCACGTATGAGAACCCAAGCGTTAGTTTCCTAAGCGATGTTTTTGTAAAGTCCCTAAGTTTTGATTTGATAATTTCGTGTGGCCTTTCTCTTGGGCTCTAAAATGATCTCATATTTAAAAAAACCTTTTTTTTTAAAGATTACTATCACGGTTTTCACCACGCGCCTTTTAAATCACGCGACTTATCACCGGACCTATCCGCGGGCATAGTGACTGTTGTGTGTCGGCCAGCTGCGAAAAACTAAAAGTGACTACTCACAATAATTGACAGTACTCGCCACTTCAGTCTACCCGAGACCACGGCAGCTGTAACGCTGCCGAAAAGAGGAAATAAGGTAATTACGTTTTACCTAATAAATAATCGCGAATAGACCCGTTTAATAAATAACTATGTATGAGTATCGCGAATCTTTTGAAAAAACTCATATTATAAAGATAAAAATTTAATCACCTTACCCACAGCGTTTTGACGCCCCGTCACACCACTTACAAACTATATCTACATAAATGTGCGTGTACCTATGCTGCGTTTGCACTAGTATGCTAGTTTACACACGTTTAGTAGTTTATCCCAGTACCTAGCTAACTAAATTTTAACTGTTTTAAAAAACCACGAATACTCTAAAAAATCTTAAAATACAGTTAAGACTTATTAAACTCTATTTTAACAAGTACTTAAGAACATCCTTTGCTAAGAACTGGCACGGATAGCCAGAGGTCGCGGGTTCAAATTACGGCATGGGTGGAATTTTTAGCCTCTAAATATGTTTTTGAAAACTTCCTTTTACCACAGATTATTTAAACTGAATTCAAGTTTAGTTTTAAGTAATTGTATTTATTTATTATGAAGGCTGTAGGTCATTGGTTCCTATCATTCAATATTTATGATATAACCCTTGTATGTCCCCATTGCTGGAGCACGGATCTCTTCCTAAAACGCAGGAAGGTTAGGCCATACTCCACCATGGGGGACAAGTCCGGGTAGATGGAGGATTGTAAGACAGTGGCGGGACTTACTGTCAGAAGTTATTAAGCCGCCCATAAAACCTCTGACGTGGCTTAATAACTGCCATTACATGACGGCTGAGCGTGCCTTGCAAAGCAAGGAAGCGCTCGGAAAAATTGCCACTAGCGGTAGTCACAGGACGGTCACCTATCTATCTGTTTTTGCTTAACTCCAGTGATAGAATCCAATCACTCGGTTCGACTAGGCAAGACCACAAAATAAACTGACAAGTCCCATTAAAAAACCCCTGACTTGAAAGTGCCATCTACTGGCTAATTTGGTACTACTTTTCTTAGCTGTCTGAAAAATCCAAGTTCAAGTGCAGTGCGTACTAAATCACTTAACGCATGTAAACTCGGCCAGGTAGGTGACTGTGTGTGTGCGGGTGTGTACCTTGATTTCCCAAATGAATAGCTTGCGGCGCAACTTTGACGGCGGTGTATGATGGACGTCAGTATGCTAAAGATAGCCAAGCTACCTGGTGGGTAATGGTATCCATTTACTTATATAGAAAGAAAGAATAAATAAATATTCATGGACATATTACACAGATCTCGTTAGCTCCATACTAAGTACTACTACTAAATGACTTGTCACACACCTCGACGATAGATTTAATACAATTAATTATATATAGATAACATCTAACACCCAAGACAAACAAGAAAAGTTCGTTTCCTAGTTTGACCCGGCCGGGCATCGAACCCGAGGCCTTCGGTTTTACAGTCAGCGTTCCAAACCGTCACCGAGGTCGTCAACAAAAAGAAAGAAAGAATAAACATTTATTGTCATGCAAGGTTTACCACGGAGGGTCAAGTCCTCATAAATATGTCGGTAGATTGACACTAATATCCTCTGAAACTTTGTCAAGTACAAGATGCCAACCGTAAATTTTACAGCTTGCTGGTATACAAAAAACCGGGAATTAGCCAAAATCATACTAAACTACAACGTCCCGTTGTCATCGAGTTTCCCTCTCGTCCGCCGCAAGCTGTCAACAAGTCAATAGTATTTTAAAAACCTATTTAGAGGCTAAAAATTCCACCTATGCCGGGATTCAAACCCGCGACCTCTGGCTATCCGTGCCAGCGCTCTTTCCAACTGAGCTCACCGGCATCAGTGAAATTTAGAACCTCTTTACAATATTCTCTGTATTACGTACAGGCAGCGACATCTGGCTGAAGTAATTTCGATCACTTGCAGCCCCGAGTACCCACTTTGCTGTTAGGTTTTACATCGGAATGATATCGCTGTAATCAGTCAATAGTATATAACAGCATAATTGGTATATGAAAAACCAATAATTAGCCAAAACAATACTTAGCTAAAACGTGCCACTGTCATCTTGTTTCACTCTAGTCCGTCGCCAGCTGTCCAGCAATCAATTATCAATTTGCTCAAACATATTAAGTCCTAATACATATCAACATGTCAACAGTTGTTATATGCTAGACGAATCTAATCGCGATTATTTATTAGGTAAACCGTAATTACCTTATTTCCCGACGTTTCGGCAGCGTTACAGCATAATTACGTTTTACCTAATAAATAATCTCGATTAGACCCGTTTCATAATTATATAACTATGTATGAGTATCGCGAATCATTAAGAAATACTATGTCAACAGTAGTTTGACAGCATGTTAGTGGACGAAAAACCAGAAATTAGCCAAAACCATAGTTAGCTAAAACGTCCCGTCGTAATCTAGTTCCACTCTAGTCCACCGCCAGCTGACAACCAATCAATCGTTTATAATTATCCTCAAAAATGTCTAAGTCATATTACATATCAACGTGTCAAGAGTAGATTGATAGCATATTAGTGGACGAAAAACCGGGAATTAGCCAAAGCCATACTTAGCTAAAACATCACGTGTCATGTAGTGTCACATTAATCTACTGTCATACTAAGCTAGAACGTTCCGTTGTCATCTTGTTCCATTTTAGTCCACCGCTAGCTGTCAAACCAATCAATCAACAGTTTATTTGCTCAAACACTTGTTAGTCATACTACATCTCAACAGTAGATTGACAGCATGTTGGCGGACGAGAAAATAAATGGGAATTAGCCAAAACCATACTTAGCTAAACGCGCCGTAGTTATCCTGTTTCACTCTCGTCCGCCGCCATCCTCGACAAGTAGGCTGTACACAAAGGTACATTAAAAGGCCAGTGCCTGAAAGATGGAATCCAAAACACATCGGCTTTGTCATCGTTGACTAAGCTGTGTGACTGAAGGTACTATAAGGCAAACAATCTTATGTCATTTTCGGAATCGACTTGTTTAATTTTAAAAAAATATGGCTTTGATATTTCTTTGTATGCCCCCACTATTGGGGCACAAGGTCAGCTTCTGCATTGCATGAAGGTTTTGCTTATAGGGAAGAGCGGGTGATCGTGCTCGTCCACTTTAAAGAGAAATTTCCCGCCAGGCAGATCGTATGCCTGGGGACGGCCGGTCCGACTGGGACGTTATATATAAATATAACGTCCCAGTCGGGCTATGTCATTGAAACACTTTGATTGCGCGATGCAGGAATGTTGGAGTTTGTAGTGCGCGCGCAGACTTGACACGTGCTCGCCACAGGCTATACTCCACCACGGGGACCAAGTCCGGGCTTGTGGAGGATTGTAAGGCACTGACGGGCCTTACCGTCAGAAATTATCAAGCCGCCCATACTCGTATATAGGGCCTCTGACATGGCTGAACGACTGCCATTAGATGACAGCGCCCACCAACAGCTTAACGTACCTTGGGAAGCACGGAAGCACTGGGCAAAAATACCACTGGCGGTAGTCACGGGACGGTCACCCATCCTGCACCTGACAGCGCCTGTTGTTGCTTAACTCAAGTGATTGATCCCAATCACTCGGTTCGACTAGGCCACGAGCGCTTCAGTAGTTAATGCTCGGCAGTTAATAAAGCAACCTTAATACGTCCCTCTGTAGATCACAGGATTTCAATCACAGAGAGAGAGAGTGTCAGAGAATACTCGCCCATACGGGCTTAATCACCACGCGTCCCCACCGCAGACTGTAATAGAGTTTAATTTTTTTCTATGTTTTTTAAAGAAATCTTGTGTGCAAAGTATGGAAATGAAAGGAAGCAGTGTTCTGAATTGGGTTTGTAAAACTCAAACTCTTTTTTTGTTCCGAATCCTAAGCCCATCAAAAACATTCTGTAAAAACTAGCCAAGTCTCGATGGAGCTAATCGTTTATCTCCAAAAAGTAATGAAATCCAGACCACGTCGTGCCAAGTCTAAGGTTCCTAACAGCAATTTCTTTATTATTATAGTTAATACAAAATACATTTTTTTTTTATATATTTTTTTTATTGATAAAACCAAAATTATTCTACATACACTTTTGCTGGGATTCCCTTGTAAGTATAAAATACCTGTGCCAGGGAAACCCGCTCTTCCACAACTTATAAAGGTTGAACAACTAAAATTAACTATTGAATCTTATTTTTATAAAGCTGGGTAAGTTATAGAAATGTGGTGTATCTGTGTGTAAGAGTGTACGTGTGTTTGTTTGTGTGTGAGGGTGTATGTGTGTGTGTTTTATATTTATTTATGTTTATTACACTAATTACATTTAACTAACATGTTGTAACAAGAGTTCCGTTTCCTCATAGCTCTGGCTTAGCAGCCATTTGGACAGTACTTTCTTACACTCAAATTTTATTATAGGATAGATGTGTAACCTACGATTTATCTGGTTATACAAATAGCCATACAAATTTTCATATTGGCGACTAGCAAAGCATGTTTTCACGTGGTTTGATTTAATAACTATGTCATTTCTCCTTCTAGAGTGAATTTTAGGGTCATATGACATGCATTTTTTTTTTTAAGATGACTGCCAGAATATACAACTTCCTGATTGTAAGCAATCGTCATGATTTGTATAGCGTTTCTGTAAAATATAACCGTGGTTTGAAGAACATCACCTTAAGTAAGGAACATTTTGCTCTCTCAGCCTCCAGAAATTTTGTTTTTGTCGCCCCGCCCCGTACCGAAATACAGTAAATTATAATAGATTGAACTAACGAGGTTTATATTTGGATAAGTAATAGTCTCGGTGCTACAAGTCTCAATTTTTTTTTAAAGTTCTGTGACTTGGCCGTTGAGGGGTACACAAGCGTACAAAACCAGTTTTCCTTTATGTGGCGATTAAACCCTAACTCTGCACCAAATTTCAGCTCTCTGAGTTTATGGGAAGTACTAGTTCTATTTTGATGATCATCAGTGAGTATCGTAAATGCGAAAATTTGCTTTCGCTTAACTTCGGCACTAAAGCAAACTTGAAATTTTGGATTTTAAGTTCGTGATTATAGCTTACTGAATGACGAAAATTTCTGCGTTCTGGTCTTATCCAGAGGTTTTCAAATAGGGGCCTGAAAATGCGGCGAAATGGTTCCTGTAAATATAGTTACGCCAGTTTGCTTCGCGCTCGACTTGGCGTGAGCACTGCCGTGGCCCCTGATGTTTACCTAATGAAACTCAAACCCGTTAGTTTCACAATAATAAGCCAATTATTATTATTATTACTGTGGAGATCGTAAACGATCACGAAGCAACACAGGGCGCGTTTTCAGTGCATGGATGGTAAAAACCATCTATGACTAACGCTAGTCGCATTTTTCCGAGCGGTTCCGTGCTTCGCAAGGCACGTAAAGCAGTTGGTGCCGGCTGCCATCGATAGATGCCAGTCGTTAAGCCAAGTCAGGACCTTAGGGCGGCTTGAAAACTTGTGACAGTAAGCCCAGCCACTAGTCTTGCAAGCCTCCACCAATCCGGACTTGGCCCCTGTGGCGGAGTATGGCTCCTCAGGGAAGAGACCCGTGCCCTTCGGTGGGGACATAATGAATTGATCATGATGATGGTGATGCATAATAGTTATTTGTTATACAAGAGTGCAAAGTTGCTTTTTAACCGCGTGTTCAATTTTGATGACCGAGCAAGCGAAGGATTCTAAAATTGAATCACGAGCGCAGCGAGTGATTCAAAATTAGTATCCTGAGCGTTAGCGAGGGAATCAAAAGAGCACGAGGTAAAAAATCTTTGTACTCGAGTGCAACACGTAACTTTTCATTCCACCTCAGCGAGGAAATGACTAAATGCAAAAAAAAAACGTTTACAATCATAAGATAGGTACACTTCTGTAATTCACAAACTTAGTGCACACGATGTTCTAAATTCAATTTACTTTATACTCAAGAGAATAAAAACGGCTTTTCCCCTCAGATATTGAAGATTAAAAATACTCATTCCGAGATGGTGGGATGAAAAACATTTTTTAAACCGCGTCAGTAGTAACTCGAACATACTCGTACCTTGAAGAATCTTATTCTAGAACCGCATATCGTACAATGCTCAATAAGGATGTTAACTTTCTCGTGACAATTTCTGTTAAGTCCTAGTATTAACATGATGGCTCGAGGTCTTTCATATGTTTACTAACGTACATAATAATTATTGTTCTAAATGTGAAGCGCTCGTGGTCTAGTAGAACGGAGTGATTCTGATACTGGATGGGTGACCGTCCCGTGACTACCGCTAGTGGCATTTTTTCCGAGCGTTTCCGTGCTTCGCAAGGCACGCTAACCTATTGTCCACTGTCATGTAATGGCAGTCGTTAAGCCATGTCAAAGGCCGTATAGGCGGCTTGATATCTTCTGACGGTAAGGTCCGCCACAGTCTTACAATCCTCCACCAACCCGGACTTGGCCATCGTTGCGGAGCATGGCCTAACCTTCCTGCGACGCAGGAAGAGCCCCGTGTCCCAGCAGTGGGGACATACAAAGGTTGATTTCGATATCGAAATGTATTGACTAGTAACTGTTAAGAAGATAGTTTCCTTCAAAATTGAATTCTTACCACCTAACTTGTAAATAAATTAAGATGTTAGTTTCTTTGAAGATATCCCTTTAAATGGTGGAAATTAAAACATGCCGTACCCACAGACTTTGTAAACCCCCAAGAGAGGCTCCCAACGGGTTTCGATCTGCAATGGCCTACGTGGCAGTCACTCAACCGACTCCGGACCCAAGTAGGTCGCTGCAGACAAAACCTAAGCAGGTGGGGTTATTGCACCAACGGAGGAGCAATGTGATTGTGGAGCCTCATCGTAATCCATGGTGCACCTGCTCCAATGCCCATTGTGCCCTCACACCTGCACTCTGGAGGACCTAACAGAGGCTAACGCTGCTGCAATTGCAGTGGCCAACTATTGGGCAGGAAAAATATTAACTGTTCGAATCGCTGACACGAAAAGAAGAAGAAGATCCCTTTAGATTTGATGTAAGCTGCGTTTGTTTCTAAGGTAACTGTACTCGGGCTAGAATCAAGCAGATAATGATAATGCACTGCCAAAGCCGGCGTAGATAGCACTATACCATTAAGTTTAAAGGGAATTGTCATTAAGGCAAACGTGCTAAACGCGAGTCGCCAAAAAGCTGCTGAGGAATTCCTCGCGTTGTTTTTCTTTGCATAATAGTGGTCTTTATTACCTTGGCACCTGGGGTCAGAATACACAATTAATTTGAATGAAATAGAATGTTTCGGCTAAAATTAGAATAACGGTCATTTGCACATTTCGCGTTGGGCTAGGGGTGTGCTGAATTATCGATAGTTCTGCAATTTTTATCGATATCGATAATAGATTAGTTTGAGTGGCCTCTGGTGACCTCGAAAATATTAATAAGAGACAGGAAATAAAAAGTTTACCGAAGCGAGATTCTTACTATTAAACGTAACGAAACGCCAAATCTCGGTATATTGTCAATAAACAATACATTGATGTTATTTTAACATGTGTAATTTTTATTTCTATAGTAAGTTTATTTCTGTATGACTTAAGAAGATAAATTAGTCTTGGTTGTTTTAAAGAACTAAAACTTGTTTGTAAATATTTATTAGGTTGTATTTCTTAATGTCTCGCGATTTCCATTCATAGTTATCTATTTTAAAACTTGGTAAACGCTTGCCCTAAAGTTTTTATTTAATTAGTGTTGACAACCAATGTACGTTTGTAAAACAAAAAAAAATTACAAAACTTTCTGTTTTATCGATTTAAACAATAATCGTGATTACACCCGTTTAAAGTATTAGGTCGTCTATTTTTTTTATGTGGCCTATACGTGACCTATTGGTGCAGGCCTTCTCTCAAAAAGAGATAATATTACCTAATTACCTCGCATGCCCACCGTGAATTGGCAATTTCAAGTGCTTAGGTAGTTGATCACCTCAGTCACTCAGGTTTCCTCAAATGTGTTACAACTTTACAAATATTCATGGCAGGACTCGAACCCACGACCTGCAGATTGAGAAGCCGTCTTTCTACGGCACTACTCTACAGCTTATTTAAAATACCCGTAGTGAAACTGAGTAAAATATAAATTGAAATTGAAAATTTAATGTAACATCGATACCATCATAATAATATCACTAGGATATCACCCCAACACTATTCTCAGGTGAAGCAAGCATTAACTGTCTCTTTAGCATATCTCTTAATCCTGAATGTTGTCACAACAACAACAGACCATTCTAGTCCTCAACACCAAACGTATAAGCTTCAAAATCCCATGAAAATCACTACCAATTGTTACGTTTTCAACTTAGTGGCGGTATATCTTTATGAAAGAACACTCTGTTCTATTTTCCCCTTTGTGTACAACGCAATAGAAGTATTTTTACCTTGTTGAAAGAGAAAGCAAGTGTATATTTCAGTGAATTCACATTAAATATGACTGAAACAGTGTTGCCAGCTTAGGTGATTTATCTCAGACGGAAAAATAGCGAGCGAAAATGTTTTAACGACTCTGGCAACAAAATACATGTTTTTGCGTACAGGCGTTTCTTTAGCCATCAATTAAACGTATTCTTCAGATATTATGAAAGTAAAAAATGCCTATTGCTTGGTACAAAATTAAAAAAAAGGGTGGGCGTGGGAGGAGGAACGGTCAGTGGGCAGATCAGCAGCCAGATGGTCAGATGACCTATGTAAAGTAGCCGGCAAACAGTGGATGAGACTAGCGCGAGATTGTGCTGGTTGGCGTGGAAATGAAGAGGCCTATACCCAGTAGTGGGGTTTACCGGGCTGATGACGATGGGAGGGTCTATGTCAGGTTATATACTTATAAGGCAACTTTCGTTCTGCGTAACAAAAAATATTATACTTAAAACCGTTTTATACGGACTTTACTCGTTTATCACATATTTTTTTACAATCACTGCCGGACATAGCCCTCCCCTAATGAGTGCAAGGTTGTTCCATCATTGGGGGGTAGTACCCATAATCCCCACGCTAGGCATGCGGGTTGGGGATCGCAGTTTGGTGGAATAATTGCACTGCAGGGGGCGCTACTGCCCACCCCCCGGTTTGTATCCCTTAGTCGCTTTTACGTCACCCTCTACTACCCTACTACCCTCGGCAGTTTTAATTATGTCTAGTGCTCGTGTTAACCTTACAAAATACTATAAAAAATATTATAGTCTAGACAAACTCGCTGGTACAGTTGTCGGGAAAAGACCATTGGTAAAAAGCTGGTGGGGCTCCGTCGGTACGCCGCTCGTTTTAAGGTACAACGTGTATAAATAAGTGTTTATATTTAGCTTTAACTTCGCAATGTATTACGCGGCCCTGGCGCCATCTATCGGCATGAGTTAAGACGGTCTGAGCAATGGTTTTTTTTTACTATTCAACGATTTGCTAATAAAATGCACACGTTACGGCTCGTCGCCTAGTCGAACCGAGTGATTGGAATCAATTACTTTAAAAACCTATTTAGAGGCTAAAAATTTCACCCATGCCGGGATTCGAACCCGCAACCTCTGGCTATCCGTACCAGCGCTCTACCAATTGAGCCAATGGGCGACTCACGGCATCAGTGAAACTTCGAACCTCCTTACAATATTCTCTGTAATCATGTAATCATCTAGTATGTATGTAATCATGTAGTGTAATCATGTGGGTACAGTGATATCGTTCCAATGTTAAAACCTAACTGCAAAGTAGGTAGTCGGGGCTGTAAGTAATGCAATTTGCTTAAGTCAGATGTCGCTGCCTGTACGTAATACAGAGAATATTGTAAGGAGGTTCGAAGTTTCACTGATGCCGTGAGTCGCCCATTGGCTCAATTGGTAGAGCGCTGGTACGGATAGCCAGAGGTTGCGGGTTCGAATCCCGGCGTGGGTGAAATTTTTAGCCTCTAAATAGGTTTTTAAATTTGTTCCTTAGCACGGGTCAGTGCATTAAAAATAAAAATAGTGTAATCATGTGGGTACAGTGATATCGTTCCGATGTTAAAACCTAACTGCAAAGTAGGTAGTCGGGGCTGTAAGTAATGCAATTTGCTTAAGTCAGATGTCGCTGCCTGTACGTAATACAGAGAATATTGTAAGGAGGTTCGAAGTTTCACTGATGCCGTGAGTCGCCCATTGGCTCAATTGGTAGAGCGCTGGTACGGATAGCCAGAGGTTGCGGGTTCGAATCCCGGCATGGGTGAAATTTTTAGCCTCTAAATAGGTTTTTAAATTTGTTCCTTAGCACGGGTTAGTGCATTAAAAATATAAAAATAGTGTAATCAATTACTTTAGTTAAGCAACAACAGGCGCGGTCAGATGCAGGATGGGTGACCTTCCCCTCACTATCGCTAGTGATATTTTTGCGAGCGCTTCCGTGCTTCGCAAGACATGTTAAGCCATTGGTGCCGGCTGTCATCTATTGGCAGTCGTAAAGCCATGAAAGAGGTCTTACAGGCGGCTTGATAACTTCTGACAGTAAGGTCCGCCACAGTCTTACAAACCTCCATCAACACGGACTTGGCCGCCATGGTGGAGTATGGCCTAATCTTCCTGCGGTGCAGGAAGAGTGTGTTCCCAGCAGTGGGGACATACAAGGGTTGATATCGTTACATAGTTACAGAGTTACCGCCCTCGCCGAGGCGACATGTTTTCGTTGCATGCTGTTTCACCAACTTTGAAATGTTTGAGAGAGAGAGAGAGAGAGAGACATTTATTTGAAGCCACAATGATACAATACACATAACACAATGTAACACGATATTAAAATAATACAGACAAATAAGAAAAGAAAGAACAAAGAAAAATATTATAAAACAAAGAATACGATATAAAACAAACATTTACAATTTAGAAGGGCATTGTATCTCCGCAGCCACAAACAGGTAGCTGACTCAGCATTTGCTGCAGGTTTGAAATGTTGCATATCTTTTATAATAATAAAAACACTGAGACGACTTCAATTGCGGCTTTATTTGTAGATACGTAGTATTATTTTATAATAAAACAGAGAAACTGGATAAAAGCGGATAAGCAGGTAAAATAATCAGAACTGGTCGAAGGATAAAGTTGTAATGAGAAAAATGAGGGAAATCGAAAAATGTGTGACGTAATTTAAATATTTGAAAATGATAGATAGAAAAAGAAATGAAAATGGTGTAAAGAGGTTTGCACCGTTACAAGTTATTCAAAATAACAGGGACATTAGTTGGCGAAGATCTAGCAACACTGAACTGAAAGTGTATTGGCTGAGGACAGTAGCTCTTATTTTGTTAGGAATAAATGTGGTTATTAAAACGAAAGGAGCGTCTTTGGATACTGTTTGAGACCTTGATATGGAAGTGTTTATTTATTTATGATAGCTAATTTAACCAGCTAGATAGAGAGATAGAATATTCTTTATTGTATGTACACAAAATTCCGACTGCAAATTCGCGGATGTACGTAACTTTGAAAATAAAGCAAGTCTTGTAGTCAAAATGGTAGATGCCCGCACTAGGGATCGAATTTGGGTCGCAATACTACACGCTAACGGTGAAGGAAAGCATCGTGAGGGATCCCGCGGCTATAATGGTTCCGCTTGTATTGACTAGTCATTCCTGTGGGTTAGACCGACTAGGCTGTCTTAATAAGGATGGTATTGGTGCTGGGCAAGCCTACACCATCTAAAACCATGTCCCAGGCACTACAGCGTCGGAGTGGTCCCTTCAACCATCTACTGTGAGTGAAGATACCACTGGACGCTGTATAAATCATCTCATTAACTAGATGCAAAAAGGCCGAAAAACGAAGGTTAAAGCTATTTTTCCGGAATTATTTTAAATCTGTGGGAAAACAGCTCGCAGTGTCATGGCGTCGAACCTTACGTCACGCCCAGGTGAACAAACATCGTAATCGCTAGCAGTCACTACAAAGCACGGGTGAAGCTTACCAATGTTTAGCTAAGCGTGACGTCACGCGGTGTGATTGGTGTATCAGTCAAAATGGCTGAAAGTAGTATTATATTTTTTTATTTTATTGAAAATATTTGTAATCTCTTTCTTTTTTGTAACAGTAAATCAGTGTTTTAAATCCTTTCAATATGTACTTTCCTCTAATAACATAAAATCTTTGATTATTTGATACTGACGTATATTGGCACTATCGTGATAGACATCTTTTGCTTAATCAACACTCATTAGCCGCTACATGCACGCACGCCCTTTCATATATCCTTACATGCCGAAATATATCATGTAAATACGAGTACCTACAATTCGGTACTGAGGAAACACATCTATATACAAGTAAAAAAACTAAAAAATATAAAAACCCGACTGTAAATATAATGATCATGATATCAACGGTGAAGGATTGTAAGTCAGTGGCAGGCCTTATTGTCAGAAGTTATGAAGCTACCCATAAGGCCTCTGACGTGGCTTAACGACTGCCATTACATGATAGCCGGCATCAACGGCTTAGCGTGCCTTACGAAGCACGGAAGCGGTCAGAAAAATGCCACTAGCGGGATATTTCTGCAAAAAACCAGGATAAAACTTGATAATTTTGTATCCGTAGCAATTTTATCAAAAACTGCCAGGATAGGTTGTACCTATAATGACGTTATGGGTCAGTACATACAGCGATCCGAGAACCCGAAAGTTAGCTTGACGTTTTGTTTACTGACCAGTGACGTCACTCTCCTTTGCGACGCCATATTGCTCGAGAGCGTTTTGGAGGCGTATTTTACAACTGAATTTTTATTTGCTTGTTTCAGAAAAAATATAAGAGAGATTTAAAAATTATTTCTTTCTGAACACTTATCAAACACAAACGAAAAATGTCAGTTTTCAGAAACATCTCAAATAGGGTTCTCTGCCTTTTTGCAGAAACATTTTCGGCCGATTATCATTTGGCAACTAACGTTTGAAATAATATTATTTTGCGGAATAATCATTTGCCAAGTATTCTTTTTTTTTTGATTTCCAAACCTCGTAGTTGCCAACTGTTTGTTTGGTTTGCTTTTTATAATGAAATCTTTCAAAATGCCAACTAGCGTAGCGTATATTTAAGTAGCGTATATTTTACGCGTAATATTGATTCTGTCGGCCAAAATTTTTTCTGCAAAAAGGCAGAGAACCTTCGGTCTTACATGTTCAACCTAACACGCTCCTTCGCGCTCCGCTACGCATTTTATTGAGTCTCGTCGGCCACCCCTCTAGCCAGTAATATTTCCATTCCCAGTAATATTTATCTTAAATTAAAAATGCAAATAATTTTTTTTTATCATAAAATCAATGTATGAAAAGGGAACTTACACTGACGAAACTTTATTCATCTAATAGGTGTTTGCCTAGTAAAAGACTTGACAAATAATAAATTCCCAAAACGTTTTGTGTCATTATAATAATCAGCTTAACAATAATCCTACCAAATGAAACATTGCGATACAAAAATTTGTAAATCGTTTGTTGTCAACGTAAAAAATATGTGAAACGTTGGTTGGCAAGTGATAATCAGCGTAACAATTTTCTGCGAAAAGGCAGGTAAATAGTAAAATAGTAAAGGCAGGAAATAGTCTATTCGGTCCAAGCGTTTTCGAATAATCGAGAAACTTAAAAAATATGCCAACAAATTGAGAACGTCCTCCTTTTCGGAAGTCGGTTAAAATTAGTCTCCGTATGTTTCACCTAACCATTTTTCGTATGTTTGTGATTGAGAAAGGAAAATATGGTCAGAGTGGAGTATTTTCCGCAGCCTTTTCCACTAAAATACAACTCAACCGTAAGGCAGCGGCTAACACTAGCTTGATATACAAATTGTGAAGTTGCAAAGCGTTTTGTAAATAATAAAACTGGAATGGCTTTAACTGTGTGTTTTATCTCTATAATATAAAAATGAATCGCTGAATGTGTTGGTAAGCGCAAATCTCGAGAGCAGCTGAACCGATTTCGCTAATACTTTTTTTAGAATATTCCTTGAAGTACGAGGATGGTTCTTACGGAGAGAACAATAAAAAAAACTAAAGAATGACTTTAAAAACCTATTTAGAGGCTGAAAATTCCACCCATGCCGGGATTCGAACCCGCGACGTCTGGCTATCCGTGCGAGCGCTCTTTCCAACTGAGCTAATGGGCGACTCACCGGCATCAGTGAAATTTCGAACCTCTTTACACTATTCTCTGTATTACGTAGAGGCAGTGACATCTGGCTGAAGTAAATTTTATTGCATCACTTACAGCCCCGAGTACCTACTTTGCAGTTAGGTTTTTACATCGGAATGATATCGCTGTACCCACATGGTTATTTTTAGCCTCTAAATAGGTTTTTTTAAATTGTCCTTAGCACGGGTTATTGCATCAAAAATAAAAATAGTATAAAGAATGACTGTTAGGCGGTACGAAGTTCGCTGGGTTAGCTATTTTATAATAGAAATATAAAACATGATAAAAAGAGAATAAGTTGGTAAGAAAGATTTATGTCTTACTAACCTCCACCAGCCCCGACTTGGCCCCCGTGGTGGAGTATGGTCTAACCTTCCTGTGATGCAAGAAGAGACCCGTGCCCCAGCTGTGGGGACATACAGGGTTGAAATCGATCAATCGAATTGAAACTTTACCGCTGTAGGTCTGCGCCACAGAGGTCGTCTTTAGCCCGTTCACTTTGTCGATCGGTATGACAAGATTAATTGCATCTAACTCCGTTCAGCCCTTATTGCGCGACTGAGGAGCAAACATCCAAAGATCTTCGTTTCATAATTTTGGTAGGATATCAGTGTGAAATAGCCGCTACTTACCCCGGTTGGTTGCGCTGCCATTTTGCAGACCCGGCATCGCTACAGGAACCACGCCCTTCGGTATCTGAAACAAAAAATAGTACAGTGCTACACAAGAAATAAGTCTCGCGGAGGTACCTGCGCAGATGACCAAATTTTGGATGTGCGGCAAATTGATCGACCAATCAGATAGTTTCATTTTGTGGCAGGCCGCGCGCCTTTGTTGCTATTGGTTGATTCAACGTCATCGATACAGGTGACTGTCTAGTGCTCGTGTTATCCTTAGAAAATACAATACTATTAGTTTCAGTCAACTGCTAGATGGTTGGTTAATTGGTTGATGTCAATAGATGTCAATCAATTCTGCACCCTAACCGTATCGGTTAAAGATCATGTTGAATGAACTTATCACTTCGGGTACTTTCGTTACACTTCTTCCTAGTCTGCGCGACCGTAGATTCCCGAAGGGACTTTTATGATGTGTAGTACTGTACATATGGAATAAGATGAGATGAGATGAGAAAAGATGTATCTGTTTTTTATGTCCTTATTTGTATTGTGTTTGAAAATGTTTCTTCTGTTGAGGTAATAAATGGCTTCCTCTTCTTCTGATGAAGCGCTTGTGGCCTAGTCGAATCGAGTGATTAGAATCAATCACTTGAGTTAAGCAACAACAGGCGGGGTAGGGTGCAGTATGGGTGACCGTCCCGTGACTACCGCTAGTGGCATTTTTCCGAGCGCTTCCGTGCTTGGCAAGGCACGTTAAGCCGTTGGTGCCGGCTGTCATGTAATGGCAGTCGTTAAGCCATGTCAGAGGCCTTATGGGCGGCTTGATAACTTCTGACAGTAAGGCCCGCCACTGTCTTACAATCCTCCACCAACCACGGGGGCCAAGTCCGGATTGGTGGAGGCTTGCAAGACTAGAGGCTAGTCTGTCAGAAGTTTTCAAGCCCCCTTAAGGCTTGGCTTTATGAGTGCCATCTATCGATGGCAGCCGGCACCAACTGCTTAACTCGCCTTGCGAAACACGGAACCGCTCGGAAAAATGCCACCAGCGTTAGTCATAGACGGTCAGCCATCCATGCACTGAACGCCCCCTGTGTTGCTTAACATTCGTGATCGCTTAAGATCACTCAGACAGCCGGGGCAACGAACGATAATACTGTGGTACTCCTACGCTTCAGTACTGATTGTTTGATTCCATCGCAAACTGATGCCGACTGCGTGCAGTTATCTCTCGGGCACAAATAGATAGACGACCTCTGTGGCGTAGCGGTAGCGCGTCTGCCTACCATGCAAGAAGTCCCGGGTTCGAATCCCGGCTGGGAACAAAAAAAAACCCCAGGTCTTAGATGTTTACATGTTTGTGATGTCGTTGTTTCTGGTTCCCACGACACAGGGTATCCTAGTGTGGGGCCAGAAGCAATGTATGTGCCTGTATGTAAATGTTATGTTAGGTTATAGATAGAATATTATTTATTCTACACAGAAATGAGAGTAACCGAAATTATATGAAAAAAAATACTAGCTGTGCCCCGGTGTTACTCGCAGTTTATTGGTGTTCTCATGGGAACAGGATATTTTCCCGCATTATTAAAATGTAGCCTATGTATTAATCCAGGGTATCAGCTAACTCCACACCAAATTTTATTATAATCGCTCCAGCCGCTTAGACGTGAAACATACACAAACATACACGCTCGAAAACTTTCGCCTTTATATTATTAGTGTGATAGTACATTGGTGGCCTTATTACTAAACGCAATTTCTTCCAGGCAACCACAGGATATGATTTGTAACGAATGCATCTGACAGAGAACCAAAGTTATCGACATAGCTCAGAGAATTAGCGAGCTGAAGTAGCAGTGGGCTGGCCATATCTCGAGAAGAACCGAAAACCGTTGGAGAAAACGTGTTCTTGAGTGGAGACCGCGACTCGGCCAACGTAGTGTAGGACGCCCTCCGACCAGGTGGGATGACGATCTGCGAAAAACTGCCGGATGCGGCAAGCTGAAGACAGGGCGCTATGGCGCTCATTAGGGGAGGGCTATGTCCAGCAGTGGACTACATAATATAGCCTGAAGAAGGAGAAGAACCATAGACGGAGACAAGAAAGAAATTATAGACGATTAGTCGTTAGTCGGCCAGGTATCATAGCTATTGTCTAACAAGTAACTAGAGGTAAGATTTCTTCTGGAACACAATAAAATCTCCCCAACTGTCGCCGTAAAAATCATATAGTACATTTCGCTAAATAAATAAAGACTCTTTCGCTTCAAACACTGAGTCGATCAAGCGAGTGGAAGAAAATATCCACCCACTGGGATCTTACCTTCGTTCTACGGATACAATGGTAATAATGTTGTATTAGAGCCCGCGCGAGACTCATGGGCTCACAATGAGAAGGACCGTGACATGGGGATTCGCTGTGGCACAACTTAGTCAAAAAATTCGCTCGCTGTGCAGCGTGGCGACGCGGTCAGTGTTATGGGAAGTTTGGATTCAATCGTTTGAGTTTGAGTTTTCTTCAAGCAAACTATCCTATTAATATTGTAAACGCGAAAGTTTATAAGGATGGATGGATGTTTGTTACTCTTTGACGTAAAAACAACCAAATGGATTTTAATGAAACTATACAATAATATAGCATTTACATCAGAATAAAACATAGGCTGCTATTTACAAAAATATTGTGTGAATTGTCCAAAATCTGGCCATAAGTGTCAAGTAAGTAGGAAAAAATCTACCGTCTGCGAGCTACGAAGACGAAGTCGCGGGCACAAGCTAGTATACTATATTTGTTATAATGTGGATGTCTATCCACACTATAACATATATATTGATCCACACTATACTTTATTTGTTATAGTGTGGCACTCAATTCCAGTAGCAGTCGATCCCAACACCTGAGTCCATTTTTTTGGCATTTGACTTGCACAGATTAGGGCTAAGATTAAAAAGTAAAGTATTGTTTAATAATGTGGTTAGATAGAAAGAGAAAATTCTTAATGAATTTAATCGAAATTAAAAGCGATCTTAATATTTAGTAAGTATTTTCTTTTATGCCACACCTGGCAATAAAGTGGCTTTTCCGCACGCTGCGCGTACGGAAAAAACCGCTTTTTGGCCAAGTGTATAGATAAAAAGATGTACACAACACGGGAGGTAATAAAGAAAGCTCTCGATCGCATATTTACGTCCCTCGCTTGCAGCTCGGGCCGCAAACTTCTGCGATCTCGGCCTTTCTTTGTATTACCACCATAGTTGTGTAATGTACTATTACCTAATTATTAATGGAAACTTTACTGGTTTATGCATATCAGATCCCAATAGTCTACGTAAGCATTTTAATGTACCGTTTGTTTCCTAAATAAATGAAATAACCTCAAATGATGCTGACAGTATATTGGAGAGTGCTAGAAAACAAATCACGCCGATGTAAATTCTAATGTGTCTAGAAAGTTTTTTTGAGAAGGTGATATTCTGTGTTAATGTTCTGGATTATTCTGATAGCTTTAGTTTACACTAAAACTATCCATTTTAATATAAGCTGCTAGTTTCCCAAAAAGAGATAAAATAAAATAATTGACAATTTTTTTTGTAAGAAGAGCATGCGGCTGTCTGGCCATCCTGTTACGCGCAAGCCATTGAAAAGGTTGGAAAAATATCATATAAATCACCGTCCGATACGATCGTGGTATAGAGCCACGAAAAATATGTTTTTTAATACATTTCAATACTTCTAAAACCAAGTCTTTTTACTTATCAGGTGACATTTTATTTTAAATCGGTTTTCGTATTTTCATACTAGCTGGTGCCCGCGACTTTGTCTGCGCAGGATGAGTACTTCTAGTAGCTTGTATTAGCGCGGCGTAAAAAAGGTTTTGGCAGCACACGCAATGTTACATTTTTTCCTACTTACTTGACACTTATCACCATATTTTGGACAATTCATACAATATCTTCATAAATTGTAGCCCATGTTTTATTTTGATGTATAAGCTATCCATTCAGCAGTTTTTACACGAACGAGTAACAAATATCCATCCATCTATACTTACAAACTTTCGCGTTTATAATATTATGTAGTGGAAAGGATGTTTTAAATAAAAAAGGTTCTACAGTATAACTGTTTAGCTGCGAGAGAAGAGAAATTGAGCTTTAAAGCTTAAGGCGCTGGAGGGTGCTACCTAGCGCCACTTAAGGAATAAAAATCAAAACTTGTTCTATAATACGTCTTTTTCATAAAGTAGGTAAACATCTTTGAATATTATATTATTTTTAATGCACTAACCCGTGCTAAGGACAAATTTAAAAACCTATTTAGAAGCTAAAAATTCCACCCAAATGTACGTAATACAGAGAATATTGTAAAGAGGTACGCTGGCACGGATAGCCAGTGGTCACGGGTTCGAATCCCGGCATGGGTGGAATTTTTAGCCTCTAAATAGGTTTTTTTAAATCTTTGAATATTTTTTTCTAAACTACATAGTAAGATCCATCATTGACTGTATATACAAATAATTAAGTACCTATTGTTTATTGCGAATGTGGATTTCTGTTAATTAAATAAATCCAATTTTTTTAAAACCTATTTAGAGGCTGAAAATTACACCCATGCCATCATGCCATAATCATGTGGGTACAGCGATATCATTCCGATGTAAAAACCTAACTGCAAAGTAGGTAGTCGGGGCTGTAAGTGATGCAATTAGCTTAAGCCAGATGTCGCTGCCTGTACGTACTCGTAATACAGAGAATAGTGTAGATGTTCGAAATTTCACTGATGCCGGTGAGTCGCCCATTGGCTCAGTTGGTGGAGCGCTGGCACGGATAGCCAGAGGTTGCGGGTTCGAATCCCGGCATGGGTGAAATTTTTAGCCTCTAAATAGGTTTTTAAATTTGTCCTTAGCACGGGTTAGTGCATTAAAAATAAAAAATAGTATAATCAGTATCTTTAAGTTCATATAAAGTAATTAGTTTATAAATTTAATTTTAACTTCAATTACTAATAACCAATATTGTTGACTTTATATAAAAAATAATTGGTTTGTCTATTTTGGAACGTAACTTCATAATTAACTTTTGTAATTTTTGCCGAGGGTAGTAAACTAACCTATTTAGAGGCTAGCACTCTTCCAACTGAGCTCAGTTGGAAGAGTGCTAGCCTCTAAATAGGTTTTTAAAATTGTCCTTAGCACGGAATAGTGGATTAAAAGGATAATAATTTAATGTTATTTTGGACGCCACACTTATACAAGCTACCCGAAGTTTTAATCCTGCGCAGACGAAGTCGCGGGTAGCATCTAGTATACTCGTATAAGCACACTTGTATCTCAAGGGGGTAGGTACGGTTTTCCGTACAACCCTGGCAACCTTTGCACTCGCCTGTCTGCGCCAGTTATTATCTCGCTAAATGACATTGTTTTATAATTATGTTTCTTCAGAAAAAAACGCTTCTTCTGTGGCCCCAATTTTCCTATACGCTTTCTATTTTCTTAAACAGGCAGGTAATAAAAATAGTAATTCGCCGTATAAACTTTCCTGTTAATGTAGCGGTCGCTTAACAGCCTTTTATACTCACCTACAATGTTGCGTTATGCCGTTTGTACATACATATTGTTTCGTCAATTTTTCTTCCTTCATCCATTCCACATGTCCAATGGAAACTAAAGCAACATTCCTTTCTCAATTCTAGTCACTACATCCTCTTTCAGTCCACAACGTTCTCTAATCAGACTATTGCGTATCCTGTCATTCAAAGTAACACTACACATCTGAAGGACCTCATTTCGTTCAAAAACCTCATTTCTACTGCATTAATTCTACTTTCTTCCTTCTTTTGCCACATCCAAGTCTTAGGAAACCACGGTAAACTAACAAGCTGTTTCTTACTAAACTTCCATTTCATCTTGAATGTATAGCCACCATATAGCAAATAGATAGATTACAGTATTGTGTCTATATCTAAGTATTTAAGACGCACCTCGTAGTACCACTATGGGTTAGCTTGACACTGACTAAAAATCAGCGCAGAAATCTTTCCTTCCTTCCTTCCTTCCTTTCTTGATTCTATTCTTTTTAATGCACTAACCCGTGCTACGGACAATTTTAAAAACCTATTTGGAGGCTAAAAAGTTTGCGGGTTCGAGTCCCAGCATGGGTGAATTTTTTGCCTCTAAATAGGTTTTCGTGCTAATTGCCTCATTGCTCAAGCGGTATCACGCTGATTATCAACGCAGAGGTCGTGGGTTCTTGTTTTATGTGACAAATGGCCTCGGTGCGGGTGTTTTTTCCATATTTGTGTCCACAAGTTATTTAGAAAAGTTAGAGAAGTTATTGTGTCACAACACAATAACTTCTCCTGGTCGCAAAACTAGGACACCCCTTCATTGATTATCAACACAGAGTTCTTCAGTTTGACGTGAAAAAATTTTTGGTAGGTGTTTTTTTCTTATTTTTGCGCCTAAGTGGTTACAGACCAAGATGCGCTAGCCTAGTTGAACCGAATGATTGGAATTAACCACTTGAGTTAAGCAGCAACAGGCGCGGTAAGGTGCTGGATGAGTGATCGTCCCGTGACTACTCCTTGTGGCATTTTTTCCAAGCGCTTCCGTGCTTTGCAAGGCACCCTAAGCCGTTGGTGCCAGCTGTCATGTAATGGCAGTCATTAAGCCATATCAGAGGCCTTATGGGCGGCTTGATAACTTGACAGTAAAGACAGCCACTGTCTTACAATCCTCCACCAACCCGGTTTGGCCCCCGTGGTGGAGTATGGCCTAACCTTCCTGCGATGCAGGAAGATACCCGTGCCCCAGTGGGGACATACAAGGGTTGATATCGTGGTGTATGCGAGTCATATGCGAGCGCACCAAAGCCACCAAAATGGGAGTTGAAGTAGTCGCCGTGACCGAAATCGGTCGGGACTATTATTATTATCATTGGCAAGTGATGGTTAGTCACTTTTCCGATTCTTCTCCTTCTCCAGGCTATGTTACGTAGTCCACTGCTGGACATAGCCCTCCCCTAATGAGCGCCATAGCGCCCTGTCTTCAGCTTGCCCCATCCAGCATCTGCCGGCAGTTTTTCGCCGATCGTCATCCCACCTGGTCGGAGAGCGTCATACACTACGTTTGCCGAGTCGAGGTCTCCACTCAAGAACACATTTACTCCAGCGGTTGTCGGTTCTTTGCGAGATATGGCCAGGCTACTGCCACTTCAGCTCGCTAATTCTCTGAGCTATATCGATAACTTTGCTTCTCTGTCGTATGCATTCGTTACGAATAATATCCTATCCTTCAGATAAACTCCGAGCATAGCTCTCTCCATAGCTCACTGATCGACTTTGAACTGGTGGACCAGCCCTTTCGTGAATGTCCATGCCTCGGCTCCGTCTTTTCCCATTATTCATGCGTAATTGAATAGCGGATAGCTAAGTAACAAAGCTGCCGGGGGCTGGCTTGCTTTCGTAATTAGCTGACATGGGGCTTGTTGCCCGTCGGTGCCTAGGCGCGGGCGCGTTCCCGCAGGACGGGACGTCACGGGAAATAGACGCTGCAATGTTCAAAGTCAAATAAAAAAAACATACATTCGTGGACATATTACACAGTTAGATAGAGAACACTTTATTGCATAACGAGAAAAAAGGGTACAACCATGATTCCAGCACAGACGGACTTCTAATCACGGCCCAAGTCACACGACATTAACTAAAATAATAAAGAAATCGGAGAAAGGAGCCTTAGATCATAGAACTCATGTATTGTACGTTTGGCCTAACAAGTAATCGCGATTTATTCAAATCAAAAACCTGAAATATTTATAATTATAATAATTAATGATAAAAATAGAACTGAACCTTCTAATTTAAATAAAATATTTGAGCCTTAGATTGGGCACGACTTTGTCTAGATTTCATTACCTTTTAGAGATAAACGAGCAGCTCCATCGAGACTTGGCTAGTTTTTACAGAATGTTTTTGGTGGGTTATATAATTCTGAAAATAATTTAAATTTTTACTTCTATTTATTTCCACACAACAACATTGTGTCGGATTACACCCCTGTTGTTTTAACGTCAAGCGTGAGAAGCAAGCGTTCATTTTTACAAACTGAAATAGTTGGACTAAAAGAGATTTTTACATTGACATTTACTTAATTTTATTGACATAAGATTTCTTTTAATTTCTTCTCTTTGATATGAAATAAAATGAAAAAAACTTTATTTTAAAATAGGGTTACAATGATGGGTACTGTCTCCCAAACAAGGGTTCCCGGTGCTATGAGTAGCCAGTCCGGTCGTCTTTGTGTGAATCCTAAGATCAAAGAGCAGAAATTAAAAATGTACTTTGTTGTAAATATTTATTGTTTATGTTAAAAATGTTACTTCAATTGCTAAACGCGTTCACAAAAGCCGTGTTTCAGATTTGTTCATTGTTGTTAGATTAACTATTGACTTAGGGACTCCCTGTAATGATAGTTAAGTTTGTTAAAATAAAATTAGAAAAAAAAAATATGCACCTACATCCGGATTAACTTGTAACAAACCTCTTTACACCATTTTTTTTCATATTTCTTTAATTCTAACTTATTTTAATTATTTAATTCTGTCTATCACTTACAATATTTAAAATTATGTCACCCGTTTTTGACATTTCCTTGACATTTTGGCATTCCTACTTTACGTTTCAACTAGACTGGAATATTAAATTCAAGAAGACAACATAAATCGTCCTTTACCTGCTTATTCTGTTTTTCTATCAAGTTTTTGTTTAAAATCCTATTTAGAGGCTAAACATTTCACCCATGCCGGGATTTTTAGCCTCTAAATAGGTTTTTAAATTTGTCCTTAGCACGGGTTAGTGCATTAAAAATAAAAATAGTATAATCAGTGGGTACAGTGATATCGTTCCGATGTAAAACCTAACTGCAAAGTAGGTAGTCAGGGCTTTAAGTGATGCAATTTGCTTAAGCCAGATGTCGCTGCCTGTACGTAATACAGAGAATAGTGTAAAGAGGTTCGAAATTTCACTGATGCCGGTGAGTCGCCCATTGGCTCAATTGGTAGAGCGCTGGCACGGATAGCCAGACGCTGGGTTCGAATCCCGGCATGGGTGAAATTTTTAGCCTCTAAATAGGTTTTTAAATTTGTTCCTTAGCACGGGTTAGTGATTTAAAAATAAAATAGTGTAATCATGTGGGTACAGTGATATCGTTCCGATGTAAAACCTAACTGCAAAGTAGGTAGTCGGGGCTGTAAGTAATGCAATTTGCTTAAGCCAGATGTCGCTGCCTGTACGTAATACAGAGAATAGTGTAAAGAGGTTCGAAACACTGATGCCAGTGAGTCGCCCATTGGCTCAATTGGTAGAGCGCTGGCACGGATAGCCAGACGCTGGGTTCGAATCCCGGCATGGTGAAATTTTTAGCCTCTAAATAGGTTTTTAAATTTGTCCTTAGCACGGGTTAGTGCATTAAAAATAAAAATAGTATAACTTTTTGTTGTTTAACTAAAACACAGAGTTGAAGTCGTTCCAGTTTATCTTTCTATCTATCTTCTATATTATATAAAATTCAAAGTCCTGACTGACTGACTCACTCATCAACGCCAAGCCGGTGGGCCTAGGAAGCTAAAATTTCGCACAGAGGGTCTATACATAGTGTAGGCAAGGAAAAAGACTGGATTTTTTGAAATTCAACCCCTAAGGGGGTGAAAAGGGTTGCCAAAATTTGTATGAGAGGTATAAAGAATGTTGTCTAATTTTCTTGAAACTTAAAATAAATTCTCTTCAACACAATTGATTGAACACGTCTTTCGCCGTTTTTTTTTTAATTTAACCCTTAAGGGAGTGAACGGGGTTGTAAAAAACAAGTCTACGCGGACGGAGTCGCGGGCAAAATCTAGTCTATAATATAAAAATTAATCGCTGAATGTGTTGGTAAGCGCAAATCTCGAGAGCAGCTGAATCGATTTCGCTGATTCTTTTTTTAGAATATTCCTTGAAGTACGAGGATGGTTCTTACGGAGAGAAAAATAAAAAAAATTAAGAATCAACTGTTAGGCGGTACGAAGTTCGCTGGGTCAGCTAGTCTATAGTATAAAAATGAATCCCTGAATGTGTTGGTAAGCGCAAATCTCGAGAGCAGCTGACCCGATTTCGCTAATTCTTTTTTTTAAATATTCCTTGAAGTACGAGAATGGTTCTTGCGGTGAGAAAAATTTAAAGAATCGACTGCTAGGCGGTACGAAGTTCACTGGGTCAGCTAGTCTATATTATAAAAATGAATCGCTAAATGTGTTGGTAAGCGCAAATCTCGAGAACAGCTGAACCGATTTTGCTAATTCTTTTTGTAGAATATTCCTTGAAGTACGAGGATGGTTCTTACAGAGAGAAAAATTAAAGAATCGATGGTAGGCGGTACGAAGTTCGCTGGGCCAGCTAGTATCTATAATATAAAAATGAATCCCCGAATGTGTTGGTAAGCGCAAATCTCGAGAGCAGCTGAACCGATTTCGCTAATTATTTTTTTAGAATATTCCTTGAAGTACGGGGATGGTTCTTACGTCGAGCAAAATAAAAAGTAAATAAAGAATCGACTGTTAGGCGGCTGAAAGTTTGCTGGGCCAGCTAGTATAATATAAAAGAATCGCTGAATGTGTTGGTAAGCGCAAATCTTGGGAGCAGCGAAACCGATTTCACTAATTCTTTTTTTAGAATATTCCTCGAAGTACGACGATGGTTCTTACGAAGAGAAAAATAAAAAATGAAAGCATAGACTGTTAGGCGGTATGAAGTTCGCTGGGTCAGCTAGTTATTTTTAAAACATTCTAAAACTTCACAAACTTAGGTACTAGATTTTTCTTTGGAGGGTCCGACCAGATTTCGTTCTGATTCGCGGAGCTTAACCGTTTTTAGCAGAGACGACGGCTGTATGGTGTCGGCCTAGAGAATAGCACCAACCCAAATTCTTCCCGCGGGTGTCGTAAAAGGCGACTAAGGGGCGCAAACCGGGGGGTGGGCAGCAGTGGCCCTAGCAGTACAATTCCCCCAACCCGCATGCCCAGCGTGGTGATTATAGGCATAACCCCCCATTGATGGTGCAACCTTGCGCTCATTAGGGCTATGTCCAGCAGTGGAATAATAAAGCCTGAAGAAGAAGAAGAAGACACGAAACTCGCGTCGCCAGTTCCCGTTATCCGTTGCGAATGGAAACAGTCTCTGCCCCCAGGTATACACGGCCCGCAACATTATTAGCCTTATTATTATTTTGCAGACTCATAAATATTATGAACGGTGAAAAAACAACAAAGGCATTACGCTATATAATTTTAATTTGCAAATAAATTGGATGGCGAAATAAAGACCATCTGGGGAACAAAAGCTGTAGTTCTTATAAGGGTCTTAATTAATTATGGTCTTCATTAAAGTCTACAGTTACGGAAGTTAATAAGCGGCGGTCGCTTAGTCGGTACCTAGGCTAGTTTCACATTCGGTAGGTCGTGCGTTCGAATTCCGGTACATACCTTCGAATTTGTTTTTGTACGTTGCGTATCGTCGTCGTCAGGCTATACTAGTCTACTGTTGGACATAGCCCTCCCCTAAAGAGCGCCACGTTGTGCTATCATAGGGGGTAATGCCCATAATCCCCTCACTGGGCACGCGGGTTGGGGATCGCAGTTTGGTGGAATTGTACTGCAGGGGGCGCTGCTGCCCACCCCCCGCTTTGTGTCCCTTAGTCGGCTTTTACGACGTCCGCGGGAAGAATTGGGTTGGTGCTATTCTCTAGGCCGACACCACACAGCAGCGTATAGTTATATGTAAATTTTTCGTGACGATATCCATTTCATATTCTTTATCGCTAACTCACGCACATGGTTATAGGTACATTCCGTTCACATCCTCCAGGCTGTAGTTGAAAATCAATCAGCGATCTGTTCTACCGAGCAGTTAATGACGCTGAGATACGGCCATTTTGTACTGCTGCATCACACACACGCCATTTTTTTGTTTTTAGTCAAGCATTCATAACTTTTACGTATTATTTTAAGATTTTTGCTTGTCTTGTAGCTTAGAAAAAGTGTGTGTGCCCGAAAGTGCAAATAAATAACTATCTTATCTTACCTCAAATTTAACATGAGTATTTCACGAATAAATTTCTCTTTTTCTTTCTTTAGAAAGACTACAGATGTTATAATTGGTATTTGTAAATGAGTACATGACACCCTGTAAGGGCGCAGTTAGTCTTCTGACAGATTTTAATGTTCAATTAATGCATTGTTATTAAGACATTTATTACTCGCTTTTTTTATATTATCATAATAGGAAAACTTACAGCTATGAACAAAACACATTGCGATTGAAATAACGACTGAAAAGTTTTCACTTATAGAAATATTTTAGAAGAAAAAGAACTTAACTCGTCTCTATACGTCTCGATCAATCAATCGATCCCAGATAAAATGCATTCCAATATGGAATACATTTTATCGGGTATTTATTACAAGGAATTGCAGAAGTCCAAGGTAACAAATCTGTGTACGCTACTTATAGTATCGTAAATTTCTAACACAAAGTTCATTGAATGACCGAGCGGCCCTCAAAAGAAATGAATTTTGACGGTAATTAGTATTTACCTACGCAAATCAAATCGCATCATTCGCTTAGTGATGATATCCCTCTGTATGTCCTCACTGCTGGGAAGCGGGTCTCTTCCTGCATCGCAGGAAGGTTAGGTCACCACGGGTGCCAATTCCGGGTTGATGAACTTGGCGGTAAGACAGTGGCAGGCTACTGGTAGACTTTATTAAGCCGCCCTTAAGGACATGGCTTAACGACTGCTATTACAAGACAGCCGACAGCAATGGGAAGCACGGAAGCGCTCGGAAAAAATGCCAGCAGCGGTAGTCACTGGATAGTCACTCATCCAGCCGCCGATCGCGTCTATTGTTGCTTAACTCGAGTGAATGATTCCAATCACTCGGTTCCACTAGGCCACAAGCGCTTCATGTTTTGTCAAAATATGATGTGCTCAAAAGCCCGAAACTCTGATTAAAACTCGCCGAAAAACCCACTGTAACAACAGGTTTTTAATTACACACTCTACATTAAAACAATTGTTTCATGCTTTTATTTGAGGCACAGCGCCATCTATCTGAAAATCATTGCACTAAGGAAAATCGTGAAAGCGTTTTTGACTAAGCTTTCTTTCGGAAAATTCGTATCACGGCTTTTCTTTTCGTTCCGCAACTCAACAAAAGATGGCGCTGTATTAAATTTCGAGAAATAAGGTTACAGAACAAAGAGGTTTTATCACAGGTGGCGGATTGAGTGCAGGAGTTACAAAGCCAAATAATGTTTACAAAACAATGCATTAGGTACCAAAAAAAATTAAATCATGTTACATTTCTCGGTATAACGCTAGATGGTGTATTGTTTCAGTAGTCGTGTTTGAGGTTTTCAGCATTAGAAATTGTGTTATATAGGAGTGCCGCCAACATTAGTTTGTGAATTGACAATTTGATTATTTATTTACTTAAAAATTTGATTGCCCCATCCGCGGTTTCTGAATTATCAATTTCACTAAGAAAATTGTAAAGTCTCGTTAACTCCTCAGATTTCTCAAAACACGAAGAAGACAAATATAATATCAAGGTATTCCATTAATAAGGTTCCTAATTCTGAACTTGGCGGAGTGAAACTGAGACTTCACACTATCACACTTCACACTAATTATGCTTCTTCTTCTTCAGGCAACATTACGTAGTCCACTGCTGGACATAGCCCTCCTCTAATGAGCGCCATAGCGCCCTGTCTTCAGCTTGCCGCATCCAGCATCTGCCGGCAGTTTTTCGCAGATCGTCATTCCGCCTGTTCGGAGAGCGTCCTACACTACGTTATAAAACACACTTATATTATAAAGGGAAAAGATAGTGAATATAATGTTTGTTACGTTACTGTCTAAGCTGCTAAGGCGATTTAGAAAAAAAATTGGTATTGAGTTAGCTGACACCCTGCATTGACACATAGGTTAGGTTTTACTGCGGGAAAATGTCTTATTCCCATGGGAAAATCTACGGACCGGGGGTAACACCGTGAAGCACAGCTAGTTAAGTAGGTATAAATAAGAAGAACAAGATACTTATACAAAATATTTAGAAAGATACAGTACCTAAGGTAAGGATGTAATTAATAATTATTCTGACTCTTTCTTCTATGGGTAGTCTGTAGGGGGAGAGAGATGTACTCAAGTGCTTTAAGAAGAACAAGATACTTATACAAAATATTTAGAAAGATACAGTACCTAAGGTAAGAATGTAATTAATAATTATTCTGACTCTTTCTTCTATGGATAGTCTGAAGGGGGAGAGAAATGTACTCAAGTGCTTTCTACTACTACTGAAATTCCTGAGGGAACATTTGTCGTTTTTTTTGTACCGGCGGGGCGAGTCTCCAAAATGCATAGTAGTTCAATAGAGTCATATTAGTCCATGTGATCGTTTCATTTATACTATGGGTAGTCTAGTAACCAATCGCATTGCAATGGTGTAAATATTAAATTACGTACAACAACAATAAGTCCGCCTTTGCACGTAACTTTCATCACAAACCAGTTATGTAAGTTTTATTTTTCATAACGTTTTTATTCTGCAATAAAGTGTAACAAGCAAACTGAAATTAATTTTAAAAACTAAATTTGACAAAAGGCCTTATGTTTAGCTTAAAGTCGTCAGGGACAGGTTCCACTGGCGACACTAATTTTCAGCAAAAGCCTTACACCTGTATTCTAAGACGTTCCTCGAACCTTTCCTCCACTCCACTCTTGCTCAACCGTGGAAAACAGTATTTTAAAACGTATCAAATTTCTTCCAATCGAGCAAGTTTCTCACTCGAGTCGAGGAGTCAACTGTTAAAACTAAGGTACCTTAGAACTTAGTTTAAAGCCTCCTCGAGAAAGAAAAAAATCTGCCTGTCAAAACTTAGCAATGACATCGCCATTGCCAACTTAAAAAACCAAATTCTCACTCGAGTTAAACCACAGATTATATTGATTGCTCTCACTCGAATACACTCCAAGTGCACTCCAAATACTGATTGGTAATACTAAATGCCTCCACCTCTCCCCGACTCCACCTCCGTGGAGTATTGAGTCGAGGAGACTTTGAGGAACGTCTTAGAATACTGATGTTAGACATAAATTCACAGCAAGAAAAATGATCTTCGCCGTAAATACCATAATTTTGCTCCTGGCACCATACTGCCTTGGCTCCCATGCCCAACAGAACAGCAGCGATGTCATAGTCACGTACGCTGGGCATGCGGAGGCGTTGGGCAACGCTGGGCACGAAATACCAGGCAGTGAGAAAGCGGATGCTCGAGAAAAAACTAGGGAAGGATTCTCTGATGGAGAAGAAAAGGTAATCTATTTCATAATAATAAAGTATTTATTTGAGGATCATAGGTACATAAAAAAGGTAAAAAATAATAATATCTATACCACTTACTAACAAATAGTAAATTTTCATTACGTTACATTTACATACTCGTATATGCACGATGGCGTTCAGTCAGGTGGTTTAAAATCGCTTGTCCTGTCATAAAGGTGTGTAAATAATTTCGGCATAGCACATTTAAAAACTCCAAATTATTAATATAGGTTCGACTAGGAACCTAGAATTTGATGCATTTCCAATATTCTGTGTCGCATAAAAATAATCTTTAATTTTATAGTAGCCATTTTTGGCTTAAAGATTTTTTAACTTAGTTCACTGTGGTGGTTAGGGGCGCTAAGTAACAGCGCTAAGTAACAGTAGAATAAAAATCATAACTTGTTTTTAATATGTTTTTTCAAAAAGTAAACATAAGAAATCTTAATATCTCTGGTAACTAGGTATTTTAAGAACATATAGCCTTTTATACGTGGACACTCAGAAAGTTTTGAGAAACTAAAAAAAATACTTCTATCTTTTACGTACATTCGTGCTTCTATGAAAAAAATATTTTTATTCAATCTTTTCAACGAACTCTCCACCAGCCTCTATACAAAGTTTCATGCGCCTAAACCAATTTTCAAAAAAAAATTTCCAGTCCTCCGCAGACACCTCTTTCACGGCCTTCTCAAACGCTACTAGCGCGTCTTCCGGCGATGAAAACTGTATCCCTTTGAGCTCATTTTTAATTTTAGGGAATAAAAAGAAGTCACACGGTGCCAAATCAGGACTGTAAAGAGGGTGTCTCAAGACTCAGACCGGTGTGGAGTCCAGGAAGTCCATCGTTTTGATCGCAGAGTGCGCGGGCGCGTTGTCGTCGTGAAGGACCCCGTGGAGCCCAGTGTTCGGTTGCTTGTTGCTCAATTCAGAAAAAAACTTCTGGCAGCCATTTTGTACTATACTATTCAGCGTTGATGCTGCTTTAGTGGGTTCGAAGTGGAATTAAAATGAGGTACCCCGTCAAAGTGAAGAAACTAGCGATCAAAAATTTTCCTGCGCTCCTCGATCGCTTCACTTTCGTAGGCGTTGGTTCATTTTGAAACAGCCAAACTGCCGACTGAAGCTTTGTTTCTGGATCATATTGATAAATCCAGGATTCGTCACCTGTCACAATGTCGTAAACGCGCCGTGACGAGCCAGCATCAATTTTTTGTAACATATCACGGCACCAATCCACACGCGCCTGCTTCTGAGCTTTGGTGAGGTTGTGCGGCACCCAGCGGGAAACTATTCACCTTACGCGAAGGAGCTCGTGCAAAATCTTGTGAACACTTCCTGAACCAATCTGCAGTGTATGATGAATCTTTTCGTACGTAAGTCGTCTGTTTTCTTGAATTATTTTTTTTACTGCCAGCACACTTTCTTCGGTGGCAGCCGTCGTAGGACGACCACTCCTTTGTTCATCCCCCAAAGTAAGATGACCGCGTTTGAACTCGCTATACCATAAAATTAATTCAGAGTCGATCAAATGACTCATCAGGTTTTTAGCCACATTTGAAATCGTAAGAAATCATAGCACGAAAATGTTCTTGATGCAGATCCATTTTTTAATGAGACAAAAAAAATTGAATTGGCTCTCAAAAAAATGCGGAGGGAAATTTGAAAATCGAACAGTAGTATTTTTACTCTTAAATAATTGATGTTTTCAAAACAATTACAAGTGGCCAGTATCTTATACATAAAAATTTTTTTTCGCAACACTTTCTGAGTGGCCTGGTACGTAGTATAAATATCCTAGGACTTTAATCGATTTCCGCTAAAAACACCCGTTTTTAGTATCGATTTAAGTCCTAGATTGTTGATCAAATGTTCTAGACTGTAAGTTCTAAAAATAGTTATCACGGTTGATAAGATATCTCATGTTAATTTTTAGATACAGACGTATTAAAAACCAGTTATAATTTTTATTCTATTTTCAAAAAAAAAATTCCAGTCCTCCGCAGACACCTCTTTAGTTAGGTTGTAAAAAATATTCACTTGAATTCCAGCCAATAGCCGATCAGCGCGAGCCACCACGAGACCTCAACGATGAAAAGGACGAAGTGGTCTTCATCCCAAACGAAGAAACGAGACAGACAGACGACGAAGGTTACCTCGAAAACGAGAGAACAGTTGGGAATCTATTTAGTGAAAAAAGAACTTTGAATGATGTTGTGAATCGGAGAACGATTTTCGAAAATACCGGTAAGTCGATTTCGTTTCGATCACTTTGATCACTTTTTTTTTAATACAACAAGGTCAAGAAGTTGGTTATCTTCTCTATAATATAAAAATGAATCGCTGAATGTGTTGGTAACCGCAAATCACGAGAGCAGCTGAACCAATTTCGTTTATTCTTTCTTTAGAATATTCCTTTAAGGATGGTTCTTACGGAGTGAAAAATAAAGAATCGACAGTTAGGCGGTACGAATTTCGCAGGTTCAGCTAGTTACAAATGTAAATAAATAAAATTACTTTTTGTAAGTACATTGTCTTTTTTTTTGTAATAAAGAAATAATAATAACTTAGGACGAACAAATGACTTCACAGAGCTTTTCGTATTTTAACGATTCCTAGCCTAAAGCTGAATCAACTGAAATATACTAAATTTTCATTCCATCAAAGAGGTTTGAAGCTAGAAAAAATCGTAAGCTAGTCAAGCAATGATTAAAAGCTAAAACTGTTTTCTTAGTGACCTGTTTTATACTCTCATCAATCATACATACATACATAACCTCACGCCTGTATCCCAGAGGTGTAGACAGAGACCAGGGACTGCCACTTGCCACGATCCTGCATATCACTGCACGATCCACGATACTCTCATCAAAGAAGTTATAACATTGTATCAACCTAGATTTTTTTAGCTATCACAGACTAAATAGACAGCAATGGCCAAGTTTGCTGTAAAAAAATATAGTTCATTTTCTTTTTAATTTCATTGATATGGCTTACGTAGCCAGTATGTAATTAGTTCAATGAAAAAAATCGTGATTCGAGATAAAAAAAAAATTCTGATATTCCATTTGTTCTACCCAGATTTTGTTTTCGCGTAATCGATTTCTACTGAATGTACCTTTGTTACTTGATTTTCTGAATATTACATTCTAAAAATATTATGAACGTTAAAGTTTGTGAGGATGTTTTAACTCAACCATGCTATAACGGTTGAATGCAGTTACATGAAACTTGGCATAAAGATAGACAACGATCTGAATTAAGACATAGGATACTGTGTATCTCGGTAACGCGTTCCCGTGGGACTATATCTTGTTGCCGTGACCGTTTTAAAGGCCAACATTTATTGTTTAAAAAACCTATTTAGAGGCTAAAAATTCCACCCAAGCCGGGATTCGAACCCGCGACCTCTGGTTATCCGTGCCAGACATTTATTGTGTTGCCATGGTAGGTAACAAGAACCTATCGTATAAAAGGATTCTGTGGCGGTACAAAGTCCATCGGACAACTAATATCATAATTATGTTTGAAACGACTAATCTATTTTTAAATTGTATAAAAAGTTGCTTTAATGACTTTTTTGGATTTTCAAAAAATATGTTAAGCTTGCCTGAAACACGGTTAAAAAACTGTGTTAAGTACACTTTATGCCAAAAGGGCTAGTATAACATAAAGGATTATTTAGGTGACAATAACGTCTGAAATTAAAGCCAGTACAATGCATGAGTTCTATGTTTTATTATTATTATGTAAACCTTGTTAATTAAGGACTTTGAAAAGACTAAGTTTAGAGTTCGTTTGTCCATTTTTTCTCGAAAATTGTTTAAATTTTGAAATGGACATCTAGTTTGACTTGTAACGTTAATCAAGCCGCAGTTTCTGCGCTACTTTGAATAAAACCTTTTCATTTCATTCACAAAACAGACCATTTTTGATTTATTTCAGAATCGCCACGTAACCCTGACGTGGTATTCGTGACAGGCAAGAACAACCAGTTGGAGAACCATGATGACACCAACTATAGACGAAATGTGAATAAAGAAATGCATGGAGATGCTCATAGAAGAACCGTAGAGAAGAAAACTGAAGCGGTAGGTAACTATATTATTATTTTAATGCACTAACTCTAGCTAAGGATACAGTGATATCATTCCGATGTAAAAACCTAACTGCAAAGTAGGTACTCGGGGCTGCAAGTGATGGAAATTATTTCAGCCAGATGTCGCTGCCTGTACGTAATACAGAGAATATTGTAAAGAGGTTCGAAATTTCACTGATGCTGGTGAGTTGCCCATTAGCACAGTTGGAAAGAACGCTGGCACGGATAGCCAGAGGTCGCGGGTTCGAATCCAGGCATGGGTGGAATTTTTAGCCTCTAAATAGGTTTTTGAAGCGGTAACTGTTTAGAATAGAAGTTTGATTTGGAACACACCATGACGGGCGTAACTACTTGTCCGCTGTCAGAGGAGTTGAAAATTGACCTCTTGTTTTGTTGCTTGTGAAACGTCTGATTTGTCTGGCAATTAGATTGCCGCGCTTATATCTTCTTGTGAAGTGCGAAATAAGTTCAGGGACGGATACCAGTATTGACAGTTTGATTGTTGGGCGACGGATCGACCAAAATAGTAGACATATATTTTGGTGAAAACGGGTGCCGTGAAAGTGCACTGAAGGTAGCTTTCTGGGGAAAGAGCTCTTGGGGGTAGACGGGGAAGTCTAGGGATCCCCAAACCTCAGTGCACCCATCCCGAACAGCGCCTGCTGCCAAGTCGTATCGCTTATGCGCCCGCTTCGTACTTAGCACTCAAATTGTCGTCGTCCACAACACAGGTATGCCTAGTGTGGAGTCGCTGTGAACTGGTAAATCCAATTTTTGCTAACTACCCACCTTTTGTAAACAAACATTCATATGTTAGTTATTAGCATTATTTTTATTAAATCTAGGTCTCTTCTTGCTTGAACCTGTTATAATAGATATATCATAAGCAAAGTTGGATTTTATGTGGCGGTCAAATAAAGATTTTTTCATTTTTTTTTTTTAAGTCGAGAGGCGTCGACGCCGATAGACTTTGTAAGTGCCTTGTTTTCTCATTAGTTTTTAGGTATTTAAGTGGGACCTTTACTAACTCTTTAGTAATCTGTGCCTTTACCCAACAGTAACAATAAAGATTTTTTTAATAATCTTTATTTAAAAAAAAAGCCAGGTTGGCTTTTCATAAGGTGTGCTGGTCCTAACACTTAAATAAATTAATGTTCATGGACATATTACACAGATCTGGTTAACCCCATACCAAGTACAACTAAATGACTTGTGTTACAGGTGCTAACTAGACGATAGATTAAGTACATAGATAACATCCAAGACCCGAGACAAACTAGAAAAGTTCGTTTTCCCGGCCGAGGATCGAACCCGAGACCTTCGGTTTAACAGTCAGCGTGCCAAACCGCTGCGCCACCGAGGAATAGAATAGAATAGACATGCTTTATTTATTACACACAAAACACAGAATAATTTTAACAAAGAATAACCAATGAAAGAAAAACATTAGACACTTATAACTAAAAGTTAATACAATAGCGAAACTGTGTGTCGTGGCAATAAATGGGTACCTGACTCAGCATTGTGTTACGAGTTTTCCCGTAACGCTGGTATTCTGTCAAGACCCAGGGTGACAGTCACGAGAATCAACAGAACAATAACTTTATGCTTACAAACAAAAGACGAAGTGAGATTAAGTAGGTATGTAGTTTATATTGTATTTATATTTTTACTTGCATAGGTACATTTAATTATTGTGGAATTACATATTATAAACGTTACACTAAATATACCGAATTGGCTCTAAATCATACACATATCCAATGCAAGCTCCTAAATTGGGCTTTGGGATTTTATTTATTGTTTGTTGTTTTTATTTTTTTTTAGGACGTCACTTATGTCTGGTAGCGAGACTTGGGTGTGGCAAAAGAAGCAAGAAAGTACTGTTAAATGCAGTAGAAATGAGGTCCTTGAGTATGTGTAGTGTTACTGTGAATGACTGGATACGCAATAGTCTGATTAAAGAACGTTGTGGACTAAAAGAGGATGTAATGACTAGAATTGAGAATTAAATGCTGCGTTGGTCTGGACATGTGGAGAGGTTGAAGGAAGAAATATCGACAAAACAAATATATATTGCGAATATGAGTGGAAGGGCCGGTAAGGTACGTCCCAGGCCGACGTACGTCGACCAAATAGAGGATGTATTAGCAAAGGGGAAGATAAAAAGTACTCGGAACCGGTGTGCGTGCATGCAACGACTTATGAACGTTGATGAAGCGAAGGTGATCTGTCAGGATCGTGGCTAGTGGCAGTCCCTGGTCTCTGCCTACCCCTCTGGGATACAAGGATTTCTTTTAAATGGGGGCGCTAGAGATCTTCACTTCAAAAAGTATTTTCAGATCAAGAAGGTCGATTGCACCAACCTGGACTGCAACCGTACCCGCCTAGCGGTCTGCGGGGCAAAACTGGACGGTCATACCTGGAGATACAGACTTTTTTTGAACGAGTGCTTCTTGAACAGAGTCAATTGCGGTTTCAAGTTCGATGTCAATAGTAAGTATATACAGTCTATTTATTCTTACTTGTCCAATTTAGTAAACAAGATTCTAACCTTAAAATTGAGATTAGATGCCTAAACTAGACAATTTCTCGCAAATTCATGAACTATCATGAACTATGTTTGTAAAATTGTCAGCGTGTTATCTAAAGAATGTTCCAGGTTACTTAATTTTTGGAAATATGGCAGTTTTGGACTAAAAAGTCACAGTTTAAGGGTAGAATCTTGTTTACTAAATTGGACAAGTAAGAATAAATAGACTGTAGTTAGAATACTTTCGGGGCTTAATCGCGTAGTAATTTGTTGCTATTTTACCTCGACGTTTCGACGACGTTACAGTCATCGTGGTCAAGAGAAGACTGATGGCTGGCACCCGTTCACATCTTCGGCTGACAAGGTTTCAGACTACCATCAATCAGCCATCACAAAGCGCTAATAGGGTTGCGACACACAACACTGACAATGTCGGAGGATAAGCCATGGTACTTTTAGCCAGTCAAACACTTCTTGATGACCGGATGCCACGTTTGCGACAGTTTGAAACCACATTTCCGATTAAAATTTTTGTATTTCTCAATTTCGACCGCCTCACGCACAATTCGGCCATAATAATAGATTAAGTACCAATAAGCCCCGAAAATATTCTATGTGTTCAAGTCGCGAAAGTTTAAAATCTGTACAGTATAATACGGAAATGCGACGATGAGCCCTTTTCAGAGCGCCTTAAAAAAATAGTACCTCCTTTGACCGATAGATGGCGCTGACCTCTGAATGAAGTAAGACCAGCCGACCAGAAACTATAGGGACCTGTCTGCATAGCGGATAGTATGCTTCGAGTTTCCTTTGATTTCTGGTCTTACAATTAGAAAATCTAGTAAAATATGTTCTCAACCCTTGTATGTCCCCACTGTTGGGGCACGGGTCCCTTGCTGCATCGCAGGAAGGTTAGGCCATACCATTATGGCCATTGTGGCCATACTCCACCACGGGGGCCAAGTCCGGGTTGGCGGAGGATTGTAAGACAGGGGTGGGCCTTACTGTCAGAAGTTATCAAGCCGGATTTAAAGAAGATTTCTTCAAATTCCAGAATATAAACAAGTACTCATAGAGAAATGCCAGACAATCGGCGCGCACGCACCTAGAGACCAGCGCAACAAGTTAATTTACTTCCCACCGGCGCCACTGCCGGCCACTGAGGACAGACACGTGGAGGACTTAGGGCAGAACGCTAGAAGAGCGTTGGCTGGAAGAAGGTACGACTTTTATTCATTCGCTGATTCTATTTTGATCTGATCGGCTTATATAATACATATATACAAAAAACCTAATAAGAGGCTAAAAATTCCACCCATGCCGGGATTCGAACACGCGACCTATGGCTATCCGTGCCAGCGCTCTTCCAACTGAGCTAATGGGCGACTCACTGGCATCAGTGAAATTTCGAACCTCTTTACAATATTCTCTGTATTGCGTACAAGCAGCGACATCACGGGATGCACTATATATTATCCTATTATCCTTATCCCACCTTAAGCAATCTTGACCTATCCTGTACTGCCTTACTGTGTCCTACTCTCTACCCTACCATGTGATACCCTAAACTTTCTCTTTATGTTCTGTGCGGACCCTAGCCTGTCCTGCCCTAACCTGCCCTGTCATACATTTCATCACAAAACTCTGCTTCATACGTAGATCACAGAACCTTGAGCTAAATGGGCATTTCTGCGGGCACGCATGCCCGCTGTCGTGCCCTGGCGACTACGCACCCGAATGTGCACTCTCCAGCACTGGCATAAAGAAGGTTTTCCTTAACCACTGCAGCCTGGACTTACATTCCTGTACCAATAACGTTGGTGAGTTCGATGTCAACCCTTATATGGCCCCACTGCTGGGACACGGGTCTCTTACTGCGTCGGAGGAAGGTTAGGCCGTTCTCCACCACGGGGGCGAAGTCGGGGTTGGTGGAGGCATTGGTGGAGGAGGCTAAGTCGGGGTTGATAAGGCAGTGGCGGGCCTTACTATCAGCAGTTATCAAGCCGCCCATAAGGCCTCAAACATGGATTAACGCTTGCCTTTACATGACAGTCGGCCCCAAAGGCTTAAGAAACCTAGCAAAGCACGCACTGGCAAAAAATGCCATTACGGAATGGTGACCAATCGAGCACCTGACCGCGCCTGTTGTTGCTTAAGCCAATTGATTGATTCCAATCACTCGGTTCGACTAGGCCACGAGCGCTTCTGTGCCATAAGCTAATCGACGTAGTCGCGGGCACTGCTAGTGTTTGATAGATATATAGATAAATTATTTATTTACACTTCCACACACATTCGTAAATGTACAAAAACAAACAGCATAAGCAGAGTTAATAAATCTAGCATTATAACATGCAAGGATGCAAGGTACGGTATGTACCGTACCTGCGTCATAATAAAGGCATGAGACATTATTTCTGTGGATGAGTGTGGCAAGTGCAAAATGGTACTGACTCAGCATGTGCTGAAGAAGCGAGCTACTCCAGCGCTGGTATTATGCCAGTACCAGGTACCTACTTAGCAAAGGCGGCGTGCTGGGTTCGGATAGCTATATCTATGTATCGCGCGATGGGTTAGGTGCACAGGTGCAATGTAATATCAAATCATTACGTGAAAAAATGTGTTCGTTCGTTCGCTGGTTACGCTTTATAGAAATATTGTCCTTTACCATCTACGTAATGAGATGATTCACTCACACTAGCACGGTGAAGGGACCGGATCGGATGCTGTAGTGCCTGTGACATGGTTTTATAAATGGTGTAGGCTTGCCCGGCACCTATACCATCCTGACAGCTTAGTCGGCCTAGTCCACAGAAAACTGCTTTAAGAGTAAAAATAAAAGTTTCCTGTTTTCCAGCATGGCAACAGCGCCCCTTAGGTGAGTGTGTGGGCAATCAGCAGGCGGAGCTGCGACAAAATAGAGCCTTCATCGGATGGATGCAGCGTGTGGGGATCATAGACGCCAAGGGACGATTTGTGCATGAATAAACGCTGATTGACACTGGTTATCCTAGTTTGGGACCAGGCCCTACAGTCTAATACAGTCTGTTAGCTTTTAGAATATACTTCGGGCTCTAGAGCAGGCTTCGGTTTTCGCCTAAAGCAATACTACTTTCTGCTCTGTATAAAACTTTTCTTCACTATTTTGAAAAGTTATGTAAAGTTAAGTGGCATATTAGTTTCGATATTTCTATTACACGAATATATCCGATTCTATCCGATAGTAGCCGAGGTGTATTCTAAAAACTAAGTTAGTTTTTCAATACAATGATATAAGCATGACAATAATTGTTATTTGCCTCAATTTACAAAGCTATATCAGTACAATGCTATACCAGGGGTATAACCAGCGTTTAAATAAGTAAATACATATTCATGGACATATTACACAGATCTCGTTAATCCAATACTAAGTATAACTAAATGACTTGTGTTGCAGGTGCTAACTCGTATTTCTTTCTTGTCTCCGTCTATGGTTGCCTGGAAGAAATTGCTTTTAGTAATAAGGCCGCCATTTGTACTGTATTTTTTATATAATTTCTGTTACTGTAATTTCTGTGTACAATAAAGACTATTCTGTGTATCTATCTATCTAACTCGACGATAGATTTAATACCATATACATAGATAAATAGATCCAAGACCCGAAACAAACTAGAAAACTTCGTTTCCTAGTTGAGCTCTGCCCCAGCAGTGGGGACATACAAGGGTTAGTATCGAAGCCTTTTAAAAACTACCTTTCTAAACGCTGGAATACAACGCGATGTTACACTTGAGAACCCCCGGCGCCATCGTATGACAAATCACATGAACCTTCGAAGTTTTTCTTCTAGCTAAAATCTGCACTTTAGAATACCTCTAATAGCCAGCCTAGACATGCTTTTAGACAGCATTAGTGGTTACACAGACTAGCCAAAAAGGCAGCCTCTAGCTTATAAAAGCTTTTAGGCAGAGCCTTGCCCTGTTTCACATAGGACAGTCACGACACGATATTATCTATACTTACATTTTTATTCCGTAGAATTCCGACAGCTATCATTTAAGCGCTAGTTCACACTTGGCGAAATCCGTGCGGATGCAAAACGCGCGGTTAGACCGGGCGGATCTTATTTACATTAGCACCTATTAATTCGTTCATACCTGTCCGCGCGGATTGACAATCCGCGCGGCTACCGCCACTCAACCGCTTGAAAATCAATTCGCGCGGTCGCCGCTCGGATCTATTTACTTGACGTACCTAGAGCGCGTTCAGTCGCTGCGCGGAAGCCGTGCGCATAGGACGGTGACAATGGATCGCTTCGACACCGATCTATTCATCGATGAGGTGGAAAAGAGACCTGCATGTCGATTCAGTAAGTTCGTTGATCACTTCGATGGTCACTTCGTCGGTCACTTCGTCGGTCACCTCGTCGTTCACCTCACACTCACTTATGAGTCACCTTAATTTGACCTTCAGAACCCGAAAATATGACATTCCTTGCATAGGGGTTGACACTAATATTATTTCAGTCGAAGTCGTAGGCTATAATTTGTTTCGCATGTTTTGGCAAAACGATGCTATATAAAAATCTTACAAACATGTTGCGCTGTCTAAAATTGTACAGTCTAAGTATTTACTAGCCTAAATCTATTGAAATGTATAAAAAAGATTATATCATTGGCAGTATACAGTGTATCCAAGTCGCTGGCATAAGACGCAATTCTCGTGGGGTTACCATACGAGTAAAATAAAAATGCCACGATTACTGATTTATTTGCTTACATACAGTTCAGTAATTCAGTAATTTTTATTCTTTAAAAATATAGGCAATACATTCCTTACACAATAATATCGAGCCTACTAGTGCGTACATTACAAAAAAAAACCATGACATCTGAACTAATGTTAAACACTGTATCTCAGACGTCAACGCCAACTACCATTAGATTTCAAATAATAATATACACTGTATAATTAGGACATGCATTTATTAAATAAGGTTACACAATAAGTTGTACATAATTAGAAATTATAAATGAATAAAATTAACAATATTCTTATCTTATTTTAACCTTAGCAAATAATCGATAGGTGAAGTGTTATGGACGGTAGGTAAACGTGTGTAAAGTAGCAAGTATGAGGGAAAGAGGGGAGGGGGGGTAATTTCGTATGTGTGTTGTGTTTGTGTGAACGGGGTGTGTTCGTGCTATGTATGTCTGTAGGTATAGGAAAAATAAATTGAAACAAATGAGAAGAGAAAGATGAGGTACGATTACTTTATTTGTGGGCTAGGTTTTACTGTATGGGTTTTAGTAGATTTTCCGTTATTTAAAAGTTAAGACGAAGGAACTATTTTGTTGTTTGAGCTTTACGTTATTTTATTTATTAAAAGTGCATGAACCTACTACATAAAAATGACACCGGGAAAGTTTGGTTCTATGGGCTAACGTTTGGTATACTCTGTCGATTCTTAAGTACTAGGGGAACGTAGGTCATAGATGTGTTGTTTCTGTTTAATAATTTTGTGAGGAAATCAATCAAGTCTCAATATAAAAGTGTAATCGAGTATCTGGCTGAACTACTAAGTATTACTTTTATCACAGCTCTGTAAGCTCTTTCAAGACATAACACGGAAGTCTGGGGAGCACGCCATACGCCTATATCATACGTGTAGTCACCAATCCTAACTTGTCGCTCATTTATATTGCCTTGAAAGGGCAACTCTCCGATTCCAATGGTTTCTTGTTTATCCAGCAGAATGGGAACAGAGACAGTTTCGACAGCTTTGCAAAAATCCAAAAGCATATTATCTTTAGTATTTGCGTGTGATCGACAAGCTACTAATATCATACCGTTAGTAACATTATTTATTAGACGCTTTATATGTGCGTCATATTAACATACATTAGCAAGTATTTGGTGAACGGGTTTAGCTGCCGTGGATTTTCTTCTTCTACTTAAAGTGCTTCTCCATTACTTAAGGTTGGTAGTCAGCTCTTTACAGCGTTCTCTGTTCCGTGCAATTCTGAATAGCTCTTCCGCGGTTTTAACGACGGTCCACTCTTTGATGTTACACAATCATGACGGCTTACTCCTTTTTATTTTGTAAATGATTCATTAAACAAGTTGACTGACTCATTTACGAATCATTCATATAACAATATACGCAATTAACTTCATGGTTGAAGCCTGTATTACAATTTCAAATCGTCGATGGAACTGTAAAGAGAACATTGTATAAGTCACTATTAACAGCTTCTCTATGTTCGCCTTCTTACAATATGTTATATAGTTCTATAATATAATAATAAAAAAAACACACGGCAGATAATATAGATAAAATCTAGCAAAGCGAGAGTCAGACTCGAATACAAAGAGGGACTTGTTAATCTATTCTGCGTTTTTTTTATTTCAGTAAACTATTTAGTGGTTAATTTCGCACATAGCCGAACTGTATTATTAATTTGTTACATGCTTTCGCCATAAGTAAATCAAAAACAGAAATCTTAAAAATTACGTTTCTTGGCTCTTTTGTTTCTTTTTATATTTTAGCGTTTCGGAGCGTTTAAATATGACATCTACATAATTTGGGTAGTTAGCACGCAAACACTGAGTGTGTTTTCAAGTAGACTTTACCGTTTCTTTATTTTTTTTTCTATTTACAGATAAAATCACTTTCTATTTAACATGAAATCACAGTAATTTGCACTCGATGTCATGTTAAATAGAAAGTGCTATATGAACATACTTACGCATAGAAGGTATTTTTTTCATATTTTTACTCCGTCATGGTTAGACCCAGTTTTTCCAAACTTTGGCAATATTTTCCGGCCAGCATCTGGTCACACTTCACACACACACAAACGAATAGTTTGCTTTTAAATCAAGACTTAATTCTACACTGGCGCTACGGCGGTGAAGAGAACTACAAATGTCAATGAAATTGGTATTCTGAAGGTTCGATTCGCAGCTCACTTCGATCATGAACTCGCACATGAGTTCGATTACATCTGTCAAAATCAAAAGTTACTCTCCTATAAGTGAACTCACGATCGAATCCCATAATGTAGAAGATAACTCATAATTTTTTGTTGAAACCAGTATTATTATAGTAATGGTTTGTAACTCAGGCACATTTGTGAAGTTAAAGTAGAAATACCACTCGCTTACTGTGAATGATAGATAACATCGTAAAGAAACCTGACTAACTCGCTGTTCGCATATCTAAGGTGGGCACGCGTGGTGATCAAGCCTATATTCTTTCTGAAAGAAGACCTGTGCTCTACAGTGGGATGTATATCATATGCTGTATATTTTAAGAACAATAATTATTATGAAGTAAGAAAGAATAAATATAATGTGGGTGGAATGGCGAATGTGAGTGGAATGACCGATAAGGAACGCTGGAGGCAAATATACTTCGACCCCTAATTTATCGAATAGGGGACGTGATAGCAAAGGGCAGGATAAAAAGTACCCAAAACCCTCTGGCATGCAACGACTAATGAATGGCGATGAAGTGAAAGTAATTAACCAGGATCGTATAATAGCAACTGGCAGTCCCTGCATCTGCTCACCCCTCTGGGATACAGGCGTGCCCTTTTTTGATATCCGCCCTTTGTATGTCCCCACTGCTGGGGCACGGGTCTTTTAAGGTTAGGTCATACTTCACCACGGGGCCAAGTCTGGGTTGATGGAGGATTATAAAACAGAGGCGGGCCTTAACACGAAATGGCGGTCGTGGCACGCGACAACTGCGAGCGTCGACAAACGTCAACGGCTGCCCCTTACACGTTGACGGCTGCCGTCGACGCGCTAACGACTGCCGTCGAATGCCGTTGACGGCAGTTGACGCCATCCGTCGACGCTTGCAGTTGGCACGTGCCGTTCGTCTGCATGAGCCCTAAGTTATCAAGCTGCCCATAAGGCCTCTGACATTCAGGTTGCAAACAGAAACCCAGCATGCTGAACTATGGAAAACGGAAACAAAATGCAAAGAAACCAGAGAGGCCCTACTAACAATATCGAAACGCCTCACATGCAGCGATCTGCGCAAAGCTGTGGCACTTATGACGCTCCATTGACCACTGAATAAACACCTCCACGCTATGGGACTGACCGACATCCCGTTATGTCGAGGATGCCTCAAGGAAGACGAAGGACCCGCCACGTGTCCATTCACTGTGAGAGCGTGGAAGTGCAACGAACATCGATAGCAGGAAAGCTGCTGGTGCTGGTGCACTGCTGGCTTTCTGAAAAAAGATTGGCTGACTGGAGTGATCTCGCAACGGCCCAACTATGAGGCTGAGTGCGGAAACAACAGGATAAACTAACTAAAGCCTCTGACATGGCTTAACGACTTCCATTACGCGATAGCCGGCGCCATCGCCTTAGCGTGCCTTGCGAAGCACGGAAGCGCTCGGAAAAAATATCACAAGCGGTAGTCACGAGACGGTCACCCATCCAGCACCTGACTACGCCTGTTGTAGCTTAATACAAAGTAATTGATTCCAATCATTCGGTTCGTCTAGGCTACGAGCGGGGTGGCCTTATGTTTGTGATATCACGAAGTAGGTTTAGATAAACCAGCTAGGTGACAAAGATGTAAATACACTGATACTGAGGCTATGTATTTGTTCAAATGTACAGCGAAATCCAAAAAGAAACAAAACCACGACCTCTGGCAGTACTTTGTACTTTAGATAGATATATAGATACAACATTTATTCACATAAGACACACACACGTATACAAAGCAAAGCAATACAAAACCAAATACAAGTCACAACACGAACAAAGCAATAACAAAAAAGTAGCATAAATAAAACGCAAAAAATCACAGAAAATAAGGCATACACGGTACTGTAGTGTACCTGGGCAATGTACCTACTGGACTGGAAGTGATCAACGTAGGTGTGGCAAATGTGAATGGGCTCCGACTCAGCATGTGCTGAAAGTTCAGGAAGAACTTCAGCGCTGGTATTCTGCCGGTACCCGGTGTGAGCGGCATGCAGCGCTAAGAGAGCTGAGGTATGGTAGTCACAACTGCTATCGTACCGGATTAAATAGTGTAAAATCTGGTTGGAAATATCAGTATAAATTGTATTTTATTTAAGTATATTATTGTATATATTTGCGTGAAATAACCACAGAAGTTAATGTAAGAAAAAAAAATATAGTGATGCTGGGTAGTTGCCCATTAGCTCAGTTGGGAGAGCGCTGACGTGGTTAGCCAGAGGTCGCGGGTTCAAGTCACGGCATGGGTGAAATTTTTAGCCTCTAAATAGGTTTTTAAATTCGTCCTTAGCACGGGCATTAAAAATAAAAATAGTATAATCATGTGTTGCAATCTCAAGTACCTAAGTGGGCCATAATTTTTATATTTCGTGAAATCTATAACTTAAACGCAATTTGTTTTATTCCTGTATACATGTGTGACTAGAGTATATTGTAATATAATTTAGTTTTGTTTACGTGTTTGTTTTATCGTACCTCAAAATTTACGGGTGATGCCCTAGGCCGATAAGTAGTATATTCCAATAATGTGTGCAATGTTTATGTTTGGTTTTTGTGTAGGTTAACAATGTTTTTTTTTTGTCTTGATAGGGGTTATACACTCCATGAGGTACTAGCCCTGCTAGAAGATAAGGAATTTGAGCCGCAGTTGCTATACATTGAACCTTCAGAACCCGCAATCGACTCTGATCAAGATTCGGGCGACGAAGAAGGGGTGGTTTTGTAATGATGTGACAGGTCGACAATTCAACGCTGGGTGTGAAGTGGTATTAGGGTCTTCACCTCTGTCAACACACCAATCACGATAACAAAACGCAAAAATGTACGGGTGGTACCAAATATTCAACCTGAAGCCGGATCTACTCGGACGTTGCGTTGATTTATTTCGGGAGCCACCCATGTTTCCCGAAGCAAATTTTAGTTTCCTTCGAGGGAAGTCTTCTACTGAATTTCTGGACTAATATTTTGGATTGTGTGTCTACAACCTTTTAGCAAACCAGCCGCAAAAGTATGCAACTTTTTTGAATTGCGCCGAACCGAAAATATCCACCGAAGAATTGAAAGCATTTATCGCAATTCCTATACTGTCGGATCATTACGGAATCACTTCTTAGTTCCCAGCGAATCTCGTCGCAAATGTGCTTTGGAGATGTGCAAGAGACAGACAAGACTGCAATGCAATAAATGTGACGTAGGGCTCTGTGCATCCTGTTATCAATTCCAATCAATTATCAATTTCACGTCCGCATTTAAAACTAAAAAAGTGTGTATACTAGTACATAAATGCCTTTAACATAAATTACTTAAATATGCTGTTTTTATTTATTAATTCATACATTACTTAAAATCTTCATGATTTTACAAATAGATTATAAAAATAGTTCGCTAATAAAAAGCTAATATATGTCTAATAGAGGGATTTTTGCTTACGTATTTGCCGATCGGTGCCATATGGCACCCATTGTTTTTTCACAAAGTAAAAGATATATAAAATAAATAATTATTACAAATAGCTAAGGGAGCCGTCAAAAGCAATGTATGTGAAAATTACAATTTTTTATGCCTCTAAAATAATTCAGGTCATAATGGGTTAGCATAACATTTACATATAGGGACATACACTGCTTCTGATCCCACACTCGGATACCCTGTGTCGTGGGAACCAGAAACAACGATATCACAAACATGTAAACATCCAAGACCCTTTTGTATCCACCCGGGATTCGAACCCGAGACCTTTTGCATGGTCGTCAAGAGGTTTTCGGGGGTCAAATATTAAGCTATATTTTTATAGTTTCATATTTAAAGAGACGTTTTTAAATTAGTTTATTTCGTTATGCTAAAACTAGTTCTTTTACTAGAATGAATTATAACTTTTGATGCCTGATAGTGTTATCGACCTTGGCTTACAATTCAATCTAGTAGCAAGTAAAGAAGAATTGGCACTTAATAGTTTAAATATTTCTATGCATTAGCATAATAAAATAATGGTAATGATTTTAAATGTTGTTTTGTAGATGACACTTATCACAAACTACTTTGACCAAATAAATAACAAAGATGTATCATGTTAGTGGTGGTCTTATAAATTATAATACAGGGTTGTGCCCTCAGATTCTATGCATTAGCATAATAAAATAATGGTAATGATTTTAAATGTTGTTTTGTAGATGATACTTATAACAAACTACTTTGACCAAATAAATAAAAAAAATGTATCATGTTGGTGGTGGTTTTATAATACAGAGTTGTGCCCTCAGATCATAGAGGTTGTGCCCAAATTAGAATTTTCTCATTGGCATATAATAGTGTTACCATATAGGTACTACCTATTTTCGATTTGTACCCAACTGTACAGAATGATACGTGTAAAGGTCGACATGCAGTGTGGATTTAATGACTATTTATGTACTGTGGATTGTACCTACCTACGTAGGTACAATCCACAGTACATTAATAGTCATGAAATCTTGTCCACAGTACATTAATAGTCATTAAATCCTTGCTTGTTGCAGGTAATTAATGAGTATAATGTTGGTGACTTAAAAAAATAATTTGAATACATAATCAATTCGTTTTATTTAATAAATGTACAAACTACATTTTTTATTGTTTATTTACATGAAAAATATTTATTTCAAATTTAAATCAATCAATTTAAATAAATCTTCCAGATATTTCGTGTAAAAATATGTGGCATTTCTAAAGTAACAGTAACTTAATAATTATTTTTAAAATTCACCGTCTAGATTAATGGAGTATGGTCTAAAATACCATTTTGCTAAAACAGATTAAAAACAATGCTTCGTTATTTTTATATATCTCGAGATGATGCACAATCTGCATTTCTTTTTGTAATTCTCGATTATTAACATCTAGGGAATGGTGGGGACCATTCCTTGGGGGTCATCAAGAACTGTTACATGCTATGCATTGCTTTTTAGTTTAATTCTTCTACCGAGGGCTGGAGTATCCTCAACCAGAGTTGTCATTATCTATGCTCTCTCGGAGTATAGCGTGAGTCACCTAGAAAATACAGATTTAATTCAAAAGTAGTACAATAAAAGTATAGGCTGTTAAAATATCTAAATTGCAATAGATTTAGCTAATTGTTTACCCAGTGAGGCCTCGCTCTTTCCAGAGCTCAGCACATTGATGGTGACTTAAAAGGTTTTTGCTAAACACATGGCTGTCATGTGAGACATCTCTCAATGAAGTAGCAATCCTTGAAATATTTCAGTCGGCATCAGGAGTCTGGAAAAGATTTATGGATGATAAGATAACTACCATTTATTTATTGCGCAAAATGATTTTACCAATACAACATCAAGGACTCATCATTAAAATAAAAACATTTGTAGAACAATCTAAAAACAATTTGGCACGCATAGCCAGAGGTCGCGGGTTCGAATCCCGGCATGGGTGGAATTTTTAGCCTCTAAATAGGTTTTTAAAATCTAAGAATGTTATTACTTTAATATCAATAGGAAACTAGTATTTCTACTAGTTTCATTTTGATTGCAAGATGTCATTTTGATGGCAGGGTCAAGAATTAATGTACCAAATCACGTTTGCTGAGGCGAGGTTCTTCGTTACTACGAGTACTAACCTTATGGTTTTTTTTTAAATATCCCTTCTGTTTCTTTCATAAAAGGTTTCAAAATCTTGGCCAAAGTTTTTGATTTCGTCCTTAGGTAGACGAATATTGGTCTGGGATTCGTGATCTCCAGAGAGGTGTCCAAATAAAGAAACAACCGTTGCAGATTTTGTGGTTTTCTCAGATCCCCTTTATGTAGATCGTGCAAAATTAATGTAGAGCTAACCATGCCATTTTGTCCCAAATACATTTCCGCACATATCTCAATAGCGATCATTACTTCTGATGGAGCACCTGAGTATGTTGGTGTCAGGAGCCTTCAAATACCTGATTGAGCTTCAAACTGGAATAAAATTTCGTGATTTTTTTAAGCAGGGAAGGTTATATGACACGCAATGTAAAATTTGTTACAACGTATTTCAAGCATTTTGTACTACCTACACAATTGATTAATCATCCATATGTGTGATAAATTTAAGCCAATGTCTTGGTAAATATTTAAAATACATTTTTGCGGTTACCTTTATTGTAGAAGAAGAAAGCTTCGCCGGTGGGTACTCTTATGTGAACAATATAAGATATTTTTTCCACTCTTACATAAGACGTAAACTCGAAATAGCTTAGACTTTATAAAAATGAAGCAGAACGATTTATTTGTAAGAAATATTTTGGGAGCGTTTAGCTAATTAAGCTGAACAAAATAATAATGTGACATGTGACTTTTCGACTGACAAACATTGGTGTTCCATCCCTAATAGGTATCCCATGGCAACATCACTTGTGGGTATTTTGCTTCTGAATACGAATTAAACGTCACGCACAAGTGAGTGTGATGTGAATGGTGATGTGAGCTCACGATCGAATTAACCCTTTCATGGGTACACGAACTTCTTGCCAATGCCAATATGGTAAATTAGCTGATGCCCGCGACTTCGTCTGCGCGGAATTAGATCAGACCGCGTTGGCGGGATATCAAGTAGCCTTTGTCTCAATTCAGAACTTTGTCTATCTGTACAAGATTCATGTAATTCCATTCAGCCATTATTGTCTAATTGAGTACTAACAGTCATCTAAACTACTTGAAAAACATTGACATGTATGCAATATTATATAGAAATTGACAGAATATTCTTTATCCCATGTTCACCAAGAATTACATAAGAGACTTAAATAATAACATAGTACACTACAATTGGCGGCCTTATTATAGTAGTATTATCAATGCTTAATATTGATAATATTTTCGCCTTTACCGATAGTATGGGGTTAATATCCCCAAATAATAACTTGCATAAGCTGAAAATGCAAAATTAGATAAATCGACTTCAAAAAAAGACTAACGAAGAAGGAGGAATAGTGAAAGTCAGTAAAATTTTTCGATTGAATTTGCATAAATCCTAGAGTTTGCGAGCGGTGCTGAGAGCGAAAATTAAAGCACTCTACCTGTTAATTTACAAATATTTTTGAAAAAAAGATCATATTTTAATCAAAACTTTTGTTATACGGATTTTACTCGTTTACTACATTTTTCCGACGTTTTGGCACTTTTCCAGGTGCCGTGGTCTCGGATGACTGAGGTGACAGGCTCTTTTTGAAAGCATTTACTACCCTCGGCAAAAAATATTTTAGTAATTATTTTGCCGTTGTCCGCGAAAGGGTTATTTGACAGATGTAATAAAGTCGAGATTCGAACTCCCTTTGTTTTAAACGTAACTTCATAGAAATAAGGGTCAATATCCCACCTGCACAACTAGTTCACTTCACCGCCGTAGCGCTGGGGTAGCTTATATTACTGAATACGAATTCGATCGAACTCACTAGCGAACGGGGCTAGTGAATAGCACTGCTTTGTGGGACATCCAATTGACAGAATATTCCAATAAAATTATTAGAAACGGAGCAGAGCGGGTAGGAGCAACAAATACACAAATTATTGCTTCTTCGACTTCCATGATTGGACTGTCACCCCATGCGGATGACAGCGCTCTCCGCGCCTGACTGAACACATACGTTTAGAATCGCGCGGTTTGCATCCGCGCGGAATCCGCCATGTCTGAACTAGCTCTAAGCGGTGGTAGCTCAGTGAGTAGAACAATGGACTGAGTAGATTGATTGGTTTACAGCTAGCGGTGGAAACTAGATGACAACAGGACGTTTTAGCTTAGTATGACAGTGATAGCTCAGTGGGTAGAACCATGGACTCGCAAGCGAGTGCCTCAGGTTCGATCCCGAGTGCGGGCATGTACCAACACTTCGTGTCTTGCTTCTGCTTGAAAAAGTGGGAGGGATGGTGGTGCATTAATTAACCGCATGGAGCTTGTGGGATTTTTGGCAGAATTTAGCAAAGTAATTTTCACATTTTAATGTCATGTCATGTCATGACACGACACGACACGACACGACACGACACGACACGACACGACACGACACGACACGACACGACACGACACGACACGACACGACACGACACGACACGACACGACACGACACGTCACAACACGACACGACACGACACGACACGACACGACACGATACGATACGACACGACACGACACGACACGACATGACAATGACATGGGTTCGAATCCGAATTTTTAGTCTCTAAATAGGTTTTTTAAAATTGGCCTTAGCACGGGTCAGTGCATATTAAAAAAAGAATATAATCATGTGTTTAGTTAGACCTGAAATGAAATTAAAAAGTTTTCAAAGTAGCGCAAAACTGCAGGTAATTTTTCTATTATTGCTATTTTTACTCCAAAATGATTAAAATCTAGATCATTTTGGAGAAAAAATAAACAAAAAAACTCCAAACTTAGTCTTTTCAAAGTCCTTAATTAATAGTACATTACACAACTAGGGTGGTAATACAAAGAAAGGCCGAGGTCGCAGAAGTTTGCGGCCCGAGCTGCAAGCGAGGGACGTAAATATGCGATCGAGAGCTTTCTTTATTACCTCCCGTGTTGTGTACATCTTTTTATGTCTACACTTGGCGCTTGCTTGCACTTGTACGCGCAGCGTGCAGAAAAAGCCACTTTATGGCCAGGTGTGGCATAAAATAGTTAAAAATAGCATTAAAAAGAATATAATACACTAAGCTTGCTTAGCGAAATAAATAAATATTCATGAACATATTACACAGATCTCGTTACCCTATACTAAGTACAACTAAATGACTAGTGTAACAGTTGCTAACTCGACGATAGATGTAATCCCATAAATACATAGATAACATCCAAGACCCGAGGTAGAAAATACATTTCCTAGTTTGACCCGGCCCGGAATAGCACCCGAAACCTTCGGTTTTACAGTCAGCGTGCCAAACCGCTGCGCCACGGAGGCCATGTTGATTAATATGTATTTACTTCAGGCGTAAGACACCTACAAATTTGTTAGTTTTTAACTACTCGATCGCGTTTACGTAAACTCATATTTCTATGACATCGAGGAAGCGCCATCTAGCGACAACTATGGAAATTAAAATTGCTGAGAGCGACTTGAATGGTTTACGTTGAGAAGTGAACACGTTTACATAGATAACATCCAAGACCCGAGACAAACTAGAAAAGTTCGTCTCGTAGTTTGACCAGAGTGCTTAGTGCGAGTTTGACAGATCCAATCGAATAACTTTACTACCGCGTTAATCGAGCATTGAGTAGTGAGTATGAGTAAGTTAACCGTTCGAACTGGCAAAACGCTGTCACAGTACAACTCGCTCTCGCGTTTATTCGTGTTTTGGCTGGAAAACGTGTTCACTTCTCAACGTAAACCATTACAACTCACTCAGAGTGCTTAGTGCGAGTTTTTTAACTAATCGATCGCGTTAGCGTAAACTCATATTTCTATGGCATCGAGGAAGCGCCACCTAGCGACAAGTATGGAAATTAAAATTGTTGAGTGCGAGTTGTAATGGTTTACGTTGAGAAGTGAACACGTTTACCAGCCAAAACACAAATAAACGCGAATGCGAATTGTACTGTGACAGCGTTTTGCCAGTTCGAACGGTTAACTTACTCATACTCACTACTCAATGCTCGATAAACGCGGTAGTAAAGTTATTCGATTGGATCTGTCAAACTCGCACTAAGCACTCTGGCCGGGTATCGAATCCGAAATCTTCGGTCTTACAGTCAGCGTGCCAAACCGCTGCTCCACCGAGGAAAGTAGAAGTACTTGTATGGAATTTCAAAATGGCAAAAATCCTAGCCTCCAAAGTAATTTCATTGATTTCAATTACCTTTTTTCTTATTTTATTTGTAATTGTGACTATAATTCGTAATTTTATTATAAAAAAATGTAATTAATCGTTCTGTGTGCATGTGTTGGTGTTATGGATTGAATTGAGTGTTTTTGTCGTTTTATTTGTAATTTTTGTCCGTTATACTGTTTTGTTTGTCCAATAAATAAAAAAAATTAGGTTTCAGGTGTTTTCTTCTTCTTCAGGCTGTTATGTAGTCCACTGCTGGAAATGGCCCTCCCCTAATGACGGAACCTGTGTCAATAATATTAGCTATGCAGACGACATGGTATTGTTGAGCCCCTCAGTCAGTGGACTTAGAAAACTTTTAGGAATGTGTGAAAGCTACGCTAGTCAGCATGGACTTAAATATAATACAACTAAAAGCGAATTCATGATTTTTAAGGTCGGCAAAAAGGTCCCTTTAAATGTACCTGTAGTAGCTTTAAATGGTAAACCTTTAGCTAGGGTGTCGTCTTTTAAGTACTTAGGGCATATTGTCACTGAGGATTTACGAGACGACGCCGACATTGAGAGGGAGCGCAGAGCATTGTGTGTCAGAGCAAATATGATAGTTCACAGGTTTAGATACTGTACAGCACAGGTTAAAATAACATTGTTTCGATCATACTGTACATCTATGTATGCTTGTAATATGTGGGCTGTATATTGGCAGAAGACTCTGAACTCTTTAAGAGTTCAGTATAATAATGCTTTCAGGATGCTGCTGGGGCTGCCGTGGGCTTGCAGCGCATCAGGCATGTTTGCCGATGCACAGGTGAATGGTTTCTAAGCCGTGCTCCGCAACCGGTCCGCCGCAGCGCTCTGCAGGCTCCGCGCCAGCCCCAATAGCATTCTGACTATGATAGCGGACAGGGTAGATAGCCGATACACCGAAATGTGGGCCGAAAGACACAGAAGTCTCTGTACAGTTACGTACCAAAAATAATTGAAAATAATAATAAAAAAATAAGTACATAATTGATTGATTGATTTGAATTGATTAGAATTTGTTATTATTGTTACTAATATAGTCTTAAGTCACTATTGTTACTAACATAATATGGGTACTTAATGCCTGAAATAAAGAATTATTCTTTTATTTTATTTATTTTAAGGAGCGCCATAGCGCCCTGTCTTCATCTTGCCGCATCCAGCATCTGCCGGCAGTTTTTCGCAGATCGCCATCCCACCTGATCGGAGGGCGTCCTACACTACCTTAAATCGTTGCTTTGCGGAAATCCATAAAAGCATTAAAATGTGAAAATTACTTTGCTAAATTCGAGACACTTAACACTTGCTTGAAAAAGTGGGAGGGAGGGTGGTGCATTAATTAACCGCATGGAGCTTGTGGGATTTTTGGCAGAATTTAGCAAAGCAATTCTCACATTTTAATGCTGTTAAGAGTAGTTGCCATGTCCAAAGTACGACAATGGCAGCCGAGACTTAACATTTACAATGTTCGGACAATAGTATTCTAAAAACCTATTTAGAGGCTAAAAATTTCACCCATGCCGGAATTAGAACCCGCAACCTTTGGCTATCCGTGCCAGGTTGCGGGTTCGAATCCCGGCATGGGTGAAATTTTCAGCCTCTAAATAGGTTTTTAAACTTGTCCTTGGAACGTTTTATAACTTAAATAATTAATAAATAAACTCTGGAATGACTTCAGGTGTGATTTTATTTGTAGATTTAGTAACTTTAAAACAGAAAACTGATAAAAACGGAAAAGCAGGTAAAAAGTCAGATCTGGTCAAAGGGTAAAGTAGTAGTGTGAAAAATGAGGGAAATCGAAGAATGAGTGACATACATAATTTAAATATTTGAAAATGATAGATGGAAAAAGAAATAAAAATGGTGTAAAGAGGTTTGCACCGTTACACTACCCGGGGGCAACCGGTAAAAAAAATATTTTTTTTAAATATATTTATTTAAAAAAAATATATTTAAAAAAAAAATTTTTTTATAAAAAAATTGTCAAGTAAAATTATTTAATTTAAAATTTAAAGTCGAGAATCCAAAGTAAGGTCGATGAAGGTCGGGGATGTGGGATGGTAAGTAAATAAATTTAAATATTAAAATAAAATATAAAAGATGGGTGATGAAAAAAAATTTTGAGTGTGTGGAGTGATATTTACAATGAATATTTACATTAGGCAGTTCCACTTTTATTCATCACCTATCATTCATCCCTAGCATGCATCACCTAGCATTGTCTTCATCTAAAGTGAAGGTGAAGACGTTCATTCAGTATAGACAAAATCTATTTTTATTAATTAGATTTATCCAGAAACTGGCCTAAATTAGTAATAGGCTTATTTAGCCAGTTACCACCCGCTGGTATTCGGTAGTGGTAAGGCTTATTTATTGAGTCACAATCCGCTCTATGAAAGTTATTTACATTTTAACAATATTTATAATATTGGGTACATAGTAGGTACCCGACGGGGTAGAATCCGTCGTAGTAGTGCTCTCAAGAGCTATGGTGGGGTAAACACCGTAACGCGTTTAATTAGATAACGCGATTGATAAATAAATTAGTTGACCTAGGCTTATTTAACGTGTTGTCGCCGCACCTGATTGAGTGTTTGGATGTTTTAAAAAAAATGGTTAGTAAATGTCCAGGAGGATAGTGGTGTATAAATAATAAATAAAAAAATAGTTAATAAATAAATAGACAAATAGTATGACGATGTGTCCGAAAAGGTAATGTGGTGATTATATACAGAAAATTAGAACTATAAAAAGGTGGCATTGGTAGGTTTTGTACAAGTTGACAGTTAAAATATTTAAAAAGAATACGGATTATAAGAAAAGAGGTTAGGAAATTATTTTAGTAATGAGGTAAGGATGGGGTGAGGTTGAAGTTTTATTTTATTGCCAAAGAGTTCCTTGTAGTTTAACCTGTGGAGGTTTTGTTTTGAATTTTGAAAAATTTTATGACAATGAATGGTGTCAGAATTACTGACGTCTAGAAATTTGGTTTGCAAAGATTTTGTAAATAATTATAATTTAGATTTTAATAATATAATATTGTTATCAATAGACTGTATGAGTGCAGCTTCGCCTTACCTTCGAGTCGGCCTCGAAGACCTAGAGGGTAAAGCTAGGCTGTCTACGTGTAATTACCCAGGATACTCTCCTGAGGCAACGTAAGTTAGTAACCAGTCCCACCTGGAATTATAAATTCCAGGTTACCGAGGTCTATGGAACTGCTAGTGAGCAGCCTGTGGTTGTGTAACTGTGTGCTAAATGCGTGTAGAAGTTATTGATTGTATACTGTTGGTGTATACTAACTGTGGTATGTTTCGGTTAGGTGGGGTGCAGATAGATAGAATAGGACTTTTATTAGGGCCGAAAAAATTTGTTACTATGGGTGAATCTAGTTAGTGAAGAATGGTCAATGAGTAGTTATGATGAATTACCTTGTGGTCCAGAAGTCAAGTCGCACTTTAAAATTAATTTAATATTTTATTTATAAAACACTTAACAAAAAAAAAATCTTGCAGGTCTTCAGAAACGGAAGAAGTCCGACAGAACCCTTAAGCAAGGCTGTGGAGCTCCAAGGGATGCGTATTTGATGTATGAGGTCGTGGGTCGTGGGTATGAAACAGCAGCAGCAGTTCGACGATTGTGCACACGTATAATCGTGGTAATCGTACTCGTATTTGCCTTCGCACTCGCAGCGTAGTCGCGGTGGGTGGGCTTTGTCGCCTCGGCGTATCAAGCCGTGGGGTGACGTTGGGTTTCGTTATTATCGTTGGGCGCCAGTGGAACGTTTTATAACTTAAATAATTAATAAATAAACTCTGGAATGACTTCAGGTGTGATTTTATTTGTAGATTTAGTAACTTTAAAACAGAAAACTGATAAAAACGGAAAAGCAGGTAAAAAGTCAGATCTGGTCAAAGGGTAAAGTAGTAGTGTGAAAAATGAGGGAAATCGAAGAATGAGTGACATACATAATTTAAATATTTGAAAATGATAGATGGAAAAAGAAATAAAAATGGTGTAAAGAGGTTTGCACCGTTACATCCTTAGCACGGCTTAGTGCATTAAAAATAAAAATAGTATAATAGTATTCTAGGTAGGTATAATATAAAAATGAATCGCTGAATGTGTTGGTAAGCGCAAATCTCGAGAGCAGCTGAACCGATTTCGCTGATTCTATTTTTAGAATATTCCTTAAAGTACGAGGATGGTTCTTACGGAGAGAAAAATAAAAAAATTAAAGCATTAGGCGGTACGAAGTTCGCTGGGTCAGCTAGTCTCTATAATATAAAATGAATCGCTGAATCTGTTGGTAAGCGCAAATCTCGAGAGCAGCTGAACCGATTTCGCTGATTCTTTTTTCAGAATATTCCTTGAAGTACGAGGATGGTTCTTATGGAGAGAAAAATTAAAAAATGTTAAAGAATCGACTGTTAGGCGATACGAAGTCCGCTGGGTCAGCTAGTATTAAATAGTATTATAACATTATTGTATTTGTCTGGATGAGACTGCCCCAAACGAAAAGACCGTCAATTGCATAACATTCTTAGATTTAAGAAGCCAGAAACAAAACAGACGATAAAATATAAGTAAGTGTATTACGCACATCAATTCATAACATAAGAGAATTATCACTAAACATTTTCTACACAGTAAATTCCCACCACAGTTCCCTCGCTCCTCACCTACGAAATATATAATAATAATAAAAGTCGGCGAGTCTGTTGGCGTGTGTTTGCTCAGGCTAATTGGAACGCGTCGTCGCCTACGGGGCTTTAGATTAGTGAGGTGACCATGTACCGACTGTCGATATTTCGATAATCACGATAAAAAACAAAACTTTGGCCTTTGCATCGAAGTAATGACATGATTCATACAGTGTCCAGTGGCACCTTCACTCAGACTAGATGGTTGAAGGGACCACTCGGATACTGCGGTGCCTGTGACTTTGTTTTTAGATGGTAGTAGGCTTACTCAGTGCTCGTGGCCTAGTCGAAGCGAGTGATTGGAACCGATCACTTGAGTTAAGCAACAAAAGGCGCGGTGAGATGCAGGATGGGTGAACGTCCCGTGACTACCGCTAGTGGTATTTTTCCGAGCGCGTCGGTACTTCGCAAGGCACTTTAAGCCATTGGTGCCGGCTGGCATAAAGTGGCAGTCGTAAAGCCATGTCAGAGGCCTTATGAGCGGTTAGATAACTTCCGACAGTAAGGCCCGCCACTATCTTACAATCCTGCACCAAGCCGGACTTGGCTTCGGTATGACCTAACCTTCCTGCGATGCAAGAAGAGACCCGTGCTCCAGCAGTGGGGAGATTCATATCGAGGCTTACTCAACACCTATCTGTGTAATTTCCTTTTTTATGTACATCAAAGTGTTCTCTATATATCTATCTATATCGTCCTGACAGCTTAGTCAGCCTAGCCCACAGGAAAGACAAACCAATACGTAGAGGGTAAGGAGACCGCTGAACTGTCTACGCGGAGGTGTTGCTCGATCCACAATCTGCAGTGATACGGGATCCTGCCTGAAGATGCTGATATCTCGTGCCGATATAGAGCTACACAAACAATATTGCATATGTTTGTCTACCCTGAAGCTCTACAATGAAGTCTGCAGGTTCTCATTGAGGTATTACCCAGCGCTAAAGAGACACTTGACCGCAAGTGGTGTCGTGCCTGAAAGTAGGGAAGATATCGCACTGAACCGCAGCGTGTGGCGTTCTAAAGTGCTGGACCGCGTGGAAGGGTTCAAAAAAGCCCGGCTTAAGACCCTGCACTCCAGCCGTCAACAGCGCAAAGCTTTTCCGACACTCAATTACACGTACACAGATCGTGGCGAACTATACCGTGGTTATACTATTTTTATTTTTAATGCACTAACCCGTGCTAAGGAACAAATTTAAAAACCTTTTTTAAAAATTTAAAAGCGACATCTGACTTAAGCAAATTGCATCACTTACAGCCCCGACTACCTACTTATTATAGATATCATGTGGGAACAGTGATATCGTTCCGATGTAAAACCTAACTGCAAAGTAGGTAGTCGGGGCTGTAAGTGATGCAATTTGCTTAAGTCAGATGTCGCTGCCTGTACGTAATACAGAGAGTAGTGTAAAGAGGTTAGAAATTTCACTGATTCGAAAGAGCGCTGGCACGGATAGCCAGAGGTTGCGGGTTCGAATCCCGGCATGGGTGAAATTTTTAGCTTCTAAATAGGTTTTTTATACTGTGGTTGTTGTCGGACTTTCAAAAGCAAGCTGGATTTTGCCAACCACATCCGCGCCCATCGTCGTAGAAGTCCCACAACATACTAATATGAGGTCGCCGTCATCTGATCACGATGAGGAGAACATCATCATCATCATTATTACCTAGCACAATATTGGCACAGTTTTTGGAGCGAGATGTTGAGAGTTTTGAGAGCGCCATGAAAAATGAAGAGGCACACACATAAAATTGTGATTAAAAACAGGCTCAAAGACTCTTATTTGAGCATTGAGAATGGCAATTAAAAAATCAGGTTAAGTGCGAGGTAAACGTATATTTTTCGGTTGTGCCTTTCAAATTACATTCAGCCACTGGGCGTTTATGTAAAGACTTACGATAATTACTCTGCTCACATGCGACTGGCAAAACATCGATAAAGCTTATCTCACTTGGCACATCCCTACGCGAGTTTCTTGTTTAAATATTAATTCAAACGACAAAGGGGTCGATTTTAGACCACGGCGGTTACCTTCCATTGTGCCTGAGCTTAGAGCTATTGGTGACCTCCGATTCAGGTCTGGTGGTATGAAAAGAGGGGTCAGCAATAAAGGATGACGTTTTCGGCCACCTGGCGGTTAGTTGCTGTGTTTCAATGCTATGTTTGTTACAGGAAAATATCTTCGTGAATCCCAGGATGTCAATAATGTGTGTATGGACCAAGGGGTGGTCCCTTGTCTATCTATCTATAATCAGCCCACATCAACCCACTGCTGGGTATAGGCCTCCTTTTTATGGCGCCATTCCTCATGGGCCTGAGCTAATCTGATCCATTTCTGACCCGCAACCCTCACGATGTCGTCTGACCATCGTATCGGTGGTCTTGACATATATTGACTAACAACTGTCGTCAATACAATGTGATATCAACCCTTTGTATGTCCCCACTGCTGGGGCACTGGTCTCTTCCTGCATTGCAGGAAGGTTAGGCCACACTCCACCGCGGGGGCGAAGTCCGGGTTGGTGGAAGATTGAAAGACATTGGTGGGCCTTACTGTCAGAAGTTGTCAAACCGCTCACAACGCCTCTGACATGGCTTAACGTCAATCACAAACAAATTAATACAGCGTCCAGTGGCACCCTCACTCACACTAGATGGGTGAAGGGACCACTCGGACGCTGCAGTGCCGGGAACATTGATGTTTAGATGGTGTAGGCTTGCCCAGCACCTATACCATCCTGACAGCTTAGTCATCCTAAACCACAGTTTAATTCTTATATTACGTTGGGAAAAATATCAGTAACTTTAAATCTTTGGGTAGCCAACACAATGTAAATACTAGAAATAAACACCAACTTTCGTCTCCACTATTTATGCTGGCAAAGGTTAATACAGCCTTCATGGGCATTGTATACGCTTCTATAATAAAATCTCTGTAGATATATGAAGCTTGCCTGAAACGTGTTGAGTACACTTTGTGCATAAAGGATTATTTAGATGATAGTTATGTATGGTGGAATTAAAGCCAGTACAATGCATGAGTTCTATTTTTTAAAACAATTTAAATATGAACTCTGTCAAATAAGGTCTTTGAAAAGACTAAGTTAAGGGGTTTTTCTCCGAAATTATCTAGATTGTGAAATGGATACCTAGTTTGAATTGTAACGTTCATTAAGCCGCAGTTTCTGCGCTACTTTGAATAAAACCTTCATTACGTGCAGAGCCAACCAAGCCGATGTTTTCCTCACGGTTTCTTTCCTTCATCATAAGCGTGTGGTATTAAGACTCTCTCTCAGAGAAAAGTTCGGAGCCCTGCAGTGGGACGTTTATAGAATACATAAAAAGTCTATATCACTTTCATCAGAATCCGTGGCAATTTTTCACCAGCCCCTTATTTGCTTAGGTTCGTCGTCATCGTCGTCAGGCTACTTTTCCACTGCTGGACGTAGCCCTCCCATAAAGAGCGCCACGTTGTGCTATCATCGGGGGTAATGCCCATAATCCCCACGCTGGGCATGCGGGTTGGGGATCGCAGTTCGGTGGAATTGTACTGCATTTGTGCTATTTACGTTCGCGCAACTTTAATTTGACACACAGCATGTTTACCAAAGCGGTCTCATTGTAACTCTACTGTCAGCCTGTACGGTGACGCTTGAGTCAATAGATTGCTGTACGCAAATACAGCTCACCACTGCAGAGACATCTTGGTGGTCACGTAGCATTGTGCCTTCGGGCTCTGTTTCAGCTGCTTCTGTTTTCATTTGCAAGCTTCAGAAATAAAATGGCTACTTTCCGTGCATGGGTGGTCACACTACAATAAATTTTTCCTTACTTGACCAATGAGCCGTTTTCACCAAAAATTTATAAAGCACTTCATATGCCGTTTATAAGTGTGCACAAACTAGAACAGGGATAGATAGATAGAGATCACTTTATCGCACAACCAGAAAAATATTACAACCATGATTCTTAAATTTTCTAAGGTTAACACGAGCACTAGACATAATTAAAACTATTTTTATACGGATTTGTGCGCGTTTATTACATTTTTACAATTTTCCGACGTGTCGGCACTTTTTCAGGTGCCGTGGTCTCGGATGACTGAGGTGGCAAATTGTAAAAATGTAATAAACGAGCATAAATCCGTATAAAAACAGTTTTAATTATGATTCTTAAATATAAGTAATGTTATACAATTGGCGATCTTATCGCTAAGAACGATCTCTTCCAGACAACCTTTAGATGGAGTGGATTGTATGAAGAATATAGTCGGTGCGTGTCGGGATACGTGTTTATATTCTTTTTAATGCACTAACCCGTGCTAAGGACAATTTTAAAAACCTATTTAGAGGCTGAAAATTCCCACAACCTCTGGTTATCCATGCCAGCGCTCTTCCAACTGAGCTAATGGGCGACTCACCGGCATCAGTGAAAATTCGAACCTATTTACAACCCCTTTTAGGGATACCTGAGTCAAATCTCAATCAGCGCAGATTAATTTTGACAGCTGTATGCCGGTTCTTCTGTGGCCACGCCTGTCAGCCCCATCTATGGATTGCTTTAAGAATTTGAGCTGAAAATCTGCGCTCATTTAGTAAACAAGATTTGTGGAAGCTAATGGGCGACTTGCTGCCTGTATGTAATACAGGGAGTATTGTAAAGAGGTTAGAATTTTCACTGATGCTGGTAAGTCATCCATTAGCTCAGAGCGCTTAGTGCGAGTTTGACAGATCCAATCGAATAACTTTACTACCGCGTTAATCGAGCATTGAGTAATGAGTATGAGTAAGTTAACGGTTCGAACTGGCAAAACGCTGTCACAGTAAAACTCGCACTCGCGTTTATTCGTGTTTTGGCTGGTAAACGTGTTCACTTCTCAACGTAAACCATTACAACTCGCACTCAGCAATTTTAATTTCCATACTTGTCGCTAGGTGGCGCTTCCTCGATGCCATAGAAATATGAGTTTACGTTAACGCGATTGAGTAGTTAAAAAACTCGCACTAAGCACTCGGTTGGGCGAGCAATGGCACGGTTAGCCAGAGTTCGCGGGTTCGAGTCTCGGCATGGGTGGAAATTTAGCCTCTACATAGGTTTTGATTTCAGTATATTTTTTGATGACCTAAAAGCAACAAAAAAAACTATTTAAAAACTTTGCTTTGCTAAACATCCCAAAACGCGGTCAGCCATTTTTGTCTATGGCTTGAAGATCTAAAGGTTTGAGGCTTGTAAACAAAGTTTGACATTCAACATCTGTGAGTGATCTGTGAGCATAGTGAAATAACAACAACGCACCATGATTTCATCAAGTTTACATGCAAAATATAGGAATTATCATTATTGCATTGTTCGAGAAAGCAAAGACATGTCAATAGAAACCCCCGGGAAGTTGAGGATTCATGTACCCAGTGAAATAAACACTTAGTCAAAAAAAACCGGCCAAGTGCGAGTCAGACTCGCGCACCGAGGGTTCCGTACAAACCTGTATTATAGACCTGAGTATTTGGTATGAATTTCAATTTAATACCTCTACGCGTTTATGAGGAAATGGGTAGTAAGTTTAAAATTATTAAAAAAATATATATTATGTGATGTAACTAAAAATTTATGGTTTTCGTAATTTTTCCTTTATCTATGCTATAAGACGTTGCTTCGTACCAAATTTCAAGATTCTGAGTTCACGGGAAGCACCCTGTAGGTTTTGATTCCCTTGCAAGTGTCGAAAATTTGCGGCATAAACGGCTGTATCTTTTGATTGCGTTGGCTTAGAAGTTTGATTTTTTCACAGCTTCAAGGGACAGTAGACCTGAGTAATTGATATAAATTTCAGCTTCATACTCCACGCGTTCCTGAGAAAAAGGGTCTTGACAGACGGACGGACGGACGGACAGACGGACAACAAAGTGATCCTATAAGGGTTCCGTTTTTTCCTTTTGAGGTACGGAACCCTAAAAATGTCCAAAAGTACGAAAATCTTAGTCCAAACTTGACAAAAGAGACCCCGACTCTTTATCGACTGAAACTCGCGTATATTTATATGAAGATCACTTTGATGTAATCCCTATAATAATCAATGTCGACTCTGGCTGACAGATTTTTGTTTAAGCGGAAAATATTTTTTTAGTTTGCAAATTTTACAGCCATCCTACATACTTACTTAGCAAAGTCAATATAAGTCAGTTTCTTACGTTAAATACTACAGGAAATATTAATGTATCGCGTCGAAACCGATACGATTCAAGTAGCGGATAAACAGCGGTTAACGTTTGTTTCTTTGCAAAGTCGCCCTTAACTAGACTAGAGTGACTAGAATGCTCGTATATGTAAAAGTTGATGTACTATCGATTGTACGTTTCAGCCGACTTCCTATCGTCTCTGCTCTCACCAATTAGTCGGTCGAAATCAAGAAGCAAGGGGTACTCGCTCGTGAAATAAATTTCAATGAAGACGCGCGCAGATAAAGTGTAATTTCTCGACTAAAATCTCGGGGGCCCACTCTTAGGGCGGCGTACCAATTGGGTTCTGTCTCCAATGAATTAAAAATTCATGACGGTCATGGAAATTTATCGTGCATGTAGCAACTCTATCATCAGGCTATACTAGTCTACTGCTAGACATAGCCCTCCCCTAAAGAGCGCCACGTTGTGCTATCATAGGGGGTAATGCCCATAATCCCCACGCTGGGCATACGGGTTCGGGATCGCAGTTCGTTGGAATTGTACTGCAGGAAGCGCTGCTGCCCACCCCCCGGTTTGACTCCTTAGTCGCCTTTTACGACTCCCGCGGGTAGCATTGGGTTGGTGCTATTCTCTAGGCCGACACCACACAGCAACTCTATAGTCATGTATATTCCATATAATCTACAATATAGACGGCCTCTGTGGCGCAGAGGTAGTTCATCTGCCTATCATGCAAGAGGTCCCGTGTTCGAAACCCGGCTGGGGACATAAAAACCAGGTCTTGGATGTTTACATGTTTGTGATGTCGTCGTTTCTGGTTCCCACGACACAGGGTATCCTAGTTTGGGATCAAAACTAATGCATGTGTCTGTAAGTATATAAAAGTTATGTTATTTTATATGTTTAGGGCAGCGCTCGCGGCCTAGACGAACAGAGTGATTAGTATCAATCACTTGAGTTAAATAACAGGTTCAGGTTAAACAACCCCCGTGAGCACTAGTGGCATTTTTTCCTAGCGCTTCCGTGCTTCGCAAGGCACGTTAAGCCGTTGGTGCCGACAGTCATGTAATGGTAGTCGTTAAGCCATCTCCGGGGCCTTATGGTTGGCTTGATAACTTCTGACAGTAAGGCACGCCACTGTCTACAATCCTCCACCAACCCGGACTTGGCCCCCGTAGTAAGGGTATGGCCTAACCTTCCAGCGACGTAGGAAGAGACCCGTGCCCCAGCAGCGGGGACATTCAGTTAGGTTAGTGTCATCATCACATTCTAACAACGACGCGCGTACATAAAATGTATAAAATGTACGCGCGTCGCTGCCTTCGAGACATAGTGTAGTGGAGAAAAAGTCAGCGGTAAAAAAGCTTCACTCTGACAAGCTTTTCTCAAATCTTCTTAAACCTAACACATCATTTACAAACCTATTTAGAGGCTGAAAATTCCACCCGTGCCAGGACTCGAATCCGCGACTTTTGGCTAACCGTGCCAGCGCTCTTCCAACTGAGCTAATGGGCGACTCACCGACATCAGTGAAATTTCGAACCTCTTTACAATACTCTTTATTAAAACTGTTTTTACACGGATTTATGGTCGTTTAATACATTTTTACAATTTTCCAACGTTTCGGCACTTTTTCAGGTGCCGTGGTCCCGGATGATGAAAAATGTAATAAACGTGCATAAATCCGTGTAAAAACAGTTTTAATTATGTCTACTGCTCGTGTTAACCTTAGAAAATACAATTCTCTTCATATTACCCTCTCTGTTTTTAAATTGTCCTTAGCATGGGTTAGTGCGATAAAAATAATATAATCATGCGGGCACAATTCCGACGTAAAACCTAACTGCAAAGTCGGTACAATGAAATTTTAGATGAAAACGTTTTATTATAGTATATTTCATTACAAGTGCGGAAAGGCTGTCATTGCAAAGAGTTCCGACAAATGTCTACCCGAGCCGAGGCGCAGCCGAAGGCGAGGGTTGACAGTCGGAACAAGTTGCAATGACGGTTCCGCACGTGTAGGTACTGAACGACTATTTTTAATACAGTTGCGAAAAAAATAAGCAATTTAATAAAGAAAAATATTTGGAAAATGGCGCCAACCGTAAAAAAATATAAGCAGAGATTTTTTTCTTCACCCATTCTAGTAGGCAAAGGGAATTATGCCCATACAGCCAAGTCATTGGTAGATTTTTTTATTGATATGAAATGAAAATTTAATGAGATGAACTGAAACCTAACTTAACTCATTCAATCAAATCATTAAATCTGATATTGAAACAAAGTAGTAGCTCATAAAAACTTCTATGATTTTTTTTAGTAAAAACTTCATGGTTGGTTTTTCTTCTTAATAGACATTATTTTGACAGTTGGGAAAGAAAACGTACGAGTGCGGGAAAGGTAAAAAAAAGCATGAGTGAAACCACATCCCGCACGCTATATACGTCCCTGTAATACGCCACTTTTTGAGCAACTGTATTAGAAAACAAGTTATGTTCTTTTTCCCATTGGGGCTAGTTAGCGGCCCGAAACGCCTTTACGCAAAACGTCTGATTTTATTACTAATCATCTCTGTGCTAGGCCGCTGACAGGCAGACAAACAGACGGACTTACATGGCAAAACTATAACTTCCACACTTTCAGAACTAGCCGTGGTCCCAAACTAGGCTACCCTTTGCTATGGTAACCAGCCAACAAAACCACCAACAAGAAAACAAAAATATACCAAGACTGAGGCTATTTGCACCGATTTACTACGACGGCCTCCAAGGGGAATCAAACCCACGACCTCTGTCGGTAGTCAAGCGTGCTAACCTCCGATTGAGGCAGTCAAGTTATGGACTTCGGAACTCTACAAAGTCAAAATGCTTTTGTTCAAAGTAGAAAATCAACTCGCCCGATCACCGGCCACTCCCGTAGCTCGTAACTGGCCGAGTTTGTAACCGGGCGTGTTGGTAACTGGGCGAGATGGTAACCGGACGAGTTGGTAACCGGGCGAGTTGGTAACCGGCTGTACCAACTCAGCCGGTTACTAACTCGCCCAGTTACGGGTGAGTTAGTAACCGGGCGTCCCTTCCCAGTTGGGACGCCCAAGATTCTTGGTTGTAATTAGTTCGGTATTCCGCGGGCGCGTGGTCGGATGGCTTTCAATCGTTCGACAGATTTGTATTATTTTTAATTAAGGCCTCGCCTAATTGTGCCGTTTGTAGCCCCACAATTGTAGGGCTAGGCCACGTGAACGGAATGCCGAATGCGGGAGTCTCCCAGGGCCTAGATTCTGCTAATGCATTGGAGTCGTTTTCAGCACAAATTCACGAAGCAATTAACAACGTTTCAATTTGTTTAGCATACATATTTGACTGTCTAAAGGAAACTTGATACGAAATAAAACGACCCATATTTTTTTATTATCGGAAATTCGATGATTTTTATTCGTAATTTTCTGTTTGAATTTCGTCTTATTCTAAAAGGACGTAACCGCCAAATGACGTCACACATACGGCTCAATAATAATACTAACACCCTTGCCGCCTTTTTAAAAACCATTGGAATTAAGGAAAGGAAAAGTAATTTCTCCGACATGACATTTGAATGAAATTGAAAATTACATCTGTCATATCATTTTTAATATAAGGCAATGGTAGGGACCGCCTCATTCCACCGTCTGTGTGACGTCATCACACAATTTTTAGTCTTTATTTATTTTCTCTAAATTTAAGCAATAATAACAATAATTCTAAATTTTTTTTTCGTAACCAAGATAGCAAAATTAAGAAACGGCATCTTTAGTTTTGCCCGTTGTAAAAATATGAAATGTTGTCAATTCATAGATATCGCTAACAGGCGTGGCCATAGAAGAACCGGAGCAACATAACATAACCTTGTGATGTTATGTTTAATAAACTAAACTTCTAATAATAATATTGGCCTTTTTTACATCCACTTAATGAGATGATTTATACAGCTTCCAGTGGCATCTTCACCCACACTAGATGGTTGAAGGGACCACTCCGACGCTGTAGTGCCTGGGACATGGTTTTATAAATGGTGTAGGCTTGCCCAGCACCTATACCATCCTGACAGCTTAGCCGGCCTAGCCCACAGGAAAGACTAGTCAATACGTGTGGAGCCAACCAAGCCGCGGGTTTCCTCACGATGTTTTCCTTCACCGTTAGCGTGTGGTATTGCGACTACAAATTCGCAAATGTACAAATAAAAATAAATAATACAAATAATAGGTAAGTAATAAAACTGGAACGACTTCAACTTTGTGCTTTGTTTAAATCTGCTTGTTTATTTATTTATTTATAACTAGCTGACCCAGCGAACTTCGTACCGCCTAGCAGTCGATTCTTTAATTTTTTTATTTTTCTCTCCAGAAGAACTATCCCCGTACTTCAAGGAATATTTTAAAAAACAAATTAGCGAATTCGGTTCAGCTAATCTCGTGATATGCGCTTAGCAACTAGGAGTGGGTCGTTGTACGATTTTTCGACGACGAAACGCAACCGTTTTTTCTGGAACGAAAACAGGTCCTCGAAACGGTCCTCGATCGCAACTGGTTTCATTGTATGCGAACGAGCAAGGCGCAGAGGACGGTCAAACGAGTGCGAACGAGACGAAATCACGAAACATCGAAAAAAATAAGTTGTTTTACACGATATTAGACTGTATACTCATAGACATAAAGATTACTTTATATAAACAGTAAACTGGATAAAGACGAAATAAGCAGGTAAGCAGGAAATAGTCAGGTCTAGTGGAAATGTGAAGTAGTAATGAGGGAAATCCCAAAAATGGGAGACGTAATTTTAAATTTTTGAAAATGACAGACAGAATTAAATAATCACAATCATGTGGGTACAGCGATATCATTCCGATGTAAAACCTAACTGCAAAGTGGGTACTCGGGGCTGCAAGTGATGCAAATTACTTCAGCCAGATGTCGCTGCCTGTACGTAATACAGAGAATAGTGTAAAGAGGTTCCAAATTTCTCTGATGCCGGTGGTCACCCTTTAGCTCAGTTGGAAAGAGCGCTGGCACGGATAGCCAGAGGTCACGGGTTCGAGTCCCGGCATGGGTCGAATTTTGAGCCTCTAAATATGTTTTTATATGTAAACTGTTGTTTAGGCATGTATTAATTTTTGTTCATTATTCGTTATCACGGGGCACGGGGACCCCCAGCAGTGGAGACATACATGGGTCTCTTCCTGCATCGTAGGAAGGCTAGGCCATGCTCCACCACGGGGGCCAAGTACGGGTTAGTAGAGGATATTAAGACTGTGGCTGGCCTTACTGTCAGAAGTAAACAAGCCGCCTATAAGGCCTCTGACATGGCTTAACGACTGCCATTACATGACAGCCGGCACCAACGGCTTAACGCCCTCCGACCAGTTGGGATGACAATCTGCGAAAAACTGCCGGCAGATGCTGGATGCGGCAAGCTGAAGACAGGGCGCTATGGCGCTCATTAGGGGAGGGCTATGTCCAGCAGTGGACTAATATAGCCTGAAGAAGAAGAAGAAAATAACGAGTAGAACGGCCATTTTGGATGTCAATGGAATTTAAAATAGAATAGAAAATTATTTATTCAAATACCACAACACACATAAAATCTTGAAGATAATAACATGGCCAGTTAAATGAACTGAAGAACTGTTGTGTATTGTATAGAGTGCACTCCGAAAATGACGCATAAACCTCCCAGGTTTTTGTGATTTTGATTTGTTTAATTTAACTGTGTATACTTATGTGTCTTAAATAAATAAATTTAAAAAAAACACACTTAAGGTAAGAAATATAAATAGTTAAAAGTAATAGTTAAAATCATATAAAAATAATTCAGAGAATAGTGTAAAGAGGTTCGAAATTTCGCTGATGCCGGTGAGTCACCCATTAGCTCAGTTGGAAAGAGCGCTGGCACGGATAGCCAGAGGTCGCGGGTTCGAATCCCGGCATGGGTGGAATTTTTAGCCTCTAAATAGGTTTTTAAAATTGTCCTTAGCACGGGTTAGTGCATTAAAAATAAAAAAAAGTAGTATAAAATCATACAGCCGTGGAAAAGTCAGCTTAGCTGGTTCAGTCTGGAATTTAGTCACACCCTGTGTAATAGCGAGTCATGACTGGCGAAAAGTTTTTAATTAAATATTTAAATTCATACAACGCGCTGGGATAAGACGTGGAGTGAGGCCGGACGTAGCTGGAGCGGGGGATCTTGATACTTGATACTGCAGTCATTTTGATTCAGCTGACAACGAACCTAACTTTGAGTTTTAAAAACCTATTTAGAGGCTAACAACTCCACCCATGCCGGGATTCATAGTTTTTAGCCTCTAAAGAGGTTTTTTTTTTAAATTGTCCCTAGCACGGGTTAGTGCATTCAAAATAAAAATAGTCTAACTTTGAGTTTTTTAATTTATTTTTAGTATTTTCTAAGGTACAGTAAGTATTTCCTAACACTAGACATGATGAAAACTGTATTTGCACGGATATTTACTCGTTTAATTTTAAATTTTACAATTTTTTGACGTGTCGGTACTTTTGCAAGTAACATGGTCCCGGAAAACTTAAGGTGACAGGCGTCTTTTTGAAAGCATTAACTGTTTATTCAATTAATTTATTTTTATCTTTATTTAAAAACCTATTTAGAGGCTAAAAATTTCACCCATGCCGGGATTCGAACCCGCAACCTCTGGCTATCCGTGCCAGCGCTCTACCAATTGAGCCAATGGGCGACTCACGGCATCAGTGAAATTTCGAACCTCTTTACACTATTCTCTGTATTATGTACAGGCAGCGAAATCTGACTTAAGCAAATTGCATTACTTACAGCCCCGACTACCTACTTTGCAGTTAGGTTTTAACATCGGAACGATATCACTGTACCCACATGATTATACTATTTTTATTTTTAATGCACTAACCCGTGCTAAGGAACAAATTTAAAAACCTATTTAAATTTGTTCCTTAGCACAGGTTAGTGCATTAAAAATAAAAATATTATAATTATTTTTATCTTATTTATTAGGTATACCAACAGCAAGCACGCAACCATGACAAAGCTTGTAAATAAATGTGACTTAGGGCTAGCGACTATGCCAATTAAAGGTATACACAGCATTATTTTGTAGACTACTTGTGTCCCTTCACCCATCTAGTGTGATACCACTGAACGCTGTATAAATCATCTCATTAAGTAGATGCAAAAAGGCCAATAATATTATTACTTGTGTGAATACTAAGACATTTTAGAGTACTTATATGGAAACAACTTTTTAGAGTACTTATATGAAAACAACCTTTATTTATACTTTTTTTATTTTTAATGCACTAAACCGTCCTAAAGACAAATTTAAAAACCTATTTAGAGGCTAAAAATTTCACCCATGCCGGGATTCGAACCCGCAACCTCGGGCACGGATAGCCAGAGGTTGCGGGTTCGAATCCCGGCATGGGTGAAATTTTTAGCCTCTAAATAGGTTTTTAAACCTTTATTTAGACAGAGACAGAGAGAGTACGGGCTTAATTAACTCGCGTGCCCACCGGGGATCGGCGATTTTAAGCACTTTTTCTGGTTATGCAAAAAAGTGTTATCTAACTATCTAATTAAAGTACCTATATATTAGTATGCATATTAATGTGCTGTGTCTTGTTGGTATAATAAATGTCTTTCTTTCTTTCTCTCTCTCTCTCTCTCTCCCTCTTTCTTTTTTTTCTTTCTATCAATATTTATATTTGCACCTTCTACCTATCTCACTTTTCCTTTAGCACCTCTCCGTCATTGGCTGTCTGAAAGAAATGCTATAAGGAAAAGACCGCCGTTGTACTGTACTGTTTTATATTGTAGTATAGTATTGTACTGTATCTTTTATATTTGCAAATATCTTCTGTTTGTTTTTTCCAGGTCACAATAAACAAATAAATAAATATGCATGGACATATTACACAGATGCCGTTAGCCCGATACTAAGTACAACTAAATGACTTTTGTTACAGGTGCTAACTCGACAATAGATTTAATATAATAAATACATAGAATAACATCCAAGACCCAAGACAAACTAGAAAAGTTTGACCCGGCCGGGGATCGAACCCGAGACCTTCGGTTTTACAGTCAGCGTGCCAAACCACTGCGCCACCGAGGTCGTGAGAGGTCGTCTCCGAGGTCGTTGAGGGGGTAGTGCCCATAATCCCCACGCTGGGCATCACAGTTCAGTGGAATTGTACTGCAAAGGGCGCTGCTGCCCACTCAAAATAGCCTCAATCTGGGTGTATTTCCGTGTACAATGTTAAGCTTTTAAAATTTATATATTCTTAATTATTATGATTACTTCGATATCAACCCTCCCCACTGCGGGGGTGCGGATATCTTTCTGCATCGCACGATTATTTATTTATCAATAATTCAACAAGGTAACATAACCTTCATCAACGTTCATAAGTCGTTGCATGCACGCACGCCGGTTCGGGGTACTTTTTATCTTTCCTTTTGCTAATACATCGCCTATGTGGTCTTGTCCTATCCAGAGATATCTAGGTGTTAAAAACCCTTAAAGTATCAAAACTAACTGTAAAGATGCGGAAACTTCTCAAGTGTCAAGATTGTTCAGTCAGCTGCCACTTCCTGTCATGACGCTTCACGCCTTGACGCCGGCTGGGGCGGGCAGGGGCGAGCTGTTTTCAGCTCCTAATATTTCTCGTCTCATCTCGACTAATAAATGTTGATGAAGCGGCAGAGGTTTGTAAGGATCGTGGCTAGTGGCTAAACCTGATCTGTGCTGGTCCCTCCGGAATATAAGCATCAGGTTCAACAATAGACGGCCTCGGCGGCGCAGCGGTTTGGCACGCTGACTGTAAAACCGAAGGTTTCGGGTTCGATCACCGGCCGGGTCTAACTAGGAAACGAACTTTTCTAGTTTGTCTCGGGTCTTGGATGTTATCTATATATTTATTGTATTAAATCTATCGCCGAGTTAGCACCTATAAAACAAGTCATTTAGTTGTACTTAGTATAGGGCTATCGAGATCTGTGTAACATGTCCACGAATATTTATTTATTTATTTAATCTAATCTACTCCTAATCCCTTTTCTCTGCCCACTGCTGGAGCACGGGTCCCCACTGCTGGCGCACGGGTCTCTTCCTACGTCGCAGGAAGGTTACGCCATACTCCACCACGGCAGCCAAGACTGGGTTAGTGGAAGATTGTGAGACAGTGGCAGAAGTTATCAAGCCGCCCACTGGGCCTCTGACATTACTTAAGGTAACGACTGCCATTACATGACAGCCGGCACCAACGGCTTAACATGCCTTGCGAAGCACGGAAGCGCTCAAAAAAATGCCACTAGCGGCATTTTTGATGTTTACTTTTCAGAAAAAAACGTATTTAAAAACATAACATTTACATACAGGCACATACATTGCTTCTGGCCCCACAGTAGGATACCCTGTGTCGTGGAAACCAGAAACAACGACAACACAAACATGTAAACATCCAAGACCTGGAATTTTTTTTTGTCCCCAGCCGGGGTTCAAACCCGGAACCTCTTGCAAACAAGCTTTGATTGTTTCCATTCGTGGCGCTAGTTAGCATACGAAAGCGCCCTAACCTTTTATCCGAGTACCCGCCGAATAAAACCAAAAACTCCAACGCAGACGCACAGACATTTGAAAGTCATAATTCACCCACGCGTGTCGGTTTAAAAGCCTGTGTATGATTTAACGCCACTTAACCTACGGGGTGTATCCCGCCACAGATGAGGGAATACGTCGAAGTACACATGAAGAATTAATGTTGATGAAACAAGCTGTACATTTGTAAAAATGGCCTCTTCTTCTTCTTCAGGCTATATTAGTCCACTGCTGGACATAGCCCTCCCCTAATGAGCGCAAGGTTATGCCATCATTAAATAAAATAAATAAATAATAAATAAATATTTTTGGACATATTACACAGATCTCGTTAGCCCTATGCTAAGTACAACTAAATGACTTGTGTTATAGGTGCTAACTCGACGATAGATTCAATACAATAAATACATAGATAACGTCCAAGACCCGAGACAAACTAGAAAAGTTCGTTTCCTAGTTTGACCCGGCCGGAGATCGAACCCGAGACATTCGGTTTTACAGTCAGCGTGCCAAACCGCTGCGCCACCGAGGTCGTCAGAGGTCGTCACCGAGGTCGTTAAGGGGGTAGTGCCCATAATCCCCACGCTGAGCATGCGGGTTGGGGATCGCAGTTTGGTGGTATTATTGTACTGCAGGGGGCGCTGCTGGCCCCCCAAAATGGCCTCAATCGGGGTGTATTTCCGTGTAAAATGTTAAGCTTTTAAAATTTATATATTCTGAATTATTACGTATACTTCGATATCAACCCTTGTATATCCCTACTGCGGGGGTACGGATATCTTTCAGCATCGCACGATTACTTAAGTAACAAGGTGACATAACCTTTGCATACAGGCATATACATTGCTTCTGGCACCACACTAGGATACCCTGTACGAGTATCGTGGGAAACAGAAACAGCGACATCACAATCATGTAAACATCCAAGACCTGGTGATTTTTAGGCCCCAACCTCGGTTCGAACCCGGGACCTCTCGCATGGTAGGCAGATTCACTACCACAGTGCCACAGTGGCCACCATTATAAAATATAACACTTTATAAAAGGGTAAAGATAAGAAGTGGAGTACTAGTAAAAACCTGTATTAAGGCTATAAGGAAGCAGAGGCTGTAATTTTCAAAGCGCACGTATTGACATACGACGTTTTATAACATATTTACGAGGAAATTAATAAAACTCTGACTTTGTTATCATCACTACTTGACGACATTTTCAAATAAAAACAATACATCGAAAAGAAAAAGCGCGCGGATTTATTTTTACTTGTCCACAAATAAGCGATGCGCGCGCATCAACTTTTTTTTTTAGGCAAAGGTACAAAAACAGCCAGTATTACTAATAAAGTAAATTAATGTTTTTGTTACAGATAAATGGTTGTAATTTATTGTTAAAATTAATTAAATGAAAGAATTAAATGTTTATTTGTTATATTTTATTTCGCAAAGTTAATTTTATTCATAAAATATTGACCACTTTCTTGACATAAAACCTCTTTGCTAAGATTTTTAAAAGTATCGTTCATTTTTAGACGGAGTATCTTAAAACTTTATTTAAAAAAAAAACACGTGCCTTTTACATTACATTATCGCACAAGTACGTAATGAGATACATTACGATATTGAAATTGGTGTAATTACAACCACTTTACGAGCAAATATGTTACATTACATTACACAACTAGGGTGGTAATACAAAGAAATGCCGAGATCGCAGAAGTTTGCGGCCCGAGCTGCAAGCGAGGGACGTAAATATGCGATCGAGAGCTTTCTTTATTACCTCCCGTGTTGTGTACATCTTTTTTATGTCTACACTTGGCCAGAAAGCGGCTTTTTCCGTACGCGCAGCGTGCGGAAAAAGCCACTTTATAGCCAGGTGTGGCATAAGCAGAGTTTACATAATTATTACAATTGAAAGTCTTGCTCTACCTATAATACCATAGCGTAAAAACAGTTTCTTAAAATAGTAGGATACAGTTCGATAAAACTTTTCAACAAAAGCTTAAAAGGAGCAATGAAATTAAAATAATTTAATTTCTTATATAAGTTTAATAATTGCGTAATATAAATAAAATTCATGTTAAACTAAAGCTAGGGAAAAGACAATTTACTTATTCCTAATGCGATTACTTAGTGATCAATAAATAATCCAACACGTTTTGTAATGTTTAGGCGGGCTGGAAGAAATTTATGTATAAATAAGTCCGCCTTTTTACGTAATTGTTTTCACATTGTATGTCATTTAAGTTTTATTGTGCATCTCAAATAGTGGCCACGCAAAATATTTTATTTTATTTGTTATTAAGTGTATTATTAAAAAACGTACTGGTTTTTTCCAATTTAAGTTTCGTTATCAACCCTTGTATGTCCCCACTGCTGGGGCACGGGTCTCTTCCTGCATCGCAGGAAGGTTAGGCCATACTCCACCACGGGGGCCAAGTCCGGGTTGGTGGAGGATTGTAAGACAGTGGCGGGCCTTACTGTCAGATGTTATCAAGCCGCCCATAAGGCCTCTGACATGGCTTAACGACTGCCATTATATGACAGCCGGCACCAACGGCTTTACGTGCCTTGCGAAGCACGGAAGCGCTCGGAAAAATGCCACTAGCGGTAATCACGGGACTCTCACCCATCCCGTACCTGACCGCGCCTGTTGTTGCTTAACCAAGTGATTGATTCCAATCACTCGGTTCGCCTAGGCCACGAGCGCTTCAATTTAAGTTTAAAGTTATTTATTTACTTATTTATTATTATATATCACAACTGTAATTTATTTTGTTTCTTTTATTGGTAATTAATTTTAATTTAAAAAAATATGGATGTAATGTCTGAAATAAATTTATTGCATTGAATTGAATTGAATAAAGTGTAACAAACAAAAAAAAATATGAATCTGAGACTTTTTCCGAGTGGTTCCGTGCTTCGCAAGGCCCGTTAAGCAGTTGGTGCCGGCTGCCGTCGATAGATGGCAGTGGTTCAGCCAAGGCAGAGGCCTTAGGGCGGCTTGAAAATATATGAATCTGAGAGTTCTTCCGAGCGGTTCCGTGCTGCGCAAGGCACGTTAAGCAGTTGGTGCCGGCTGCCGTCGATAGATGGCAGTCGTTCAGCCAAGGCAGAGGCCTTAGGGCGGCTTGAAAATGTATGAATCTCAGACTTCTTTCGAGCGGTTCGGTGCTTCGCAAGGCCCGTTAATCAGTTGGAGCCGGCTGCCGTCGATAGATGGCAGTCGTTCAGCCAAGGCAGAGGCCTTAGGGCGGCTTGAAAATATATAAATCTGAGAGTTTTTCCGAGCGGTTCCGTGCTGCGCAAGGCACGTTAAGCAGTTGGTGCCGGCTGCCGTCGATAGATGGCAGTCGTTCAGCCAAGGCAGAGGCCTTAGGGCGGCTTGAAAATGTATGAATCTCAGACTTCTTTCGAGCGGTTCGGTGCTTCGCAAGGCCCGTTAATCAGTTGGAGCCGGCTGCCGTCGATAGATGGCAGTCGTTCAGCCAAGGCAGAGGCCTTAGGGCGGCTTGAAAATATATAAATCTGAGAGTTTTTCCGAGCGGTTCCGTGCTGCGCAAGGCACGTTAAGCAGTTGGTGCCGGCTGCCGTAGATAGATGGCAGTCGTTCAGCCAAGGCAGAGGCCTTAGGGCGGCTTAAAAATATATGAATCTGAGAGTTCTTCCGAGGGGTTCCGTGCTACGCAAGGTACGTTAAGCAGTTGGTGCCGGCTGCCGTCGATAGATGGCAGTCGTTACTTCTGAGCGTAAGACCAGCCACTAGTCTTGCAAGCCGAATCTGAACTTCTGTAAAAACCTTTTTGCAGGAGTTACCGCTTATGAATTTATGATGTCCCAAGAGCTCTTGAGGACACCCTCTGCACCGTGTGGGCTTGACTTTTTCGCGACTTTCAACTCTTGCCTCTGTGTGAACTGCCTTAAGGAGTTTGTGAAATACACTCACACCTGGTTTCTCGTACACTAACAGTTTGTTAATCTACTGTTAACAGTTGTCAGTTGTTTTTTTTTTGTATGCATTTTGCCCAACTGACAGCTGTTAACTGTAGATTAACAACCTGTTAGTGTACGAGAAACCGGGGGTTAGTTATTCTTCTTCTTTGTTCTGCTACAAGGTCAATTTTGAACACAATACCTACATGCTGAAATCTGGGTGATTTATTTTTATTATTATAATTGTTATTATGGAGGGAAAAGAAATTAATATTCTCGTTTGACCAAAGTGGCCAGACTGTTATTATTCTTCATTTGGAAATCCAGCAACGCAAAATAACAAAAAATATCTGCAAACAGTTATTGTGACAATAAAGCCAAAACTATATTTCACTTGTAAATATTACTATACAATATCAAGCAGTGGAGAAAATTAACTATAGATATGTTTTAATTAAATGGAATTGTACGGGGTGAGGAGAGGAAGGGGTTTATGTGTGTACTATTTATTCTTACTTGTCCAATTTAGTAAACAAGATTCTAACCTTAAAACTGAGATTAGATGCCTAAACTAGACATTATGACACTAGTGAGCTAAGTTGGTCATTACAGACGAGGTGGGTTTACTGCTCGAGCCGAAGGCGAGAGCAGTTATGGAACAGAGTCTGTAATGACCAATGCTCACGAGTGTCATACGACGTTTTTCAACACACTTGTGAGGAAAATAAAAAACAAGCACAGGTAAATAAAAATAAAAAGTACGCTAAAAATACTGACTCAGAAAAAGAGTTCGCGTTCTTTTCCGTTTTCCATGTTAGGAAATTTTCATACGCTGCGACATATTTTTCCCTAGATTTCTCGGGTATCAAACTTTCATTGGCATTTTGCGCCTCATTAAGTATGTCTTGCGGAGTTAAAACCATATCCTCTTCAGTATCAGTACTCGAACTCGACATTTTCACAATAAACAATGAAAAGTTTTATTTCTTGAGAACTGAGATTGAAAATGGCGCGCGCTTACTTTTTTAATTTGCGCGCTGTCAAATGTAGGCAAATGTAACAACTTCCATACAGCCTATAAATCGATATTTCTGAATTACAAGTTGGCTTTTAGATATGTCTATCTTTTTCTTATTTTGATTGCAATTTGATGAAAATAAATGTTTAGTTATCGTATTTTGATACTAACGTGCATAAAATATAAATTAAATTATTATTTTTAGATATGAAAACTCTTTGCTGTCATTATTTGTCTGTAGTTGATAAAATTAAAACTATATTCATTACAGCACTTGTGCTGTAATATTATTACGCACGCGTGTATAATGGACAGCATTATGGTTCTTAAACCGGTGTTATAAGAGTCACTTTACGAGCAAGTGTGTTGAAAAAAATTTTTTAAACCGCATTAGTAGTAACTCGAACATACTCGTATCTTGAAGAATCTTATTCTAGAAACGCATACAGTGCCCAATAAGGATGTATTAACTTTCTCATAACATTTCGGTTCAGTCCTAGTATTAACGTGATGGCTCGAGGTCTTTCTGATAAGATGAATGGCCTTAGGGCGGCTTTAAAACTTCTGACAGTAAGGCCAGCTACTAATCTCGCAAGGCTCCACCAACCCGGACTTGGCCCCCGTGGTGGAGTATGGCCTATACCTTCCTCAGGGAAGAGACCCAAGCCCCTCGGTCGGGACATAATGGATGGATGATGATAGAGGAAGTAATTTCTCTTTCTTTCTTTGGTAGGCGTGTTACTAGACCAACGAGGCTTATAAAACAAACCACAGATCAAACACGCCACAAACGCTATACAATAAATTAGACCCGAGCGCCTTTCATCATCGGCTCAACTTCTGGCACTAAAACAAAACATATCTATGCAATAATTTTGTTGTACAGTCAACGGCACATTGCTCGTGACCCAGTGGAACCAACTGATTGGAACCAATCACTTGGGTTAAGCAACAACAGGCGCGATCAGGTGCGGGATGGTTGACCATGCCATGACTGCCGCTAGTGGAATTTTTTTCGAGCGCTTCCGCGCTTCGCAAGGCTCGCTAAGCCGTTGGTGTCGGCTGTCATGTTGTTAAGGCATGGCAGAGGCCTTATGGGCGGCTTGAGAACTTCTGACAGCAAGGCCCGCCACTGTCTTACAATCCTCCGCCAACCCGGACTTTGGCCCCGTGTTGGAGTATGGCCTAAACTTCCTGCGATGCAGGAAGAGACCCTTGCCCCAGCAGTGGGGACATACAAAGGGTTGACATCATCAACGGTACATCGGCACTCTATAGTTCTCACTCCACTTTTAGTTCAATCTGTGGTAGAGGAGCGGTAGAACATTGGCTTAAAATTATTCGGGAGGTCGAGGGTTCGAATCCCGGCAAGTACCAATTACTTTGTTTTCTAAGTTACGTACAATTTTGTGAAGTCATAGTAGCATTATTATATTCTTTTTTCATTTCTCATACTAATCAGATCAAAACAACACTACTTTCCGAAAGTAGTGTCGTTTTCATCTGATTATTGGGTGGAAAATGCTGCTTTCCTCCATAGGGAGGGAATAACTTCCCACCTAAGGGCGGGAATGAACTTTAAAAATAGAACTTCTGTCAGTTGTGAAGAGTTTTTGTAATAAATATAATATAAATATGTTTTTAAAAAAAGACTTATTAAAAAAAATGCTGCGGCTATGTGAGCTTCTAAACAGCCAGTGTGAATTTAGCGCAAACTTCTTTAAGCGGAATAAGCCGCAACAATTACGAGGTGAGTTCCATATTTAAAATTTAAAAAGTCGACTTAAATTGGCGGGTATTAATCTGTTATAGTATCTGAGACGGAATTCAAAAAAATAGGTAATAATCGTGTAATAATCTTTTATGCTATGATTTGAATATTAAAAATGAGTTTTTATTTTCTTCATATTCGAAATGAAAAGTAGTGTTTAACACGGGTAAAAGAATCAGTTCCTACTCGGACTATAGCCGCCTTCGCTGCTCTCGGGCGTCTAAATACCTCGGGAATTGATTCTTTTTACACTCGTTAAGCTATCTACTATTTTATTTTCATTCGAAATGAAAAGTAGTGTTTAACACGGGGAAAAGAACTTTCTACCCTCGTTAAGCAATCTACTATTAATGCACTAACTCGTGCTAAGGACAATTTTAATAATTTTCATAGTAGCCTTGCCACTCGCTAACTGTGATGGAAACCATCGTGAGGAAACCTGTGTCTGAGATTTTCTAATACCTTAGCGCTTGAAATCGCCAAACCGCGATGGGCACGCCTGGTAATGAAGCCCATACTATCTCTCCGTAAGAAATCCTGTGCCTGTGTGCGACGTATAATATGCATTCCACTGCAGGGTGCGCCTTCTCTTTTTACTACATTTAGTACTCAGTTGTGGTGGTTTTAGACTTAAGCATTCACCTGTGAAGCCGGGTTCAGACGCGTGTAACGTGTAATGTAATCTAACGAACATGTGGGTAGAACCATGCATGGACTGGCAAGCGAGAGCCCCAGGTTCGATCCCGAGTGCGGGCATGTACCAATGATTTTGTTTAATTTCAAAGTTACGTACATTTGCGAATTTGTAGTCGCAATACCACACGCTAACGGTGAAGGAAAACATCGTGAGGATACCCGCGGCTTGGTTGGCTCCACACGTATTGACTAGTCTTTCCTGTGGGCTAGGCCGACTAAGCTGTCAGGATGGTATAGGTGCTGGGCAAGCCTAAAACCATCTATAAAACCATGTCCCAGGCACTACAGCGTCGGAGTGGTCCCTTCAGCCATCTAGTGTGAGTGAAGGTACCACTGGACGCTGTATAAATCATCTTATTAAGTATATGCAAAAAAAAGGCCAATTTATAATCTAACGAATATGCAACGCGAATCGTTTGAATAGACGGTCAGCACGAGCATTACATCGTCGTCAGGCTATACTAGTCCACTGCTGGACATAGCCCTCCCCTAATGAGTGCCACGTTGTGCTATCACAGGGGGTAATGACCATAATCCCCACGCTAGGCATGCGGGTTGGGGATCGCAGTTCGGTGAAATTGTACTGCAGGGGGCGCTGCTGCCCACCCCCTGGTTGGTGTCCCTTAGTCGCCTTTTACGACACCCACGGGAAGAATTGGGTTGGTGCTATTCTCAAGGCCGACACCTGCGAGTGTTGCATATGCATTATATGAAACACTGCACATTACAATTTCCTCCTGAAATGAGCTGAAGACAGGGCACTATGGCGCTATGTCCAGCTGAGCAGTGGACTAGTTTAACCTGACGGCGACAACGACCATTTCCTCCGCGAATCCAATTAACCGCAACGAGGTCTCGACAGAATATGAAAGTTGAGGTAACACTCCCACAACGCGTGCTAAGTCGAGTCCACTATAAGGACTCAATACTGAAAACAATCGCAGTTCCTTAGACAAATGTATCTTACACAAATTGTTTTTTTTTTTGTTTCTTTTTGCGTTTTCGTTTGAATAATGTTTTAGTGATGTTAAACCATTCTCTTCCGTTTTTATTAGTACTGTGTTCTTAATAGACATTATTTTTCGATTTTTCATAAAACTCTCGTTGTGCCGTCCGCAAACGTGGTTAGAATACAACCACGATTTCTTAAATCTAAGTAATGGTATAACTATGGCATAAACGATCTCTTCCAGGCAACCTTTGGATGGAGGGGAATAATGCAGTCCTTGAACAATACAGTCGGTACGCATGTAAATAATATAGCACCCTAAGCCCTGACGTCCTATACGTAATTATTTATTACTTTATTAATTCACACCCAATAGAGTTTAAATGGAAGATCTCGGAAACTTACTCTTCTAGTTACACACTATTTTTCATAATTTTTTTGAACAAATGATTTTTAAAAACCTATTTAGAGGCTGAAAATTTCACCCATGCCGGGATTCGAACCCGCAACCTCTGGCTATCCGTGGCAGCGCTCTACCAATTGAGCCAATGGGCGACTCACCGGCATCAGTGAAATTTCGAACCTCTTTACACTATTCTCTGTATTACGTACAGACAGCGACATCTGGCTTAAGCAAATTGCATCACTTACAGCCTCGACTACCTACTTTGCAGTTAGGTTTTACATCGGAATGATATCACTGTACCCACATGATGATACTATTTTTATTTTTAATGCACTAACCCGTGCAAATGATTTTTTTAAAGTTCTACGTTTAGAAGATTCGGAGTAGTTTTTACCCCCATGGCTTAGGAGGATTTACATTACACATTACACGTTATAGATAGGCCAGTTGATAATGAAGAGAGAGATAGTGGACTGTATAATGTTTAATTAGAAACAAACACCAACTGCACCTCTGCTCCTTACGGATCGATCAGAAAAAGTTACCAAAAAAAAGTGGCGGGTCGTTGCTGCTGCTTTCATACGTTGGCCGTGAAGGGCCAAAGTGTGCATGTTGTGTCGTAGACACGTTACACGCGTCTGTATCCGGCTTTATGCTACGGGCGACTTTTCAAGAGACAATCTGAGCAGCTGTCGACTGTACAAACTGGCGGACAAGCGTGAATATCTCAGTGTTAGTTACATATCCTCAGGACGTTTATTAATAGAGTTTAATAGGAGGGCTATTTATAATGGGCTTTCAGTGAAACTGCCATGGCTACAGGATGTTTGGGGAAAGTAACAGCAATAAATTGTGGAGGTTCTGTTCAAGGTGAGGTGCCTTGAGTGATTCTCGATTTAAAAACCGGCCAAGTGCAACTTGGAGTCGTGCACCGAGGGTTCCGTACAAGCTTGTAGGACTTCTCGAAGGTCTTAGAGTCACGCAGTTTCTTTCGAGCTTTACCCAATTAGTCATCGAAACTTTATTTTTTACGATTTAATCACAAATGTTTATTTTTGTTACATTATACTTTATTATATTCGTTTTAATGCACTAACCCGTGCTATGGACAATTTTAAAAAACCTATTTAGAGGCTAAAAATTCCACCCAACCCGCGACCTCCGGCTAACCGTGCCAGCGCTCTCCCAACTGAGCTGATGGGCGACCTACTCATACTTTATTGCACACAAATATGTCGCAGAACTTTACGTAACAAATAACACAAACAGTACAATGTCGAGCTTGTCTCTGTAAGAGATCACTTCCAACAAACCTCAGAAAATGGAAGAAGCAGTAAAAGCGGGTCTATATGTGCACAAAATAAGCTATATTAACTACAAAAGTCCTAAATGACAACCTGTATTCACAAAACAAGGAATAAAATAAAATGCATATCCTAGACTTATTTTAGATTGATTTTTTCTGTAGTAACAGACAATACCAATGATTTTGTTTAATTTCAAAGTTACGTACATTTGCAAATTTCTAGTCGCAATACCACACGCTTACGGTGAAGGAAAACATCGTGAGGAAACCCGCGGCTTGGTTGGCTCCGCACGTATTGACTAGTCTTTCCTGTGGGCTAGGCCGACTAAGCTGTCAGGATGGTATAGGTGATGGGCAAGCTTACACCATCTATAAAACCATGTCCCAGGCACTACAGCGTCGGACTGGTCTCTTCAACCATCTAGTGTGAGTGAAGATGCCACTGGACGCTGTATGTATCATCTTAAGTAACATAACATAAGACAATTATACAGGCCAAATTTCATAGATCTAGATTAATGGGAAGTACCCTATGAATTTTGATTCCCTTGAGTGTCCAAGTGTAAAGCGTTCGTGGCCTAGGCGAACCGAGTGATTGGAATCAATCACTTGGTTAAGCAACAACAGGCGTGGTCAGGTACGGGATGGGTGAGCGTCCCGTGACTACCGCTAGTGGCATTTTTCCGAGCGCTTCCGTGCTTCGCAAGGCACGTTAAGCCGTTGGTGCCGGCTGTCATATAATGGCAGTCGTTAAACCATGTCAGAGGCCTTATGGGCGGCTTGATAACTACTGACCGTAAGGCCCGCCACTGTCTTACAATCCTCCACCAACCCGGACTTGGCCCCCGTGGTGGAGTATGGCCTAACCTTCCTGCGATCCAGGAAAGAGACCCGTGCCCCAGTAGTGGGGACATACAAGGGTTGATAACGAGTGTCCAAGTGCACTTTTTCGCTGCATAAACGGCCGTAACATTTTTGCATTCAGTTACACGATATAATGAAAACTGTTTTTACACGGATTTATGCTCGTTTATTACATTTTTACAATTTTCCAACGTACCGGCACTTTTTCAGGGGCCGTGGTCCCGGATGACTGAGGTGACAGGCGTATTTTAGAAAGCATTAACGGTTAGTTTACTACTAATGTTATTTATTATCCTTAATTATAAAACCTATTTAGGGGCTAAAAAATATTATATCATTCCGATATAAAACCTAACTGCAAAGTAGGTAGTCGGGGCTGTAAGTGATGCAATTTGCTTAAGCCAGATGTCGCTGCCTGTACGTAATACAGAGAATAGTGTAAGGAGGTTGGAAATTTCACTGATGCCGGTGAGTCGCCCATTAGCTCAGAGTGCTTAGTGCGAGTTTGACAGATCCAATCGAATAACTTTACTACCGCGTTAATCGAGCATTGAGTAGTGAGTATGAGTAAGTTAACCGTTCGAACTGGCAAAACGCTGTCACAGTACAACTCGCACTCGCGTTTATTCGTGTTTTGGCTGGTAAACGTGTTCACTTCTCAACGTAAACCATTACAACTCGCACTCAGCAATTTTAATTTCCATACTTGTCGCTAGGTGGCGCTTCCTCGATGCCATAGACATATGAGTTTACGTTAACGCGATCGAGTAGTTAAAAAACTCGCACTAAGCACTCAGTTGGGAGAGCGCTAGCACGGTTAGCCAGAGGTCGGGGGTTCGAGTCCCGGCATGGGTGTAATTAAAAAGAATCTAGTCACATTAATTAATTATACTTTAACACCCTGTAGACACCGACCGGGAAACTGAACTAACTGCGTGCATCGCGAGCGTGCCAAGATGTCGTGTCGGGATAAAGAATCGTCTAACACTTAATTCATTAGGCCATCGCTTGTCGCTTAGACTATTGTCAAATGTGTATTTATATGCTATTAATTTCTAGCGTCTATATAATTTCTTTGTATTATTTATTATGTAAAACAACGGTAATTAACTTATTTCCCGACGTTGTTAATATTTCAATACAAATCTAACTTATAAAAATCGTTATTCTGTAAATAACACTGTAAATATTAATAGTTTTAAGACGGAATATTTGTATGCCTCTACGGTCAAATATGCTGAGACTTTATTATTTATAATAACTTTCATGAACACGCATATTTCACAAATAAATGCATTTGTATGTGTGTTGGTATTTTGCAAAAAAGGTTTGTTGTATGGGAGCCCCGCTTGAATATTTATTTTATTCTGTTTTTAGTGTTTGTTATCATAGCAGACACCTACGTATCTGCCGTTATTAATAACGAGCGAAAAACGGCAAAAAAATCACATTTGTTACATGGGAATATTTATATATTTATATAAATATTAAATATTTATTTTATTCTGTTTCTAGTATTTATCGTTAGCGACAATAGAAATCTCAATTGGTAGAGCGCTGGCACGGATAGCCCGAGGTTGCGGGTTCGAATCCCGGCATGGGTGAAATTTTTAGCCTCTAAATAGGTTTTTAAATTTGTTCCTTAGCACGGGTTAGTGCATTAAAAATAAAAATAGTATGACAATAGAAATTCTAAAAACCTCTTTAGAGGCTTAAAATTCCACCTATGCCGGGATTCGCACCGGCGACCTCTGGCTATCCATGCCAGCGCTCTTTCCAACTGAGCTAATGGGCGAATCACCGGCATCAGTGAAATTTCGAACCTCTTTACAATATTCTCTGTATTACGCCTCTAAATAGGTTTTTAAAATTGTCCTTAGCACGGGTTAGTGCATTAAAAATAATATGACAAAAGAAATACATAATTTATTTAAATTCCAACACTCTTTTGCCTTCTGGACCTAGGTATATAAGGGATTTGTGTGCTGGACAATATACCTACGGAAATCGTGAGTCTTTGTCTTATTTACTACCTTAGGGTACCTACCTAGGCACACACAACACCCCCAAGTACCAAAGCGGTGATTTAGCCGTATATAGTTGGACTTGAGATGTAAATTGGACTATATGAAAATTCGTTAAAAATATGACAGTATGACCGTGCTATACGGAATCGTTATTTGAGGCAGCGTATAAGGGGAACTAATCCATTGTAGATAGAGATTTCTATCCGACTTCACAAAAGGAGAAGGTTATCAATGAGTCAGCTGAGTCAGCTGCCTTTTGTGGCAACTTAGACACACCACAGGCGGAACCTATGTCTGTTTTTTGTTTCGTTTATTTGTATATTTGGTTTATTGTTGTGCTCATATTGTGTTAATTGCCTGGTTTTTTGTTTCTGTGATGTGTCTTGTTGGTATAATAAATGTCTTTCTTTCTTTCTCTCTTTCTTTCTTTCAATTCGACGCGTAGGTATATTACTTTTTTTTAATTATATTTTCGCATAACATCGTCCGATCTTGACCGATTTCCATATATATTTTTTTTTTCGATTAGGCATAGCGTCCCATCGGTCCCATTTTAATTTGGTACAGATCTGATGAAGACTTTCAGAGATTGAGAACGGAACTCTTCAATAGGACAGCAACAAAAAAAATCATTAATTTTCATTCATTATTTCCATGTCTATGGCTGGAACTAGACTGGTTGTCATAAACATCGAGGATACGATACTTGGAAAGTACTTACATCATAATATAAGAGAAGATAAGATAAGAATATTCTTTATTGTATACCAGGAAAACAAGCAAAAAATAATTACAAAGATACAGTACAATTGGCGGCCTTATTGCTTAGAGCAATTTCTTTCAGGCAACCCACGATGGAGAGTTGCTGAAGGAAAAGTGAGACGGGTAGTTGGTGCAAATATGAATATTTACTTATACTTAAAAAATAATATACTTACGTAAACCATAACATATAATACATAAAGCAATTTATTACAAACATACACAAACTTACATTATTTACACTAAAGTTCCACAAGAGGATAAAAAGAAAGATATAGCTACATTAAGAAAAACAAAAACAAAATCAAATAAAAAAATCAAATCATAAACCTTGTATATACGAGTATGTTTTGAGGTCAGATTTTTCCTTCATATTTCGTTAAGTTGTCCTAACACGCTCAACAAACGTCTTCTTTGCTTTAGCAGTTGGGGAAAAAAGGGTAAGTCTTACTATCCGGGCACAGCGGCCCCAAAGGGGAGTCCCCCAGGCCGTCGTTGTTTGATTTTAATTTCCCAACTAATTCCGTATTCATTAATCTCGCCGTGACTTTTGTTAATTTGTTTTTCAAGAAGCCTCGGCGCTGAACCGCGCTTAGAAAACCGACAAAAGTATTCTATGGCAGTTTTCTGTGACCGGTATCAACCCTTTGTATGTCCCCACTGCTGGGGCACGGGTCTCTTCCTGCATCGCGGGAAGGTTAGGCCATACTCTACCAGGGAGCCAAGTCCGGGTTGGTGGAGGATTGTAAGACAGCGGCGGGGTTTTACTGTCAAAAGTTATTAAGCCGCCCTTAGGGCCTCTGATATGGCTTAACGACTGCCATTACATGACAGCCGGCACCAACGGCTTCACGTGCCTTGCTAAGCACGGAAACGCTCAGAAAAAAATCCACTAGCAGTATTGCCACCCATCCAGCACCTGACCGCGCCTGTTGTTACTTAACCCGACTGATGGAGTATGGCCTAACCTTCCTGCGATGCAGGAAGAGACCCGTGCCCCAGCAGTGGGAACACACAAGATTTGATACCAAGTCGCATGTCACATGCCGCTTGAGCATGTCGTACAGTCGACAGCACATCCACTTTTACATACATGTTGAGTGGACGCTAAGTTGAGCGTGAGCACATCAGTTGATGATCTTTCGCTCGACGAAACGAACGAATTTCCAGTTGACCCGTCTCACTTTTCCTTCAGCAACTCTCAGTCGTAGATTGTCTGGAAGAAATTTATCTGCGCAATAAAGTCGCCAATTGTACGGTATCTTTATAATAATTTTATGTTTGTTTTTTCCTGGTGTACAATAAAGAATATTCTTATCTTATCTTATCATGAAGGAAGATCAACATCTTTCGCTCAACTTAGGCAGGAATTTCCAGTGAAAATGTAAAGGTTGACTTGCCGTCGCCTGTTCCAAACATCACCGTGCACGACCATAAAAAAGATTAAAACAAAGCGATAAAAGTACGTCGCAAAAAGTCCGTAATTCCGCGACTTAAGGGGCAACCTAACCCCCACCAGTGGACGGAAAAACACAACTCCTTTTATAGATAAATAGATAGCTATGGAGGAAAAGGCCTATGCCCAGCAGTGGGCAGCGGTGGATTTATGATGACGAAATAGAGAACACTTTATCTATAATATAAAAATTAAAAAAATAAAGAAACGCGGTACGATCAACCAATCAATCAAATTTATCCGAATCTCCGAAAATAATCCGAAATTTGGTGGGTCAGCTAGTCTTCTATCTATCTATAATATAAAAACTAATCGCTGAATGTGTTGGTTAGCGCAAATCGCGAGAGCAGCTGAACCTATTTCGCTAATTCTTTTTTTACAATATTCCTTGAAGTACGAGGATGGTTCTTACGGTGAGAGAAATAAAAAAAAATTAAAGAACCGACTGTTAGGCGGTACGAAATTCGCTGGGTCAGCTAGTTGTACATAAAAAGAGAAATTACATAGTTATTTCATCATAACCTATGAGTACAAACGGTGGCCTTATCACTAAAAGTGATCTCTTCCAGAACCTCTTGGTCTTTATAAACAACAGTCGGACCGGCCGGCGGCCGTCCCCAGGCATACGATCTGCCCGGCGGGAAATTTCCCTTCATAGTGGAAGAGCACGATCAGCCGCTCTTCTCTATAGTTTGTTGGACGTTATATTTATGGTATGTCATGTGAAATACTTTGCTTGCGCGATGCAGGAATGTTGGAGGTCATAGCGCGCGCTCAAGTCGATTGCAGCCTGAGTGATCTTAAACGATCACGAAGGTGAAGCAAGATAGTGACCGTTCAGAGTGCTTAGTGCGAGTTTTTTAACTGCTCGATCGCGTTAACGTAAACTCATATTTCTATGGCATCGAGGAAGCGCCACCTAGCGACAAGTATGGAAATTAAAATTGCTGAGTGCGAGTTGTAATGGTTTACGTTGAGAAGTGAACACGTTTACCAGCCAAAACACGAATAAACGCTGCGAGTTGTACTGTGACAGCGTTTTGCCAGTTCGAACGGTTACTTACTCATACTCACTACTCAATGCTCGATTAACGCGGTAGTAAAGTTATTCGATTGGATCTGTCTAATTCGCACTAAGCACTCTGTGCATGGATGGGTGACTGTCTACGACTAACTCTAGTGGCATTTTTCTGCGCTTGCGTGCTTCGCAAGGCACATTAAGCTGTTGGTGCCGGATGCCGTCGATAGATGGCAGTCGTTAAGTCAAGTTAGAGGCCTTAGGGCTGCTTGAAAATTTCTTACAGTAAGACCAGCCACTAGTCTTGCAAGCCTCCACCAATCCGGAATTGGTCCCCGTGGTGGAGTATGGCCTATACCTTCCTCAGGGAAGAGACCCGTGCCCCACGGTGGGGACATAATGGGTTGATGATGATGATAGTGCGCTCGCAGAGTTGACATGTGCTCACCACAAGTCCATACTCTCTCTCTCTGAGAGAAAGCATGTGTTACACTTTTGACTCGCACCGCTAGATAGCGCCAACTGCTGCGTTTTGAGCTAAAAATAATGAAATGGAAGGAAAAGGTTGTATTCAAAGTAGCGCAGAAACTGCGGCTTAGTGAACGGTACAATTCAAACTAGGTGTCCATTTCAAAATCTAGGTCCTTTGGAGAAAAAATGGACAAAAAACTCCTAAGGACTTTATTAAAGACTTTGAAAAGACTTTCTTTTCAAATTCCTTAATTAACAGAGTTTACATACATAGTTTATGTTAAACGGGCATAATCACAATTTATTATTTAACTATGTATGAGTATCGCTAAGAAATACTAATTATTATAAAACGTAGTTATTATAATAATAACTAATTATTATAAACTTATACGATTATTATGAAACGTAGAACTCATGCATTCTAAGTAACTTTAATTCCAGACGTCATTGTCATCTAAATGTTCCTTGATGTCATAGTAGCCCCTTTGGGATTATATGGTCAAGCTAAAGATGTCCAACCGTGGATGGGAAAATTAGTGTTTTGCGCTTTCCCATATTCTCAGTCCCTGTCAGCAAAAGAAAATAATGACATCCATAGCTTGAACATACACATTCACCATTTGACATGTCGTCATAGTGACATATCATTTTTTGATCTTAACAAATTTGTTAAGAATTACTTTTTGACGCGAGATACTGTGTACCTCACGAAAAATAGTCGACGTAAGTTAGCTACTTTATTAGCTTACAATATTTTTGACTCTGTGGTTATAGGAATTATAACACAACCTGATAGGAATGACAACCGTGTTACTAGTATTAGTAATAATTCAACAGCGGGCTCAAACACACAGTCAATGGCTTTAAACTGCCATCGCAGACAAAGGAAAACCCTAAGTTAGGTATCAATTTAGTTGCACAAAATATACAGGGTTTTTCCGGCAAAGACAATTTAATTGAACTATTTTTAGCAGATTTCAATGTAGATATTTTGTGTTTAACAGAACATTGGCTGAAACATTCTGAAATGTCATTTACTTTAAAAGACTATTTAGCAGCAAGCACTTTTAACCGACAACACTCAATAAGAGGAGGTTCAATGATCTTTGTCAAAAGTAGTTTGAAAATGAAAGAAAGAAAAGATATTGTCAGTCTATCTGTTGAACGTTTAATTGAGATTTCGTGTGTGGAATTGGATAGGTATATAGTTATGTGTGTTTATAGGCCGCCACAATCAAATTATAATGAATTTGAATTACTTATGGAGGATGCCTTAAAACGCCTATTCAGTACTACGAAGAACATAGTGGTGTGTGGGGACTTTAATATAGATTTCTTAGTTCAAGGTCCACTTAAAACTAAACTCGCAAGCCTTTTCAGGTCATATAATTTAGATAATTTATTTACAGAACCCACTAGGACAACTGCTACTAGCGCTACCTGCATAGATAATGTCTTTTGCAATTGTGAATATTTAGAAAAAGAAGTCATACATAAATTACAGTCGGACCATAGCGGGCTATGGGTAGTCCTACCGTCAGTACTGGAAGCAAAAAAATGCAATGAATTAAATTGTAGGCCAATAACAGAGAAAAAAATTGAATTATTTAAAAAAAATATAAACATAAAGTTAAATTCGTTGAATTTCGATAGCAATGATCCGAATACGTTATATCAAGTATTGTTTTCAACCATATCAGAAGAATTTGAACATGTTTTTAACGTAAAAAAAATTACAGAGTTAAAAAGCGGGTTTTCAGAATGGGCAACGCCAGGTATATATAGAAGTAGGAAAAGGCTTTATGAATTGTATGAAGAAAAACAATTCAATCACGATCCAACGTTTAAAGAGTACGTAAAAAAATATTCAAAAACTTTTAGACAAACTTGTTTAACAGCCAAATCGATAAGTATAAGTAAAAAAATTATGGCGTCTACTAATAAAATAAAAACAGTCTGGCAAGTAATTAACAAAGAAACAGGTAAAACGAGACCTAAGGACCAGGGATTTGCGTTGAAGATCGAAGGTAAGTTAGTTAATTCGAAGAAGGACATTGGAGACTAGGAGGAGGAAGGTACCTGGAGTTCTTCGATAGCTCGGCTCTGCAGCTGGACGCGGAGGCCGGTCCGGACCTGTCCTCTTCTAGTTAGTTTCCAGAGTTAAATTGTTTTTAAGAAGTCTTTGAAACACAGCACAGCACTGATGTTTAGAAGTCCAGCGAGAATTAATTGAGAATTTTAATAAGATACACTTTTGCGATGCGAGCGGCGCGGGCGCGGTTTCGTACTAGGAGCGGAAGGAAGTGCGGCAGAGAATGAGTTGAAGGCAAAGGATTAGGAAACGAGTGAGTGAGTTGAGTGCGTGAATGAACGAATGAGTGGTGTGTGTGGCGATATGAAATAAATAATGAGATCGGCGTCGACAACTCCGCCGGCCTAGAGGTTTCCTATAAACAAGAATCAAATGAGATGATGAGATATGTTACAATAGCGTAGCGTTAAACTAATTAGTTAAAAATGCGTAAAAGATTTACTGTAGAGGCAAAGGACAAACACCAACCACTGGTCGCACGTAGCTAGCAGAAGTGGTTCGCACTTTGACGGCGCGTATAATGTTGTCCTTACCAGGATAAAGTTCCTCGATGATGCCGAGTGGCCAACACAGAGGATGAGCGTGGACATCTTTAATTAAAACAATAGTACCTAGTTGGATAGGTACAGATAGCTGACCCCACTTCTCCCTTTGTTGGAGTGAAGTGAGATATTCTTGGCTCCAACGTTGCCAGAATGAGTGAGTTATTTTAGTGAGTAATTGGAAGCGAGTAAGACGATTTTCTGGTTGATGAGTTAAGTTTTCGGCAGGTAAGTATTTAAGCGGCGTTATGTTTAAAAAATGATTAGGTGTTAGCGCAGAGGGGTCAGACGGATCAGAGCTTAGAATGCAAAGAGGTCTACTGTTGAGCAAACCTTCTATTTGTACGAGAACAGTGTTGAATTCTTCATACGTGAGTATTTGAGTACCTATCACCCGGTATAAATGAGTTTTAACGCAGCGAACATTGGACTCACACAAGCCGTTGAAATGTGGTCCATAAGGAGGGCTATGTTTGAATTGAATGCGGTGTTCAGATAAGTTTTGTTCAATGAAATTTTTATGAGAATCTGACTGAATGAGTTTGTACACTTCGTCCAATTTTCTTTTGGCACCAATGAAATTAGTACCTCCGTCGCTATATATCATAGATACGGGGCCTCTGCGAGAGATAAAACGTTTGAACGCGGCGAGAAACAAATCTGAACTCAGGTCTGTTACTAACTCTAGGTGTAGTGCTTTAGTTGTAAGACAGACAAAGAGACAAATGTATGCCTTTTGACTTTTGATGCCGCGACGGCGAATGTGCGTGATATAAAAGGGACCTGCGTAGTCTACTGCGGTGTACACGAAGGCTTTAACTTCTGATACTCTAAAGTAGGGAAGATCTCCCATGCGTGGGTAAGTATTTTTAGGGTTGAGACGAAAACATACGTTACATTGATGTACTCTTTGACGAACTAGATTACGAGCGGCGATAATCCAAAATTTTTGTCTCAACAGCGAGAGTAAGAGTGCGGGACCAGTATGAAGGTTGTTTAAATGATAATAATCTACTATCAATTGAGTCAATCGATTTTTCGCAGGAAGCAAAATTGGGTATTTTATATCATAATTTAATTGTGAATGCGTGAGTCTTCCACCTACTCGAATAAGACCATTCTCATCGAGAAAGGGATTCAACTTGATCAGAGATTTATTTATGCAACTCTTTTGCTTTTTAAGCGCTGAAAGATCTTGCGAAAAATGTGCGTTTTGAACATGACGAATGACATAAAGTTCAGCGAACTCTAAATCGGCGGGCGAGATTGGTCCGTGTGAGTGGAGCCGTTTTGAAAAACGCAAGACGTAGACAATAGTGCGTAGTAATTTTGAGTAACTAGAGAAACGTTCCATCATGTCTGACAACAAATGAGTCGACGAATGCGGAGAACGAGTTTCTATCGTTTTCATAGAAATTGTCTTTGTTTCAGGGATCTCATCTGCGATAGGGTTAACTTTAAATTCTTGAATGGGCCAATTGGCAGCTGGAAGAGCGAGCCATTTAGGTGAGTGAAACCAAAGAGTGTTATCTATGAGTACTGAAGGCGTGACAGGGCGCGAGAGTATATCAGCGGGGTTTTCACGGCCGTCAATATGAAACCAATGGGCAGCTGATATTTTTTCATTTATTTCAGTAACCCTGTTCGCGACAAACGTGTGAAATTTATATGCGGGCGAGTGAATCCAGGTGAGCGTAATAGTCGAGTCAGAAAATGCGTAAATATCATTTACTTTGCAGCGTCTAGAGAGAACGTCCAGAACAACTGTGAGAAGATTCGCTAGTAAAAGTGCGGCGCAGAGTTCGAGACGTGCGAGCGAGACTTTCTTTAGTGGAGCCAGTCGAGACTTGGAGGCGAGTAGTTGTACAGAACCGACAGAGCAGTCATCGGTACTGACTTTGATGTACACTGTGGCACCATAGCAAGCCTCGCTTGCGTCGGCGAAACCAGCGAGAGTAATGTGAGAGTGAGAAAAAATGCCAACATGGCGCGGGATTTTAATTTGTTCAAGCTGAGCGAGCTGCTCGTGAAACAAACACCACTTGTTTGAGATACAAAGTGGAACTGGTTCGTCCCAGTCGAGGCTCAACTTCCAGCATTCTTGGACGAGGAGCTTCATGTAAGCGGTGACAGGACCGAGAAGACCGAGAGGGTCAAATAAGCGTGCTGTAACTGATAGAATTGCGCGTTTTGTACACTCTTGCATGTCAGAGTTTATTTTAAATTGAAATGAGTCATTGTTAGGGTTCCATTGAATACCTATTATCTTTGTGTTGGAATCTGAGTCAAAATGTATGAGTTGCGGGTTTTGATGACAAGCGGGAATTTTCTTTAATAATTCAGAGTCATTAGAGATCCATTTTACCAATTTGAATCCACCACGGTCAAACATATCGACCATTTCGCGGTAAATTTGGTAAGCTTTGTCAGCGCCATCTATCGAGCCAACATAATCGTCCATATACATGTGGTGTTGAGCTTCGTAGGCTGCGAGCGGGTGAGTATCGCGACTGTCCGCGGCGAGCTGTCGGACTACCCTCATTGCGAGATACGGGGAACTTGAAATACCGAAGGAAACGCGGTTAAATTGGTAGGTATCAATTTCTTTTTCAGAGGAAAAACGAAAGAGTATCCGTTGAAATGCATGATGCTCGGAAACGAGTTTTATTCTAAAATACATGTTTTCAATATCCGCCGTCAGCGCGGTTGAGAAAATGCGCAAGTTTATCAAGAGCTCTAATATGCTACTTTGTAAATTGGGTCCTGTGTACAAAATATCATTGAGGGATTTACCCGAGGAGGTTTTACAACCAGCGTTGAGAACAATGCGTGTTTTTGTGGTTTGTTTATCAGGACGATAAACAGCTCTATGAGGAATATAATAGTGGTCAATTTCGCGTGAAGGGTTTTCAACCTTGGAAAGATAGCCCTTTTGAATGTAATCGTTAATTGTAGAATTATAGTTCGAGCGTAGCTCAGTGTCAGCGTCAAGTTTCTTTTCGAGACGTAAGTATTGAGCCTTAGCGCTGGCATGTGAATTGCCTAATTCAGAGGTTGCGGTCTTAAATGGCAGTTGAACAGTGTAAGTTCCAGATTGTTCGCGAGTGTAGCTTGACTGAAAAATCTGTTCACACTTTTCGTCATCTGGACTAATATGAGTTTTAGTTGGAACGGTTTCGAGTTCCCAAAAACGTTGCGTGAGTGTCTCAAGTGTTGAGTTTTGTGTTTGACAAAAAAACGTTTTTTCAGAGCGTGATGGATGTTGAGTAAAACGGGAATCACAGTCGGCACGACCCATGGCAATATAACCTAACGTAGTTTGAAGGGCGACGACTGAGGAGTGAGCTGATGTTACTTTGTCACTTCCTAACAAGAGCGGGAAGAGTTCACTACCTATTAGGCAGTCAATTTGCGCGGGAGAGTGGTAGCTATCGTCAGCCATAGGTAGATAGCACAAATGCTCAAGCTGAGATGTGTCTACGCGAGCGCTAGGTAGTTGATCAGTGATAGAATCAATGACGCGAGCGTTGATAGTGTAAGAACACCGTGGGTCATAACGAGAGTGTATTGTCAGAGTGGTGACACCGAGAGATGAGCTTTCTGTCTGACCAATTCCCTTTACGGTTGAGTTTGCGGGTTTAATTTTTAAATTTAATGCATCACAACAACTTTTTGTAATAAAGTGGCTCATGGAGCCAGAGTCAAGAAATACTCTGATTTGAGAGGGATTTTCTGTGATTTTATTTTCCTTGTAAACAAGTACAGCCGCAGTAGGCAATAAAACCGTACTGTCTCTGCTTTGAGTTGATTCGGGCATCGTGACGCTGAGAGCTAAGTTTGTGCGGGAAACCGTAGGTTCGAGCTGAGCGGTGCGCGCGATTGTATCAGACAGCGGCAAGGCGGTAGCAGGGAGTGCGTGAGGCGCGGGGGGAGCGGGCCGCGCGCCATAGCGAGCAGCGGGCGCGACAGATTGCGGCGCAGCAGGAGGTGGCGAATTGACTTGAGGCGCGGGGCGCGGGCCATTCGGCGCGCGCGTGGCATAGGTCGAGTGGTTGTGCGTAGAGGGTGCGGGTTCGATTCCCGAAATATAGGAATCGAGATGTAGGAGAGTATGATGTTTTTTGTGACAAACTTTGCACCTATTCTGCGAAGCACAAGCGTAGGTATCGTGAAAACCTAGACAATTTTTGCAAAAGTCGAACTTTGATGCAATGTTAAGTCTGGTGCGGGGAGTTTCATGCAAAAATACTGGGCATCTAAACAACGCATGAGCTAGTGAGGCTCCACAAACCGCGCAGGGTCGTTGACCTGTGGTTGGTGGAGTTGAGTTGGAGTTGAGAGTATGAGGTTGAGTTAAGTTTGAGTTGCGAGTATGAGGTTGAGTTGAGTTAGGCTGAGCGCTCACTAAGAAAGCCTGTGTAACATTTTTGCCTGGAGTCTTTGCGTTGAGTGGACCTTTATTGTAGGTTTTATTTAATGTGTAGTCTTTAGATTTTTGAGTTGAGTTGGTTGGATTGCGGAGAGTATTTATTTTATTTTGTTCTTTGAGAAACTGAGTCAAGAGCCTGAATGTTGGCATGGCCACATCCCTGTGAGACTGTTCAAATAAGTTGACAATTTCCTTGTCAAGTTTGCTGAGGGCAATGTGAGTTATAATGAAATCTGATAAATCTTGAATGTCTAAACGGCGCAAAGCAGCTTCAGCGGAACAGAAGTTGTCAATTAAATTTTCAATTGTCTGACCAGGCTTCTGCTGTAACATTTGTTCTAAATAGAGAGAGGCTTGAACCCTGACATCTTGGTATTTCTCTAGAAGAGCGTTCCAGACTATGTCATAGTTTTCTGAGGTAGCACTAATGCCTGAACAAACATTGAGTGCCTTGCCGGAGAGACATCCAATTAAATACTGTATTTTTTCAGCATTAGAGAGACGTGGGTTTGAGTGTATGAGACTTGAGAAGTTTTCATGGAACACTGGCCACTTACTCGGAGTGCCATCAAAACTTGCCAACTGTAGTGGCGGTAGCTTGAGGTTTATGTGATCATGTTCCTTCTTTTTGTCCTGTGCTTGCTGTCGGAGTGTACTTTCTGTTTGTTTTATGTAACAGTACAATGTGTCGAAGGAGCTGAGCAAGCTGTGATCTGGCTGTGCTGTAGGATCTTCCTTCATGTACTCTAAGATGAGGTTATCTAGAGTTTCAACGAAATCTGTGTGAGTGTTTTCAAGTGACAGTGTTCTAGCGAGAAATTGTGAGCGAGCATTGGGGTCATCAACCTTCAGGCTGAGATCATAAATTTCTTGAGCGATTTGCAACAAACTTTTTTGTTTGTATTCGAGAAACCTTATCCGGGCACTTTTCGCGTCATCACCGTCCCCGTCATCAGGCAGGAGCCCTTTCTTTCCTTTCCCAACCATGCCTAAAGTCGGTTGAAAAAAATAGAATAATCCGGAAAGTACCTACGTGCGACAAGCGGTTGACAAAGTACTTAATGCGGGTGGAAAATGTGCCGTATTACTAATAAAAATAAGAGTGAGATTTCTTAAATCGAGTGGGGCCAAGAACACGTTGATTGAAACTTTTGAAATAGGAATTTGCGGATGAAAATATAATTAAATACAAGTAGAGGAATGTTGAGAAATGCGTGTTAATGCGAGTATGATAGGTAGTGAGTTTGCGTTAGCGAGATTCCCTTGGAAATAGGAAAAAATGTACGGGCGGTAGGTATGAAAAAGATGGCGTCGATATGCGAGATTTGCAAATAAACTATTTGCGAGTTTTAGAGAGTGCGAGTATTATGAGTGTTGTGATTATGAGTGAGTAATTGATGAGAGAGGGTATCCGGCTCGAAGGACCAAACTTGGAGACTAGGAGGAGGAAGGTACCTGGAGTTCTTCGATAGCTCGGCTCTGCAGCTGGACGCGGAGGCCGGTCCGGACCTGTCCTCTTCTAGTTAGTTTCCAGAGTTAAATTGTTTTTAAGAAGTCTTTGAAACACAGCACAGCACTGATGTTTAGAAGTCCAGCGAGAATTAATTGAGAATTTTAATAAGATACACTTTTGCGATGCGAGCGGCGCGGGCGCGGTTTCGTACTAGGAGCGGAAGGAAGTGCGGCAGAGAATGAGTTGAAGGCAAAGGATTAGGAAACGAGTGAGTGAGTTGAGTGCGTGAATGAACGAATGAGTGGTGTGTGTGGCGATATGAAATAAATAATGAGATCGGCGTCGACAGACATAGCAGAAATATTTCAAACTTTTTTTAAAAACATGCCACTGCATATAACGGCTAGCTTAAATTCTTCCTCCCAATTAGCCGATACCTTACTTTTGGAAAGTACAAATCCATGTAAAGTTGACTTCCAATTCTCCCATATAACTACCTTAACTATTGTCAAAACATTTAAAGAGTTAAACTTAAAAAAGACTGAAGATTTGTGGGGGTTATCGGTTAAATTAATATCCACTATAATCAATATTCTAGCACCTTACCTTGCTTTGATTTTTAATAAATGTGTTGACCAGGGAACCTTTCCTAATCTATTAAAGTTAAGTAAAATTGTACCCTTGTTTAAATCTGGTGATAGTGAAGATCCAAATAATTTCAGACCTATAGCAATACTGCCGGTGCTAAGTAAAGTTTTTGAGAAAGTAATATTACATCAATTGCAAACTCATTTTAGTATAAATAAGCTCTTCCATAAGAAACAGTTCGGGTTTACAAAAGGCCGCTCAACGACGGAAGCAGGCATAGCGTTAGTAAAGCATATCTTTGAGGCGTGGGAGGAGTCGCAGGATGCCATTGGGGTTTTCTGTGACCTTTCTAAGGCGTTTGACTGCGTTGACCACGAAACACTTCTCATAAAATTGCACCGATATGGTTTAAGTAATAAATCACTAAGTCTTCTTCGATCTTACTTAACAGACAGAACTGTAAAGGTTGATATTAATAGAGTTAAATCCTCGGGTTCTGATGTAAAAGTAGGAGTCCCTCAAGGTTCTATACTGGGTCCGTTCCTTTTTTTGGTATATATAAATGATTTGCCCTACCTAGTAGAAAAGCTTTCGCAGATAGTGTTGTTTGCAGATGATACTTCCTTAATTTTTAAAGTAAAGAGAGGTATAAGTAATGTAGACGATGTAAACAATGCTTTATCTACTATTCTAAACTGGTTCACTATAAACAATCTGATGCTAAATGCAAAAAAGACAAAATGCATCAAATTCTCACTACCCAATGTTAAAAATGTTGACACGAGTTTAAAAATATCTGGTGAGAGGCTAGAGCTGGTAGAGTCCACGCTTTTTTTAGGCATAACGATAGACTCAAAACTGCAATGGGGTCAGCATATTGGAAAACTGTCGGGTCGGTTGAGTTCAGCAGCGTTTGCAGTCAGAAAAATTAGACAACTTACAGACGTGTCGACGGCGAGGCTGGTCTATTTTAGTTATTTTCACAGTGTCATGTCGTATGGTTTGTTATTATGGGGACGGGCAGCAGATATAGAAACCATATTTGTCTTGCAAAAAAGAGCAATAAGAGCTATTTACAACTTAAACAGTAGAGAATCGCTAAGGGAGCGTTTTAAAGAAATAGGCATTCTTACACTGGCTTGCCAATATATATTCGATAATATAATGTATGTCCGAAAAAATATAACAATGTTTAAATTAAATAGGGACGTTCATAACGTAAACACAAGGAATAGAAACAAGGTTGCTTGTACTAAAACCCGATTAGCCAAGGTAGGCACATCATTTGTAGGTTACTGCGTTCGTTTTTACAACAAAATTCCAGAACGTGTTCTATGCTTGTCTGAAAATAAATTTAAAACTTTCATTAAAAATTCGCTATGTAAAAAGGCATATTATAGAATAGACGACTATATAAACGATCCTAATCCGTGGTAGTAAACCAATTCCACCGCGATTTTATTGTTAAGTATAACTAAGTAAAACATATATTTTATAATACAAGTGTGTACAGACGACGTAATTGCATATTAATGACTATATGATACCTTATTTATCTGACAAAAACTTAACTGCAAGTTTGCTAAAGGTCATTCGAATGGTAGCGTGGTGTTCGGGTCATCTATCTCCCTCCAAAATGGTTGAGACTGATGATGGCTGAGCACTGCGTTATGCTCGTGAACGAGTGCTGTTCGTGTGTCTGGCCGCAGCACTTATGTTTTCCCCTATTATTGTGAGACATTTGACTAATGCTTTGGCATTTAGGGTTGTTAATGGCAATCATGAAATCTCATTAGGTTTACATATGGCAACTGATGTATTTGGTTTTAAGATGATTTGAGAAAAGATGGTCAGAGTGGAGTTTTTTTTCCGCTGCCTTTTTCTCCACTACAATACGGCCCGAAGGCGGCGGCTTACACTTTACATTGTACATTGACATTCAGCAAATAGAATGTAAATTCTTTACGTTGAAATAAAATTATTTGAATTTGAATTTGAATTTGAATTTGGCACAAACTTAGCGCATTTTTTGAACCGCGTTTCAGGCAAGCTTAATATATCTTTTCTTAATATATCTTAGCTTAATATATCTTAATATATCGTTAGGATCATTCAAAAATCATTATAGGTTGGTATTGTTGGAGGACCAGCAGAATGGTTAAATTTGTATAGCTCTAATAATCATTAACACATACATCCCTCTCCGGGACTTTCTTGGCCTCCCACAAGCCTTGTGGTTTGTGGGGTGTGGTCTAATCACATATTATTTATTTATTTATATTTACATATTAGGTGCCGACAGAATACCAGCGTTGCAGAAGGTATTCCTTTTGTGACAAATGCTGAGTCGGGTCCTTTCACAAACGCAGTGCACTGACATTCCTTGCATGTTTCTTTTTAATCTAAAATTTATAATCCTGTACGTTGTATTTATATTACGTCATTGTACTGTGTTTTTAAGTGAATAAATTATTTCAATTCAATTCAATTTTCTGTTATAACCGCTTACTTACCATGCCCAACGCAGTTCTACCCGTTTTTAGGGTTCCGTACCTCAAAAGGAAAAAACGGAACCCTTATAGGATCACTTTGTTGTCCGTCTGTCCGTCCGTCCGTCTGTCAAGACCCTTTTCCTCAGGAAGGCGTGGAGGTATGAAGCTGAAATTTATATCAATTACTCAGGTCTATTGTCCCTTGAAGCTGTGAAAAAATCAAACTTCTAAGCCAACGCAATCAAAAGATACAGCCGTTTATGCCGCAAATTTTCGACACTTGCAAGGGAATCAAAACCTACAGGGTGCTTCCCGTGAACTCAGAATCTTGAAATTTGGTACGAAGCAACGTCTTATAGCATAGATAAAGGAAAAATTACGAAAACCATAAATTTTTAGTTACATCACATAATATATATTTTTTTAATAATTTTAAACTTACTACCCATTTCCTCATAAACGCGTAGAGGTATTAAATTGAAATTCATACCAAATACTCAGGTCTATAATACAGGTTTGTACGGAACCCTCGGTGCGCGAGTCTGACTCGCACTTGGCCGGTTTTTTTTTTTACTTGTGGCACCAGTTGTCTCTGGGTAGCCCCTTAAGACATTTTCAACGGGCGTTTGCATAATACCAAATTAGATAAAACCCCTAACTCTCTATGAATAATTAATGCTCTCAAACATGAATATTCTACGACGGGCTCTTTCTTCGACGGAGACCATTCTTGGATGTCCAAAGAGAATGTTTTAGTATCTTAAACGCATTTCTCGACGAATCTTTTCCCGCGTCGAAGACGACAGTGGTTTTAAGGTGTATTCAAACGCACAAGAAGCGCTCAGTGGCCTAGGCGAACCGAGTCATTGGAATCAAACACTTGAGTTAAGCAACAACAGGCGCGGTCAGGTGCAGGATAGTTGACCGCCCCGTGACTACCGCTAGTGGCATTTTTCCGAGCGCTTCCGTGCTTCGCAAGGCACGTTAAGCCGTTGGTGCCGGCTGTCTTATAATGGCAGTCGTTAAACCATGACAGAGGCCTTATGGGAGGCTTGATAACTTCTGACAGTAAGGCCCGCCACTGTCTTACAATCCGGACTTGGCCCCCGTGGTGGAGTAAGGCCTAACCTTCCTGCGATGCAAGAAGAAACCTGTGCCCCAGTAGTGCGGACGTACAAAAGATTGTTATCAATTCATGAGTGGAATGAGTGCCTTGTACTAAAATTATCTGCGTTCAATTTCAAGTTTTCAACAGTGGAATCGGTGGATACAATTTCAGTGCTAAAATTGTCACCATCCGGAAAAAGGAATGAACAAAAACGGATCGAAATGGCTGACCGAAGTCCGATCACTGATTCATTAGCGCCGGGGTTATTTCAGGACATGATTTAGAGCTTTTTCCCTGCCTCGTTGGTTTTGCGTTTGACTGCCAAGAGGGTCGTGGGTTCCACCCCTGCTGGAGGTTGCCGTGATTTGCATAAATGACCTCAATATCTGGGTAGGATGCCATGGCCGAAAAAACTTAGTTGTTAATTAGATAGATAGATAGAATATTCTTTATTGTACACAGAAATTACAGTGGCAGAAATTATATAAAAAATATGGTACAAATGGCAGCCTTATTAAGGCAACCATAGACGGAGACATGTAAGAAATGAGAATAGTCGGTGTGAAAAGATTTATCTCGTTTGCAAATCTTCGCAGAATAAATACGACGACTTTTCAATAGAATCGGTGTTATATTTTCAATAGCGTGTTGCTTGCACAAATATTTTTACAGGAAGAAAAAACAAAAGACGACTTATAGAAAAAGAATAAGTTTCAAGTAGCCAGGAGGTTGCATACTCTATGGCAGCCGCAAACACGTTGCAATACAGAAATATTGAAATTAGGAATACAATGGAATTTATTGTATATATCCCCAGGGCCTCTTACAATTCTAATTGCCTGTACCTTAACCTATCTTACGACTCTACTTGATACTCGCTGACTGGAAAAGAAAACATCGTGAGGAAATCCTCCGCGGTTGAAATAGCCAATCCGCGGTGGGTACCCGGTGTAGTTAAGACTATAATCTCTCTCTCTCTCTGAGAGAAGCCCTGTATCCTGCAGTGGATCGCATAATAGTCTACATTAAAAAAACATAGATTTTGACATCAATTTCTTATCTCCCAATATCTAAAGCACAAGTGGAAAGTGACTAGCCGTGGTCTGCCTACCCATTTATTACGCTTATGAGTTTATCATGTAATGTAATCTAACGCGCCCGTAAATTCTTTTAACACTCTCCGAGCCACAACCCCCGAGGGGTCAACCGGACCCCTCTGATATTTCAATTAAACAGCGTCCGATATCTTTTTTATTTATCATCGGTTCGACGTATGGACGGGGATAATTGGGAGAAAATCTCTCGTGCCGTATCCACACTCACTTTCTCGTGCTAATATACCAAAATTCACATGTTCTGTGCCAAAATTACTTACTCGATTTTTTTTTATTAATGTATCCAAGCCAACAGCACAAAACAATATAAAATAAGTAAATTTATGTAGGCCAAACATAGGCCAATTACGGACTAATATTTTTTTTAACTTATCTTATTTACGAAGCACTGAGCAGGCAACAGAGTTACTTGGTCTTATATATTTAAAAACAAGAAAGGCAAAACCAAAATTAACATGATTCATGCGAAACATTTCATTATTTTGTTGGAGTCGCCCTAATTTGCAAAGCTTAATCACCATCGTATACAGTTAAAAACCATCACACACTATCAATAAACGTAGGACAAATGAAGGAATTAACCCGAAACCCATAAACGCTCGTGGCCTAGTTGAACGAAGCGTTCGTGGCCTAGTCGAACGAAGCGCTCGTGGCCTAGTTAAAAGAAGCGCTCGTGTCCTAGTTGAACGAAGCGCTTGTGTTCTAGTCGAACGAAGCGCTCGTGGCCTAGTCGAACGAAGCGCTCGTGGCCTAGTCGAACGAAGCGCTCGTGGCCTAGTCGAACGAAGCGCTCGTGGCCTAGTCGAACGAAGCGCACGTGGCCTAGTCGAATCGAGTGATTGGAATCATTCCCTGGAGTTAAGCAACAAAGGGCGTGGTCAGGTGCAGGATTGTTTACCGTCCCGTGTCTACCGCTAGTGGCATTTTTTCCGAGCTTCGCAAGGCACGTTAAGCCGTTGGTGCCGGTTGTCACGTAATGGCAGTCGTTAAGCCATCTAAGAGACCTTATGAGCGACTTGATAACTTCTGAAAGTAGGTCCCGCCACTGTATTACAATCCTCCAACAACACGGACTTGTCCCTAGTGCTGGATTACGGCATAAACTTCCTGCGATGAAGGAAGATGCCCGTGCCCCAGCAGTGGAGAAATAGGGTTGATATGGTTGATATAAATAAGGCAGTAGGTCTTTAAAATCTTGTGTTTAAGTCACAAGTTAATCACGTTTTTACTTTGTAGAGAGTGTGGCGGAGGCAAAAGAGTTATTACGTACACAGCGTATCTTATTACGTCGAAAAACGGTCCTGTTTCGTACACTTCTGCTGAATGAAACAGGTTTATTCCAGTTAGGGCCGGTTCTAGCTGGTGTGAGCGAATGTTTTTTAATGTCAGCATTATTTTTCTTGCCTTGATTGGTGTTTGTTTTGTTCACCTTGTTTTGTGCTACGTAATTATGAAATCTGGGCTCCATGTTGTTTTTGTTGTTATTTGAAGCCTTACGTACCTGCGTAATTTTTCTATAGTATAAAAATGAATCGCTGAATGTGTTGGTAAGCGCAAATCTCGAGATTTTACAATATTCCCTGAAGTACGAGGATGGTTCTTACGGAGAGAACAAAATAAAAAACGACTGTCAGGCGGTACGAAGTTCGCTGGGTCAGCTAGTCTTCTATAATATAAAAATGAATCCCCGAATGTGTTGGTAAGCGCAAATCTCGAGAGCAGCTGAACTGATTTCTCTAATTCTTTTTTTAGAATATTCCTTGAAGTATGAGGATGGTTCCTACGGAGAGAAAAAAAAAATAAACCGGCCAAGTGCGAGTCAGACTCGCGCACCGAGGGTTCCGTACAAACCTGTATTATAGACCTGAGTATTTGGTATGAATTTCAATTTAATACCTCTACGCGTTTATGAGGAAATGGGTAGTAAGTTTAAAATTATTAAAAAAAATATATATTATATGATTAACTAAACATTTATGGTATTCGTAATTTTTCCTTTATCTATGCTATAAGACGTTGCTTCGTACCAAATTTCAAGATTCTGAGTTCACGGGAAGCACCCTGTAGGTTTTGATTCCCTTGCAAGTGACGAAAATTTGCGGCATAAACGGCTGTATCTTTTGATTGCGTTGGCTTAGAAGTTTGATTTTTTCACAGCTTCAAGGGACAGTAGACCTGAGTAATTGATATAAAGTTCAGCTTCATACCTCTACGCGTTCCTGAGAAAAAGGGTCTTGACAGACGGACGGACGGACAGACGGACAACAAAGTGATCCTATAAGGGTTCCGTTTTTTCCTTTTGAGGTACGGAACCCTAAAAATCAAAGAATTGACTGTCAGGCGGTACGAAGTTCGTTGGGTCAGCTAGTATATCTTCTCTATAATATAAAAATGAATCCCCGAATGTGTTGGTAAGCGCAAATCTCGTTTATGATATTAGTAGGATGAGTCGCTTATACATTATCAAACGGATCTAATTGCGATTATTTATTAGGTAAAACGTAATTACCTTAAATAGCGCTCGTGGCCTAGGCGAACCGTGTGATTGGAATCAATAACTTGGTTAAGCAACAACAGGCGCGGTCAGGAACGGGATGAGTGAGCGTCCCGTGACTACCACTAGTGGCATTTTTCCGAGCGCTTCCGTGCTTCGCAAGGCACGTTAAGCCGTTGTTGCCGGCTGTCATATAATGGCAGTCGTTAAGCCATGTCAGAGGCCTTATGGGCGGCTTGATAACTTCTGACAGTAAGAATCACCACTGTCTCACAATATTCCACTAACCCGGACTTGACTGCCGTGGTGGAGTATGGCGTAACCTTCCTGCGATGCAGGAAGAGACCCGTGCCCCAGCAGTGGGGACATACAAGGGTTGATAACAACGACCTTAAATAAATAAACAAAATTGTCATCAGTAGCAAAAATCAAAACCACACACACAGTACAAACAAAATAAAACCGCCCCGAGACATGTCCGACCCAAAGTTCCCATAACACTGGCAACATTACCTGCTGTACTGCTAAGGAGATCCTTTGCATCAAATATGCTCCGGAGCGGTAGTCCAATCCACGGTTCCTCAGGTGACGTCGTTCCTTTTCAAATAAAGGTCTGGCGAGCACAAGTCAACTCTACACGCACACAACAAACTCCAACATTCCTGCATCGCGCAATCAAAGTGTTTCAATGACATACCATAAATATAACGTCCGATTAACAACAGTTGGACTGGCCGTCCCCAGGCATGCGATTTGCCTGGCGGGAAATTTACCTTTATAGTGGAAGAGCACGATCACCCGCTCTTCCCTATAAAGTCTTTGTCCTGAAAACCGCAGATCCCAATGGTTTCTAAGGCCAGGGGCACGAAAACGTAGCTGCTCATAGATAGAGAACAAAATCCTTTAGATAACCCACTTATCCTTCAAAATCGGGCGATGGCGCAAAACTCTGACAGCTAGTTATCTGACGCATCGACAGTAAGCTCGAAAGTAATATTGAAACGCTCAATGAAAGCGTTTTTTTTCTATGTAGTCACTTACCTATGGTAAGCGGTGGGCACTCCGAAAGATGGATCAAAGTCTCGGTGTGTTATTGCTATCTATCTTTGTTTATTGAAACGCAAAATATCACCTATAGTTACTAAAGGTAGCTATTTTAACCTTTAGTTAAAGATCGATAGGATATTGAGACCGGCCGTTAAAGAGATTGATAACAAGATAATGATTACACTATTTTTATTTTTAATGCACTAACAAATTTAAAAACCTATTTAGAGGCTAATACAGAGAATATTGTAAATAGGTTCGAAATTGTACGTAATACAGAGAATATTGTAAAGAGGTTCGAAATTTCACTGACGCCGTGAGTCGCCCATTGGCTCAATTGGTAGAGCGCTGGTACGGATAGCCAGAGGTTGCGGGTTCGAATCCCGGCATGGGTGAAATTTTTAGCCTCTAAATAGGTTTTTAAACAAGATAATGAATAAGATAAATAAAATAATTTCCAATAGCGAGGATTTTTGTTCAAGTTACTTGACGGGCTTTATCCTGCGCGATAACCAAACAAAAATCATAACTTTGTTTTATTTTTTTTTTATTACGTTTTTCCCAAAAAGTAAACATCATAAATCATAACAACTTTGTCTAGAACCTAGGTGAAGTCACGGGGTGGTCACCCATCAAGCACCTGACCACGTCTCCTGTTGCTTAACCCGAGTGATTGATTCCAATCCCTCGGTCTACTTGGCCAAGAGCGCTTCGTGTCACAAAAAATTCTATATCTATATAAGAATATTTTTTAATCTTAAAAATGGTAACATTATTTTTATGTTACTCTAATATTCACGATTGAACTTTATCATGTATTATTCAACAATTTAATTTTATATGTATACTTTAATAATATTGCATCTTTTAATAATTTTACTGTGTATTTTAATAATAATAGAATAATTGAATTAATTTTAAATGTAGGACATATTAACTTTGACATGTTATTTTAATAATAAATTGACTCCAAGGTTGCCACGAAAAAAAAAAACCAGCCCACATCAACCCACTGGTCGGCATAGGCCTCCTTTTTACTGCGCCATTCCTCACGGTCCTGTGCTAATCTGATCCATCTCACGATGTCGTCTGACCGTCTTGTCGGTGGTCTGCCTACCAACCTCCTTCCCACCCTTGGCCACCACTCCGATACTGCCCTGGTCCACCGGCCGTCTTCCCTTCTAGCCAAGTGTTCCGCCCATCTCCACTTTAACTTTGTGATCCGCTTACGAACGTCTTCGACCTTGGTTCTTCGACGAATTTCTACGTTGGCTACGCGGTCCACAAGCGATATGCACAAAAACTTTAAAATAGTTAATAAATCCTTTTTTACACAAGATCAGAACCGAACCCGTATCCCTCTCGTCTCAATCGCGTTACACCTCGAATCGGCTCATAAATTGTTGAAATTCCTCCGCCAGCTACCACGGCGACAGTGTTAATTGACATCCAGGGGGAGTGTGGGGTGGCAAGGGACTAGACTTGTGCGCCGATACGACTTTCAGCTCGGCAAAAAAAGAGTTTTTGATGTCTATTTTTATTTATTTTTAGGTATGAGGTAGATACGAGAATAAGATATGAATATTATTTATTTGTTTAAGACTTGCTTAATGCTTCATAAAGTATAATTAATTAATAACAGATTTTATTAAAAACAAAATCATAATATTAATACAAAACAACGAAATATTTAAGCGCAAAACACATTATAACTGCCTTTGAGCCGTAGAAATCACAAAATTGAAAAAGTAAGCTTATTTACTTGTTAGCTTTTTTCCTTTTAATTTACTTTTGAATTTATGCTAAGTTAGCTCATACAGAAGTATTTATAGTTTAATAAGCTTACCTTTTGTGATTTGTAGGGGTCAAACGCACGGTGGGGCCGCTTCATTCAAGAGAGTGTTATTTATTCCAATTATGAAAATGATTGAAGGTCAATAATTTTTTTTTATGCTGAACATGGTTCTGATTTAGAGCTGACTGTACTATTTGCTTATGCTAGTCCGTTATTTTACAATCAACGTTCTAAGATCACATTCTTCATCTACCTGTTGTTTGCGTAAATAACTTACAAAACTTTAATATTATTTTTGTCCATCAACGAATAGTGCTACCAATTTACTTTAAACTTCGGCTTACTACTGAATGTACGGAAAGTTTAATTGCAGGTTATTACAAACAAATATATTAATTAATAAAGTAGTAGGTACCCGCAAAGTTTGACGGCCTCGACGGTGCAGCGGTTTGGCAGACTGTAAAACCGAAGGTCTTGGGTTCAATCCCCGGCCGGGTCAAACTAGGAAACGAACTTTTCTAGTTTGCCTCGGGTTTTGGATGTTATCTATGTATTTCTTGTATTAAATCTATCGTCGAGTTAGCACCTACAACACAAGTCATTTAGTTGTACTTAGTTTATGGCTAACGAGATCTGTGTAATATGTCCATGAATATTTATTTATTTAAAACCGGGCTCGGTGGGGCGTCTCCATCACCGTTGGCGCGGCGACGCGGCGCACAGTTCTTCAAAAACACGACGTCCAAAGGGGTTACGTTTTACGTTACACCCACCTTATGCACTTTTAAGCAATAACTGTGGGGGATTAACCCCGGCTTAGGAGGCGAAATTGCATTTATGGTTTGGATGGTACCTCTACCCTTAATCCACTTAGAAAAGGATTGTCAATTGCATAAAGTAGGTACAGGTAAATTCATTTGCTTTTAATTTAGGTAAATTCATTTATCTAAAGTAGTGATGTAATATTTTGTATGGCAATATACGTTTTTATCGTATCTTTATCTTATGGTCGACAGCAATAGGCACGGACAGTATCAAATAATCATCAGGGGGCACGGCAGTGCCCACGCCAAGTCGAGCGCGAAGCAAACCTCTGGATAAGACCAGAACGCAGAAATTTTCATCATCCCGTAAGTTTTAGTCAAATACTTAAAATCCAAAATTTTATTCATATTTATTATTCATCAATTTCAGTTTCGCATTTATGACACTCACTCACTAATGATCATCAAAATAGAAATAGTACTTCCCGTAAACTCAGAGAGCTGATACTTGGTCCAGCACTGATGGACTTCTAATCACGGCCAAGTCACACAACATTAAATATAATAATAAAGAAATCGTAGTAAGGAACCTTAGACTTGGCACGACTTTTTCTAGAATTCATTACGTTTTAGAGATAAACGAGCACCTCCATCGAGACTTGGCTAGTTTTTACAGCATGTTTTTGGTGGGTAGATTTAACGATATTATGGGAAAGTACATAGGTATAGGTTAGTTGTCAGGATGGTATAGGTGCTGGGCAAGCCTACACCATCTATAAAACCATGACCCAGGCACTACAGCGTCGGAGTGGTCCCTTCACCCATCTAGTGTGAGTGAAGATACCACTGGACGCTATATAAATCGTCTCATTAAGTAGATGCAAAAAGGCCAATTATTACATAGGTATTAAAAATACTGATTTAGTTTTGTAAGGTACTCCAAGGTACGTTCACGCTTAGGTAAACAATACGATGTTTGTTTACCTACATCGTATTGTTTACCGTGCTTTGTTGTGACTATCACTAGTAGTCACAACAAAGCACGGGTGAAGTTTAACCTAAGCGTGACGTCACGCGGTCTGATTAGCGTTTCATTCAAAATGGCTGAAGGCAGTATTATAATCTTTTATTTTATTGAAAATTTTGGTAATCTTTTTTTTTATAAAACTAAATCGCAGTTTTAAAACCTTTTTTAAGGTGTACGTTCCCCTAGTATCGTTAAATGTTTCACTATTTAATACTGTTAGTCACGCTTATTGCGGCGCACTTACTCGTACGAAGGAATCAACCCTTGTATGTCCCCACTGCTGGGACACGGGTCTCTTCCTGCATCGCAGGAAGGTTAGGCCATATTCCACCACGGTGGTCAAGTCTGGGTTGGTGGAGGATTGTAAGACAGTTGCGGGCCTTACTGTCAGAAGTTACCATGCCGCCCGTAAGGCTACTGACATGGCTTAACGACAAAACATAGAAAACACCACATTTGGGTGCACTTAAAGGCGAACCTTTTCGAATGGATTTGTCTGTGGTTTTTCTTGTCTCTGTCTATGGTTGCCTGAAAGAAAATTGTTTTAGCAATAAGACCGCCAATCCGCTATTTGACTCTCTTTTTAAGTAAGTCTTAAACGGTAAATAACGCTTCCATTAGACCAAAAAATTTTGAGGACCTAAAAGCAATAAATTTTACAACTTTATTTTCTTAAACAGCCAAAACCGCTGTCAGCCATTTTTTTCTATGGTTTGAAGTCCCAAAAACTTGTAAACAAGGTTTGACATTAAATTTTCTGTAAGTGATCTGTGAGCATAGTGAAATAACAACAACGCAACCATAATTTCATCGAGTTAACATCCACAATATACCAATTATCACTATTGCATTGTTCGAGAATGCAAAAACACGTCAATAAAGATCCCCGGGATTCGTGTACCCAGAGAAATTAACATTCGGAAACTTGGCTCAAACTTGCCAAAAGCAACCCCGATTCTTTATCGATTGAAACTTGGGTGTATTTATGTGAATATCACTTTGATGTAAGTCCTATAATAAACAATGTCCACTGGCTCTGGCTGAAAGATGTTTGTTTACAAACGGAAGATACTTTCAACATGGCGGATAGCGTTTTCACTGTTCCGAATTAAAAGGGAAAGTATTTTTTTATTTTAAAAACCTATTTAAAAACCTTAGCACGGGTTAGTGCATTAAAAATAAAAATTGTATATTTTTTTATTTTGCAAATTTTGCAGCCATCCTCCATACTTACTTAGCAAAATCAATATATTTCGGTTTATAACGGTAAATACTATAGGAAATTTTCATTTATCACTTTAAATTTGATACGAGTCAAATAGCGGATTGTACTATATTTTTATATATTTCTTTTACTGTAATTTCTGTGTATAAAATAAATAAATAATTGGCCTTTTTTCATCTACTTAATGAGATGATTTATACAGCGTCCAGTGGTATCTTCACTTACACTAGATGGGTGAAGGCACCACTCCGACGCTGTAGTGCCTGGGACATGGTTTTATATAGATGGTGTAGGCTTGCCCAGCACCTATACCATCCTGTCAGCTTAGTCGGCCTAGCCCACAGGAAAGACTAGTCAATACGTGCGGAGCCAACCAAGCCGCGGGTTTCCTCACGATGTTTTCCTTCACCGTTAGCGTATGGTATTGCGACTACAAATTCGCAAATGTAAGTAACTTTGAAATTAAACAAAGTCATTGGTACATGCCCGCACTCGGGATCGAACCTGGGGCTCTCGCTTGCCAGTTCATGGTTCTACCCACTGAGCTACCACCACTCATAATTTCTGTGTACAATAAAGAATATTCTATCTGTCTAGATGTGACGAAAAATACATATTTTCCTAGACAGACACTACCTAACACTTCCGTCACAGATAATGCAATATATTCGCCCACCCTCTACAAGGGCCTTCCGACATTTCCCATTCGCAATATTTCATATTTTGAATATTACTCGCGCCGGCACATGTGTTCTGCGTTTAATATCTTTTTTAGCCCGCTCTCCCCTTGGTTTGTTCACCTACAATAAAGGACTGTATTAGCTTATAAATAATACAAAGCACAGGCCTTCTCTAAGGTAGAGAGAAATGCGCAGAGACATGTTATAACCAATAATTATAATACCTATAGTAAATAATTATTATATATATATAAAGCTACAATCCGATATACTCACTGACTGATCTAACATCCATACGTTTTCTCGGAAACGGTAAGATTTTGACGAAAATGATGTATGAGAAAGTTGTAGGAAATGTATGAATTACAGCCATCCTATGAAGCCGATTTTTGAATTTCGAACGCGTTCCACTACGCGAGGGTGCTAACTCTGTCGTTTACCGACCGATTTGGATGAAATTTTCACCCGGCCTTTTCTTCGACACGCCATTTTCGGTTCCGTCGACGGTCGTTCCAAATTCAAAATAGCACCGGAGATATAGCCCTCTGAAAATCGGCCTTTTTTCGACCTCTACGCAAAAAAGTCGGCAGCCAACTGGGCGCATGCCAGGGACCAGCCGTAAACGGCATCGTGTCGTCAAAGGACCCAGGTATATGAGAAAAATCCGACATTCTGACATTTCAAGATGGCGGCCGAGATATTGGCTTTCAAAGGTGTCAAATTTACTATGGAGAATTTCTACAAAAAAATTGTACTGAAAATCATCTTTTTCGTAGAAAATCTTAAATTTTTTGTACCATCGATAGAGGCTAAGCGCCAAAATGAGTACTTGGCTGAGAATGGCGTCACCACGCCGAGGTGCTGTGGCATTCCAGTAGGCCATCGACCCATTAAAGTTTGAAAATCACCCACTTTAATAGAAAATGTTCACCCAAAATAGGACTTTTCATACAAAAATGCATTTTTTTACTACTACCGCTGGAGGCCAAAGGCCGAAACTACTACTCGGCTGGGAGCGGCTAATCAGTGCCGAGGTGTTGTAGCATTCCAGTTGGCCATCGACTCATCAAAGTTTGAAAATCACCCACTTTAATAGAAAATTTTCACCCAAAATAGTTATTTTCATACAAAAATGCATTTCTTTAGTACCACCGACGGAGGCCAAAGGCCGAAACTACTACTCGGCTGGGAGCGGCTACTTAGTGCCGAGGTGCTGTGGCATTCCAGTTGGCCATCGACTCATCAAAGTTTGAAAATCACGCACTATAATAGAAAAATTTCACCCGAAATAGTTATTTTCATACAAAAATGCATTTCTTTAGTACCACCGACGGAGGCCAAAGGCCGAAACTACTACTCGGCTGGGAGCGGCTACTTAGTGCCGAGGTGCTGTGGCATTCCAGTTGGCCATCGACTCATTAAATTTTGAAAATCACGCACTATAATAGAAAAATTTCACCCGAAATAGTTATTTTCATACAAAAATGCATTTCTTTAGTACCACCGACGGAGGCCAAAGGCCAAAACTACTACTCGGCTGAAAGCGGCTTCTTAGTGCCGAGGTGCTGTGGCATTCCAGTTGGCCATCGACTCATCAAAGTTTGAAAATCACCCACTTTAATAGAAAATTTTCACCCGAAATAGGATTTTTCATACAAAAATGCATTTCTTTAGTACCACCGGTGGAGGCCAAAGGCCAAAAAAATTGCTCATCTGTGAATGGCATCGTGTCACGTAGATATTCAGGTCCCTTTTGTCCCATCAATTCAATTCAATTTGAATTGAATTGAATTGATGAAGGCAAACTTTGTATGAACATTTTGTACTGAAAATCGATTTCCTATAGAAGCCCTCCGCAAGTACTGCCTGCCGCAAATACCTACCGGGTGAACGACCCGAGTCATTATATTATTATATTATATTATTATATTATTATATATATATAAAGCTGCAATCCGGTATACTCACTGATCTATTCATCCATACGTTTTCTCCGAAACGGTAAGATTTGGACGAAAATGATGTATGAGAAAGTTGTAGGAAATGTATGAATTACAGCCATCCTATGAAGCCGATTTTTGAATTTCGAACGCCTTCCACTACGCGAAGGTGCTAACTCTGTAGTTTACCGGCCGATTTGGATGAAATTTTGATAGAATGGTGATATAGTGATCCGATTGAAAAAAAAAATTTTGGTTGTTCGAAATTCAAAATGGCGGCGCAGATATAGCCGACCGAAAAATCGACCTTTGCGCAAAAAAGTCGGCAGCCAACTGGGCATATGCTGGAGATATGCCGTAAACGGCATCGCGTTGCCAAAGGACCCAGGTATATGAGAAAAATCCGACATCTTGGAATTTCAAGATGGCGGCCGAGATATTGATGATTGAAAATGACAAATTTTTGTATGGAGATTTAGTACTAAAATTGACTTTTCAACAGAGAAATGGGACAAACTTGCGAGGCCGGAGGCCGAGCTCCGCGAAGCGGGCACAAAAAGTTCTGCCGCGGCGAGGCCGAAGGCCGAGCTCCGTTCAGGCCGAGGCCGAAGGCCGAGACGATTCAGGTTACAGCGCACAAGTACCAGCGCAAAAGCAAAAAGGGACAAACTTGCGAGGCCGGAGGCCGAGCTCCGCGGAGCGGGCACGAGGAACTCCGCCGCGGCGAGGCCGAAGGCCGAGCTCCGTTTAGGCCGAGGCCGAAGGCCGAGACGATTCAGGTTACGGCGCACAAGTACCAGCGCAAAAGCAAAATGGGACAAACTTGCGAGGCCGGAGGCCGAGCTCCGCGAAGCAGGCACGAGGAACCCCGCCGCGGCGAGGCCGAAGGCCGAGCTCCGTCCAGGCCGAGGCTGAAGGCCGAGACCATACATGTTCCCATGCAACAATTCACTACAATAAGTGTCTAGCGAGGCCCTAGGCCGAGCGCCGCGGAGAGCGCAGCTCGGAGCGGCTGGGGGTTGGCGCGCGTAAGCGCGCAGGGGGCTCGCCCCCTAGTCTATAATATAAAAATGAATCCCTGAATGTGTTGGTAAGCGAAAATCTCGAGAGCAGCTGAACTGATTTCGCTAATTCTTTTTTTAGAATATTCCTTGAAGTACGGGGATGGTTCTTACGGAGAGAAAAAAAAATAAAGAATCGACTGTAAATAAGGCGGTACGAAGTTCGCTGGGTCAGCTAGTCTTCTATAATACAAAAATGAATCCCCGAATGTGTTTGTAAGACGGAGTTTACACGTTCAGTCTGGCGTCAGTCAATTCCATCAGTCTGGTTAGACTGACGGCAGACTCATTGTCTATTCAGTGGACTGATGGACCAGACTGACGGATATTCGAATATTTTGATCAGTCTGGCATCAATCCGAGCTTGATCAAGGTCACGGACTGAACTGACGCCAGACTGAACGTGTAAACTCCGTCTGAGCGCAAATCTCGAGAGCAGCTGAACCGATTTCGCTGATTCTTTTTTTTGGAATATTCCTTGAAGTACGAGGATGGTTCTTACGGATGGAAAATTAAAAAAAAATCTACTGTTAGGCGGTACGAAGTTCGCTGAGTCAGCTAGTAATAAATAATGATAACACCTATAATGTTATCAACCCTTGTATGTCCCGACTGCTGGGGCACGGGTCTCTTCCTGCATCGCAGAAGGTTAGGCCATACTCCACCACGGGGGCCAAGTCCGGGTTGGTGGAGGATCTTAAGACAGTGGCGGGCTTTACTGTCAGAAGTTATCAAGTTATCGTGCCTCGTGAAGCACGGAAGCGCTCGGAAAAATGCCACTAGCGGTCGTCACGGGACGGTCCCCCATCCTGCACCTGACCGCGCCTGTTGTTGCTTAACTCAAGTGACCGAGTAATTGATTTCAATTACTCGGTTTGCCTAGGCCGAACGCTTCACCCTATAGTAAATAATTGTAATAATAAATAATTATAATAATAAATAATAAATAATTATAATAAATATAACTTCCACACAACACAATGACTGCCTCATCAAAATAATAATAATAATATTGGCCTTTTTGCATCTACTTAATGAGATGATTTATACAGCGTCCAGTGGCATCTTCACTCACACTAGATGGGTGAAGGGACCACTCCGACGCTGTAGTGCCTGGGTCATGGTTTTATAGATGGTGTAGGCTTGCCCAGCACCTATACCACCCTGACAGCTTAGTCGGCCTAGCCCACAGGAAAGACTAGTCAATACGTGCGGAGCCAACCAAGCCGCGGGTTTCCTCACGATGTTTTCCTTCACCGTTAGCGTGTGGTATTGCGACTACAAATTCGCAAATGTACGTAACTTTGAAATTAAACAAAGTCATTGGTACATGCCCGCACTCGGGATCGAACCTGGGGCTCTCGCTTGCCAGTCTATGGTTCTACCCACTGAGCTACCACCGTTGCTCATCAAAAACAACTTAAACAATAATACCTGTGCCTAATAAAATAATGCCTGTACGTAATACAGAGAATAGTGTAAAGAGGTTCGAAATTTCACTGATGCCGGTGAGTCGCCCATTAGCTCAGTTGGAAAGAGCGCTGGCACGGATAGCCAGAGGTCGCGAGTTCGAATCCCGGCATGGGTGGAATTTTTAGCCTCTAAATAGGTTTTTAAAACTTAAACAAAGTAAGACTTAAAACTAGGTATTATAAAATAAGGCAAAAGATTGTGGCTCAGCTGGTACTGACCCGGGTCAGCCCCGGACAGCACTGGTTTTCAGCCACTGCCTTCTCCCTGAGATGTTGTACGGGAGTAATGATAAGAGGGTTGTATCACTTAACTAACCACTAATAGAAGATCGATTAAAAACGAAACAAGACATCTGTAAAAATATGAGATCAAAATAAAGAGTTACCATGTATCTCTATAATTCTAAACAAAAACTGGGCTTCTAGGCGCGACGACAGTATCAAATGATCAAAGATTTAACGATATTAGGGGTAAGTACATATAAAAAGGATTTAAAATCTTATTTAAAAACCTATTTAGAGGCTAAAAATTTCACCCATGCCGGGATTCGAACCCGCAACCTCTGGCTATCCGTACCAGCGCTCTACCAATTGAGCCAATGGGCGACTCACGGCATCAGTGAAATTTTGAACCTCTTTACAATATTCTCTGTATTACGTACAGTTGCGGGTTCGAATCCCGGCATGGGTGTAATTTTTAGCCTCTAAATAGGTTTTTAAATAAGATTTTAAATTTGTTCCTTAGCACGGGTCAGTGCATTAAAAATAAAAATAGTGTAATATTAAAAGGATTAAAAAAACTGATTTAGTTTAATATAAATAAAAATTACCATTATTTTCAATAAAATACAAGGTATGTTATTGAAAATAATGGTAAATAATAGCCATTTTGACTGAAACATCCTTCATACCTCGTGACGTCACGCCTAGGTTAACACTGGTAAACTTCGCCCGTGCTTTGTCGTGACTAGTAGTGATTACGATGTTTGTTTACCTGGGCGTGGCGTCAGATTCGACGCCATGACACTGCGAGATGTTTTCCCACAGGCTTAAAATAATTTTATAAAAATGGCTTTAACCCTCGTTAAACTGAAGTTTACCACATTATGGAAGAGAGAATTTAAAAATCTTTCGTCATGCCTATTATTTGACGGCCTTCGTGGCCTAGCGGTAACGCGTCTGCCTACCATGCATGAGGTCCCGGGTTCGAATCCCGGCTGGGAATAAAAAAAAGCCCAGGTCTTGGATGTTTACATGTTTGTGATGTGGTTGTTTCTGGTTCCCTCGACACAGGGTATCCTAGTGTGGGGCCAGAAGCAATATATGTGCCAGTATGTAAATGTTAAATGATATGCTATGTTATTTTTAAAACCTACGAATTACAGTTTGTCGCGTACAAACACCTCTTTTAAAAACCTATTTAGAGGCTTAAAATTCCACCCATGCCGGGCCTCGAACCCGCGACTTCTGTCTATCCGTGCCAGCACCCTTTCCAACTGTGATAGCGGGCGACTCACCGGCATCAGTGAAATTTTATTCTCTGTATCAAGTACAGGCAGCGACATCTGGCTGAATTAATTTGCATCACTTGCAGCCCCGAGTACCTACTTTGCAGTTAGGTTTTAACATCGGAATGATATCGCTGTACCCACATGAGTCGCCCATTAGCTCAGTTGGAAAGAGCACTGGCACGGATAGCCAGAGGTTGCGGGTTCGAGTCCCGGCATAGGTGGAATTTTTAGCTTCTAAATAGGTTTTTAAAATTGTCCTTAGCACGGATTAGTGCATTAAAAAGATTATAATCTTTGTCCCTTAGTTTTTTTTTCTGTGACAGATATTTTAACCCTGTATAATTGGATACCGCTGTAGAGGCCCGGTGACACTCTGCAGACACCCTAATTGACCCGGAGCCGACAGGCGGCGATTTTTCCCCGATCAGGCCAGATGGCTGAAATTACCGGCCAGGGGGGGCTGCGGTTTTTTTGCGTGGGCAGACCCGCCCGTGGTGGTGCGACGGGGACAGTTCGATAGAATCGTGTTTTTGGCGACCGTTGATGATGTTTTAATAATGCCTACACGTTCACCGTGTCTGTGGTGGATTATTATTATTATACCCATATTTTAAAAACCTATTTAGAGGCTAAAAATTCCACCCATGCCAGGATTCGAGCCCGCGACCTCTGGCTATCCATGCCAACGCTCTTTCCAACTGAGCTAATGGGTGACTCACCGGCATCATTGAAATTTCGACCCTCTTTACGCTATTCTCTGTATTATATAACCATATTCCACACGAAAAATTAAAAAAGATACTACATAAGACATGCACATGCATACCCTCACGCCTGTATCCCAGAGGGGTAGACAGAGACCAGGGACTGCCACTTGCCACGATCCTGACAGATCACCTTCGCTTCATCAACGTTCATAAGTCGTGCATGCATGCACGCCGGTACCGAGTACTTTTTATCTTCCCCTTTGCTAATACTTCCCCTATTTATTATTAGAATATTTTCGGGGCTTAATCGCGTAGTAAATTACTATTGCCATGCAAATGGGCACCAGCCATCAGTCTTCTCGTGACCACGATGACTGTAACGTCGTCGAAACGTCGAGGTAAAATAGCAATAAATTACTACGCGATTAAACCCCGAAAATATTCTTATAATGTGTTCAAATCGCGAAAGCTTAAAATGTGTTAAATCCCCTATTCGGTCGATGTATGTCCGCCTGGGACGTCCCTTACCAGCCTTTCCACTTACATTCGCAATATATATTTGTTTCGTCAATCTTTCTGCCTTCATCCTCTCATATACTTCTCAAGAACCTCATTTCTACAGCATTAATTCTACTTTCTTGCTTCTTTTGCCACACCCAAGTCTCGCTACCATACATAAGTGTTGGGACCGGCACACCATTATGAATAGCCAATCTTGGTCTTTTGGAGATGTTTCGGCTGCACACAATGGAGTGCAAGGCACCGTTTACACAATTTCCCGCTTTTACTCTTCGTTCTAAATCTTATCCATTACATAAGAGACATTACATAAACATAACGTGAAGTGTACAAAGGCGAGCTTATCTCTGGAAGAGATTTCTTCCAGCAAACCTTGGAGCGTCGGAGCAGCAGTAAAAAACAGGTCTATAGGGATGTAGGGTTTTTCAAACTACAAATTTTCATGAGCTTCCATTGTGAAGTTATAGTAGCGAGCTGAAGTGGCGGGTGTCGTGGCGACTAAGGGATACAAACCGGGGGTGGGCTGCAGCGCCCCCCCTGCAGTACAATTCCACCAAACTGCGATCCCCAACCCGCATACCCTGCATGGGGATTATGGACACTACCCCCAATGATGGCACAACCTTGCGCTCATTAGGGGAGGGCTATGTTCAGCAGTGTACTAATAAAGCCTGAAGAAAAAAAAAGTGGCAGTGGGCTGGCCATATCAACACGATGCCTTTACGCATTTCTGAGATAAATGGTCTTGACAGACATACAGACGGAGAGACGGAAAAAATGATTCTATAAGGGCTCCGTTATTCCTTTTGCGCTTCCGTGCTTCGCAAGGCACGCTAAGCCGTTGGTGCCGGCTGTCGTGTAATGGCAGTCGCTAAGCCATGTCAGAGGCGTTATGCCCATAAGGATATCAAGTAACCTATTTGTCTGTCTGTACACCAAGTTTTACTTGTCAAGTTCATTGGGGAAAATTATATTAAGTTATAACATGAGTTTTGTTTTAGTTGTTGTATAGTAGTATTAAGTACGAACTTAGTTTTTACGATCGTGGCCTAGCCGAACTGAGTGATTGGAATCAATCACTTGAGTTAAGCAATAAAAGGCGCGGTTAGGTGCAGGATCGGTGACCGTCCCGTGACTACCGCTAGTGGCATTTTTTCCAAGCGCTGCCGTGCTTCGTGAGTCACGCTAAGCCGTTGGTGCCGGCTGTCATTATATGAGCCATGTTAAGCCATGTCAGAGGCCTTATGGGCGGCTTGATAACTTCTGACAGTAAGGCCCGCCACTGTCTTACAGTCCTCTACCAACCGGACTTGGTCCCCGCAGTGGAGTATGACCTAACCTTCCTACGGTGAAGGAAGAGACCCGTGCCCCGGCAGTGGGGACATACAAAGGGTTCATATTGAGTTTTAAGGTATGGAACCCTAAAAAAGTGCAGGCGGCAGAGTAAGGAAAGAAAAGTAAGGTCTTAAACATTTTTGACAATAAAAACTTAAAACAAGAGCCTTCGTAATTTCCAATTAGAATATCAAAGGGAAGGAAATAAAATGGGGGCGTACGCTCTTAAATATACAAGATAGAATCATTCTTTCTCGGAATTATTTTGTCTAACGGACGACAGTGATGTAGGGATACGCCTTCGTCACGTTACGTTAAGCCTTTGACTTTTGTAAGTAACTATGTCTTTCGTATTTTTACCATTTCTATTTAACAGAAGTGATTATGTGATTATAACACATTTTTAACTTTCGCGACTTGAACTCGTTATTAGAATATTTTCGGGGATTTACAGTCGCGGATTTACATACGGGGACGTTACAGTCATCGTGGTCACGAGAAGGCTGATGTCTGGTGACCACGTTATAATTAAGGTTTGAGACTACCCATCTTACCAGCCATCAGTCTTCTCGTGACCACGATGACTGTAACGTCGTCGAAACGTCGAGGTAAAATAGCAATAAATTACGAAGCGATTAAGCCATGAATATATTCTTATAGTGATTATGTTATGTGTAAGTCATTTTTGGTTTATTTATTAAAACCGGTTATGTAGCATGGGTTATACCACTGCAATGCGATCGATAACTAGTCGTTAGTGTGAATGAAACCACCATTAGCGGACTAATATGAGCCTATTGAACAACTGTGTGTAACAGTCATTGTATAAATGTTACAATTTGATTATACTATTTTTATTTTTAATGCACTAACCCGTGCTAAGGACAAATTTAAAAACCTATTTAGAGGCTAAAAATTTCACCCATGCCGGGATTCGAACCCGCAACCTCTGGCTATCCGTGCCAGCGCTCTACCAATTGAGCCAATGGGCGACTCACCGGCATCAGTGAAATTTCGAACCTCTTTACACTATTCTCTGTATTACGTACAGGCAGCGACATCTGGCTTAAGCAAATTGCATCACTTACAGCCCCGACTACCTACTTTGCAGTTAGGTTTTACATCAGAATGATATCAATGTGCCAATGAAATTTTAAACCTCTTTACACTATTACACTATTTTTATTTTTAATGCACTAACCCGTGCTAAGGAACAAATTTAAAAAGCTATTTAGAGGCTAAATTTTAGCCTCTAAATAGCTTTTTAAATTTGTTCCTTAGCACGGGTTAGTGCATTAAAAATAAAAATAGTGTAATCATGTGGGTACAGTGATATCGTTCCGATGTTAAAACCTAACTGCAAAGTAGGTAGTCGGGGCTGTAAGTAATGCAATTTGCTTAAGTCAGATGTCGCTGCCTGTACGTAATACAGAGAATATTGTAAAGAGGTTCGAAATTTCACTGATGCCGTGAGTCGCCCATTGGCTCAATTGGTAGAGCGCTGGTACGGATAGCCAGAGGTTGCGGGTTCGAATCCCGGCATGGGTGAAATTTTTAGCCTCTAAATAGCTTTTTAAACTCTTTACACTATTCTCTGTATTACGTACAGGCAGAGAATAGTGTAAAGAGGTTCGAAATTTCACTGATGCCGGTGAGTCGCGTCACAGTTTAAGGGTAGAATCTTGTTTACTAAATTGGCCAAGAAAAAATAAATATACTGTAGTAGTGTATTCTTCAAATATTCAATTCCGGTCGACTGATGTATTCTAACTGTAGTGGGGAGGCATTAGAAGGAGGCGTCAGTCGATTCGAGAGGCAGTCTTGTTCGAAACGTCGTTGAGGTTAGATCCTAATTGGAAACTCTGTCCGATTACAGTGTGATTGTGAATCTATACTAAGTGAACAATCAAAGTGAATTTAAATCAAGTGATATCAGTGCTTCGGTCTTTTATTGGGGAAATCCTTCTGGAGGCTACATTTGCATTTTAGAGACCCCCCCCCCTGTTCTTTGCCTACCCGGCACAAAAGCATAACAAGAATATTAAATATCATTGTGAGAGGTTGTCCTTAATTCTATAGTGATTTGGTGGTTCATTAATAACTCATTACACTATTTTTTATGTTTAATGCACTAACCCGTGCTAAGGAACAAATTAGGTTAAATAGGTTAAATAGGTTTTTAAATTTGTTCCTTAGCACGGGTTAGTGCATTAAAAATAAAAAATAGTGTAATCATGTGGGTACAGTGATATCGTTCCGATGTTAAACCTAACTGCAAAGTAGGTAGTCGGGGCTGTAAGTAATGCAATTTGCTTAAGTCAGATGTCGCTGCCTGTACGTAATACAGAGAATATTGTAAAGAGGTTCGAAATTTCACTGATGCCGTGAGTCGCCCATTGGCTCAATTGGTAGAGTGCTGGTACGGATAGCCAGAGGTTGCGGGTTCGAATCCCGGCATGGGTGAAATTGTTAGCCTCTAAATAGGTTTTTAAATTCATTACATCCATTATTGATATGTTGTTGTTTGTGTTTTTTGTTATGTCCTTTCAATATGTATATTCTGTTAAGTGTTTATGTATTTATATTTTTCATTTTGTGTATTTATGTAAATTATTTGTATTTATCTGTTGATAACTATGTGTACACTATTGTTTAGGCATGTGTTCATTTATACCTTTGTAATAATCTTGTATATTTGTACATCTACTTCCTTCTTCAATATATTAGTCCAGTCCATCCAAAGGTTGTCTGGAAGAGATCACTTTTAGGGATAAGGCCGACGTTTGTACGCTTAAGTTAAGAAATATCTGTTTTATTTCCATTTTTATGTACAATAAAGTGTTCTCTATCTGTCTATCTAAATCCAGATAAAATCAAATCAAATCATTTATTTACTAAAGTGCTTAAGTACTGGTGACATGATTAATGTGAGTAGGTAGGTTTGAGAAAGATTGCCACTAAATACAGGCAGATGCTTACTGGTGTTCTTCGCACTAGGCGAAGCTGTTTCGCGAGAACTGGTTATTAAGAAAAAAGTTACCATAACATAACCATAAAGTTTGATTTGATCTGTATCAAAGTAGACGTTTGCTTACCTAAGCATGTTCTTAGGCCAATGCTAAGAATTAGTCCGGGTTTCGCGACTTAGAGAGTGCCAAAGTACTGTCTATGATCTATGTCTATGAAATTAAATTAGTAAAACCCTGTAATATTTAAGTATTAATAGTGTTAAATGTTAAATAAGTGACGATCAAAACATACAAGTGTTATTCAAGTGTTTACCTGAGTAGTTCACTTGATCGACGAAACAGATAAACGGCGACAAACAACCGTTACTGGATGTAAACATTGGATGAAACGAACATTTTTAAGGGGAGTATATTGTTCTTATGGGACATTTATTACATTTGAACGTGTTTAATTCTTATTACATACAAATTACACGCAATAGAATTAGTAGAACGAGTTTCAATATACTTGAGTGGCAAACATTTGAAAAATTTGCACTAATCTTGATCAACCCTCTATTTGAAAAGTATAATCAAAGTAATAGATTTAGATTAAATTTAACGTATAAACATAATAACTGAGTTAGTTGCATATCCCACAACTGTACTAAGGCATCTACTGTGTGTTTCTTCTGGAAATACTGACGTTTTTCCCCCGGTTACATTTCAGTAATCACACTACAATGATGACGCGTAAGAACACCGCGCGTGATAACGAGCAGCGCTTGAAGACAGCGCTACTGGAACTTCAAGCAACGAAACAGCAATGCCAGCAGCTATTAGACGAGCGGGAGGAGAGTGAGTTCGAGGTTCAAAGAATTGTGGAAAAGAACACCAAACTTAAAAATGATCTTGCTGAACTGGACATCATCTGCGAGGACCTCCGTGGACAACGGGATGAACTCCAAAAAATTGTTCATAAATATGATCAGTGCCGTGATACCCACGAAGTAGCCCTTCAGCGCATAAAGCTACTGGAATATCAGCTTTCTGAAGCGCATAAAGAACTCAGTGTGCTACATCAACAAAACCACGACAGAGAAAGTGAAAATATATCATGTCTGTACAATGACTTAATAAGCAACAATAGCACTAGTTGTCTTTCCTCACAAACTGAATCCTCCCAACCCAAAGTGCCACTTCAAGGTTCCAACAAAATAAAACAGTACATTCGTACAAAAAGACATATTAAACGCATCAATAAAGCCTTGAAAACCAATAACCAGATTATGAAGTACATGGGTATTAAAAAACTTAATATTAGTCTTCAGAAGGACTTACTGGGCAACACAATGGAACATCAAGTAATAACAAGTGAATATGAGGAAAAAATTCAGGATCTTCACTCCCACATCCATAGTTTAGAGAAATCACTCAGTGACTTAGGCAAGCAGTACACTGAGGCACAAGAGGAAATGGAGGCATATGCAGCAGAACTAACAGCCTTAGGTACATATAACATGGATCGATTTCAGTCGCTAAGCAACAAAATATCAGCGGGTTCTTCATGTGCATCTTGTAAAATTCTACAAGATCAGCCACCAGCATCAACATCATGCCTCACCACACGACTGCATGGCCCCACTGAGGATACAAGTCCAGCTGTGTTGCGTCTACCTCCAAGCACTACTGAGATAACTCACAGCCAGCCTGAATCAACCACCATTAGCATGACTGGCCCGGCAGTAAAACAAGAAAGGAGGACTGTAATCTTCTCTGATAAGATAGGTGCAGGGTTAGGTCCTTTGTTGAATGACAGGCTGACACAAAATGTGCTGAATAAATGCTATCCCCATTCAAGTTTTACTGACATTGTTAAAGAGCTGTTCAAAAGCCCAATACAGAACGACACAACCTACATTTTATTAGTAGGAAATAGCCAAGGTGTTAAAAAGACTGATATAAACAATATATTTGAATTATATGGTCAAGCTAAAGATGTCCAACCGTGGATGGGAAAATTAGTGTTTTGCGCTTTCCCATATTCTCAGTCCCTGTCAGCAAAAGAAAATAATGACATCCATAGCTTGAACATACACATTCACCATTTGACATGTCGTCATAGTGACATATCATTTTTTGATCTTAACAAATTTGTTAAGAATTACTTTTTGACGCGAGATACTGTGTACCTCACGAAAAATAGTCGACGTAAGTTAGCTACTTTGTTAGCTTACAATATTTTTGACTCTGTGGTTATAGGAATTATAACACAACCTGATAGGAATGACAACCGTGTTACTAGTATTAGTAATAATTCAACAGCGGGCTCAAACACACAGTCAATGGCTTTAAACTGCCATCGCAGACAAAGGAAAACCCTAAGTTAGGTATCAATTTAGTTGCACAAAATATACAGGGTTTTTCCGGCAAAGACAATTTAATTGAACTATTTTTAGCAGATTTCAATGTAGATATTTTGTGTTTAACAGAACATTGGCTGAAACATTCTGAAATGTCATTTACTTTAAAAGACTATTTAGCAGCAAGCACTTTTAACCGACAACACTCAATAAGAGGAGGTTCAATGATCTTTGTCAAAAGTAGTTTGAAAATGAAAGAAAGAAAAGATATTGTCAGTCTATCTGTTGAACGTTTAATTGAGATATCGTGTGTGGAATTGGATAGGTATATAGTTATGTGTGTTTATAGGCCGCCACAATCAAATTATAATGAATTTGAATTACTTATGGAGGATGCCTTAAAACGCCTATTCAGTACTACGAAGAGCATAGTGGTGTGTGGGGACTTCAATATAGATTTCTTAGTTCAAGGTCCACTTAAAACTAAACTCGCAAGCCTTTTCAGGTCATATAATTTAGATAATTTATTTACAGAACCCACTAGGACAACTGCTACTAGCGCTACCTGCATAGATAATGTCTTTTGCAATTGTGAATATTTAGAAAAAGAAGTCATACATAAATTACAGTCGGACCATAGCGGGCTATGGGTAGTCCTACCGTCAGTACTGGAAGCAAAAAAATGCAATGAATTAAATTGTAGGCCAATAACAGAGAAAAAAATTGAATTATTTAAAAAAAATATAAACATAAAGTTAAATTCGTTGAATTTCGATAGCAATGATCCGAATACGTTATATCAAGTATTGTTTTCAACCATATCAAAAGAATTTGAACATGTTTTTAACGTAAAAAAAATTACAGAGTTAAAAAGCGGGTTTTCAGAATGGGCAACGCCAGGTATATATAGAAGTAGGAAAAGGCTTTATGAATTGTATGAAGAAAAACAATTCAATCACAATCCGACGTTCAAAGAGTACGTAAAAAAATATTCAAAAACTTTTAGACAAACTTGTTTAACAGCCAAATCGATAAGTATAAGTAAAAAAATTATGGCGTCTACTAATAAAATAAAAACAGTCTGGCAAGTAATTAACAAAGAAACAGGTAAAACGAGACCTAAGGACCAGGGATTTGCGTTGAAGATCGAAGGTAAGTTAGTTAATTCGAAGAAGGACATAGCAGAAATATTTCAAACTTTTTTTAAAAACATGCCACTGCATATAACGGCTAGCTTAAATTCTTCCTCCCAATTAGCCGATACCTTACTTTTGGAAAGTACAAATCCATGTAAAGTTGACTTCCAATTCTCCCATATAACTACCTTAACTATTGTCAAAACATTTAAAGAGTTAAACTTAAAAAAGACTGAAGATTTGTGGGGGTTATCGGTTAAATTAATATCCACTATAATCAATATTCTAGCACCTTACCTTGCTTTGATTTTTAATAAATGTGTTGACCAGGGAACCTTTCCTAATCTATTAAAGTTAAGTAAAATCGTACCCTTGTTTAAATCTGGTGATAGTGAAGATCCAAATAATTTCAGACCTATAGCAATACTGCCGGTGCTAAGTAAAGTTTTTGAGAAAGTAATATTACATCAATTGCAAACTCATTTTAGTATAAATAAGCTCTTCCATAAGAAACAGTTCGGGTTTACAAAAGGCCGCTCAACGACGGAAGCAGGCATAGCGTTAGTAAAGCATATCTTTGAGGCGTGGGAGGAGTCGCAGGATGCCATTGGGGTTTTCTGTGACCTTTCTAAGGCGTTTGACTGCGTTGACCACGAAACACTTCTCATAAAATTGCACCGATATGGTTTAAGTAATAAATCACTAAGTCTTCTTCGATCTTACTTAACAGACAGAACTGTAAAGGTTGATATTAATAGAGTTAAATCCTCGGGTTCTGATGTAAAAGTAGGAGTCCCTCAAGGTTCTATACTGGGTCCGTTCCTTTTTTTGGTATATATAAATGATTTGCCCTACCTAGTAGAAAAGCTTTCGCAGATAGTGTTGTTTGCAGATGATACTTCCTTAATTTTTAAAGTAAAGAGAGGTATAAGTAATGTAGACGATGTAAACAATGCTTTATCTACTATTCTAAACTGGTTCACTATAAACAATCTGATGCTAAATGCAAAAAAGACAAAATGCATCAAATTCTCACTACCCAATGTTAAAAATGTTGACACGAGTTTAAAAATATCTGGTGAGAGGCTAGAGCTGGTAGAGTCCACGCTTTTTTTAGGCATAACGATAGACTCAAAACTGCAATGGGGTCAGCATATTGGAAAACTGTCGGGTCGGTTAAGTTCAGCAGCGTTTGCAGTCAGAAAAATTAGACAACTTACAGACGTGTCGACGGCGAGGCTGGTCTATTTTAGTTATTTTCACAGTGTCATGTCGTATGGTTTGTTATTATGGGGACGGGCAGCAGATATAGAAACCATATTTGTCTTGCAAAAAAGAGCAATAAGAGCTATTTACAACTTAAACAGTAGAGAATCGCTAAGGGAGCGTTTTAAAGAAATAGGCATTCTTACACTGGCTTGCCAATATATATTCGATAATATAATGTATGTCCGAAAAAATATAACAATGTTTAAATTAAATAGGGACGTTCATAACGTAAACACAAGGAATAGAAACAAGGTTGCTTGTACTAAATCCCGATTAGCCAAGGTAGGCACATCATTTGTAGGTTACTGCGTTCGTTTTTACAACAAAATTCCAGAACGTGTTCTATGCTTGTCTGAAAATAAATTTAAAACTTTCATTAAAAATTCGCTATGTAAAAAGGCATATTATAGAATAGACGACTATATAAACGATCCTAATCCGTGGTAGTAAACCAATTCCACCGCGATTTTATTGTTAAGTATAACTAAGTATAACATATTTTATAATACAAGTGTGTACAGACGACGTGATTGCATATTAATAACTATATGATACCTTATATAACTGACAAAAACTTAACTGCAAGTTTGCTAAAGGTCATTCGAATGGTAGCGTGGTGTTCGGGTCATCTATCTCCCTCCAAAATGGTTGAGACTGATGATGGCTGAGCACTGCGTTATGCTCGTGAACGAGTGCTGTTCGTGTGTCTGGCCGCAGCACTTATGTTTTCCCCTATTATTGTGAGACATTTGACTAATGCTTTGGCATTTAGGGTTGTTAATGGCAATCATGAAATCTTATTAGGTTTACATATGGCAACTGATGTATTTGGTTTTAAGATGATTTGAGAAAAGATGGTCAGAGTGGAGTTTTTTTTTCCGCTGCCTTTTTCTCCACTACAATTACGGCCCGAAGGCGGCGGCTTACACTTTACATTGTACATTGACATTCAGCAAACAGAATGTAAATTCTTTACGTTGAAATAAAATTATTTGAATTGAATTGAACATGTTACTCAATCTCGAGCGATGGCGGTTAGATGCGTTTTTTTAAATATTCTTAATAAGTAATTAATTAATGCAGTAGAAATGAGGTCCTTGAGAAGTATGTGTAGTGTTACTTTGAATGACAGGATACGCAATAGTCTGATCTGAGAACGTTGTGGACTGAAAGAGGATGTAGTGACTAGAATTGAGCAAGGAATGTGGCGTTGGTTTGGACATGTGGAGAGGATGAAGGAAGAAAGATTGACGAAACAAATAAATACTTATTGCGAATGTGAGTGGAAAGGTTGGTAAGGGTCGTCCCAGGCGGACAAACATCGACCAGATAGGGGATGTATTAGCAAAGGGAAAGATAAAAAGTACCCGGAACCGACGTGCGTGCATGCAACGACTTATGAACGTTGATGAAGCGAAGGTGATCTGTCAGGATCGTGGCAAGTGGCAGTCCTTGGTCTCTGCCTACCCCTCTGGGATACAGGCGTGATGTATGTATGTAATTAATTAGTTATATGTGACCATTAAGACATTTAAACATTGTGAACATTGTGTATGGCCATAATTAGTTATATCACCCCCAAACTAGGACATTCCTGTATCTTGGGAGTCAAAAGATTACAGTTACATCACAGAAACAAGTAACATTTAGATATGTAGGTCGGTCGGGACATGGCTATGCAGGGGATGGCTATGACCGCCATCCAATGCATAGCCATGTCCCAACGAAAAAGCGGCTAAGTCTCGGAAAAGTGTCACTACTTTTAAGCCACTTGACGGGGAAACACCGGCGGAACTTCGACTGCGTAGGTGGAGGGAGCAGACAAAACACCTTCCTGACTTCATAGAGCCGGTGGAGTCAATACCACCTGAAGGGCATGAGCAGTGGGGAGTATGGAGATCGCTGAACCGGCTGCGCGCTGGTGTTGCTCGATCCAGAGATAACCTAAAAAGATGGGGGATCCTGCCCGAAGATGCTGACATCCTGTGCCGATGTGGAGCTGCACAAACAACAATGCATCTTTGTGTCTGCCCTGAAGCTCCACAGTGCCGTTTGCGGGATCTCATGGAGGCATCACCCGACGCGCTCGCAGTGGCGCGGTAGTGGGAGCGAGATGTCTGAGAGGAGGGCGGCGCTTTCGACACGAAAGAAGATGTAGGTCGGTTTGTTACAGCTATTAACAATAAATAAATTTAACAGTTAAGTGCAAGAGGTACTAAATAATTAAGGCATGCGTAGTTTGATCTGTGTAAATATCTGAGTATATGTGTGGCGTGTGTGTGTCTATGAGTGAGTGTATGTGTAAGACTGTTAAATGTGTGTGTCTGTGTGAGGATTTCAGAATTTGCTTAAAATGCACGCTTAATACTCGTCCACTTTATTAGGTCGTGGTCTAGTCGAACCGAGTGATTGCAATCAATCACTTGAGTTAAGCAACAACTACAATTTCCTACCGTAAATTGAACCTTACCACCATGAAATGAAATCCAAACCCACTTAGGTATGACCGTTAAACGCTTAAATATCACCAGATCTGACGTATAGGGATTTTGTTATACCCTGTATATATTTTACGTTACTTCTACTCGGAAAGTAGTGTTGTTTTGATCTGATTATTGGGTGGAAAATCCTGCTTTCCTCCATAGAGAGGGAAAAACTAATTCAAATTACTTCCCGCTTAAGGGCCGTAATGAACTTTAAAAATACATCGTATGTCAGCTGTGAAGAGTTTTATATAAAAAAAATAATTAAAAAAAGGCATGGGTGAAATTTTTAGCCTCTAAATAGGTTTTTAAACTACCTTTTTATTTTATTTTTAACGTTTTGAGTTTAGGCTACTTATTTAGGCTACCTCGGCAAAAATTGGGCTACTTTAGGCTACTTAAGCTTTGAAAAACGGCGATATCATGCTGTTAGTCGTTGGCAACACTGATTTGTAAGTATAATTATGTGTCACAAAATTCAAAAACCTTTTATGCTAAGATTTGAATATTAAAAATGAGTTTTTATTTTCCTCATACCTATTCGAAATGAAAAGTTATGTGTTTGACACGGAAAAAAGAATCAATTCCTACTCGGACTACAGCCGCCCTCGCTGCGGTCGGGCGACTACATACCTCGGGAATTGATTTTTTCGACCCTCGGTTAACAATCTTCTGTTCCTTGAGCCGGGAAATCCACAATCGGGAACGCCGAAAACGGGAATATCCACAGGATGCTCCCACAATGTAGCGCTGGAATTGAAACCGCTCGAGCATGTGATCTGCGCGACTGTGCCGTGATGCATACTCAATGACAGCAAGGGGTCGCTACTATCCCCATTTTGTGGAGCAGACTCGATGCCAACTCCGGGGTAGTACAGAGACACTAAAAAAGCAGTATGTGTGCGTATCTTCTTCTTCAGGCTATACTATGTAGTCCACTGCTGGACATAGCCCTCCCCTAATGAGCGCTATAGCGCCCTGTCTTCAGCTTGCCACATCCAGCATCTGCCGGCAGTTTCTCGGAGACCGTCATCCCACCTGGTCGGAGGGCGTCCTACACTACGTTTGCCGAGTCGCGGTCTCCACTCAAGAACACGCTTACTCCAACGGTTGTATGTGCGTATGACCGATGAATATAACAAACAAAAACATAACATTTACATACAGTCATACACATTGCTTTCTGGTCCCGCACTAGGATACCCTGTGTCGTAGGAACCAGAAACAACGACGTCACAAACATGTAAACGTCCAAGACCTGGGGTTTATTTGTCCTAAGCCGGAGTTCGGGGGGGGGCGGGCAGCAACGAACCCTGCAGTACAACTCCACCAAACTGCGATCCCCAACCCGCACGCCCAGCGTGACGATTATGGGCATTACACCCCAATGATGGCACAACTTTGCTCTCATTACGGAGGGCTATGTCCAGCAGTGGACTAATATAGCCTGAAGAAGAAGAAGAAGCCGGGGTTCGAACCCGGGACTTCTTGCATGGTAGGTAGATGGACTACCGCTACGCCACAGAGGTCGACTAGATTAGACGAGAATAGAAGTGAAAACTTGGATGCTGGTGCCCGCGACTTCGTCTGTGCAGTATTGGTATTATCGTCGCCGTCGTCGTCAGGCTATACTAGTCCACAGCTGGACATAGCCCTCCCCTAAAGAGCGCCACGTTGTGCTATCATAGGGGGTAGTGCCCATAATCCCCACGCTGGGCATGCGGGTTGGGGATCGCAGTTTGGTGGATTTATACTGCAGGGGGCGCTGCTGCCCACCCCCCGGTTTGTGTCCCTTAGTCGCCCTTCACGACACCCGCGGGAAGAATTTGGGTTTGTGCTATTATCTAGGCCGACACCACACAGCACAACACATATTCTTCCTGCTTTAATCTAATCCCAAGTTAAGTGTATCCAGAAAATGTGAGTTTTCGAAGATTTTACTGTGACCATCTTCGAGAAGAAGAAGAGAGTAGGAGTGGGTCGTTGTCCGATTTTTCGACGACGAAACGCAACCGTTTTTTCTGGAACGAAAACAGGTCCTCGAAACGGTCCTCGTTCGCAACTGGTTTCATTGTATGCGAACGAGCAAGGCGCAGAGGACGGTCAAACGAGTGCGAACGAGACGAAATCAAAAAACATCGGAAAAAATAAGTTGTTTTACACGATATTCGACTGTATACTCATAGACATAAAGATTACTTTTTTGTATCACAGATAAAAACGAACGGAACGAGCAAGGAGCCGACGACGACGTCGCAATGATCTCATTACGTTCTAGGCTCTATTAATATAGCACTAAAGGACATATCCGCGTCAAACAATCTAAGGACTGGTCTCGCGACGAACAAACGCTGGCACTGCTTTAGAGTCTCTGGCACTGCTTTATAATGCAACGTAAAACGGTCCTATCGTCGCGGAACACAAAACGGTCTTATAAAACGGTTCGTCTTTGCAACGATCACGCCTAGAAGAGAGCAATCAGATTCATTTAGGCAGTAGAGATTCGTCAAGAGATTTCTTTAAAGAAACTAACATCCGGACAGTTGCCAGTCAGTATATCTATGAAAACATTATGTAGGTACGTAAGGAAAAATATCAGTACATTTAAAACTTTAGGTAGAAAACACATAAACTTTTGTTCCCGCTATTTAGGCTGGCAAAGGTTAATATATTAATAATAATATAATACATCCTTCATGGGGAATGCCCCATAAAGGATGTATTTACCTTCAGGGATTTTATTACAGAAGCGTATACAATGGTGTACACTTCTATAATACAATCCCTGAAGATATATTAAACTTGCCTGAAACGCGGTTCAAAAATTGTGTTAAGTACACTTTGTGCCAAAAGGGCTACTATAACATAAAGGATTATTTAGATGACAATGGTGTCTGGAATTAAAGCCTGCACTGCATGAGTTCAACAAGTACATTATATAATAATCATGTAAACTCTGTTAGTTAAGGACTTTGAAAAGACTAAGTTTGGAGTTTTTTGTCCATGTCTTATACAAAATGATCTAGATTTTGAAATGGACACCTAGTTTGAATTGTAACGTTCATTTAACCTCAGTTTCTGCGCCACTTTCAATAAAACCTTTTTATTTTATTTTATTTCATATTTTTGGCTGTCAATAAACTATTTATTATTGTAACTCTTAACTATTTTAAACTGAATTCCGGAATTATTTGATTTTTTGTCGCAAGAGTCCGACCAGGTCGGACAAAAATTCATGTAAGTGATTCCGGAATGAAGTTCATAACCTATTATAAGCCGCGCTCGTGTGACTCCGCATTCAAACAAACTACAACACGAACTAAAATGGGTACAGTGATATCGTTCCGATGTAAAACCTAACTGCAAAGTAGGTAGTCGGGGCTGTAAGTGATGCAATTTGCTTAAGCCAGATGTCGCTGCTTGTACGTAATACAGAGAATAGTGTAAAGAGGTTCGAAATTTCACTGATGCCGGTGAGTCGTCCATTGGCTCAATTGGTAGAGCGCTGGCACGGATAGCCAGAGGTTGCGGGTTCGAATCCCGGCATGGGTGAAATGTTTAGCCTCTAAATAGGTTTTTAAATTTGTCCTTAGCACGTGTTAGTGCATTAAAAATAAAAAAATAGTATACAAACTAAAATGTTAAGTTTGTTTATCACGCCCAACATGGAATTCACGGCAAAAATCAATTCAAAACAACAAACTTAAAAAGATGTGCCATCTTCAAACATTGTCCATCAAGATAAAAAGCGGGTCTCGAACCCGGAACCACGGTGTTTCAAGCGGCCTCCCCTGCGCTGCGGAGACAAGTGATTAGCGCAAACTTCTGCCAAGCACGACCATTTGTATGCTTATTAGGCGTCCCTAAGATCACGGTAGAAGAGGACACGGTATTCCCTTGCACGTGACACAGAGTTTTCAAGTCTGTGTCTAGTTGTATTTTTCTCTTGGTGCAAGTGTGTTTTAATTAAAATTGGGTTTAAATATCCTAACCCAAGGTTAGCTGGAAGAAAATACTCATTAGTATTAAGCTCGCCTTTGTACAAATATGCTTATTGTGCAATAAATAATTTTCTAATCTAATCTAATCTAAATATTAATTTCACCCAAATTTTAATGTGTTTTGTGTATGAGTTTCCTTTTTTGTCTTTAGTGTTAATTTCATCAAAATGCTTAATGTGTGTCTTGTGTATAAAACATTATCTTATGTTAGTCACGTGACACAGGAGACCAGCCCCTGTGATAATAACGTCGTGGTTATTTGGCCATCTTCAAATTACGACATGCTTCGCAACTTCGCAGGGCACGCTAAGCTGTTGGTGCCGGCTGTCATGTAATTGCAGTCGTCAAGCCATGTCAGAGGCCTTTTTGGCGGCTTATCAAGCCCCCCATTAGGCCTCTGTTTCATTATATATACTACACTGTTTATATAAACTACACTTTATGTACTACACTGTTAATACACTGTTTCACTTTTAACAGTACAATCTTCCACCAACCCGTACTCGCCCCCCGTGGTGGAGTACGGCCTAACTTTTCTTCAATGCACGAAGAGACCCGTGCCCCTGCTGTGGGTATATACCATGGGTTGATATCGTAATCAAGGGTCGATATTATGACGGGTCGACGATCGTTGGGCCGACGACATTGTGAAAGCCGCTGGGAAACAATGGAAGAGATTAGCACAGAACAGTATCCATTTTCCTGAAGAGAACACCACCTTCCATCCCGGTACCATCCTGGTCCACCCCCGGCGGGGGTGTAGGGCGAAAAAAATTTACGCGAAAACTCTAATTAGAGGATGAAATTTTATCGCCTCTGATAAAGTTTTTTCGCGTGAATGGCTTGTCTTTGATCTTTAAGCTTTTTAGAGGATGTACACGAGTGGAGGGGAAATTCCCTGGACAAATTAGTACTAAGCCTCGTCTGTAATAGGTAGATAGAATAATCGTTATTGTATGTACACCGGGAATTAAAACAATAACATTGTACGATAGCAACCCTTGTATGTCCCCACTGCTGGGGCATGGATCTCTTCCTGCATTGCAGGAAGGTTAGGCCATACTTCCAACATACTTCCAACACGGGGGCCAAGTCCGGGTTGGTGGAGGATTGTAGGACAGGGGGTGCGATGCCAGATAACCTTCACGTGTACCCCTCCGCTTTCCGTTCCATCTGATTCTATGAACCAGGTGGAGGGGCAAGTGGTGGGGTCGGTGCACCCTGAGCGTTAGTCAGTAAGTTGTTAACGGAACTTACTGGCTAACGGCGAATAATCTGGCGGGAGGGGTCGCGTGGGCCCTGTTTCACTTTGTGGAGCGGGACCCAGGCGACCAACCGATTGAAGGACCGACTGGGGGGGGCGCCGCTGCGCGAAAGCGCGCGCGCCTCGTACCAGTCGGACCAGAGTGGCCGTGGGCGGAGGGTCGGGGGACCCTCTGCCTCCATCACGGCGGGAGGGGTCGCGTGGGCCCTGTTTCACTTTGTGGAGCGGGACCCAGGCGACCAACCGAATGAAGGACCGACTGGGGGGGGCGCTGCTGCGCGGAAGCGCGCGCGCCTCGTACCAGTCGGACCAGAGTGGCCGCCGGGACGCGGAGGGTCGGGGGACCCTCTGCCTCCATCACGGCGGGCCGGAAGGCGCCCTTGCGTGTTCCGAGGGTGCCTTCTGGCACGGAGGGGGCCCGCGCGGTCGCTCACCGCCTTCTCTGCTTTCAGAGAAGTGCTGGTGGGCGACGTGACGGGCCTCAAGTGTGGGGCGTGTGGGGGCCAACAGTTGACATTGGCCCCCATGCTCCCCAACGAGGAGGTGCGCCGCCCTCCTCTAATCCCATTGGACCACACAACAATGGGATGGAGGGGGCGGCGCGTTGGGGCGTGTGGTGGCCAAGGGGTTCGCACTTGGCCACTATGCGCTCCAACGAAGAGATGCGGCGTTCCCTCGCCCCGTCGTTCGGTCCGATGCGATGGGGCAGGGGCGCCGCCGAAGGAGTGCCCGAAAGGGCGCCCGCAGACGGGGTCGCGGAAGTGTGCGTAAGCGTCCCCGTGGCCCCGTCCTTTGCGGTGCGGAGGAACACCCCAGGAGTTTTAGTCGGTATACCGCCCTTTTCAGGGCGGGGAGTCCGACATAACCACTGTGCTCCCCCGAGCCGGTGGTACCCGTAATTGGGGTTTCTCCTGGGTGAAAAAAAAAAAAAAAAAAAAAAAAAAAAAAAAGGATTGTAAGACAGGCCTTACTGCCAGAAGTTATCATAAAGGCTCCGACATGGCTTAACGACTTCCATTACATGACAGCCGACACCAACTACTTAGCGTGCCTTGCGAAGCAGGGAAGCGGAAAAAATTCCACTAGCGGTAGTCACGGGACGGTCAACCATCCTGCACTTGACCGCGCCTGTTGTTGCTTAAGTGATTGATCCCAATCACTTGGTTCGGCAGTCGTTAGACTGCCATTACATGACAGCCTGCACCAACGATTTCACGTGCCCTGCGGGTCTGACTCGTAGTTCGCTTTTTTTTACATCCAGATCAAAGCTAGAAAAGTAGTATATTTTAGTAATAGCTCTTTTCAACGACAAATGAGGTGAGATAAACTTTATATTCGCGTAACATTTCCAGAGGAAATACTCCTACGAGTATAAGAAAATCCCCAAAAGTTTTTTGGCCGAAAGCTTCGAGAAACTAAGCCGCTATATCACCTGTCTTCAACGAGGTTACGCAGTGGTGACTCTCAGCCTCATAGTAATGTATCTGAGGGCAGGGGACCAGGAGAGTGACCGAATATGTCACCTGTTGTAGCGCTATTCATATCACGAAAACCACTGGTTTATGCAATACTACCCCTTTGTTTGGTATACAGGGTGTTTCGACGACAAAAGTTCATGTTTTACATTACGTTGACCTGCTATCCTACTTAATATTGCACAAGGGTTTAAAGTTTAAGGGTTGATGTGCTGTCGACTTTGTCCTTGATTGGTGTTAGCAGAATAAATTGTTATTTTTCTTTGTCTTTGTATAAATCTAGAGAATACGCCACTGGTTGTACAATTACATACATACGCACGTAAGATTTTTCTGCCTTGTACAATATATTGTACAATTGTTTGTTGTCTTTCAACAAATAAAAAATATGTATATTATATACTAGCTTTTTCCCGCGGCTTCGTCCACGAGGCCAACAGTTTTATTGTGCCTTTGAGTTTTTCAGATATTTAAATGTTCTTTTGCTATTAGGGACGGATACAAATACAACAATTTCTAAGCCCATGAAAATCGGTACAGCCGTTTTCGAGTTATATATAAGTGTTCGAACAAACCCGACTTTGTTGTATTATTGATTGAAGATGTTTATTCCAATAAAAATACAAAAGTTGGTTTTAGCCAAGAGCAACTTCCAACAGTTTTAGAATTTAAGTTACTATTCTAAGTACTCTTAAATATTAGGTACATGCAGAATAAAAAAAATATTAGCATGTGAAACTTTGTGAAAATGTTTGGATGTTTGTCACGCAATAACGGCTGAACGGGGTTACATGTAACTTGGCATACAGACAGACAAAGATTTGATTCAAGACTTAGGATACTTGATAATTATATTGGTAATGCGTTTCCGCGGGAATTATTTTATTATAAAAAAAAATTAAGTTAATGTTTTTTTTATTCTTATCTTTCGTAAAAAAAATAAAATTAAAGAATCGACTGTTAGGCGATACGAAGTTCGCTCTGTCAGCTAGTTATTTAATATAGAACAAGTTATAATTATTTTCCATTGGTGGCGCTAACTCCCTGAAGCGCCCTAAATAAGATAGCTGATACTTCTTCAACCTCTCAACGTTACCTCTTTAGGGTGAACCTCGTAGTGCCTCTTAAATACACTTCCCCTCACCCTGTAGCTTAAGAGCGCCTCGACAACAGGCATGAGTCGGTAATAAAGTCACTTCCGACTTACTTTATAGAGTTTACGTGCGAGTACTTCTTTAGCATAAGCAGTATAGGCTGGGGTTTTGGTGAATGACGCCCGCTACAGGCCGGGTTTATATTATTAAAAAAATAAAATACTGGCTGTAATTGTCAGTTTTCTTTTTTTTAATGGCTGCCTAATAAACACAATAAAAAGTCGACCTATTTTCTTTTTTTACACAACTCACAGATTAACAGTTACTAAATATAGTACTGGTTAGTACACATTGTCCAAAAAGAGTAGAAGTTAAGGAGTAGAGTTTTTTCAGAGTTTTTAGGTAATTTCTTGCACATACAAGCTTTTATTGTGTTTAATTAAAGTAATTTTTTGGCTAAACAACTAATAAAGCTTAAGTTCCGGTTTCTAGTAATTTTAGACAAACTGTAGTTATATACCAGGGCAACATAAACTTGTATTAGTTAATATTTATTAAAAACTATGTAGCTAACCCAGCGAACTTCGTACCGCGTAACAGTCGATTCATTAATTATTTTTTTCTATTGTATTGTAAAATTGTAAAATAATATTAAAACGAGTGAAATCCGTATAAAAACAGTTTTAATTATGTCTAGTGCTCGTGTTAACCTAAAATACTTTTTTTTTTCTCTACGTAAGAGAACCATCCTCGTACTTCAAGAAATATTCTTAAAAAAGAATTATCGAAATCGGTTCAGCTGCAGTGCTATTCACTAGCCCCGTTCGCTAGTGAGTTCGATCGAATTCGTATTCAGTAATATAAGCTACCCCAGCGCTACGGCGGTGAAGTGAACTAGTTGTGCAGGTGGGATATTGACCCTTATTTCTATGAAGTTACGTTTAAAACAAAGGGAGTTCGAATCTCGACTTTATTACATCTGTCAAATAACCCTTTCGCGGACAACGGCAAAATAATTACTAAAATATTTTTTGCCGAGGGTAGTAAATGCTTTCAAAAAGAGCCTGTCACCTCAGTCATCCGAGACCACGGCACCTGGAAAAGTGCCAAAACGTCGGAAAAATGTAATAAACGAGTAAAATCCGTATAACAACAGTTTTGATTAAAATATGATCTTTTTTTCAAAAATATTTGTAAATTAACAGGTAGTTACAGTGCTTTAATTTTCGCTCTCAGCACCGCTCGCAAACTCTAGGATTTATGCAAATTCAATCGAAAAATTTTACTGACTTTCACTATTCCTCCTTCTTCGTTAGTTTTTTTTTGAAGTCGATTTATCTAATTTTGCATTTTCAGCTTATGCAAGTTATTATTTGGGGATATTAACCCCATACTATCGGTAAAGGCGAAAATATTATAAATATTAAGCATTGATAATACTACTATAATAAGGCCGCCAATTGTAGTGTACTATGTTATTATTTAAGTCTCTTATGTAATTCTTGGTGAACATGGGATAAACAATATTCTGTCAATTTCTATATAATATTGCATGCATGTCAATGTTTTTCAAGTAGTTTAGATGACTGTTAGTACTCAATTAGACAATAATGGCTGAATGGAATTACATGAATCTTGTACAGATAGACGAAGTCGCGGGCATCAGCTAATTTACCATATTGGCATTGGCAAGAAGTTCGTGTACCCATGAAAGGGTTAATTCGATCGTGAGCTCACATCACCATTCACATCACACTCACTTGTGCGTGACGTTTAATTCGTATTCAGAAGCAAAATACCCACAAGTGATGTTGCCATGGGATACCTATTAGGGATGGAACACCAATGTTTGTCAGTCGAAAAGTCACATGTCACATTATTATTTTGTTCAGCTTAATTAGCTAAACGCTCCCAAAATATTTCTTACAAATAAATCGTTCTGCTTCATTTTTATAAAGTCTAAGCTATTTCGAGTTTACGTCTTATGTAAGAGTGGAAAAAATATCTTATATTGTTCACCTAAGAGTACCCACCGGCGAAGCTTTCTTCTTCTACAAATAAACAAAGGTAACCGCAAAAATGTATTTTAAATATTTACCAAGACATTGGCTTAAATTTATCACACATATGGATGATTAATCAATTGTGTAGGTAGTACAAAATGCTTGAAATACGTTGTAACAAATTTTACATTGCGTGTCATATAACCTTCCCTGCTTAAAAAAATCACGAAATTTTATTCCAGTTTGAAGCTCAATCAGCTATTTGAAGGCTCCTGACACCAACATACTCAGGTGCTCCATCAGAAGTAATGATCGCTATTGAGATATGTGCGGAAATGTATTTGGGACAATATGGCATGGTTAGCTCTACATTAATTTTGCACGATCTACATAAAGGGGATCTGAGAAAACCACAAAATCTGCAACGGTTGTTTCTTTATTTGGACACCTCTCTGGAGATCACGAATCCCAGACCAATATTCGTCTACCTAAGGACGAAATCAAAAACTTTGGCCAAGATTTTGAAACCTTTTATGAAAGAAACAGAAGGGATATTTAAAAAAAAACCATAAGGTTAGTACTCGTAGTAACGAAGAACCTCGCCTCAGCAAACGTGATTTGGTACATTAATTCTTGACCCTGCCATCAAAATGACATCTTACAATCAAGATGAAACTAGTAGAAATACTAGTTTCCTATTGATATTAAAGTAATAACATTCTTAGATTTTAAAAACCTATTTAGAGGCTAAAAATTCCACCCATGCCGGGATTCGAACCCGTGACCTCTGGCTATGCGTGCCAAATTGTTTTTAGATTGTTCTACAAATGTTTTTATTTTAATGATGAGTCCTTGATGTTGTATTGGTAAACACATTTTGCGCAATAAATAAATGGTAGTTATCTTATCATCCATAAATCTTTTTCAGACTCCTGATGCCGACTGAAATATTTCAAGGATTGCTACTTCATTGAGAGATGTCTCACATGACAGCCATGTGTTTAGCAAAAACCCTTTAAGGCACCATCTCATCAATGTGCTGAGCTCTGGAAAGAGCGAGGCCTCACTGGGTAAACAATTAGCTAAATCTATTGCAATTTAGATATTTTAACAGCCTATACTTTTATTGTACTACTTTTGAATTAAATCTGTATTTTCTAGGTGACTCACGCTATACTCCGAGAGAGCATAGATAATGACAACTCTGGTTGAGGATACTCCAGCCCTCGGTAGAAGAATTAAACTAAAAAGCAATGCATAGCATGTAACAGTTCTTGATGACCCCCAAGGAATGGTCCCCACCATTCCCTAGATGTTAATAATCGAGAATTACAAAAAGAAATGCAGATTGTGCATCATCTAGAGATATATAAAAATAACGAAGCATTGTTTTTAATCTGTTTTAGCAAAATGGTATTTTAGACCATACTCCATTAATCTAGACGGTGAATTTTAAAAATAATTATTAAGTTACTGTTACTTTAGAAATGCCACATATTTTTACACGAAATATCTAGAAGATTTATTTAAATTGATTGATTTAAATTTGAAATAAATATTTTTCATGTAAATAAACAATAAAAAATGTAGTTTGTACATTTATTAAATAAAACGAATTGATTATGTATTCAAATTATTTTTTTAAGTCACCAACATTATACTCATTAATTACCTGCAACAAGCAAGGATTTAATGACTATTAATGTGGATTGTACCTACGTAGGTAGGTACAATCCACAGTACATTAATAGTCATTAAATCCACACTGCATGTCGACCTTTACACGTATCATTCTGTACAGTTGGGTACAAATCGAAAATAGGTAGTACCTATATGGTAACACTATTATATGCCAATGAGAAAATTCTAATTTGGGCACAACCTCTATGATCTGAGGGCACAACTCTGTATTATAAGACCACCACCAACATGATACATTTTTGTTATTTATTTGGTCAAAGTAGTTTGTTATAAGTGTCATCTACAAAACAACATTTAAAATCATTACCATTATTTTATTATGCTAATGCATAGAAATATTTAAACTATTAAGTGCCAATTCTTCTTTACTTGCTACTAGATTGAATTGTAAGCCAAGGTCGATAACACTATCAGGCATCAAAAGTTATAATTCATTCTAGTAAAAGAACTAGTTTTAGCATAACGAAATAAACTAATTTAAAAACGTCTCTTTAAATATGTAACTATAAAAATATAGCTTAATATTTGACCCCCGAAAACCTCTTGACGACCATGCAAAAGGTCTCGGGTTCGAATCCCGGCTGGATACAAAAGGGTCTTGGATGTTTACATGTTTGTGATATCGTTGTTTCTGGTTCCCACGACACAGGGTATCCGAGTGTGGGATCAGAAGCAGTGTATGTCCCTATATGTAAATGTTATGCTAACCCATTATGACCTGAATTATTTTAGAGGCATAAAAAATTGTAATTTTCACATACATTGCTTTTGACGGCTCCCTTAGCTATTTGTAATAATTATTTATTTTATATATCTTTTACTTTGTGAAAAAACAATGGGTGCCATATGGCACCGATCGGCAAATACGTAAGCAAAAATCCCTCTATTAGACATATATTAGCTTTTTATTAGCGAACTATTTTTATAATCTATTTGTAAAATCATGAAGATTTTAAGTAATGTATGAATTAATAAATAAAAACAGCATTTAAGTAATTTATGTTAAAGGCATTTATGTACTAGTATACACACTTTTTTAGTTTTAAATGCGGACGTGAAATTGATAATTGATTGGAATTGATAACAGGATGCACAGAGCCCTACGTCACATTTATTGCATTGCAGTCTTGTCTGTCTCTTGCACATCTCCAAAGCACATTTGCGACGAGATTCGCTGGGAACTAAGAAGTGATTCCGTAATGATCCGACAGTATAGGAATTGCGATAAATGCTTTCAATTCTTCGGTGGATATTTTCGGTTCGGCGCAATTCAAAAAAGTTGCATACTTTTGCGGCTGGTTTGCTAAAAGGTTGTAGACACACAATCCAAAATATTAGTCCAGAAATTCAGTAGAAGACTTCCCTCGAAGGAAACTAAAATTTGCTTCGGGAAACATGGGTGGCTCCCGAAATAAATCAACGCAACGTCCGAGTAGATCCGGCTTCAGGTTGTATATTTGGTACCACCCGTACATTTTTGCGTTTTGTTATCGTGATTGGTGTGTTGACAGAGGTGAAGACCCTAATACCACTTCACACCCAGCGTTGAATTGTCGACCTGTCACATCATTACAAAACCACCCCTTCTTCGTCGCCCGAATCTTGATCAGAGTCGATTGCGGGTTCTGAAGGTTCAATGTATAGCAACTGCGGCTCAAATTCCTTATCTTCTAGCAGGGCTAGTACCTCATGGAGTGTATAACCCCTATCAAGACAAAAAAAAAACACTGTTAACCTACACAAAAACCAAACATAAACATTGCACACATTATTGGAATATACTACTTATCGGCCTAGGGCATCACCCGTAAATTTTGAGGTACGATAAAACAAACACGTAAACAAAACTAAATTATATTACAATATAATCTAGTCACACATGTATACAGGAATAAAACAAATTGCGTTTAAGTTATAGATTTCACGAAATATAAAAATTATGGCCCACTTAGGTACTTGAGATTGCAACACATGATTATACTATTTTTATTTTTAATGCCCGTGCTAAGGACGAATTTAAAAACCTATTTAGAGGCTAAAAATTTCACCCATGCCGTTACTTGAACCCGCGACCTCTGGCTAACCACGTCAGCGCTCTCCCAACTGAGCTAATGGGCAACTACCCGGCATCACTATATTTTTTTTTTCTTACATTAACTTCTGTGGTTATTTCACGCAAATATATACAATAATATACTTAAATAAAATACAATTTATACTGATATTTCCAACCAGATTTTACACTACTTAATCCGGTACGATAGCAGTTGTGACTACCATACCTCAGCTCTCTTAGCGCTGCATGCCGCTCACACCGGGTACCGGCAGAATACCAGCGCTGAAGTTCTTCCTGAACTTTCAGCACATGCTGAGTCGGAGCCCATTCACATTTGCCACACCTATGTTGATCACTTCCAGTCCAGTAGGTACATTGCCCAGGTACACTACAGTACCGTGTATGCCTTATTTTCTGTGTTTTTTTGCGTTTTATTTATGCTACTTTTTTGTTATTGCTTTGTTCGTGTTGTGACTTGTATTTGGTTTTGTATTGCTTTGCTTTGTATACGTGTGTGTGTCTTATGTGAATAAATGTTGTATTATATATATATAAAGCTGCAATCCGGTATACTCACTGATCTAACATAATACGTTTTCTCGGAAATGGCACGAGTTGGACGAAAATGATGTATGACAAAGTTGTAGGGAATGTACGATATACGGCCATCCTATGGAGCCGATTTTTGAATTTCGAACGCGGTCCACTACGCAAAGGTGCTAACTCTGTTGTTTACCGGCCGATTTGGATGAAATTTTGATAGAATGGTGTTATAGTGATCCGATTGAAAAAAAAAATTTTGGTTGTTCGAAATTCAAAATGGCGGCGCAGATATAGCCGACCCAAAAATCGACCTTTGCGCAAAAAAGTCGGCAGCCAACTGGGCATATGCTGGAGATATGCCGTAAGCGGCATCGCGTTGCCAAAGGACCCAGGTATATGAGAAAAATCCGACATCTTGGAATTTCAAGATGGCGGCCGAGATATTGATGATTGAAAATGACAAATTTTTGTATGGAGATTTAGTACTAAAATTGACTTTTCAATAGAGAAATGAGACAAACTTGCGAGGCTGGAGGTCGAGCTTTGCGAAGCGGGCACAAAAAGTTCTGCCGCGGCGAGGCCGAAGGCCGAGCTCCGTTTAGGCCGAGGCCGAAGGCCGAGACCATTCAAATTGCGGCGCACAAGTACCAGCGCAAGAGCAAAAAGGGACAAACTTGCGAGGCCGCAGGCCAAGCTCCGCGGAGCGGGCACGAGAAACCCCGCCGCGGCGAGGCCGAAGGCCGAGCTCCGTCCAGGCCGAGGCCGAAGGCCGAGACCATTCAGGTTACGGCGCACAAGTACCAGCGCAAAAGCAAAATGGGACAAACTTGCGAGGCCGGAGGCCGAGCTCCGTGAAGCGGGCACGAGGAACCCCGCCGCGGCGAGGCCGAAGGCCGAGCTCCGTCCAGGCCGAGGCCGAAGGCCGAGACCGTTCAATTTACGGTGCATAAGTACCAGCGCAAGAGCAAAGAGGGACAAACTTGCGAGGCCGGAGGCCGAGCTCCGCGGAGCGGGCACGAGGAACCCCGCCGCGGCGAGGCCGAAGGCCGAGCTCCGTCCAGGCCGAGGCCGAAGGCCGAGACCATACATGTTCCCATGCAACAATTCACTACAATAAGTGTCTAGCGAGGCCCTAGGCCGAGCGCCGCGGAGAGCGGAGCTCGGAGCGGCTGGGGGTTGGCGCGCGTAAGCGCGCAGGGGGCTCGCCCCCTAGTCTATATATCTATCTAAAGTACAAAGTACTGCCAGAGGTCGTGGTTTTGTTTCTTTTTGGATTTCGCTGTACATTTGAACAAATACATAGCCTCAGTATCAGTGTATTTACATCTTTGTCACCTAGCTGGTTTATCTAAACCTACTTCGTGATATCACAAACATAAGGCCACCCCGCTCGTAGCCTAGACGAACCGAATGATTGGAATCAATTACTTTGTATTAAGCTACAACAGGCGTAGTCAGGTGCTGGATGGGTGACCGTCTCGTGACTACCGCTTGTGATATTTTTTCCGAGCGCTTCCGTGCTTCGCAAGGCACGCTAAGGCGATGGCGCCGGCTATCGCGTAATGGAAGTCGTTAAGCCATGTCAGAGGCTTTAGTTAGTTTATCCTGTTGTTTCCGCACTCAGCCTCATAGTTGGGCCGTTGCGAGATCTCTCCAGTCAGCCAATCTTTTTTCAGAAAGCCAGCAGTGCACCAGCACCAGCAGCTTTCCTGCTATCGATGTTCGTTGCACTTCCACGCTCTCACAGTGAATGGACACGTGGCGGGTCCTTCGTCTTCCTTGAGGCATCCTCGACATAACGGGATGTCGGTCAGTCCCATAGCGTGGAGGTGTTTATTCAGTGGTCAATGGAGCGTCATAAGTGCCACAGCTTTGCGCAGATCGCTGCATGTGAGGCGTTTCGATATTGTTAGTAGGGCCTCTCTGGTTTCTTTGCATTTTGTTTCCGTTTTCCATAGTCCAGCATGCTGGGTTTCTGTTTGCAACCTGAATGTCAGAGGCCTTATGGGCAGCTTGATAACTTAGGGCTCATGCAGACGAACGGCACGTGCCAACTGCAAGCGTCGACGGATGGCGTCAACTGCCGTCAACGGCATTCGACGGCAGTCGTTAGCGCGTCGACGGCAGCCGTCAACGTGTAAGCGGCAGCCGTTGACGTTTGTCGACGCTTGCAGTTGTCGCGTGCCACGACCGCCATTTCGTGTTAAGGCCCGCCTCTGTCTTATAATCCTCCATCAACCCAGACTTGGCCCCGTGGTGAAGTATGACCTAACCTTAAAAGACCCGTGCCCCAGCAGTGGGGACATACAAAGGGCGGATATCAAAAAAGGGCACGCCTGTATCCCAGAGGGGTGAGCAGATGCAGGGACTGCCAGTTGCTATTATACGATCCTGGTTAATTACTTTCACTTCATCGCCATTCATTAGTCGTTGCATGCCAGACGGTTTTGGGTACTTTTTATCCTGCCCTTTGCTATCACGTCCCCTATTCGATAAATTAGGGGTCGAAGTATATTCGCCTGGAGCGTTCCTTATCGGTCATTCCACTCACATTCGCCATTCCACCCACATTATATTTATTCTTTCTTACTTCATAATAATTATTGTTCTTAAAATATACAGCATATGATATACATCCCACTGTAGAGCACAGGTCTTCTTTCAGAAAGAATATAGGCTTGATCACCACGCGTGCCCACCTCAGATATGCGAACAGCGAGTTAGTCAGGTTTCTTTACGATGTTATCTATCATTCACAGTAAGCGAGTGGTATTTCTACTTTAACTTCACAAATGTGCCTGAGTTACAAACCATTACTATAATAATATTGGTTTCAACAAAAAATTATGAGTTATCTTCTACATTATGGGATTCGATCGTGAGTTCACTTATAGGAGAGTAACTTTTGATTTTGACAGATGTAATCGAACTCATGTGCGAGTTCATGATCGAAGTGAGCTGCGAATCGAACCTTCAGAATACCATTTTCATTGACATTTGTAGTTCTCTTCACCGCCGTAGCGCCAGTGTAGAATTATGTCTTGATTTAAAAGCAAACTATTCGTTTGTGTGTGTGTGAAGTGTGACCAGATGCTGGCCGGAAAATATTGCCAAAGTTTGGAAAAACTGGGTCTAACCATGACGGAGTAAAAATATGAAAAAAGTTCCATCGACGATTTGAAATTGTAATACAGGCTTCAACCATGAAGTTAATTGCGTATATTGTTATATGAATGATTCGTAAATGAGTCAGTCAACTTGTTTAATGAATCATTTACAAAATAAAAAGGAGTAAGACGTCATGATTGTGTAACATCAAAGAGTGGACCGTCGTTAAAACCGCGGAAGAGCTATTCAGAATTGCACGGAACAGAGAACGCTGTAAAGAGCTGACTACCAACCTTAAGTAATGGAGAAACACTTTAAGTAGAAGAAGAAAATCCACGGCAGCTAAACCCGTTCACCAAATACTTGCTAATGTATGTTAATATGACGCACATATAAAGCGTCTAATAAACAATGTTACTAACGGTGTGATATTAGTAGCTTGTCGATCACACGCAAAATACTAAAGATAATATGCTTTTGGATTTTTCCAAAGCTGTCGAAACTGTCTCTGTTCCCATTCTGCTGGATAAACAAGAAACCATTGGAATCGGAGAGTTGCCCTTTCAAGGCAATATAAATGAGCGACAAGTTAGGATTGGTGACTACACGTATGATATAGGCGTATGGCGTGCTCCCCAGACTTCCGTGTTATGTCTTGAAAGAGCTTACAGAGCTGTGATAAAAGTAATACTTAGTAGTTCAGCCAGATACTCGATTACACTTTTATATTGAGACTTGATTGATTTCCTCACAAAATTATTAAACAGAAACAACACATCTATGACCTACGTTTCCCTAGTACTTAAGAATCGACAGAGTATACCAAACGTTAGCCCATAGAACCAAACTTTCCCGGTGTCATTTTTATGTAGTAGGTTCATACACTTTTCATAAATAAAATAACGTAAAGCCCAAACAACAAAATAGTTCCTTCGTCTTAACAGTAAAACCTAGCCCAAAAATAAAGTTATCGTACCTCATCTTTCTCTTCTCATTTTTTCAATTTATTTTTCCTATACCTACAGACATACATAGCACGAACACACCCCGTTCACACAAACACTACACACATACGAAATTACCCCACCCCCCTCCCCCTCTTTCCCTCATACTTGCTACTTTACACACGTTTACTTACCGTCCATTACACTTCACCTATCGTTTTTTTGCTAAGGTTAAAATAAGATAAGAATATTGTTAATTTTATTCATTTATAATTTCTAAGTATGTACAACTTATTGTGTAACCTTATTTAATAAATGCATGTCCTAATTATACAGTGTATATTATTATTTGAAATCTAATGGTAGTTGGCGTTGACGTCTGAGATACAGTGTTTAACATTAGTTCAGATGTCATGGTTTTTTTTTTGTAATGTACGCACTAGTAGGCTCGATATTATTGTGTAAGGAATGTATTGCCCATATTTTTAAAGAATAAAAATTACTGAATTACTGAACTATATGTAAGCAAATAAATCAGTAATCGTGGCATTTTTATTTTACTCGTATGGTAACCCCACGAGAATTGCTTCTTATGCCAGCGACTTGGATACACTGTATACTGCCAATAATATAATCTTTTTTATACATTTCAATAGATTTAGGCTAGTAAATACTTAGACTGTACAATTTTAGACAGCGCAACATGTTTGTAAGATTTTTATATAGCATCGTTTTGCCAAAACATGCGAAACAAGTTATAGCCTACGACTTCGACTGAAATAATATTAGTGTCAACCCCTATGCAAGGAATGTCATATTTTCGGGTTCTGAAGGTCAAATTAAGGTGACTCATAAGTGAGTGTGAGGTGAACGACGAGGTGACCGACGAAGTGACCGACGAAGTGACCATCGAAGTGATCAACGAACTTACTGAATCGACATGCTGCTCTCGAGATTTGCGCTTACCAAGACATTCAACGATTCATTTTTATAGTATAGAGAAGATGTCGCAAGTATGGAACACGTAATAATAAACTTATTAGCTCCATTATTTCAAGTTCCATTCATAGTGGAATTAGTGTTGATAGAAACGGTTCAAATCGCGATTATTTATTAGGCAAAACGTTATTACCTTTTTGAAATTACCAGCAATTGAAATTAAAAAACAATAGAATTTGAACATAGAGGATGGTTTCAAGCTTTCAAGTACGTGGAATCCAGTGCTAAGTAAATACAAATCACGCGTCTTATCACCGGACCTGTCCGCGGACGTAGTGACTGTTGTGCGTCGTCGGCCACAATAATTGACTGTACTCGCCACTTCAGTCTACCCGAGACCGCGGCAACTGTAACGTTGCCGAAACTTCGAGAAATAAGGTATTACGTCAATCGTAATTAGACCCGTTTAATATATAACTATGTAAGATGTGTATCGCGAATCATTAAACAATACTAGTGTTGATAAAAAATTACGTTAGTCTCATCATGTTACTAGTGTCAACGATTGCTAGTATGAACTAGTTAAGGGCTCTCTTCTGGCCGGGCTAAGTAAAGGGCGTTATTTGTTCCCCTTATCTGCGGTCAAGCAGCCGCCCTAACGTAACACGCCCGCTCAAGACAGACAGTCGAGGACACAAGTCACTCGCTGAACATTCATTTTAACACTTCTTACACATAAAAATAACTCTTTCACTACTTTATAAAGGCCCGTCATATTCATATTAAAGTAACACTTTGATCACTTAATGAAAACTTGCTTGAAAAAGTAATATAAACAATAATTATTATTTTTTAAGTCAGTAGAAGTTTCTCATTGACAAATAATTACTTCTAAAAACATGACATAATTAAAAAAACAAAAAACTACCTTTTTAAGTCTACTAGTAGTAAAAAACCATTAATCAAACTTATTAAGGATTTATTTATATAAAAACATGTAAATTTTAAAATAAATTGGATAAATAAAATAAAAAATATATATTTATCTATCCATCTAGGAAAAAGTTGAGCTACTTGAAACGTGTTATTGGTTAAGTCTTCTTCCTTATCCGCGGTCAAGCAGCCGCCCTAACGTAACACGATGCGCCGAAGATGGATAGTCGTTGACACAAGTCGTTGACTGAAGATTACGTTTAAATTATTCTAACTGTTAACATATAAAACTAACACATTGACCATTTCGTAGAAACCTACTCAGACGTGAAAGGTTCCTTATACACGATCAAATAGCCACCCTGACGTGAGCATTAAAACGCAAATTTTAGTTAGAGTAAAGCTCCACCCCCCTCTGATGACGAAACTGTTGTTTGTAGAAGCGTGAAAATATTTAATGAGTTATAACGATTACCACAGAAAAGTAGGCTTTAACATCTATACAGCTCATGAAAGACAGCCAATGTTGTGCAAAGGCTTCTTCACCGTCAAGTATCGCAAGTTAACGAGTAATAGTGAAGCAACTTATAGTAACAATAATAATATTTCATATTTAAGAATAGCAAAGTTGTGGACCACCCTGCCATCGTCTGTCTTTCGGGGAAACATATAACCTGGGTGTTTTTAAAAGTAGAGTTAACCGGCATTTAACAGGTAAGCACGTAACATCGTAGACCTTGTATTCGCTTACCATCAGGCGTGACTGGGATCAAGTGTAAGATGTCCTACTTAAAAAAATACAGTTTACAAGTTGTATCTTATAGTAGAAAAAGTAGAAAAATTTCGTACGAATTCCATAGAAAATTACTTCGGTGAAGTGGTTTACCATTAAAAACTACTTTCTAACGAAACAACAACGAAACCGAAACCGACTAAGTATGCCAACACTCAATACTTTCTTGCTTTTAAGGTACTTAAATAAGGTAAATTTCCTACCTAATAAGGCAAAACCATAATTTCAGACGTTGTGGCAGTGTTGCAGTGGCTTCGGTCACTGGTAGACCAAAGTGGTGAGTAGACAATTATCGTAGATGGTCTGCCCTTAAGTTGCTTGAAGATCAATAATATACAACAATAAACGAGCTAATAACTACTAGCGAATAACATAGTACATTGACTTTCGTCCATCAAAACCATAGTCTGTTTTTTTCTTTTATTAATCAATAATTGCCAACCTTTCTTTTTTTGTAAATATGTAGATCTTTTAAAGTATTAATGCTGTATATAGTTATAGGAAAATTTATTATTTCATTTACTTTTTGAAAAATTAACAATAAATTTATTGAAAAAAACACACCAATAATCTGTAAACTTATTAAGTACTGCCGTGCCACCATTGAAATAGCTGCTCGGTCGTATAAACAGGCTCTATCCAGGCGCTGCCGACGGACTGTGCAGAGTAGCCGACACAAATACTGAAGGAGTTGATCGACGAGCGTTCTCCAAACTCTGTGCCTAGGAAGGCATTATAGAATCCCGTGAGCTCCTTGGGCAGCAAGCTCCCAATGGGGGGGGAGGATGTTGGGATTTCCCATGAATCTGGCAACACCCCCGCGGAGCACGCGTGTTTCGTTGAATTTTATACCTAACTCTTATTTCTAAATTCTGTATTGGTGTCTGACAAAGCCGATATTATACGTATACCTTCTCTAAACCAGCAACAACTTTTGTTTAAACCCTGGTCAGCCGTTAAATAAAACTACCATCAGAACGTATTTTTAGGGTTCCGTACCTCAAAAGGAAAAAACGGAACCCTTATAGGATCACTTTGTTGTCCGTCTGTCCGTCCGTCCGTCTGTCAAGACACTTTTTCTCAGGAACGCGTGGAGGTATGAAGCTGAAATTTATATCAATTACTCAAGTCTACTGTCCCTTGAAGCTGTGAAAAAATCAAACTTCTAAGCCAACGCAATCAAAAGATACAGCCGTTTATGCCGCAAATTTTCGACACTTGCAAGGGAATCAAAACCTACAGGGTGCTTCCCGTGAACTCAGAATCTTGAAATTTGGTACGAAGCAACGTCTTATAGCATAGATAAAGGAAAAATTACAAAAACCATAAATTTTTAGTTACATCACATAATATATATTTTTTTAATAATTTTAAACTTACTACCCATTTCCTCATAAACGCGTAGAGGTATTTAATTGAAATTCATACCAAATACTCAGGTCTATAATACAGGTTTGTACGGAACCCTCGGTGCGCGAGTCTGACTCGCACTTGGCCGGTTTTTTTTACCTTGACTTAAATTTATGATTTCTGATCTAGCGAAGTACTTGTGTTCGCGAGAGTACCGATGTCCAATACAAATGAAACTAGCCGCAAGGGCTTCGACCACTTTATCTGCCCTTCGCAGGCTCGCAAGGAAAATATTATTTTTAACACTCTTTCTTGCTGATCTCGAGCGGCGTGTCTATTATGTTGGTGGATTTGATAAGAACTTGTATTAAAACGCCTATCAGAAGCCTACCAATAGCCTTGTCGTTTTGTCCCATATCGCCTAGGGCAGAGATCCAACGTGATTTTGGGGAGGGATTTGTTTGTACCTGTTGGCGGTTAATAGCTTTATAAACCTTTTTTGAACAAAGATACCTACTTTTGCTTTATAATGCAGGTTTTAATATTGTTTAATATTGTTATAATTATATTTCGTTGTCACAAAACTGTCTTTCAAATAAATACGAACACATCTTTTTAATATCTAGCGGGGCAAAGAGATGCTTAAGTTAATTTTGAATATACTATATTTTAGAATCGCTCGTAGCACCTGCTGTCTCAGTAACCTTAAACCGATCACGAAGGTTAAGCAATACAGGGCGCGTACAGTGCATGGATGGGTAAACCGTCTATGGCTAACGATAGTGGCATTTTTCCGAGCGGCTCCGTGCTTCGCAAGGCACGTTACGCAGTTGGTGCCGGCTGCCGTCGATAGATGGCAGGCGTTAAGCTAAGTCAGACGCCTTAGGGCGGCTTGAAAACTTCTGACAGTAAGACCAGGGACCAGCCACTAGTCTTGCAAGTCTCCACCAATCCGCAATTGGCCCCCGTGGTGGAGTATGGCCGTACTTGACCGTTTCTAATTTATATTTTTAACGTCTTGCTATGCGTGAACACCCTGCCTGGCGATCTCTACTTACAATACATCCGAAGCAAACTATGTTCGCCACGGGTTTCCCCACAACGCTTTTCTTCACGGGTGGGCCCTCCTAGGCCGATAAATCTGTCGTCCTTTCCCGATTGAAAACAGAGCTAAGTGGGGAATGGTGTAGCTTCCTGCTGGCGCTGATTTATGCTGATCCGCACTATGTAAGTACACTTGGATAAAAAGGGTGGAAACTATTATTAGATACTGACAATATCTATGTCACAGTCAGAACTCTTAAACGGTCAAAACTAGTTTTGACTGCTAAAATCAGTTAAAAGTACTTTTGTCCAAAGCTTATATTTGAAATACCAAATGGTAAAAACACCTAAAATGATGCATCGCTCAATCTGCGACAGCAAAAATATAGGTGCGTCGAAGCGCGTAGCGTAGCGGAGCGCGAAGTAGCGTGTTAGGTTGAACATGTAAGACCGAAAACCAACTCGACATTGTTGGATACATATTAGAATTTTATTTTATTTTTCTGCAGTCAAAACTAGTTTTGACTGATTTTATCGATTTTAAAGAGTTTTGACTGTAACAGCTATACTTAATAATTATTAAGTTTAGTGATATTGTGACAGAAACTACACTACACTTCTACACAAACACACACTTTGCACTCGAGTTATTTGGACAAAAAATCCCCCAGGTCTTGTATGTTTACGTGTTTGTGATGTCGTTGTTTCTGGTTCCCACGACACAGGGTATCCTAGTGTGGGGCCAGAAGCAATGTACATGCCTGTACGTAAATATGATGCTATGTTATTTCGCTTATAAATTAGGCTAGTACTTAACAAATGTTGCGAAAACTAAGTTACTTCGATGTATCCTATATCTTAGGAGAATCTAAAAAAAATTTTATTTCCTAATATACCTTTCTTCCTTTCCACTTATTTCTCAAAAGCGCCATCGTAAAGAATCGCAAGATGCTTTGAACAAAAACCCTATGAATAAAATTATAGTCACGTTTGAATTGAAGGCGTATAAATAATGCGGGCGTGTGTCTTGAGTTTGGGGGCTCAAGGGTGTTCGGGTTTTGTAGGGTATTGCAAACTGCACCCGCGTTAGGCGGGGTTTACACTATCCGATTTTAGCCGCGCGGCAAGTTCGTTATCAACCCTTGTATGTCCCCACTGCTGAGGCACGGATCTCTTCTTGCATCGCAGGAATGTTAGGCCATACTCCACCACGGGGGCCAATTCCGGGTTGGTGGAGGATTGTAAGACAGTGGCGGGCCTTACAGTCAGAAGTAATCAAGCCGCCCATGAGGCCTCTGTCATGGCTTAACGACTGACATTACATGACAGCCGGCAACAACGGCTAAACGTGCCTTGCGAAGCACGGAAGCGCTCGGAAAAATGCCACTAGCAGTAGTCACGGGACGGTCACCTACCCTGCACCTGACCGCGCCTGTCGTTGCTTGACTCAAGTGATTGGTTCCAATCACTCGGTTCGCCTAGGCCACGAGGCCTAAGACGCGATGCAAATGTTTACTTGCGTGGCAAGTGAACATTTGCATCGCTTGTCCAAAACGAATCGCCACCCCATTTAGGCTTAGCTGCGGTGGTAGTTCAGTGGGGAGAATTATGGACTCGTAAGTGAGTGACATAGGTTCGACTCCCAGTGCCGGCATGTACCAATGACTTTATTTAATTTGAAAGTTACAGTCTATTTATTCTTACTTGTCCAATTTAGTAAACAAGATTCTACCCTTAAACTGTGACTTTTTAGTCCAAAACTGCCATATTTCCATAAATGAAGGAACACTCTTTTAGATAACCCGCTGCCAGTTTTATAAACATAGTTCATGAATTTGCGACAAATTGTCTAGTTTAGGCATCTTATCTTAATTTTAAGGTTAGAATCTTGTTTACCAAATTGGAAAAGTAAGAATAAATAGACTGTAAGTACATTTGTGAATTTTCACTCACAATACCACACGCTTACTTTGAAGGAAAACATCGCGAGGAAACTTGGTTGGCTCCGCACATATTGACTAGTCTTTCCTGTGGGATAGGCCGACTAAGCTGTCAGGATGGTATAGGGCAAGCCTACTCCATCTAAAAACAAAGTCACAGGCACCGCAGTATCCGAGTGGTCCCTTCACCCATCTAGTCTGAGTGAAGGTGCCACTAGACGCCGTATAAATCATCTCATTAATTAGATGCATAGGCCAATTTCGATGAATGAATAATAAATAAATACATATTCATGGACATATTAAACAGATCTTATAAAATAAATAAATGCTAGATAAATGTTGATAACACTATTTTTATTTTTAATGCACTAACCCGTGCTAAGGAACAAATGTTGATAAAACGAAAGAGACCTGTCAGGATTGTTGCCAGGGTCTCTGCCTACCTAAATAAGAAATAAATAAATATTCATGGACATATTACACAGATCTCGTTATCCCCATACTAAGTACAGCGTACAGCGCCCTCCGACTAGGTGGGATGACGATCTACGAAAAACTGCGCTTCCGTCCACACGCTGCGCTTCCGTGCGATATCTTCCCAACTTTCAGGCGCGATGCCACTTGCGGTTAAATGGGTCTTTAGCGCTTGGTAATACCTCGATGAGAACCTGCCGTGGAGACCGCGACTCGCCAAACGTAGCTTAAGAATATTTTTATCTTATCTTATCTTAGGACGCCCTCCGACTAGGTGCGATGACGATCTGCGAAAAACTGCCGGCAGATGCTGGATGCGGCAATCTAAAGACAGGGCCCTATGGCGCTCGTTAAGGGAGGGCCATGTCCAGCAGAGGACTAGTACGGTCTGACGACGACGACGTCGAAGTACCACTATAGTTATTTGTTATACAAGAGTGCAAAGTTACTTTTTAACCGCGTGTTCAATTTTGATGACCGAGCAAGCGAAGGATTCGAAAATTCAAAATTAGAATCCTGAGCGTTAGCGAGGGAATCAAAAGAGCACGAGGTGAAAAATCTTTGCACTCGAGTGCAACACGTAACTTTTCATTCCACCTCAGCAAGGAAATGACTAAATGCAAAAAAACGTTTACAATCACAAGATAGGTACACTTTTTTAATTCACAAACTTAGTGCACACGATGTTCTAAATTCAATTTACTTTATCCTCTAGAGAATAAAAACGGCTTTTCCACTCAGATATTGAAGATTAAAAATACTCTTTCCGAGATGGTGGGATGAAAAATAACTTGTGTTACAGGTGCTAACTCGACGATAAATTTAATACAATAAATACATAGATAACATCCAATACCCGTGACAAACTAGAAAAGTGTGTTTCCTATATTGACCCGGCCGGTGATCGAACCCGAAACCTTCGGTTTAACAGTCAGCGTGCCAAACTGCTGCGCCACCGAGGCCGTCTTTAAGGTCAAAGTTACGAGTATGTAGTAATTTAAAGTCTGACTCACCTGTTCACTAATCTTCGAGCTCTGCTTCACCACGTAGGGAATCCCGGGCATTGGACCGAAAAGCCCAGGCACGCCTGGCAACATGGCGGGCGCGAAAATCACCTTGACAGGCTGACTTTGACAGCCGCAGCACTTTGACAGCTCCTCCACTTTGCCACTGCACTTGGTGTTCGACTCGCCTTGACAGCTTGGAGTTTGGCACGAGCAGATGTTGTCGATTTGACAGCAGCACCGACGTTGACAGTTCAATTTGGGCTTTGCACTTTGACAGTTTAGCGTTTCTTGCCGGCGACAACTCAAGTTGTCTGCGTGTGCATGCTTGTTTTGGCTACCTCTCATTTCACTAAGATTGTTATTATCCGACGCATCTGTATTGTCTTTCGGGTCATGAACGGCACTTGTTTCTGTTGTATTTTCTTGATTGCTCTGTATAGTTTTGTTGTTGCCGTTAGTGTAAAGTTTCGGTCGTTTGTGGAACTCACTGGGTATTTGCAGCAAGGGCGTCTTTCGCTTGACGTCCCTGGGAGTCTCTAGCAAGTAAGGTTTAGTAGGTTTTTCCGCAGTATTTGCGTCGCCGCCATCGCTCGACTTGCAAAACGGATGCACGAGAAGTGTCTTTGGTTTGTATTGTATTTTGTTGGTGTTTGTATTTTCTTGAAGTGTGCCGGCCTTTGAGGCCCTTGGCAGGGCCTCAGTGGTACTTTTGGAAGCCAATTTGATTGATTTTTTTCTCGTGGTTTTTGGAAAAACTCGTTGTTGCACTTTGCTGTGGAATGACTTTGTCAATGTTTAATTAAAAAAGCTCATTTAGTGGTATTTCCTCGTAATTTAATAGTTGAGAATCCCTTTTTGATTATAGTCAATTACTGTTTCTATTTATACAGTTAGCTGCGTATTATTAAATTGTATTTAACGTAAGTACATTGTTTTTAATACACTGTAAACTATCACTTCAGTATATTTTCAATACCTACCTGGTATTCGGTCCAGTCCGTACCAGTCAATAACAATTTGCTTTAGTCATATTTGTGTTTGGAACGTATAAAAGTATTTTGCACTGGTAAACACTGCAATCCAGCAATTAACACTGCAACTACTGCAATTTATTAGTTGTTTTGTAATCATTTACGCTATGACTTCATAGGTCACTTACACTCACTGGATCTACAGTCAAAGGTTCAATGACCCTGAATACGACCTCCACTACCACGTGACGGTTTGTTTACAAACAACCCAACGATGTTTACGCACAAATAAAGTGGTTTATTCTCACAGAAACACGTTTTTTTCGCCCTCAAATATCTTGCCCACTTGGTTCAGTAAAAAAAGGTACATTTGACAGACAAAAAATACACTAATCACTCACTAAAATGTCAAATTGTCAACGTAAAGTCCTAAGACGCGTCCGCCCGCCCAGCGTGTCTAAGACAAACTGGCTTGGGCGGGGATTTTTGGGCGGTTTCCCTGGGCGGGGCCTGCGAACGCCCACTGGGAAATCTAGGCTCTAAAATAGTAATATACCACGGTCTAGACATAGGTAATTGGTTGAGAAAAATGCGAATAGTTTGAATACACCTGCCATTTATTTTAAAGCTAGCTTTAACTCGAGGATTCGCTCGCGTTGGAAATTACCTTACGGCAACGCTTTACCGGGATATCAAGTAACCTATGTCTCAATTTAGATCTTTGTCTGTCTGTCCACCAAGTTTTACTTATCAAGTTCATTGAGGAAAATGATATTAAGTTATATATCATTTTCCTCAACAGGAGTTTTGTTCTAGTTGTTGTATAGTAGTATTAAGTACGTACTTAGTTTTTACGCTCGTGGCCTAGCCGAACCGAGTGATTGGAAACAATCACTTGTGTTAAGCAACAAAAGGTGCGGTCAGATGCAGGATGGGTGACCTTCCCGTGACTACCGCTAGTGGCATTTTTTCCGAGCGCTGCCGTGCTTCGCAAGGCACGCTAAGCCGTTGGTGCCGGCAGTCATTACATGAGCCATGTTAAGCCATGTCAGAGGCCTTATGGGCGGCTTGACAACTCCTAACAGTAAGGCCCGCCACTGTCTTGCAATCCTTCACCAACCCGGACTTGGCCCCGTGGTGGAGTATACCCTAACCTTCCTACCATACAGGAAGAGACCCGTGCCCCAGCAGTGGAGACATACAGACGATTGATATGAACCATTGCACAAACAAAACACATAATGTTTGGTACCAAGGCGTCCTTAGCGTTTTCTACTAGTCAACCTTAATATTTCGCAAACCTCAATATTTCCTAAATAGAATAATGGTTTTGGTATATCCACATATTTTTAAGCGACTTATCCAACGATATGGGTGAGAAGGAAAGTTTTGATCGCCAACTTAGGTATAACCTAAATACATTTTTTGGAATATTTTTTATGTACGTATCCTAAACGTCCCACTGCAGGGCACAGGCTTTCTCTCAGAGAGAGGGTATGGGCTTAATTGCAACGCGTGCCCACCGCGGATTAGCAACTTAAACTGAGGTATTTGAACACCTTGAAACTAAACTAAACTAGAATAATGAAGAAAAGTATCGTCAAAGAACACATTCAACAGAAAACGCTGACGGAAGAGGCCAACATCTCTGTGTGTAGTGTTGTAAAACTTTTATAGGCACAGACCGTTTTGTCTTCCTTTGTAATTTATATACTAAAAAAACTTATTTAGAGGCTAAAAATCCACCCATGCCGGGATTCGAACCCGCGACCTCTGGCTATCCGTGCCAGCGCTCTTTCCAACTGAGCTAATGGGCAACTCAGTTGGAAAGAGCGCCCATAATCCCCACGCTGGGCATGCGGGTTGGGGATCGCAGTTTGCTAGAATTGTACTGCAGGGGGCGCTGCTGCCCACCCCCCCTGTTTAAGTCCATTAGTCGCCTTTTACGACACCCGCGGGAAGAATTTGGGTTGGTGCTATTCTCTAGGCCGACACCACACAGTAGCACACCACACGCTGGGTCTAGTTTTTAATAAAAACAGAAAACTGGATAAAAACGGAATTAGCAGGTAAAAATAGCCAAGATGTGAAGCAGTAATGATGAAACTGAGGGAAATCTCTAAAACGTGTGACATAATTTTAAATATTTCAAAGTGATAGATAGAAAAAGAAATATAAAAAATGGTGTAAAGAGAATATTGATACAATAATTGAATAAGATTGATTGAATACGTAATACAGAGAATATTGTAAAGAGGTTCGAAATTTCACTGATGCCGGTGAGTCGCCCATTAGCTCAGTTGGAAAGAGTGCTGGCACGGATAGCCAGAGGTCGTGGGTCCGAATCCCGGCATGGGTGGAATTTTTAGCCTCTAAATAAGTTTTTAAAATGATGTAAAGAGGTTTGCACCGTTACAAGTGGAAGATTTTAAGGTAACCTCAGATGTTCCCTTCTACTTCCCCGCGGTCGTCTGCGTTTACGAAGCGTCGTAGACAACCATGATTAGAGGAAAGGAAAGTCCTACACTACTGGGCGTTTTGTTGGCACGATTAACATAACATAACATTTGCATACAGGTACATACATTGCTTCTGGCCCCACACTAGGATACCCTGTGGCGTGGGAACCAGAAACAACGACGTCACAAACATGTAAACATCCAAGACTTAATTATACTATTTTTAATGCACTAACCCGTGCTAAGGAACAAGTTTAAAAATCCTATTTACGTACGTAATACAGAGAATATTGGTAAGAGGTTCGAAATTTCACTGATGCCGTGAGTCGCCCATTGGCTCAATTGGTAGAGCGCTGGCACGGATAGCCAGAGGTTGCGGGTTCGAATCCCGGCATGGGTGAAATTTTTAGCCTCTAAATAAGTTTTTTAAATCCAAGATTTAATTTTTTTATCGTCCTCAGCCGAGGATCGAACCCGGATTAATATGTATATCTTTGCCAAAGTTCAGCTGTCTAGTATTAGTCGTCTCTACGTTAAGCCGCGGGACGAATAAACAGAAAGATGACGGACATGGCGCAATTATAAGTTAACATCTCTTAACCTAACATCTAAAAACACACTAAAACTGGTAATATTATACATATAACATAATTTAATTTAAATTATACAAACACGAAATCAGTTTTTTTGTATTTTTTTATTTTGCGCTCAGCGACTCTGTATTTAAGTATTTATCCCTAACTTAAAGTCTAAGGCGTTTGCTAAAAATCAGCGTCGGCAGTGGAGCATGTTCCCAGGAGTCAATGCATTACTTGTCACTTTCGCTAATTCGTCACTATTTTTAATTTTTAACACATTCCCGATTCGTCAATTTCTTAAGAATCTTTAACTCATATCCCTAATTCGTTCCTTCACCTGATTCGTCAATTGTTGTTTTCTTTTGTACAGTTAAGCGTGACTTTAAGCTGAGCATAAGGTCTTTTGCCAAATTTAGTTCTTAGAACATTTTCAACCGACTTCAAAAAAAGGAGGAGGTTCTCAATTCGACCCGTATGTTTTTTTTCTATGTTTGTTACGCGATAACTCCGCCTATTATGAACCGATTTGAACAAATCATTTTTCGGCGTATAGGTAATACCTCAAGGGTGGTCCCATTTAAATTTAATAATAAAAAAACAACCCCCAAAGGTGGAAAATTGGGGATGAACTTTTTTATACGTAATATCTCCGCCGATTATAAACCAATTTGAACGATTATTTTTTTGTTGAATAGGTATTATCAAAAGGGTGGTTTCATGCGAATTTGAAGAAAATATTTCACCCCCAAGGGTAGAACTTTAGGGGTGTACCCTTATCTCTGCGATATCTCCGCCGATTATGAACCGATTTGAAAAAATCTTTTTTGTTACATAGGTAATCACAAGGGTGGTCCCATGTGAATTTGAAGAAAATATTTCACCCCCAAGAATAGAACGTTAGTTGTTACGAGATATCTAATGGCACTGGGAGTGCTGAGCGGCGTGCGTAGAGTTAGACAAATCTTACTAAGGGTATCTACAAAAAAATATCACTTAAAAATTTTAAAATAAAATAATTAACTTTAAAAAAAAAAAAAACCGACTTCAAATGCGTGAACACAAAAAAAACTAAAAATTAAAAAATAATTCCTAATATCTATTACCTAATACTATAATTTTCCTAAACTATGTCAAAGTAATTAAAGTTAAACCAGCTAAATATCTTACAATAGTTATACTTATATACCAAACTGTCTTTTCAAAGTCTCATAAAAAACACAGAACTCATTCATTGGCGTTAATTCCAGACGTCATTGTCATCTAAATAAATTAATTAATTTAAGAATAAATATTTCTTTCTTTATTATGTTCTTTTCGAAAGCCTAGCCTAGGCCTTTGACACGACTGACACCAAAACAAAACGTAACGATTTCCTTTAAAATAATTCAAACTTGATTAGACGACTGCGCCGGCCAGCTACGAGTACTGCCAATAATATAGATTATTTGTTATTTATGGTCATGTTTTTTTATTGTGCCATAAAGTTTATCTTCCTAACTTAAGGATGCAATAAAAAAAATTGAGTGTTAAGATGACTTGACGTAATTTGCTTCATAATATCATGTTTCCGTAGTGTAGCGGTTATCACGTGTGCTTCACACGCACAAGGCCCCCGGTTCGATCCCGGGCGGAAACAAGGAACTGTTTTTAAACCGACTTAAAAAAAGAAGTAGACTATCAATTCGACGCGTATAACTACTTTTTGTACTGTTTTCGCATATCTTCGTCAAATCTTAACCGATATGGATGTTTTTTGTTCGACTGGGTGTGGTGTCCCATTGGTCCCATTTTAATTTGGTGAAGATCTGATGAAGACTTTCAGAGAAGGAAATTGAGACTTCAAATTTTAGTGCATTAAAAATCAAGTTAAGTTGTGATGTTACAAACACTATTTTCATCAAATACTTTCATTCAGTAACTCATTCTCTGGTGTGTGGTGGACATTGTTACGAAGATCATCAGCTCGAATGTCTTTCTTGAGGGGTTCTAAGCTTCTATTCTACATAGAAATATGGGGGTTTCACTTAAGTACTTAATTCCACTGTCACTTTCGACAGCCGAAGATTTAGAAGTCTGATGATGACCAGCTCAAGAACCCTCAGATCTAGGGCACCTTTCCACCTAGAAACAAGGAATTAAAGTTGAAATGTATATAGTTAAGTAAAAAAAAAAATTTTACTGTCGTGGTTTAGTTTTTTAGTCCCTTATTATTAAAGTCACATTGTCTACGAGTATTCACTAAAAATTGTGAAATAAAATTTTTTAAATAAAAAATTTAAACCGACTTCTGTATCACTATTAGGCACTAAACACGCAGAAATAATAAAAGGAATACGACCTATAAATTAAAAATTTCTTTATATCTAGATATTGTAGAAGGACATCTGGAAGTCGGTCAAAATGTGTGTGCTGGTCTGGAACTTGGCACTGATTTCAAGATATACTTCTACAATATCTAGGTATATACGAATTTTAACGTAAAACTTAACGATTTCATTTAAAATAATTCAAACTTGATTAGACTACAGTATCCTTACAGTACCGCCAATAATCCCCTAGTTGTTATTTATGGTCATGTTTTTTTTTATTGTGCCATAAAGTTTATCTTGCTAACTTACGGATGCATTAAAAAAAAAATATTATTGTTAAGATTACTTGACGAAATTCGCATCATAATTTCAAGTTTCCGTAGTGTAGCGGTTATCACGTGTGCTTCACACGCACAAGGCCCCCGGTTCGATCCCGGGCGGAAACATGAAACTGTTTTTTACTTTTTGTTACTTATACCTAGACCACAAAAAACCTGACACTCATGAAGGGATATCTTAGGGTTCTTCCACGTAGTCAAACTATTTTGTCAAACTGATTTGACCACGTGGAAAATTCCTTCCTCGTGGTCAAATTAAAGTAATGATCCTTCCTGTATAAGATTCTAAATGCCAAAAAGTACAGTCAAACCATAGTCAAACTATTTTGTCGAACTGATTTGACCACGGAATTATGTTTCCGCATAGTCAAACTAGTAAAATGCCCTTATTCCGTGCCGACCAACTAAACTGATCAACTGGTTGTTCCGATCGGAGCTCAGTACGTGGTTTTATTCCTGCATTCCTTATGTAGTCTGCTTACCTCCCACTCCAGGACACATACCTCAGAGAAAGTTAATACAAGTATTCTATATTCTACAATGGAAAAACAAACCAATACCAAATATTTGTGCCATCATTAGGGGGTAATGCCCATAACCTTGCGCTCTTTAGGGGCGGGCAATGTCCAGCAGTGGACTAATATAGCCTGAAGAAGAAGACCAAATATTTACATAGGTACCTACATAGTAGAATAATTGGCAGACTTGTTCCTAAAAGCAATTTCGCCCAGACGATGAAGTTTACGATGCGACCTTACGATGCGAAGTCGCTGAAGGAAGCGAGAGTATGGGCTTAATTACCTCGCGTGCCCGCAACGGATTGAAAATTTCAAGGCTGAAGTATGGAACAGCTCAAACACTCAGAATTCCCCACGATGTCACTGATGTATCGATGACACCGATGTACGGAGTGCTTAGTGCGAGTTTGACAGATCCAATCGAATAACTTTACTACCGCGTTAATCGAGCATTGAGTAGTGAGTATGAGTAAGTTAACCGTTCGAACTGGCAAAACGCTGTCACAGTACAACTCGCACTAGCGTTTATTCGTGTTTTGCCTGGTAAATGTGTTCACTTCTCAACGTAAACCATTACAACTCGCACTCAGCAATTTTAATTTCCATACTTGTCGCTAGGTGGCGCTTCCTCGATGCCATAGAAATGTGAGTTTACTTTAACGCGATCGAGTAGTTAAAAAACTCGCACTAAGCATACCGAGATTACTATCACATAATTTTACTAATATTTTTCTTATACTTTAATGCACACGAAACATAAAACATGACATACATACATAACCTTACGACTGTATCCCAGAGGGGGAGGCACAGACTAGGGACTGCCACTTGCCACGATCCTGACAGATCACCTTCGCTTCATCAACGTTCATAAGTCGTTGCATGCACGCACGCCGGTTCCGGGAAGAGCGTCCCTTACCAGCCTTTTCACTCACATTATATATTGGTTTCGTCAATATTTTTCCTTCATCCTCTCTACATGTACAAACCAATCAGACTATTGCGTATCCTGTCATTCAAAGTAACACTACACATACTTCTCAAGGTCCTCATTTCTACGGCATTAATTCTACTTTCTTGCTTCTTTTGCCACAGCCAAGTCTCGGGACAGGATAATTCATAAAAAATTACATGTACAAAAGCGAGCTTAGCTCTGTAAGAGATTTCTTCCAGCAAACCGTGGAGAGTCGGAGCAGCAGTAAAAGCGGGTCTACAGATCGTGTACAAAATATACGACATAGACTGCAAAAACCCTTAACAATAACCTAAGCAGAAATAATACACTACGAGATAAAAAAATCGAACGGAAGAAAAATCGAAAATCGTATGGTTTTCAATACGTTTTTTTATCGAAAATTAAGCATCAAAATTGAGCGTTACCCCCAATGATGGCACAACCTTGCGCTATGGCGCTCATTAGGGGAGGGCTATGGATAGCCTGAAGAAGAAGAAGCAAAGCAACAACAGGCGCGGTCAGGTGCAGGATGGGTGACCGACCCTTGCCTACCGCTATTGGCATTTTTCCGAGCGCTTCCGTTCTTCGCAATGCGCCTTAAGCCGTTGGTGCCGGCTGTCATGTAATGACAGCCGTTAAGCCATATCCGTGGCCTTATGGGGGCCTGACAACTTCTGACAGTAAGGCATGCCACAGTCTTACAATCCTCCAGGTGCAGGATGGGTGAACGTCCCTTGACTACCGCTAGTAGCATTTTTTCGGAGCGCTTCCTTGCTTCGCAAGTCACGCTTAGCCGTTGGTGCCGGCTGTCATGTAATGGCAGTCGTTAAGCCATGTCAGAGGCCTTATGGGCGGCTTGATGACTTCTGAAATTAAGGATCGCAACTATCTTACAATCCTCCACCAACCCGGACTTGGCCTCCGTGGTGGAGTATGGCCTAACCTTCCAGCGATGCAGGAAGAGACCCGAGCCCCGGCAGTGGGGACATACCAAGAGTTGATATCATTATCATCAAAAGTAGATGAGTACAGTGGAACTTACATAAACATAACGTAGAAAATGCCTTGTCGCTCTGCCTTAGTCGAGCGAAAATCGAACGTTGCCTTTATAATCTTTTTCCGTTCAGACGACCAGCGACCCCTGGCACAAAACAATGTCGCCTTGTTAAGATTCCTTGTTGATTTATCCGCTACAAGGATTCTTTTGCGCATACTAATGAATAGAGGGACGGGCGACGTCGCTTGTTTTAGGGGAAATTAAATCTTGCTTAAAAAAGTTTGGTGAAGATGTAAGACCTCCTTTCGGCGAGGTTTTCTTTTAAAAGAAAATTATTTGAAAACATTGCGAACTCGTAATGTTTTCAATTCATAGTGACATCCTACTTATATTACAAAATAATTACCATAATACGTTCAATAAAACAAAATAATTTTTGTGTTATTGAACGTATCAGTCCTATGTAACTTAGCCCTATTTTGTATTCTTTGGTCAATAGCTTTGGTCAGGTTTCCTCACGATGTTTTCCTTCAACGTTAGCGAATGGTTTTGGGTTTTGGGCACGCGTGGTAATTAAACCCACACTCTCTTTGTGAGAGAAGGCCTGTACCTTGCAGTGAGATGTTTAAACAAAAGGACATGGTATCAAAATTGACCCAGAAATCGATACGAACGATTTGTATGCCAATCGATTGCTTAGAAAGAGCGAAATAACTCTACTTAAGTCGCAGACCCCAAATCTATAGGGTATCGGAGCTACGGGCTAACAAATTCTGCACGAAAAATCATTATCTACTAAGGATTTTCTTAATACTAGTCAGTTATGCTGGCGACTGTACACCAATATTATTTTTAGTCTCTCTTATATTGGTAGTTTCTCTTCTATAGTGTCATCAGTGTACTAATATTAAGAAAATTGAAGGATTAATTCGTCACAAAAAATCATTGACTACTAACGTAGATAATGGATTTACGTTTTTTCTCCACAATTATAACGTATTCGTCATGGCTTATTTAACAAATAGCAACCAGAAAACGATAAAAAAAACTCTAAAAACCCGGGTTTTAGCGCGCGAAAACCCGAGTAAACACGGGTTTTTCTGGTCGGGTAAACCCGGGCTCGATGCCCTAGTTCCTAGTGTCATCATCAGTGTACTAATACTAAGAAAATTAAAGGATTAATTAATCACAAACTATATTATCTACCTACAATACTAAGAAAATTAAAGGATTAATTAATCACAAACTATATTATCTACCTACAATACTAAGAAAATTAAAGGATTAATTAATCACAAACTATATTATCTACTCAATTACTTTTTTTATGTATATTTGGCAGGTCTGAAAATAGATCCTAGGTTAGTTCTTATCTATCGACGGCAGCCGGCACCAACTGCTTAACATGCCATGCGAAGCACGGCACCACTCGGAAAAATGCCAGAAGCGTTAGCCATAGACGGTCACCCATCCATGCACTGAACGTGCCCTATGTGGCTTAAATTCATGACGTTTATCGTGTCGTAGCCCCGGCTGCCTGAGTGATATCAGTCAGACAGCCGGGGCTACCAGCGATTTTGGCAATACTTGTATCGTAGCTTTTTACTCTGTGGTCGTAGGTACAGACTGTTAGCTTTTAGAATATACCTCGGCTACTATCGGCATATCGGAACAAATATGACACTTAATTTCGAAGTCAGAACTCAGGAAGTAGTATTACACTCGTTTGCTTTCGACAAACACCAGAGCCTACTCTAGAGCCCGAGGTACGAGTATATTCTAAAAGCTAACAGAAGTAATTATTATTACGTACGTTATTATTTATTCATTAGTATGTATGTATATCTTAATTATATAATATAATAATATTGGCCTTTTCGCATCTACTTAATGAGATGATTGATGCAGCGTCCAGTGGCATCCTCACTCACACTAGATGGGTGAAGGGACCACTTCGACGCTGTAGTGCCTGGGACATGGTTTTATAGATGGTGTAGGCTTGCCCAGCACCTATACCATCCTGACAGCTTAGTCGGCCTAGCCCACAGGAAAGACTAGTCAATACGTGCGGAGCCAACCAAGCCGCGGGTTTCCTCACGATGTTTTCCTTCACAGTTAGCGTGTGGTATTGCGACTACAAATTCGCAAATGTACGTAACATTGAAATTAAACAAAGTCATTGGTACATGCCCGCACTCGGGATCGAACCTGGGGCTCTCGCTTGCCAGTCCATGGTTCTACCAACTGAGCTACCACCGCCTTAATTATATATTCATTCAATTATTTATGTATGTGGTTCAAGTAAGTTTATATAAATTTCGTTGAATTCCTATATGCAATATTTCTGTATTGCACCGACTACACGTCCCTAATTTCTTTCTTATCTCCCTCTATGGTTCCCTGGAAGAAATTGCTTTTAGTAATAAGGCCGCCAGATGTACTTAATTTTTTATATAATTTCTGTGTACAATAAAGCATATTTATTCTATATACGTTAAATTAACGAGAGTCCGTAGACTTCACGGGTTAATCGATATTAACCCTTGACGGGCAGGTGGGTCTCAATTTGCCACGGGCGATTTGTCCTTAATTAACCCCTGTGAAGGGACTGCCCCAGGGCACTTGGAAGCCGGTCGGCACTTTGCCTAGTGACTGACATGACTTTTTATCAACATACATTCACGTGCACTAATATGTAAACACTTTAGAGCCCCGACACATGAATTTCTTCTAGCCAATTGTATGGTATCAGGCGTTACTTTGCTGAAATCCATGATAGCATTGAAATGTGAAAATAAATTTGCCAAATTCCGCCATAAATCCCACAAGAATAGATTAGAATATATTTATTTGTCTTACAAGCGAAACAAGACACAACAATAGTTATACTAGTGGCATTAATGACAATTTAAAGAGACTTTTATTTAACAGTGCATAAATTACAAGTGAAGACGAAGGTGGAGAAGAAAAAGGTCTGTGCCTCGGCTTGTAACTAATGTACACCAATATGCAACTAGTTGCCGATTTTCAGGCAAGGCCTTTTCTTAAGCTAAATTATACCTATCCGGGTATAATTATACTAATGTTATAAGGATAAAGTACACACGCGCATGATGACAGATGTAAAAACTTAACATATAGGTATAAAAATCCCATCCACTACAGCCCTTGAAGGACACCAGAAGCCACCACAAGCACCACCTCCCTCCCACTTCACTGATTGATAATTTGTTGTCCCCAGCCGGGGTTCGAACCCGGGACCTCTCGCGTGGTAGGCAGATTCACTACCGCTGCGCCACAGAGGTAGTCAAAATTATAAGTCGATAGCTTTATGATATGGCTCACTCCCTCAGCACAATGCTAATCTTTTTTTGTTTCGTTTATTGTATATTTCGTTTATATCTGGTGTGCTCATATTATGTTAATTTTTCTGGTTTTTTTGTTTCTATGATGTGTCTTGTTGGTGTAATAAATGTAAAAAACCTATTTAGAGGCTAAAAATTCCACCCATGCCGGGATTCGAACCCGCGACCTCTGGCTATCCGTGCTAACCAACCGACCGACCGACCGACCGACCGACCGACTGACCGACCGACCGACCGACCGACCGACCAACCGACCGACCGAGCTAATGGGCGACTCACCGGCATTAGTGAAATTTCGAAACTCTTTACAACATTCTCTGTATTACGTACAGGCAGTGACATCTGGCTGAAGTAATTTGCATCACTTGCAGCCCCGAATACCTACTTTGCAGTCAGGTATTCCGATGTAAAGTTAGTACTTTACATCGGAATGATATCGCTGTACTCACATGATTATATTATTAAATGTAATTATTAGTAATAAATGTATTTCTTTCTTTATAAGTTTTCCTTCGACGATGATTCGATTCGTTATCGTATCTTTTTTTCAAGCCAAACGCTTATCGATAGATATCAACCCTTGTATGTCCCCACTGCTCGGGCACGGGTCTCTTCCTGCATCGTAGGAAGTTTAGCCCATACTCCATCACGTGGCCAAGTCCGGGATGGTGGAGCATTATAAACGATAACATATTTATTTATTGCGTTGCCATGGCAACAAGAATCCTGTGAGCGGTTTCGGTAGCGGTAACGAAGTTCGCCCGGAAAGCTAGTGTCAAATGCATTTGATGCGCAAGAAAACACCTTGTGCTGTTTACGTCGCAGGTCATGCGTCGAAGGTAATTTAGTTTTACGAGTTTAAAACGGACCTCCAGCCCTCGTAAACCGGAATTGACCAGTTTCTGGGCACTATGGCTGTACTATGTCCCTATATACATTCCCTAAAATTTTGCACACCTCGACTCTCTACATCTACGTAATGAGATAATTTATTTATACAGAGCGTCCAGTGGAGTACCTTAATTCACACTAGATGGGTAAAGGGATCACTCGGACGCTGCACTCGGCCGCTCCTACGATTCTTGTTACCATGGCAACGCAATAAATAAATATCTTAAAGAGTTTGGCTTGAAAAAAAAGATAACGGCAAGAATAAAGTATTCCACGGGAACGCACTACCAGGATATCAATAGTAGATTGCTTAACGAGGGTAGAAAGGAATCATTTCCCGAGGTATTTAGACGGCTACAGTCCGAGTAGGAATTAATTCTTTTACCCGTGTTAAACAGTCTACTTTTCATTTCGAATATGAGGAAAATAAAAACTCATTTTTAATATTCAAATCTTATCTTAGCATAAAAGATTATTACACGATTAATACCTATTTTTTTTAATTCCATCACAGATACTATAACAGATTAGTACCCGCCAATTTAAGTCGACTTTTTAAATGTTTAATATGGAACTCATCTTAAGAAGTTTGCGCTAAATTCACACTGGCTGTTTAGAAAATCACATGGCCGCATAATTTTTTTAATTAGTTTTTTTTTAAAGCCTATTTATTGCAAAAACTCTTCACAACTGACATTAGTTCTATTTTTAAAGTTCATTCCCGCCCTTGGGTGGGAAGTAATTTGTATGAGTTTTTCCCTCATTTTCCACCCAATAATCAGATCAAAACAACACTACTTTCCGAGTATGAGAAATGAAAATATTTTTATCAACTATCTATATGTCCCCATTGCTGGGGCACGGGTCTCTTCCTGGATCGCGGGAAAGTTAGGTTAGGTTGGAGGAGGATTGTAAGACAGTGGCGTGCCTTACAGTCAAAAGTTATCAAGCCACCCATAAGGCCTCTGGCCTGGCTTAACGACTGCCATTACATTACAGCCGACAACAACGGCTTAACTTACCTTATGAAGCACGGAAGAGCTTGGAAAAATGCCACTAGCGGTAGTCACGGGATTCAGAATCTGACCGCGCCTGTCTCGGTTCCGCTAGGCCACGAGCACTTCAAGCGATCAAGTATCGTATGTCTCAAATAAGATCTCTGTCTATATGTATGCCTTCATGAACTTTGTTGCATGATTGAGTAACAAACATCTTATAATCTTTCATTTGGTTCAACATGTGGAGAGGTTGAAGAAAGAAATATTGACGAAATAAATAATTATGTCAAGCTATTGTAGAGCTAGCTGTAAGGGCGTCCCAGAGTGCTTAGTGCGAGTTTGACAGATCCAATCGAATAACTTTACTACCGCGTTAATCGAGCATTGAGTAGTGAGTATGAGTAAATTAACCGTTCGAACTGGCAAAACGCTGTCACAGTACAACTCGCACTCGCGTTTATTCGTGTTTTGGCTGGTAAACGTGTTTACTTCTCAACGTAAACCATTACAACTCGCACTCAACAATTTTAATTTTCATACTTGTCGCTAGGTGGCGCTTCCTCTATGCCATAGAAATGAGTTTACGTTAACGCGATCGAGTAGTTAAAAAACTCGCACTAAGCACTCAGGCGGGCATACTTCGACCAAATAGAGGATGTAATTGCGTAGTAGCGTATGTAATAGGGAGGATTATCATCAAAAATCTTAACCACTACAACTATTTTTAGAGCTCACAGCCTAGAACATAGTATCGACATCCTAGAACTGTAATAGTTTTTATCGGAAACAGATATTAAGACTTGTGATTAAATTTTTGAAAAAACGTATTATAATAGTAGTAGGCGTAGTAAAAAAACGAGCCGTAGGCGAGTTTGTTTTATAGTATCACACCGAGTTAGACCAAGTTTGATGTGTGGCTATGTCCAGCTATGTTCCTATGGGGCTATGTCCAGCAGTGGACTAATATAGCCTGAAGAAGAAAGGAAGAAGGAAGACCAAGTTATGTAGTGTCATATACTACTTAATCTACTCTCATACTAGCAATAATACATATAACAAGTTGTGGTATTCCATTGCTGAAATCCCAAAGCGGCTTAATAATGATCTTCTATGCCTATTGTATATTTTGCACTGGATAAATCGATAGTTTTTTCTTTGTATTGTATTTTGTTTTAACATGCGCATTATTTGTAAATAAAGCTTAATCATATACACTAATAAATATCACACTAATCAAATCACACTATCTATAATATAAAAATGAATCGCTAAATGTGTTGGTAAGCGCAAATCTCGAGAGCATCTGAACCGATTTAGTTAATATTTTTTTTAGAATATTCCTTGAAGTACGAGGATGGTTCTTAGAGAAAAATAAAAAAATCGGCTGTGAGGCGGTACGAAGTTCGCTGGGTCTGCTAGTCTATAATATAAAAATGAATCGCTGAATGTGTTGGTATGCGCAAATCTCGAGAGCAGCTGAACCAATTTCGGTAATTCTTTTTTTAGAATATTCCCTGAAGTACGAGGATGGTTCTTACGGAAAGAAAAATAAAAAAAAAAATAAAGAATCGACTGTTAGACGGTATAGTCCGATTATATCTTCTTGGCGGTTGAGTGAATGTAGTCACAAGTTATTTGCGCACTGTTTATATACTTACAATGCATGTGTGAGTAAATTGATGTAGTGTGGTCCATAGATATGGGCAACCGTACAATTTATAATCGATCGATTGGGAATTTGGTAATAGCTAGAGTAAAGTTATTCGGTAAGAGTTTTGTAGTTGTTATGGAATTTAATAATTTAGGGTGGACAACAGCCTAGATAACTTCCGGTAACGCTACCGCGTGCGGAATAAAAGCGTCAATACAACAAAAAAAATCAAATCGTATAACTTCAGGTATCTACAGTATTTATACCATTTTACAAATTAAAAGAGGGTTTTAAATAAAAAAGTATTTTGACCAAAACACAATACTTATTAATTTTCTCATTTTGTAAAAGAATAAATAGTAAACATAAAAATCAATTAATCGGAGTCCGATGGCAGAGGTTCTACCCCCTCCATATAAGAGGATGGTCCTGCAACTCCTGCAGAATAAATGTCCTCCACTCTTTCTTCTTCCATTCCATCAAAATCACTGCTCTCGTCGGTACAGTCACTATCATCTGGCCCCAAAGATATTACGAATTCGTCTGTGACGTAATCAATGGCATGGTCACTCTGGGCGTACTCTTCTTCCGCTTTTTTAACGTGCTTAATTAGAGCTAGCCATTCAGCAGATCCCATGTTGGCAACTTTCTCCTCTACGTGCTTTTTTATATCCGTCATTTTGAAAGTGGTGTTTTTACTTGCCACATAGTTTTTTATGGCCGCCCACGCCATCTCAATTGGGTTGAGATCGGGGTGATATGGCGGCAGCCGTAAAGCTGAATGACCAAATTCGTTAATTAATTTGTCAATTAAGTGTCGAGTGTTTGTTGGTTTGTGAGCTTTTATGATTTGGTAAAGCTCTGGCTTCAACAAAGCATCGTCGAAGTCCACGCCTTTTTGACGCAGCCATTCCTGCATTTCTGCTTTTCTCGAAGCACTTGTCGGCACTTTCTCAGCGTGTTCATTATGGTAGGCTGCGTTATCCATAATGAGAACGGAATTAGGTGGGCAGTTCGGCAACAATTGAGTCCTTAGCCATTTCTCAAAATTATCATAATTCATGTCCAAATGGTAATCTCCAGTTTTTTTTCCCGATTCAAACATGAGCAAACCATTTTTGATGAATCCACAGTCCCCACCACCATGAGCAATTATCAGCCTCTTGCCTTTTGAATAGGGTACTTTTGATCCTTGCAGGGATTGATCAGTCCAACCTTTCGAAGCTGCATGTGAAGTATGAATATAAGATTCATCCAGGTAAATCAGCGGCCTTCCTTCTTGTCGATATTTGCGTATCGCTTGCAAATATTCAATTCTCTTCAGTCTTATATCCATTTTCTCGATTAAAAGTTTTCGATTATTGTCTGATTTTCGCCATTTAAACCCCAACTCTTTTATAATTTTGGCGAGACTCGAAACTGAGCCTTTAAAACCGATACTGTCTTTGAGGGTTTTCTGCAATTTTCCTAAAGTTGGGAGCTCCCCATGAACTTTATGAAAGTTGTGTATCGTCCTCTTGATAACCTTGCGAGAAATTGTCGATTTCTGTTACGGATTTCTTTCCGGACCTTTTTTTGCCAGGTGTAGAAAAGACTGCACACCTGGTGTAGAAAAGACTGTTGATGTCCTTCTTGGATTATTCTTTCAACCGTGCGAAGCGGCTGACCCGTAGCGAGAGCAGTCCTTTTCGCAACATTTCTTGTCAAATCCGCCTGTTCAGTCTCATTTTTAAAATAACGGTAAACGTTATATATAATACGCCTGGTCTGACTTCGAACAACTTTTCCACGTCGTGGCATATTGCTCGACTCACTGTAATGACTTGTGACTTATAAAAATCAGGAAAACAAAAACTACAACATCCAAAAAGTTAGGTTATTTTCACGACCAGAACTACTCACACCAACACCACCATGAAACTCTTTCGTTTTCGCTCAGCTCTCTCAGCGCTCCCTTCACTCACTTCGTGTAAAAGCTGCGTTCAAGAAACACTTGATCGTAAAAAATTGGTACTTAATTTTATTTGCATATTTATTCGTATACATAAAATGTATATATTTTCTTAAATAAAATTGTATACTATGTCGAAACGAAAAAAAACCGGCACTTAATATACTGCTGTATATTTAATTTCGAAACATTTTCTCTTTAATATTACTAAAAAAAATTCATCAAAAAAGTTTTTTCCTAATTTTCGAAGAAAAACATTTATTGTGACAAACATGAACAAACAGATCCCATAAACAATACAATAAACATATAGAATTCTATTAAATTTTTGATAGAATTCAAATCCATACTTAAGTCATTTGGGGATAACTGGGTCAACTGTCAGTGTTACATCCCTACTGGCCCTCCGCGCAGCTCCCCTCTGACACCTAAAATCGTTTACTGCGCAGGAATGAGCGAACTTCACTCAACCGCCAAGAAGATATAATCGGACTATACGAAGTTCGCTGAGTCAGCTAGTAATATTATAAAGACGAAAGTTTGTGAGTGTGTATGTTTGTTAATTCTTCGCGTCTATACGGCAGGAGCGATTTTAATAAAATTTAATCCTTATTTAATTACTAGCCGTCTTTCTGATACCCACGACACAGGGTATCCTAGTGTGGGGCCAGAAGCAATGTATGTGCCTGTACAGTCTATTTGTTCTTACTTGTCCAATTTAGTAAACAAGATTCTACCCTTAAACTGTGACTTTTTAGTCCAAAACTACCATATTTCCATAAATGAAGTAAGTTGGAACACTCTTTTAGATAACACGCTGCCAATTTTATAAACATAGTTCATGATAGTTCATGAATTTGCGAGAAAATGTCTACTTTAGGCATCTAATCTCAATTTTAAGGTTAGAATCTTGTTTACTAAATTGGACAAGTAAGAATAAATAGACTGTATGTAAATGTTATGTTATGTTAAGGATCTTCTTTCTATTTTAGATGACGGTTTAATAAGGCAATACTTCGGAGCCGGTTTAAAACGTAACGTTGGATGATAAAATCGCCTCAACGTGACCGGCGTTAATGCAGATTCGAAAGGGACGAGTTCCGATTCAAGTTCTCGATTCTTACGCACCCTTGTCGATTTAATCGCTTGTGCTTATCGAAATTTAAGGCTTCAAAGCCACAGGTTGTGAAGTCCCTATTCCCAAACGATCCAACTCTAAAGAAACTACAAATCTTACTAGACATTTCACAAAGTCGGTCAAAAACATTGGGATATTTAAACATGTCTTGGGTAGTCCAAGCAATTGGTGCCGTTGGTGCTGGCTTTCATATAATGGCAGTCGTTAAGCCATGTCAGATGCCTTATGGGTGGCTTGATAACTTCTGACAGTGCGGCCCGCCACTGTCTTACAATCCTCCACCAACCCGGACTTGGCCCCCGTGGTGGAGTATGGCCTAACCTTCCTGCAATGCAGGAAAAGACCCGTGCCCCAGCAGTGGGGACATGCAAGGGTTGATAACGAACGAACGAAGCAATTGAACTGGACTAATTGACCAATTGATTGACAATGTGATCGCATCAAGGACTGCTGTCTTAATTTCATTTTGTTCGTTTTTTATTTTATTGTTTATATATATTTGCTACGCGTATGGTATTTGTTTTTAATGGATAAATTACTTATTATATACATCAGTATTATAGACATTATTTATATTGCGACATACCGAGCCGCGCACTGGGACACTCGTGAGATATTCTCGTAGGTACTGACCGAAAACCAGCGCTGAGGGCTCACACCCTCAGCAAAATGCTGACTCTGCTGCCTTTTGCTGCAACGGAAACACACCGCGACATAACTGCTAGTAAGGCCCGCCACTGTCTTACAATCCTCCACCAACCCGGACTTGACCCCCGTGGTGGAGTATGGCCTAACCTTCCTGCGATGCAGTAAGAGACCCGTGCCCCACCAGTGGGGACATACAAGGGTTGATAAGGAGGTGTTTTGTGCGCGTGACTGTTGATGAAATAAATGTGTCTCTGTTTGAAATCATCGTAATTTATAAAAACACTAGCCTGAAAAATAAAGAACTACAGTTTTAACCTTTTTTTCTAAACTATAGAGGCTAGACATATAAAAGAAAAAAAATCGTTTTACAGCAAATTCGATCAGCTTTAATTGAAATTATAGTAATTAAATTAATTTTCGTAACAAAATTGAATTTTTTTCGAGTCCTTTTTATTTCGAAAGTATATCTTGTGAAAAGTTATTGCAATTTTAAAAGTGTGGTACTAACGTTTTGCGGGGTAGTGGAATAAAAATGTTAAAACAATAAAATCAAAAAATAATAGGTGCATTTACACAATTTAATTCTTTTTAGTTTATTCGATCAAAGAGTATTTGTATCGGACCGCGGTATCACTAGACTGACAGCTCGTAGGATCTTATTCGATGACCTACTTCCGTCGACGAAATAGGTATACTTTGTCCAAAAAGTGTAGAAATTAAAGAGAAAGGTTTTCCTCAGACTTTTGTCTGCATTAGTTAATTTCGTGCACATAAAAGCCTTATAAAAAAACTACAGTCATTCCAAGAAGATGTATTGTGCTTACTGAAAGGCAGGAAATGGTCTTAATTTTCGGTAATACCCTAAAGTTTCACTTCCTGTTTGTTGAATTTTCGGACAAATTGTAATTCCGCCTACGTAGATTCTGGTTCCTTTTTTACTTTAGAAATTTATTCAAGCTGTTCAAATTTAAAAATATGCTGCCCAGTCTATTTTCTCGAAAAAAGACTTAATTTTTTTAGGACATTCTCCATTGAACGGGAAGAGCCTGCCACAAGTTTCTGACAGTTGGCAGATCAAACAATGGCGGACGAGGGCGGAACGAACCCACGTCGGCAGCCGATGCTATCTGTGATTTATACCGCCAAAGGATGCGAGTGAAACTAAAAGGTGATGGCTCATCGGCCTTTACTGAATCTACCGAAACGAAACGATAGGTATGGCTTTGAAATAACTGTTGAATTCGAACTTCAGCTGGAGACAAACAAATGCCCTGTCTTGAATGTTTACATGTTTGTGATGTCGTTGTTTCTGGTTCCCACGGCACAGGATATCCTAGTGTGGGACTAGAAGCAATGTATGTGCCAGTACGTAAATGTTATATTATGTTTTGGTTTTGATGTCATTAACAAGTGCAGGCACTCCTAGACGAGTTGGGGTGGCAAGAATAATGAAACCTTGCAGGCAAAATAACCATCTCCTCATTCCTTACACCAACGCTTTATCTTAATTTTCCTCTCCATCCACATAATAAGAGGCAATTAAATAATTATTTATAATTATTGTTTCATCCTTTAGTAAAACAGAACATTTGACGGCAGGCAAAAACTCTTGTATTTTTGCTGCAAATTCACCTTTCACGAGTTTAAGGGGACTGTTGAGAATAGACTTTGCGCTCGTGCTACGCGTGCTGGTAGCGTCGTGGTACCTTTAACTACCTACTCAGTTAAGGCGATATTACAGGGTTCGGTTGGATAGGTATTCAATACTTCAATGGCATTGAGACATCTACATTTCAGTGCCTTTGCGCAATTTCATTGAATGCAACGAACGTTTTCAATGTGATTGACGCATAAGTGACTGCTAGGTAAAGTCGTCCAATGATCGAGGCTTTTGTTGACATTGCTTCAATGTGATTGAACGTGTAATATTGCCTTTACGTTACGCGTTACTACACCATTTTTATCAGCTACACTAGCGCTATCTATTGTCGAGTAGCAAAGTCATGAATTCTAGGGTTGTGCCACAGTGCACCACTAAGTTCATTCAATGTTTGTCAAGTAATCTGTGACCTCTAATATTTTTTTCGACTGGCAAAGTTAGTTGCTTTGCATTATCAGGATTTGAAAAAACAAACAATGTCATCAGAGAAATAAATTGCCGAAACAGAATTGAATTGAATATCTAAGCTAAAAATCATTTTAAAAAAGAGTTTTCTCTAGATTCCAATATGAACGAATTAAACATTAATATAGCGGGCTATAATGCAGACGGGATCTGCGTCGGATGTTTGAATTTCAATAGAAAAATGTTTTGTCATGACAATGTGAAAAGTTGTCTCCGAATTTTGGGAAACATCGACGTAAGTTTTCAACAAGCCTTTTCAAACTACTGTTGAAAGTATCACTACGTGTTCTTATTTAGCGCACGCAGGCTGGGCCCAGTATATACATACATCATTTCCATGACTATAAATAAAAAAATAGAGCAGCTACCGATTGTTTTCACTGAAAAGCAAAGCTTCCTTAATTCCACTATAAACTGACCTTAGAGTGGGTTGGTGGGTAAAGTTGCTTAGCTTCACCAAAGTAGCTCAGTTTCAAAATTCTGATTTGGAGTAATTTTACTCAATTGAAGATAATTTTGTCTTTACTTCGTAACTTTTAGCCAGGCAGGGCTAGTATACATTTTAAAAAACCTATTTAGAGGCTAAAAATTTAAAAACTCCCTGGGTGGAATTTTTAAATTTTATTTTTTTCGTGTGGTTAGCCAGAGGTCGCGGGTTCAAGTCCTGGCATGGGTGAAATTTTTTCCTCTGGTTTTTTAAAATTGTGTTTAGCACGGGTTAGTGCATTAAAAAGAATATAGGTAGTATACATGTTTCATTGGCTTCCAACTTTATTGCAAAGCCATAAAGTTTCAATTTAAAGCCATTAAGTAAAACCATTTTGTAAAAGCTGTGTACTAATGTTTTTGCCCAATAAATAAATATTCTATATTCAATTCTAATTAAACAGCAAAGAACATAGCATTTCCAGTAACATTTTACAATGACCTTATCTCTAAAGCGAGCTGCGTCTGAGGAAATGCAATCTGCGCATAGCTGTGGCACTTATGACAGGCCACTGCCCACTGAATAAACACTTCCACACCATGGGACTGACTGACAGCCCGTTGTGCCGAGGATGCCTCAAGGAAGATGAAACACCCGCCCATGTGACTATCCAGTGTGAAGGCGTAGAAGTGCAACGGACAGCCACCATCGGAAAGCTGGGATCAGTAACATTGGTGCACTGCTGGTTTTCTGGAAAGAAATTGAATGGCTGGAGTGATCTCACAGCCCTGCTATGTACAATGGCCCAACTATGAGGCTAAGTGCGGAAACCACAGGACAAACTATCTCTAAAGCGTTTAGCCTGCTTCCTAAAAAAGATTAAAACCTGTGGTTTACGATAAGCAGTGCTCCTCTGATACATATTTTACATTATCAAGGTCAACAGACTTCAATACTACTCCAAATTTATTACATGAAACTATATGTTTATTGAAAATTTAAATGAAGTTAAAACTAAGTACCTACCTAATATAAGAAAAACAAAGAGCATAAATATTTGTGTGCGTAGTATGTTTGTGTGTGTATGTGTTTGCGTGCGTAAGTGTGTATGTTTGTAAAGAAAGCCTAAAAGATGTCGATTTTGGGATATTTCTTTAGGATAACACATTTTACGAAACAAAGGTTAAAAGCTGTTCAGTCTCATCGTAATTTCATTCTCATCTTATTTTAAAGATGCGTTACAGTGGGAAACCAATGATCTTGAGCAATAGGACCGAAATGTATAACATTACTTAGATTTAAGAAGCCATGGTTGTATTCTTTTTTTCTGGTTGTGCAATAAAGTGTTCTCTATCTATCTTTTTTCTCTATAATATAAAAATGAATCGCTAAATGTGTTGGTACGCGCAAATCTCGAGAGCAGCTGAACCGAATTCGCTAATTCTTTTTTTAAAACATTCCTTGAAGTAGGAGGTTGGTTGTTACGGAGATAAAAGTAAAAAAATTAAAGAATCGACTGTTAGGCGGTACGAAGTTCGCTGGGTCAGCTAGTCTATAATATAAAACACAATTCTTTAAAAGACGCGAAAATGCTGATTAAAATAGTCTGGTAGAGACTCCCACTGGGGGCCGCTGTACGAGATCACAAATGTCTTCAGTCTGGCTGTATTTTCATGTTTATTATGTCCTTGCCTAGTTACCATGGCTCTGGGTATCCTAGTTTGGGACCGGGACAAGTGATTGTGTTGTCTGGAATTTATATAGATACACTTTATTGTACATAAAAATGTAAATTACACAGATATTTCTTAACCTAAGAGTACAGACGGCAGCCTTATCACTAAAAGTGATCTCTTCCAGACAATCCGGAAGATATATATTTATATATTTTACAAGGAAATACAACCACAGATTAAATAAAGTGATCCTAAGAAGGGATTTAGAAAAATAGTGTTTTTATTAAGACTTAAATACATTTAATAAAACAGACCCTACGCTTTTTTTAAGAATATTCATTTGACTACAAGAGTTAACTCAATTGCAATCAAATAAATATTCTTACAGAAAACCTGGGCTTCTATTCAATTCTTACATTGCTTTAATTGAATTTAATGATTATGTGATTGTATCAAGGATGGCAAGGACAAGGACTGTCTTAATTTCATACTCCTTGAGTCTTTTTTTTTAATTTATTGTTTATGTATATTTGCTACACATATGGTATTTGTTTTTATTTGATATATTATTATATACATACGTATTATCGAAATTGTTTAAATTGCGACGGACCGAGCCGCGCACAGGTCCGACAGAGAACCAAAGTCACCGACATAGCCCACCGAATTAGCATGCTGAAGTGGCAGTGGGCCGGCCATATCACCCGAAGAACTGATAACCGATGGGGTAGAAGAGTTCTTGAGTGGAGACCGCGGATCGGTAAACGTGGTGTAGGACGTCCTCAGACTCGGTGGAGCGATGATCTTCGCAGGGCGGCTGGCAAGAGCTGGATGAGAGTAGCCGAGGACCATGCTCAGTGGCGTGCAATAGGAGAGGCCTATGTCCAGCAGTGGACAATCGTAGGCCGACGATGACGATGATGAGCATATTCGCGACACTCTTGAGATATTCTCAGAGGTACTGACTAAAAACCAGCGCTGAGGGCTCCCACCCTCAGCAAAATGCTGAGTCAGCTGCTGCTGCTTAAATTGTGTTTACAGTGCTATACAAGAAATAAGTCTCGCGGATGTACCTGCGCAAATGACCAAATTTTGGATGTGCGACAAGTTGATCGACCAATCAGATAGTTTCTTTTTATGGCAGGCCGCGCGCCTTTGTTGCTATTGATTGATTCAACGTCATAGATGCAGGTGACAATTAGTTTCAGTCAACTGCTAGACTTGCTTGATGTCAATAGGTGTCAATCAATTCTGCACCTTAACCGTATCGGTTAAAGATCATGTTGAATGTACTTATAGCTTCGGGTACTTTCGTTACACTTCTTCCTAGTCTGCGCGAACGTAGATTCCCGAAGGGACTTTTATGATGTGTAGTACTGTAGTACCTTACCTTTTGATGCTCTCCGTTAAGTTTGTCTCGTATCTGTTAGGTGTTTTGTGTGTGTCACTGTTGAAGCAATGTTTCCCTTTCTCTTTGTTTAGGTACCAGACGGACGGAGCGTACAAGTCTGCTGGGAGTGCTTAGCGGCCATACAAACTGTATCTCGGTTTCGAGCGCAGGTGGTGAAATCATATGCCGTGCTAAAAGACTATTCTAAAAAGGTACCTATGATTACATTAGATTAGAACTCTTTATTGTACACACCAGAAAACAAAATACATAAAAAAGGCTTACACATCTAAGCTATTGCCGTATACAATTGGCGGTATTATCGCTAAAAGCGATCTCTTCCAGACAACTTTGGATGGATAGAACTGAAAGATGAAGAGAGTAGGTAGGTAGGTGTACATGAAGTATACAGGAAGAATATGTACATAAACTGACTTACAACTAATATTCATATATATTCAATAAAATACATAAACTAGGCCATATATATAATATTATTAATGTATAAGTTATACAAACATACATAATTATATAGTTATAATATAATAATATAATTTTACATGAAATCAAACAACAACGAAAACTTACTATGATTATTATGTAGATAATCATAAGGATGCTTTTTGAAGAATGATGGGCAAATACACGAACTGGAAGAGAGAGTCCACGAGGCACGTGGCACGAGGCACGTGGAAGAAGATTGTGGAGGAGGCCAAGACCCACAAAGGGTTGTTGCGCCATAGGAAGTAAGAAGGTTTTTGAAGAACATCTTTACGAGCACTTTATCTGCAGCAAATCAGCGGTCACCTGACCTCGCCTGCTGTTGTTTAACTCAAGCTGATGTGTGACTATACTGTGACTACCACTGGCATTTTTTCCGAGCGTTTCATTGCCTCGCAAGGCACGTTGAGCCGTCAGGAGTTTTTTGCCCATTTTTTCTCCAAAATTATCTAGATTTTGAAATGGACACCTAGTTTGACTTGTAACGTTCATTATGCCGCAGTATCTGCGCTACTTTGAATGAAATCTTTTCATTTCATTTCGGTGCCAGCTGTCAGTAAGACCCGCCACTCTGTTACTATGCTCCACCATACCGGACTTGGCCCCCGTGGTGGGGTATGGCCTAACCTTCCTGCGATGCAGAAAGAGACCTGTGCGTTGGGGACCTACAAAGGGTTGATATCAATTTTCATTTCCATTTGATTCCAGCATCGCTACCTCGAGTCTCCACAAGCCCTGACCAAGCATGCCACAACTCGTATGAGCAGTCATGTAGTGTCCATAACGTCTACGCAATGGTCTGAGGACACCGGCAGTGAAGCGGAGGACGCTGGCTTGAAGCCCGCCGAAGAAGGGTCTCCCGTCGCTGATGACAAGGCTCGGACTAAAGATATCAAGGTGGAAATAGAAGGTAATTTTAAATTTTATTATCTCTTAGCTTTGAGGAAGTGTCGGGTTCCATCCCCTGGGTATGTTAGCATACCACATTCCAGCATTCACAAACCGAGAAATATTATGTGCATATAATACAGACAGATAGTGTAAAGAGGTTCGAAATTTCATTGATGCCGGTAAGTGCCCATTATCTACATTATAATCATGTTGGTACATTTTTTAAATTGTCCTTAGCTAACCCGTGCCATTAAAAAATAATATAATCATGTGGGTACAGCGATATCATTCCGATGTAAAACTTAACTGCAAAGTAGGTACAGGGAGCTGCAAGTGATGCTAATTACTTCAGCCAGATGTCGCTGCCTGTAAGTAATACAAAGAGCAGTGTAAAGGTTCGAAATTTCACTGATGCCAGTAAGTGCCCATTAGCTCAGTTTGGAGAGCGCTGGCACGGTTAGCCAGAGGTCGTTCGAGTCCCGGCTGGGTGGAATTTTTAGCCTCTAAATAGGTTTAAAAACCTATTTAGAGGCTAAAAATTTCACCCATGCCGGGATTCGAACCCGCAACCTCTGGCTATCCGTACCAGCGCTCTACCAATTGAGCCAATGGGCGACTCACGGCATCAGTGAAATTTCGAACCTCTTTATAATATTCTCTGTATTACGTACATAAATAGGTTTTTAAAATTGTCCGGGACGGGTTAGTGCAACAAAAAAGAATATAAATTATGTAGTTTTAAAAAGTTTAGTGATGTGTACTCGTATTTGGTGTGTGAAGCGCTGGTGGCCTAGTCGAACCGAGTGATTGGAATCAATCAGTTGAGTTAAGCAACAACAGGGTCAGGTGCAGAATAGGGACTGTCCCGTGACTGCCGCTAGCGGCATTTTTTCCGAGCGCTTCCTTGCTTCGCAGGGCACGCTAAGCCGTTGGTGCCGACTGTGATGTAATGGCAGTCGTTAAGCCATGTCAGAGGCCTTATGGGCGGCTTGATAACTTCTGACAATAAAGCCTGCCACTGTCTTACAACCCTACACCAACCCACGTGGAGTATGGCCTAACCTTCCTGCGATGCAGGAAGAGGCCCGTGCCCCGGCAGTGGAGACATACAAAGGGTGGATATTGATCGAGTGACGTGTTAGTGACGCGTGGAACTGCTATTTTCGGATTTGAATGAGGATTTTGTTACACCCAGAATAATTTTGATTTCCCTCCAATGTCAGATACCTTCGCCGATCCGCTGGCGTGCCTGGATTCTGACGCCGAGGTGGCTGAACCCTCGCACGTGCCTTCCGACTCTGATGACGAGGTAGTCCAGCTGAGCAGGATCCTGAGGAGCCGCGGAACCAAAGGAAAGGTATTTTATTTTTATTTTATTGTATAGAATCAGGCGTTACTTTGCGGAAATCCATAATAGTATTAAAAAGTTAAAATTACTTTGCTGAATTCCGCCAAAAATCCCACAAGCACCATGCGGCTAGCTAATGCACCGCCCTCCCTCCCACTTTTTCAAGCAGAAGCAAGACACGAACACACCACCACCAACTCCAATACTTGTGTGAGAAAACACGCGACGCGTTTCGCCTCTAACACGAGGCATCCTCAGGCTCCCAAATGCAAGTGCACCGCCCTCCCTCCCACTTTTTCAAGCAGAAGCAAGACACGAACACACCACCACCAACACCAATACTTGTGTGAGAAAACACGCGACGCGTTTCGCCTCTAACACGAGGCATCCTCAGGCTCCCAAATGCAAGTGCACTTGCATTTGGGAGCCTGAGGCGCGTCGCGTGTTTTCTCACACAAGTATTGGTGTTGGTGGTGGTGTGTTCGTGTCTTGCTTCTGCTTGAAAAAGTGGGAGGGAGGGCGGTGCATTAGCTAGCCGCATGGTGCTTGTGGGATTTTTGGCGGAATTCAGCAAAGTAATTTTAACTTTTTAATGCTTTTATTTTATTTTCCGGCGTGCGTCGGTGCGGCGACTTGTGAACGTTGATGAAGCGAAGGTGATCTGTCAGGAGGGTGGCAAGTGGTAGTCTCTGGTCTCTGTCCACCCCTCTGGGATACAGGCGTGAGGTTATGTTTATTTTCCTTACAACAAACAGAAGTACATGACAATGTGTTTTAAACAGATGACTTTAAGTTTAATTAAAAGATATAATAGTTATTCATACATCCAGCTCCGTTATCCACATTTTACAATATATTTTTTTTTTAACTAAGAAATCATTTCATTTATTGATTTGGCACATTTACACACATACACGGTACATTTTATATAAGTGTCAGTCGCCCATGCGCTCAGTTGGAAGGGCGCTGGCACGGATAGCCAGAGGTCGCGGGTTCGAATCCCGGCATGGGTGGTATTGTTAGCCTTTAAACAGGTTTTATGATGAGCTTTCTTTCCGATTTCAGGCGCCGCACAGACAACAGAGCCACGCTTCCCCCGAACCAGAAACACTGACTACCACCCTGTCCAACTTGAACAGCAAGATAGCCAACCTGTTCCAGATCACGAACCAGATAGCAGTCAGCCAAAAGCGCGTGCAGCGCCAATTAGCGCGACCGAGCTACTGCGAGCCACAAGATTGCACCACAGAGACGCCCTTATACACCACAGAGACGCCCATCAGCCCTCTGAAACAGATAACGAACGCACAGGAGCTCGCGGAATTCGAGGACCTCCTATCAGACGAACAGTATAGAAGGAAACTTGTCAACGCCTCCTCGTTCATCTGCTCGAAAGGCTACGGGCATGGAGTCAACTGCGCCTACAGATTCATGGACGTGCTCTTCAGTAGAGCGTTCCTCTGCCAGTGCTCGTGGAGCGGTGGTACGCGCACTGGAGGCGAGAAGATCGGCATCAAGTTCTACTCGAGAACTATAAAATTCTTCATGGAGACCATCTTACAGTGGGACCCGTCCTACTCGTCCGAACAGAACGAGACATTCATCAAAGTGGTCCTGAAGAATTCCAAGAAGAGGAACGAGTCTCAACTCTTGCGGTCATCGTCCTCGCGGAAGAGGAAGCGGCGGATGAGGAACGAAGGCGGCAAGAACGAAGTGGCTGGCGATGTGAGCGAAGGTACTGGCGACCGCGGCGCTAAGGTCGCCAGTGTGGTCGGTGGGAAAACGCAGGCGAATGGATTTGAAGTGGAAAGTGTTTGAGAAGTCCGTGGTGGCCCTTTGGAGTGTTATTGCTAATTGGATTGAGGGCGTTTAAGTGTTACGTGACGCAAGTTTTTAAGATTTTTGACCTTTCTGTTTTCGTTTAGTAGACGACTTACGAAGTAGTATACAAGTATACCAATCCGGACTTTGCCCCCGTTGTAGAGTATGCCTATACCTTCCTCAGGGAAGAGACCGTGACTCTCAGTGGGGATATAGTGGCTTGATGATGAAACAAATATAGAAGTTTAGAATAAGCAAGGTGAAATTGTGTTAGTCAAAAGAATGGTCAGTGTTTCAGCATATTGTTTATACACTCTACAAATGGAATATGTTAAATACTCTGAAGTAAGATTACTGTAATAAATAATAGTAATAATAAAGGATTAAAATTAAATGGAATTTGTTTACTATACAGATCCAATAGAACACTGGCCTCTCATAAAAAAACGTGATAGTTAAGCATCATTTTGCTACTCTCATAAAAGTTTCATATAGGTTTTGTAAAATAATTGTGTCGTAAAAGCAGCACCTGCAGCAACTGCAGGCAGATGCTGGATGCGGCAAGCTGAAGACAGGGCGCTATGGCGCTCATTAGGGGAGGGCTATGTCCAGCAGTGGACTAGTATAGCCTGACGATGACGATGAAAAGCAGCACCCCCTGAAGTACAATTCCACCAAACTTGGTCCCCAACCCATATGCGCAGTGTGGGGATTATGGGCATTACCCCCCAATGATGGCACAACCTTGCGCTATGGCGCTCATTAGGGGAGGGCTATGTCCAGCAGTGGACTAATATAGCCTGTAGAAATAGAATTCTATTTACAAAACCATTAGTTTGCCAAAGCAAAGGTTTAAAAGATATGAGGATTTCAACATGTTCTCTCCATCAAAATGCATATACTTGAAATCTAGGTAAACAACAGATTGAATATATAAATGTAAAATCTGAAAATTACATTCCAGGAGTTATGAGACAGAAGCCGCGCAGTCGAACAGTCAGTCACGGTTTTGGGAATCGACATTGACAATTTTTTTCAAAAACTTGAAGTTATTTTTTTATGAAAATTAAAAAGAAACATGCAAGGAATGTCAGTGCACTGTGTTTGTGAAAGGACCCGACTCAGCATTTGTCTTGAAATGAATACCTGCTGGTGTAATAGGTTCCTTTATTCCACTGCAATACAAGACAGTTTTCCTTACTTTAGCACCAACACTTCACTCTCAGAAAGTAGATACTCCATTCCATATTTGATTCATGTGTCATTCAACCATGATAGTGATGTGATCACAAAGAGTTCACAAAAGTGACCAAATTTGAGGAGTGGATGCTAACAATAAAAAAAGTTTAAATAGAAATATAATTAAAGACTTATTTGCAATTTTAAGGCCTTAATTTAATTAAAGTATTTATAAAACAAAAATCACATAAATATCCTATCTGAACACATTCACTGCAACCGTTCACAAGTGACCAAAACACTGGCTGTTATTCCAAACAATTGCAGTAAATCTGAAACTGAAGAAAAAGAAAGTCTACTTTTTATTTTTATTCTGCTGTGGATTCCGTCCAGTGTTGCCGCCTCCTCTGGAAAGGGCCGGCGCGCGTCCGCCACGGTTTCCGAACGCACCACGGTTCCCGCCTCGGCCCTGCCTCATGTTGTTTCCACCTCCACGACCTTTATTGACATCGTTTCTACCTCGAGCCTTGATCTGAGTCTCTTCTTTGACCATGTCTATAACCTCGTCGGGTATTCTGAGGTATTTGATCGTGCTGCCGCGAATGTAGCACTCAGGCATTCTCCAGAACTTGTCGCCGTCTCGCGAAGTGCAAATCACCTCCCGCAGATTGATATTCATCCAGTTATCGCAGGTGACTAGATGGCCGTTGTATGTTTCACCGTTTTTCAGCTCAACGAGCATTGGGTGGTTTTGCGCGGTTCGCAGCAGCGATAAGGGCAACATTTTGTTGAGATAGCACTGATTTTTGGGTAACAAATGGTATTTTCCACGGAGTTGCCGTGCAAATTCAGAAATTGTTAGAAATCAAAAACAAATGCAAAGAAAAGCGTCGTTAGTGTATTGAGAACTGTCATATTTTTAAGGTTATAAAAAAACACAGATTATGTTACAAAGGTACATTTACACACAAATCCTTACTCGGCCTGCCAACCGTCCACTCATTACAAAAATGATGACTCAGATAGTGAGAACTTAAAAATTATTACCTCCGTAAAGCTTCGGTGCTGGCTTTGGCGACGAGGATATGATTTTCTTTTCGCACTAAGTCAGGTTTCGTACGTATGTAACGCGGCAAGTATATTATTTATGTGAATACTAGCTACCGAAACCGAATAAAATATCTTCCTTTTGCGTTCCAAAATCAGCTGTCGGATACCTCTTTGTAGTCTATGAAATATTCAACAAAAAAATCAGCTGTCCAAAAAACAGCTGTTTTGGTCGGTATTGGCTGTGGGTCTGGGTCGTAGATAGAGTGTCTGGGTATTGGTTTTGTGTTTCTATTAGTGTTTGTATGCTCTGTGGTTTCTATCGCTTTTCAGTGCGGGTGCAAATTGCCGAAAGTTGTGCAAAACACTTCATTATTACACTATTTTTATTTTTAATGCACTAACCCGTGCTAAGGAACAAATTTAAAAACCTATTTAGAGGCTAAAAATTTCACCCATGCCGGGATTCGAACCCGCAACCTCTGGCTATCCGTACCAGCGCTCTACCAATTGAGCCAATTAGCCTCTAAATAGGTTTTTAAATTTGTTCCTTAGCACGGGTTAGTGCATTAAAAATAAAAATAGTGTAATCATGTGGGTACAGTGATATCGTTCCGATGTTAAAACCTAACTGCAAAGTAGGTGGTCGGGGCTCTAAGTAATGCAATTTGCTTAAGTCAGATGTCGCTGCCTGTACGTAATACAGAGAATATTGTAAAGAGGTTCGAAATTTCACTGATGCCGTGAGTCGCCCATTGGCTCAATTGGTAGAGCGCTGGTACGGATAGCCAGAGGTTGCGGGTTCGAATCCCGGCATGGGTGAAATTTTTAGCCTCTAAATAGGTTTTTAAACACTTCATTACTTTGCTAAAATCACTTAGAGATACTGGAACACGTGAAATTCGCTCAGAACTTTAGTTTTACGGATAGAAACCGTTTCCAAAGTGAATTTTACAGCGTACCTGCAGTGTTTCGTTTACCACGTGCTTGGGCTGAAATATCCGTTGCAATTCTAGTAGCGAAAGATGCCGCAAGCGAGGCGTAAAACTCCCTTCAGTGGGAAAGCTAAGAAGCAGCAGATCCAGTCCAAGAAGCAGAACAAAACATTACTTCTATCTGGTAATAAAACAGTGGCAGTCTTCTTTAAGAAATGTTTCCTTTTTATTTACTTTACATATTGTTTCTATTCTAATTTTTATTATTTTTAAAGTGCCATTTCAAGGAGCAATTCCCATACAAACATACTTTGGTTTCATTTGCCCGACCAAAACTCAATTTGTGTCCTCTAAACGCATTAGCAAAGTTTCATTGCGATCCAGTATGTGGTTAATTTGTGAATAGTAAAAACCAACTATGTTTGTATGAAAATTGTGCTTTGAGGTAGACTCAGACGATCAAACTTGGTACGGTCCGGACAGCGGATTAGGCGTACCATCGGACCGGGCGAACACGAATTAGTACTAACTACGTTCGGCAGACAACTTTCCAGACGAACGGATATGGTATGCAGCGAATCCACTGTCCGGACCGTTCCAAGTTCGATCGTATGTTAATAGTATTACGTAAAGTTGATTGGCGTCACTATTTATACAGTTCCTATTTTAAGGTAACTCTGGCTCGTCCGGTCCAGACGTGATCGCCGTGAACTACCAGCCGGGCCGCGGGGGTGGCGGGGGGCGCGGAGACCGGAACAAGTACGCACTGAAGTTCTACCGCGAGAGCGACGCTGAGGTGGCAATGAAGAAAGAGGATGCTCTGTAAGTTTGCCAATGGCAATGTAAGTTGCATCAATAGCACAATATATAGACATAACATAGCTAGAAGAACGACACTAACCTCCCTACATATAGATACAGCACTCTTCACTAGAAGATGCATACCAATCATCCCATTTCAGCCTATTGCAGTCCACTGCTGGACATAGCCTCCCCCAGGGTGCGCCACAAGACCCGATCTCCCGTTTTCGCCATTCAGTCACCACCAGCCACCTTTTTCAGGTCGTCGGTCCATCTGGCCGAAGGGCGTCTTACACTATGTTTGCCGAGTCGTGGTCTCCATTTGAGAACCCGTCTGCTTCAACAATCATCGGTCTTGCGACAGACCAATCATCCATGACACTACAATACACCTGCTTATAGTTGATGACTGATTGCAGATAAAATAATGAAAAAAAAAATTGCACAGTAATCAATAGCACAATTATTTTTTTAATCCATAGCCTCCTAAGCCCTGACGTCCTAGAAATAGGACATCACGAATAACTTTCTTAATTTAAAACCTATTTAGAGGCTAAAAATTTCACCCATGCCGGGATTCGAACCCGCAACCTCTGGCTATCCGTGCCAGAGGTTGCGGATTCGAATCCCGTCATGGGTGACTTTTTAGCCTCTAAATAGGTTTTAAATTTGTCCTTAGCACGGGTTAGTGCATTAAAAATGAAAATAGTATAACTTTCTTAATTCACACCCAATGATGTAGTAGGAAGTCCGGAGAACTTACTGTTCCAGGTCCAAAATTTTCCTCATCATTTTTGGACAGCAAGAAGAAAAAGTTCCTCAAAATCTAAAAAAAAAAATCTTTTCTATTCCAATTTTTGCAGGAAGGGACTGAGCCCAGTTGCGGAGAGTGAACTGGAAGTGGATCCTAACATGTTCTTCCCTGAGGAGCTGAATTTCCCTAAGCGACCTCCATGGAGCTTCGATATGACACCGGCACAGCTGGACGCTAGAGAGCAGAAATATTTTTATGTAAGTCAGTTTTTCATATTCATTCATGTTATTATCCACCAAACCGGAGTAGGCCCCCGTGGTGGAGCATGGCCTAACCTTCCTGCGATGCAGGAAGAGACCCGTGCCCCAGCAGTGGGCACATACAAGGTTTAATTTAGAATCGAGCATTTAATAAACACCAACGAAAAATCTGTCAAATGTTGTGTACTGACCAGTGACGTCACTAATTCCTGTGCGACGCCATAATCCTCTAGAACGTTCTCGCGGCTTATTTTAAAATTCTTCTTTATTTGCTTTTTTTAAGGTGCTTAGGGGCGAAACGTAAACATGAGAAATGTTAATATCTGTGGTGACACTTTCTTAGGACATACAGCCTGGAATATAATATATATCTTGGACTATAAATCGATTTCCGAATCGATTAAAGTCCCAGATTATCGATCCTAGGTTCTAGACTGCAGGTTCTAAAAATAGTTATCACTCTTAAGATTTGTCGTGTTCACTCTGTAACGGTGCAAACCTCTTTACACCATTTTTTATTTCTTTTCTGTCATTTTCAAATATTTAAATTTTGTCACTCATTCGACTAGTGGAAAAAAAAAAAGTGCCATCTCCACAAACTTGACACTGGCAGAATCCTAGAGGGTGCCATAAACAAGAATTGAATTGAATTGTCACTCATTCTTCGATTTCCCTCATTTTTCACCACTACTGCTTTACTCTTTGACCAGATCTGACTTTTTTACCTGCTTGTCCGCTTATCCGATTTTATCCAGTTTTTCTGTTTTATCTACATGTTATCTACAAATAAAACCACACCTGAAGTCGTTCCAGAGTTTATTCATTATTATAAAAGTTATAAAACGTTCCAACTCTTAGGTAAAAACGTATTATAAAACAACTTATGATTTTTTCACTCCATCTGCTCGAAATTTCGTATTTTGTGTGATTCCTAAAGTTAGGACCCGAAACAAGCTGTTGCTATCCAATCAAACATGTATGGTAAGTATATAAATTCGCAATGAGGGATTTTTCTGACAGCTATTAAAAAAAAAATAGTTCTAAAAGCTACGATGAGATGGCGCTGAATCGCAATGGTTTACCTTTTATTGTTTGTTATTGCTTGCCACAGGTAAAAACTTTATTGCTGTTTTGCGATTTCATCGACTGGAAGGAATCTAATCTGTGATCAACTGATCAATGTCAACTGATCAACCATGATTTTAGCACGAAAATCAAATAACAATAGTGCAAGAGCAAAAAATAAAGAGGGAGGAAATTCCACGTGATCTGTGGACGGTGGACCACAGAATAAACTGGAAAATGGCTTATCCTATTAAAAAAACAAAAACCCTTACTTGAAAACGCCATCTACTGACAAATTAGGAACTACTTTTCTTAGCTGTCAGAAAAATCCCTCATTGGATTTTGAGTCGTCTATTTACCTTAAGGTAGAATGTGTCGAGAGTGAGTGAGAGTTTCGATATCTCAATAAAACGTGGTAGCGTAGGTATTTAAAATTTGATTTACCTTAAGGTAAAGAGACTCAAAATCCAATTTCGAATTTATATACCTACGCTATCACTTTTTACTGAGATATCGGACCTCTCATTCACTCTTGAGGACTTGACCTATATCTCTTACGCTCTAAACAAGCAACAAGTTTTAAACCAGGGTATGGAACTGCTTTGTGTCCCCAACTCGTTGCATCGAAACTTTTCGCTCTCTTCTTGGAAATAAAATTTGAATTTGAAAGGCCAATTTTTCATTGGATAACGTTAGCAACAATTGCATTGGCGCGCATTTAGTATGTTTAATTTCTTATTGCATCCCTCACAGATGTAGTGAAAGCAGAGTGTTCGTCACGGGCGCAAAATGTTTTCGGTCTCGGTAGTGTTGAATCCCTTGCCTCGAAAAGTGTACTTACGCCCTTGGGGAACAATCTACTATTATTACATGGGCGCGCTAGTTAGCGCCCCTAAGCGCCTTAACATCACTTCCTGTGCACTTATTAAACACCAACGAAACATCTGAGTTAGTTTGCAGCATCAGAAACCTATCTAATAGCTTATTTATTTATTCATTTACTTATTTACTTATTTACTTATTTATTTATTTATTTATTTATTTATTTATTTATTTATTTATTTATTTATTTATTTATTTATTTATTTATTTATTTATTTATTTATTTATTTATTTATTTATTTATTTATTTATTTATTTATTTATTTATTTATTTATTTATTTATTTATTTATTTATTTATTTATTTTTTTATTTATTTATTTATTTATTTATTTATTTATTTATTTATTTATTTATTTATTTATTTATTTATTTATTTATTTATTTATTTATTTATTTATTTATTTATTTATTTATTTATTTATTTATTTATTTATTTATTTATTTATTTATTTATTTATTTATTTATTTATTTATTTATTTATTTATTTATTTATTTATTTATTTATTTATTTATTTATTTATTTATTTATTTATTTATTTATTTATTTATTTATTTATTTATTTATTTATTTATTTATTTATTTATTTATTTATTTATTTATTTATTTATTTATTTATTTATTTATTTATTTATTTATTTATTTATTTATTTATTTATTTATTTATTTATTTATTTATTTATTTATTTATTTATTTATTTATTTATTTATTTATTTATTTATTTATTTATTTATTTATTTATTTATTTATTTATTTATTTATTTATTTATTTATTTATTTATTTATTTATTTATTTATTTATTTATTTATTTATTTATTTATTTATTTATTTATTTATTTATTTATTTATTTATTTATTTATTTATTTATTTATTTATTTATTTATTTATTTGTTTTTTTGTTTATTTATTTATTGAGAAGTATGTGTAGTGTTACTTTGAATGACAGGACACGCAATAGTCTGATTAGAGAACGTTGGGAACTGAATGGGCATCTAGTGACTTGAAAATGTGGAGAGTATGAAGGAAGAAAGATTGACGAAACAAATATATATTGCGAATGTGAGTGGAAGGGCCGGTAAGGGACGTCCCAGGCGGACATACATCGACCAAATAGGGGATGTATTAATTAGCAAACAGGAAGATAAAAAGTGCCCGGAACCGGCGTGCGTGCATGCAACGACTTATGAGCGTTGATGAAGCGAAGGTGATCTGTCAGGATCGTGGCAAGTGGCAGTCCCTGGTCTCTGCTTACCCCTCTGGGATACAGGCGTGAGGTTATGTATGTATGTTATTTATTTATTGTCGTTTATTTTCAGGAATACACGGCAGCTCTCGAAAAGTCGCCGCTATGGAAGGAAATGTCCTACTTCGAGCTCAATCTGGAGACCTGGAGGCAACTCTGGCGGGTACTAGAGATGTGCGATGTGCTACTGCTGGTAGCTGACGTCAGATTCGCTGTGAGTATAACCGGCGGACACCGGTGTTAACCAGATTTACGTTGGACATTCTACAAGATAGAGAAGAAATTCATTGACATTTCCACACACACATGTACAAGGACAAAAGTAAGCGCAATGTACAGCATTTTAGCCTCTAAATAGGTTTTTAAAAATGGACAGCATTTAGAGTTAGAATTTTGTTTTTATATTGGCAATGGCGATGTCATTGCTAAGGTTTGACAGGCAGAAGTTTTTCTTTCTCGAGGAGACTTTAAGGTAGGTCCCGAGGTGCCTTAGCTTTGACAGTTAATTCCTCGACTCGAGTGAGAAACTTGCTCGATTGGAGGAAATTTAATACGTTTTACAATACTGTTCTCCTCGGTTGAGCAAGAGTGGAGTGGAGGAAAACTTCGGGGAATGTCTTAGAATACGGGTGTTAAAGTCGTATACGACTTATTTGCTAACAAAGTGAGAATTTGAACAAGAGTTGAGACAACGGCAGTCAAAAGTACATTCGCCAAAAGATTCTCCGCTTTTTTCCAACCGTACTTGTACAAGAAATTGCTCCGAACTGTCGATGTTAGACAGAACACTGTTCGTGAATTCAAACTTTGACAAAAAAATGGCTTCTGAAACTGTGAAAGTTATAGGGTCATATACCGTTATCACTCGCACATACACATACACACATTTATCACACTCACATACACTCACACACACTCGCACTCATCCTCACCACCTTACTCACGACCCTAGTTTAATTTATTTATGTTATTCTTTTAAGTAAATAGGTACTTTCTTTAATTTGAACATACGCCTAGCAATTTTTCACTCTTAAAACCTTCCGGCCTTTGAACCAATACGTTAAACACTACTATATTGGCAACCCACTATACAGGCTTGCCTAGTGTGGGGCCGCAGTGAAAAATGTATCGCTAAATATCGTAAATAATTATGTAAATATTTCGATTTAAGACTGTCTCCTAAGTTGATACTCTGTTATATCGCACTTATCTTCTCTATAATATAAAAATGAATCACTGAATGTGTTGGTAAGCGCAAATCTCGAGAACAGCTGAACCGATATCGATAATCCTTTCTTTGGAATACTCCTTGAAGTACAAGGATGGCTCTTACGGAGAGAATAATTAAAAAAATATTAAAGAACCGACTGTTAGGCGGTACGCAGTTCGCTGGGTCAGCTAGTAGTTAAATAAAATTTGTCATTTCATTTTCATTTCCTCCCAGGGCTGCATGTTCCCGCCGTCGCTCTTCAAGCATGTGACGTCACTCAACAAGCAAATGATCCTGGTGTTGAACAAGATAGACCTGGTCCCGGCCTCCGTGGTGGCCGCTTGGAAAAGCTACTTTACGGAGCACTACCCAGGGTTGAAAGTCGTCTACTTCACCTCTTGCCCCAGTTACAACCTGAGGGGAGGCACGGCTGATAAGGCCGGTAAGTTATTTTCACGCTTTTGTAAAGAATCACTGGTGCCAAGGGGCGCAGTGTGAACGTTGTGGACTGAAAGAGGTTGAAGTGACTAGAATTGAGAAAGAAATGTTGCGTTGGCTTGGACACGTGGAGAGGATGAAGGAAGAAAGATTGTCGACACAAATATATATTGCGAATGTGAGTGGAAGGGTGGTAAGGGGCGTCTCAAGCGGACATACATCGACCAATTGGGGATGTATTAGTAAAGGGGAAGGTAAAAAGTACCCGGAACCGGCGTGCGTGCATGCAACGACTTATGAACGTTGATGAAGCGAATGTGATCTGTCAGGATCGTGGCAGGTGGCAGTCCTTGGTCTCTGCCTACCCCTCTGGGATACAGGCGTGAGGTTATGTATGTATGTATGAATAACATTAAATATTTAAGAACGCTTAAACTTGTACAATGGCACAGATGGTGCCAATGGTGAATATTCCCTCCAACTAGATGACTGTCAACAGGCCTGCAGCTGCGCAGGCGCAAGGGCCGGCAGCGGATGTGCGCCGAGGGGGCCTCTCAGCTACTGACTGCGTGCAAGGAGCTGGTGAACGGTGCTGTAGACCTCAGCTCCTGGGAAAGGAAGATTAGGGAGGAGACTGAGGACGCTGGAGACGAGGAGTCGGAGCGCGAAGTCGGTAAGACAGAAAGACGGCCTCGGTGGCGCGGTGGTTAGATAAGATAAAATAATGCTGTTTTCAGCGCACGTGGCCTAGGCGAACCGAGTGATTGGAATCAATCACTTGGTTAAGCAAAAACAGGCGCGGTCAGGTACGGGATGGGTGAGCGTCCCGTGACTACCGCTAGTGGCATTTTTCCGAGCGCTTCCGTGCTTCGCAAGGCACGTTAAGTCGTTGGTGCCGGCTGTCATATAATGGCAGTCGTTAAGCCATTTCAGAGGCCTTATGGGCGGCTTAATAACTTCTGACAGTAAGGCCAGCCACTGTCTTTCAATCCTCCACCAACCCGGACTTGGCCCCTGTGGTGGAGTATGGCCTAACCTTACTGCGATGCAGAAAGAGACCCGTGCCCCAGCAGTGGGGACATTCAAGGGTTGATAACGAATGCTGTATTCACACACAAAACAAACGTTAAATTATTAGGTTGAAATAACACTAAAACACAAAAAATCTCATGCACAAAACACACATTCGTCTTCAAGTAGCGAGCAAAGGCGGTGGTAGCGGAGCGGTGTAGAACGCCGGCCTCTCAATCCCGATTGAGAGTCGTGGGTTCAAACTCCGGCATGTACCAATGACTTTGTTTTCTAAGTTATGTACATTTGTGAAATTATAGTAGCAATACCACTCGCCGACGGTGAAGGAAAACATCGTAAGGAAACCCTAGTGTCTGAAGTGTTAACGTACCTCAGCGCTTGCTACGTACAATGGCCCAACTATGAGGCTAAGTGCGGAAATCTCAGGTCTAACTTACTAAGTAGCGAGCAATGATAGTGCCCTATAGTTATAGTAAAAATAACAATTTTGTACTAACACTAGAATAACATTACTAACAAATTTATATGAGTTTTTATATTTGAAATAAATGAATTGAAATTGAAACATTTCGGTGAAATTAACACTAAAACAAAAAACACTTGCATCGAGACAAATACAACAATAAGCAAAATTACACCTTATTTAACCAACTACATATAACACTAGTCTACAAATTTAAAAGCGTTCATTAAAATTTTTCAACCCTTACACCTTATTTAACCAACTCCATAACACTTTTCTACAAATTTAAAAGCGTTCATTAAAATTTTTCAACCCTTACACCTTATTTAACCAACTACATAACACTTTTCTACAAATTTAAAAGCGTTCATTAAAATTTTTCAACCCTTACACCTTATTTAACCAACTACATAACACTTTTCTACAAATTTAAAAGCGTTCATTAAAATTTTTCAACCCTTACACCTTATTTAACCAACTACATATAACACTAGTCTACAAATTTAAAAGCGTTCATTAAAATTTTTCAACCCTCACACCTTATTTAACCAACTACATATAACACTAGTCTACAAATTTAAAAGCGTTCATTAAAATTTTTCAACCCTTACACCTTATTTAACCAACTACATATAACACTAGTCTACAAATTTAAAAGCGTTCATTAAAATTTTTCAATCCTTACACCTTATTTAACCAACTACATATAACACTAGTCTACAAATTTAAAAGCGTTCATTAAAATTTTTCAACCCTTACACCTTATTTAACCAACTACATATAACACTAGTCTACAAATTTAAAAGCGTTCATTAAAATTTTTCAACCCTTACACCTTATTTAACCAACTACATATAACACTAGTCTACAAATTTAAAAGCGTTCATTAAAATTTTTCAACCCTTACACCTTATTTAACCAACTACATATAACACTAGTCTACAAATTTAAAAGCGTTCATTAAAATTTTTCAACCCTTACACCTTATTTAACCAACTACATATAACACTAGTCTACAAATTTAAAAGCGTTCATTAAAATTTTTCAATCCTTACACCTTATTTAACCAACTACATATAACACTAGTCTACAAATTTAAAAGCGTTCATTAAAATTTTTCAACCCTTACACCTTATTTAACCAACTACATATAACACTAGTCTACAAATTTAAAAGCGTTCATTAAAATTTTTCAACCCTTACACCTTATTTAACCAACTACATATAACACTAGTCTACAAATTTAAAAGCGTTCATTAAAATTTTTCAACCCTTACACCTTATTTAACCAACTACATATAACACTAGTCTACAAATTTAAAAGCGTTCATTAAAATTTTTCAACCCTTACACCTTATTTAACCAACTACATAACACTTTTCTACAAATTTAAAAGCGTTCATTCAAATTTTTCAACACTGATGCAAGTGTTGAAAAATTTGAATGAATGCAGTAGTTAGTTTAGTTAGACCTGAGATTTCCGCACTAAGACTCATAACATAATTGACAACATTTAAATTTTTTAGCATACGTATTTTACTGTCTTAAAAGAAACTAGATACGAAATAAAACTAGCCATAATTTTTATTTTCGGAAATTCGATGATTTTCATTCATAATTTTCTGTAAGAATTCCGTCTTATTCTAAAAGGACGTAACCGCCAAATGACGTGTGACGTTATTTGGCGGCTAATACGTCATACGGCTTAATAATACTAACACCCTTGCCGCTTTTTTAAAAACCATTGGAATTAAGGAAAGGAAAAGTAATTAAGTTCTCGACATGACAATTGAATGAAATTGAAAATGACATCTGTCATATCATTTTTAACATTAGGCAACGGTACCTCCTCATTCCACCGTATGTGAGACGTCATCACACAATTTTTGGTTTTTATTTATTTTCTCGAAAATTAAAAGCATTACGTAATAAAAATTCTAAATATTTTTTTCGTAATCAAAATAGCAAAATTAAGAAATGGTATTTTTAGTTCTGCGCGTTGTAAAATATGAAATGTTGTCAATTGGGCCATTGTACGTAGCAAGCGCTGAGGTGCGCTTGGGTTTCCTCGCGATGTTTTCCTTCACTTCAGCTAGTGGTATTGCTACTAAGTTCACAAATGTACGTGACTTAGAAAAGAAAGTTATTGTATGGAATCAGACGTTTGCGGAAATCCATAATAGCATTAAAATGACAAAATCACTTTGCTAAATTCCGCCAAAAATCCCACAAGCACCATGCGGTTGGTTAATTCACCGCCCTCCCTCCAACTTTTTCAAGCAGAAGCAAGACACGAACACACCACCACCGACACCAATACTTGTGTGAGAAAATACGCGAGGCGTTTCGCCTCTAACACGAGGCATCCTCAGGCTCACAAGTGCATGTGACTGTCACCGCAACAACGCTCGGGGAGTGTACATAAAAAAATCTACTTCCCCAGGCGAGACGATAATCGAGAAGGCGGACACCACCTTTTACGAGCACGAGCGCTTCAAGCGAGGCGTCCTCACCATAGGGTGTGTGGGCCAACCTAACGTGGGGAAATCCTCCCTCATGAACGCGATTATGGGACGGAAAGTGGTCTCCGTGTCAAGAACCCCGGGACACACTAAGCACTTCCAGACCATCTACCTCACACAGCAGGTAATTTAACTCGAACATAGTTATATCTTCTATAGTATAAAAATGAATCGCTGAATGTGTTGGTAAGCGCAAATCTCGAGAAGAGCTAAACCGATTTGGAATTTTGCTGTCTGGACTAAAAGTTAAGTGATTGAAAAAATGTAAGTGATTTATTGGCTTCCTTCCTACAGTCGGTCCGGCCGTCCTCAGGCATACAGTCTGTCCTGGAAATTTCCTTTCACAGTGGAAGGAAGAGCAGTGTACTGCTGTAATAAAATTATTGTCTGGAAGAAATCTAATTTAGATAGATAACACTTTATCTATCTATAATATAAAAATGAATCGCTGAATGTGTTGGTAAGCGCAAATCTCGAGAGGAGCTGAACCGATTTCGCTGTTTCTAATTTTAGAATATTTAATATTTGACGACCTCTGTGGCGTAGCGGTAGCGCGTCTGCCTACCATGCAAGAGGTCCCGGGTTCGAATCCCGGCTGGAAACAAAAAAAAAAAGAAGTCCAGGTCTTGGATGTTTACATGTTTGTGATGTCGTTGTTTCTGGTTCCCACGACACAGGGTATCCTAGTGTGGGGCCAGAAGCAATATATGTGCCAGTATGTAAATGTTAAATGTTATGTTAATATTCTTTGAAGTACGAGGATGGTTCTTACGGAGAGAAAAAAAATAAAGAATCGACTGTTAGCCAGAACGAAGTTCGCTGGGTCAGCTAGTCTATAATATAAATATGAATTGCTGAATGTGTTGGTAAGCGCAAATCTCGAGAGGAGCAAACCGATTTCGCTGTTTCTAATTTTAGAATATTCTTTGAAGTACGAGGATGGTTCTTACGGAGAGAAAAAAAATAAAGAATCGACTGTTAGCCAGAACGAAGTTCGCTGGGTCAGCTAGTCTATAATATAAATATGAATTGCTGAATGTGTTGGTAAGCGCAAATCTCGAGAGGAGCAAACTGATTTCGCTGTTTCTAATTTTAGAATATTCTTTGAAGTACGAGGATGGTTCTTACGGAGAGAAAAAAAATAAAGAATCGACTGTTAGCCAGAACGAAGTTCGCTGGGTCAGCTAGTCTATAATATAAATATGAATTGCTGAATGTGTTGGTAAGCGCAAATCTCGAGAGGAGCAAACTGATTTCGCTGTTTCTAATTTTAGAATATTCTTTGAAGTACGAGGATGGTTCTTACGGAGAGAAAAAAAATAAAGAATCGACTGTTAGCCAGAACGAAGTTCGCTGGGTCAGCTAGTCTATAATATAAATATGAATTGCTGAATGTGTTGGTAAGCGCAAATCTCGAGAGGAGCAAACCGATTTCGCTGTTTCTAATTTTAGAATATTCTTTGAAGTACGAGGATGGTTCTTACGGAGAGAAAAAAAATAAAGAATCGACTGTTAGCCAGAACGAAGTTCGCTGGGTCAGCTAGTCTATAATATAAATATGAATTGCTGAATGTGTTGGTAAGCGCAAATCTCGAGAACAGCTGAACCGATTTCGCTAATTCTTTTTTTAGAACATTCCTTGAAGTGCGAGGACGGTTCTTACGGAAAGAAAAATAAAAAAGTAAAGAATCGACTGTTAGGCGGTACGAAGTTCACTGGGTCAGCTAGTAATTTATATAAATTAAATTCATAGTCCTGACTGACTTACTCATCAACGCCCAGCCCAAGCTTCTGGACCTAGGAAGCTGAAGTTTTGCACAGAGGGTCTATGTATTATGTAGGCACGGAATATGACCGGTTTTTTTTTTAAATTTAACCCCTTAGGGGGCTAAAAAGGGTTGCCAAAATTAGTATGGGAGGTATAAAGAATGTTGTTTAAGTTTCTTGAAACTTAAAATAAATACTCTTCAACACAATTGATTAAACACGTGTTTCGCTGTTTTTTTTTTTTTAATTTAACCCTTAAGGCAGTGAACGGGGTTGCAAAAACTAAAGTCCACGCGGACGGAGTCGCGGGCAAAACCTAGTAGTTAAATAATACAGAGAATGTTGTAAAGAGGTTCTAAATTTCGCTGATGCCGGCACTTTCCCATTGGCTCAGTTGGGAGAGCGCTGGTTCGGTTAGCCAGAGGTCGCGGGCTCGAGTCCCGGCATGGGCGGAATTTTTAGCCTCTAAATAGGTTTTTAAAAATATTGTCCTCAGCACGGGTTAGTGCAACAAAAAGAATATATTTAAAAACCTATTTAGAGGCTAAAAATTTCACCCATGCCGGGATTCGAACCCAATTCGAGCTCAATTGGTAGAGCGCTGGTACGGATAGCCAGAGGTTGCGGGTTCTAATTAGACGTGCGCGCCGCCGCGGCGCGCCGCCGCCATAAGGAGGCAGCGCGCCGCCGCCGCCGCCGGTAGTTTAAAATTCGCGCCGGACATAACCCGCAAGAGCGTTTATCATCGTTAGCACAGGCTCTGTTATGCATTCCAGCAACCAGAACTCCGAGCGAAAGAGTGTTTTCGGTTGCTGGATTGGTTTTAACAGCCAAAAGGTCCCGGCTGAGTCCATTTAGGGTAAACAAAATCATTTTTGTGCACGACAACTATAAAAGTTGCAAACAATTTCTGTCAAGCAATTTCTGTCAAGAAAAGTGACTATCATCTTTTCGAGTCGAAAAATCCCACGCCGCCGGCGTTACGCCGCCGCCGTGGATTCTTTCGCGGCGCGCCGCCGCCCGATTTTTTTCGACCGGCGCGCACGTCTAGTTCGAATCCCGGCATGGGTGAAATCTTTAGCCTCTAAATAGGTTTTTAAATTTGTTCCTTAGCACGGGTTAGTGCATTAAAAATAAAAATAGTGTAAAAAGAGTATAATCATAGTTATATATTTAACGGGTGTAATCGCGATTATTGTTGTGTGGTGTCGGCCTAGAGAATAGCACCAACCCAAATTCTTCCCGCGGGTGTCGTAAAAGGCGACTTAAGGGACACAAAGAGTGTTTTTGACATCTGGTGTTTTTGAGTTTTGTAAAGAGGTTCGAAATTTCACTGATGCCGGTGATTCGCCCATTAGCTCAGTTGGAAAGAGCGCTGGCACGGATAGCCAGAGGTCGCCGGTTCGAATCCCGGCATGGGTGGAATTTTTAGCCTCTAAGTAGGTTTTTAAAATATTAATACCTTACTACGTATATAGAATATAATATAGTTTAATATAATCACTTGTATGTATAGTGTTACTCGGCATTGTCCGCACTTTTACTTTGTAAAATTTATTTTTTAATATAGACCAACCTCTGGAACTTATATGAAATACAATCTTATATGAAAGATTTTTAGCCTCCAGAACAAGAAAACTTTTGTGTACCTTTTTACTATGAAATAAACAGTTAATTTAATTTTTTTAATCACTCAGCAAGTTACATCGTTCAACAAGTCATATTCTCACTGACGTTTCTGTTCCAGGTCCGTCTCTGCGACTGTCCCGGTCTCGTGTTTCCGTCCACGGTCCCGCGCCCCATACAGATCCTGATGGGGTCCTACCCCATCGCACAGCTCCGCGAGCCGTATACCACCATCAGGTACAGTGCTACACAAGAAATAAGTATCGCGGATGTACCTGCGCAGATGGCCAAATTTTGGATGTGCGGCAAGTTGATCGAATCAGATAGTTTCATTTTATGGCAGGCCGCGCGCCTTTGTTGCTATTGGTTGATTCAACGTCATCGATGCAGGTGACTATTAGTTTGGCAATATTAGCGTGAGCGAAATAGGTAGCGCTACTGCGGCAATCAATTTTGCACCTTAACCGTATCGGTTAAAGATCATGTTGAATGTACTTATAGCTTCGGGTACTTTCGTTACACTTCTTCCTAGGCTGCGCGATAGTAGATTCCCAAAGGGACTTTTATGATGTGTAGTACTGTAACATTACTCCCGTACGACATCTCGGGGAGAAGGCAATGGCTGAAAAGGTCAGGCCAGCGCTGTCCGGGGCTGACCCGAACCAGCACCAGCTGAGCCACCTTTTGCCTTATTATATAATAGCTAGTTTTAAAGTACTTTGTTTAAGTTTTTAAAAACCTATTTAGAGGCTAAAATTTCACCCATGCCGGGATTCGAACCCGCGACCTCTGGCAAACCGTGCCAGCGCTCTTTCCAACTGAGCCAATGGGCGAATCTCCGGCATCAGTGAAATTTCGAACCTCTTTCTCTGTATTACGTACAATTTTTAGCCTCTAAATAGGTTTTTTAAAATTGTCCTTAGCATGGGTTAGTGCATTAAAAAAAAATTGTTTGAGTTGCTTTTGATGATGCAATTTTTTTTTTATTCTCATTCTTACCAGATATGATGTATGCGTCCTAAATGACCTGACTTTTAGATGGTGGTCGAGATACATTTGGATAGCTTAGGTCAATCATACAGACATAATAATGATTATCCGTGGTGATTAAGCCCGTACTCTAGCTCTCAGAGAGAGCGTCTACCCTACAGCATTATTATACAGACATAGTACAAGTATAGCATGCTGACTTATCCAGCCATATGGAAAAAATCAACGTCTTAGAATTTCAAGATGGCGGCCTAGATACATCGACGATCACGAATTTGGTTTTTAGACTTTATGACAAACAGACGGACGTACACATAGTACGCTAGAGTTTAAGTACCTGTCCATAAGGGACAGTTCAACATTTTGGAATTTCTAAAATGTTTTAAAAATTCTAATGTTTTAAAAATTAACCGGCGTGCGTGCATGCAACGACTTATGAGCGTTGATGAAGCGAAGGTGATCTGTCAGGATCGTGGCAAGTGGCAGTCCCTGGTCTCTGCCTACCCCTCTGGGATACAGGCGTGAGGTTATGTATGTTTTAAAAATTCTAAAACGTTTTAAAAATTCTAAAATGTTTTAAAAATGCTAAAATGTTTTAAAATACTAAAATTAAAAAAAAAATCTAAATGTTGAACATTTTGGGCCAATCATAAAGGCATTCCGCAAGCCAATCTGTGGTTGGCACGGGTGGTGGTTAAGCCCTTACTCGCCCGCAGTGGGACGTTTGTGGGTTACATAAAAAAAACTTCCTACATGGGGTCGAGAATTGGAGATTGTCAGGTGGCCTGGGAGTTAGTTGACAGCCTCAGAATCAATAAACGTTTCAGTCTTGAGACATCATCAAAAAAGCGTTTCTATAAAAATCAAGCGCTGCGGAAACTTCAAGCGCTGAGGTATTTAAACACCTCAGTCGATCCGGTCACATCTCACTTAATAAATTCGCCTCCATGATGAGAAAAGTGCCGTCTCCAAACTGCGCAGAATGTGAGGTTATTGAAGACGTACATCATATTTTAGTGGACTGTGTTCGAAACGAAACAGCAAGAAACTTAGTATGTAACAATGCGATATTAAGTACCTACTATAGGTTGTAACGTTGTTCTTGCATTTCCCAATTCAGAAGAGGCCAAAATTTTATGCAAATTAGTGAAAATTGGTTTAAAAGCTAGGACAAATATTTAATCAACTTTAGTCATTTAAAAACCTATTTATATGTTCCTTAGCACGGGTTAGTGCATTAAAAATAAAAATAGTGTAACTTTAGTCATGTATAGAGACTTATTACACAAGTATTACTGTATATAGCATTACTAGGACTACATGGTCGCTTTTCTTTTGTGTACCTACCAAGTTCTTTAATTATTATTAAATTATTAAAAAATAATAATAGTAAATTAATTAACTAATGAATTTATTTCCGAAATTACTAAATTATTCTGAATTGGAAAGTGGATGATTGTGTCTTGAAACTCTTCATTAGGTATTTAATAATTTCAAATTAAATTAAATTATATTAATCGCATGTATTTAACTCATAGTTAAAACAAATTTATTAATAATTGATAGTATAGGCATGTTTGTACCGAACTTAACTGATTTCATCTAGTATAGGAAGAGCGGGGCTTCCTGGCACAGGTGTCTATACACTTAATAGGAAGTTCCCACCACAGTGTAAAATTAATGTTAAGTTGATGACGAAATAAATATTTTGTATTTTTTTATGTATATTGTATTTAAATAAAAAAAACACCTTAGTCACTCAGGGTTCCTCACTCAGGAGCTATAGTAGCAATACTAAGGTTTAGTACCTAGAAATAAAAGATGGCTAAAGAATCAAGTAAGTAGGATCAATGCTGTAGAAATGAGGTCCTTCGAAGTATGTGTAGAAACGCTTGGTTTAGAGAACGAACGCTGTGGACTGAAAGAGGATGACTGTAGTGACTAGTCACTATACAGTCATATTATTTTTTTAATGCACTAACCCGTGCTAAGGACAATTTTAAAAAACCTATTTAGAGGCTAAAAATTCCACCCATGCCGGGATTCGAAGCCGCGATCTCTGGCTATCCGTGCCAGCGCTCTTTCCAACTGAGCTAATGGGCGACTCACCGGCATCAGTGAACTTTCGAACGTCTTTACAATATTCTCTGTATTACTACAGGCAGCGACATCTGGCTGAAGTAATTTGCATCACTTGCAGCCCCGAGTACCTACCTACTTTGCAGTTAGGTTTAACATCGGAATGATATCGCTGTACCCACATGATTATATTTTTTAATGCACTAACCCGTGCTAAGGACAATTTTAAAAAACCTATTTAGAGGCAAAAAATTCACCCATGCCGGGATTCGAACCCGCGACCTCTGGCTATCCGTGCCAGCGCTCTTTCCTCTCTTCACAATATTCTCTGTATTCACTGATGCTGGCGGGTCGCCCATTAGCTCAGTTGGAAAGAGCGCTGGCACGGATAGCCAGAGGTCACGGGTCCGAATCCCGGCATGGGTGGAATTTTTAGCTTTTAATGGGTTTTTTAAAATTGTCCTTACACTACAGTCACCCCAACCAACTTTTCACTCCAAACCAACGCAACATTCATGTCTCAATTCTAGAATTGAGACAGGTGGAGAGAATGAAGGAAGAAAGTGTGACGAAACAAATGTATATAGCGAACGTGGGTGGAAGGGCAATAGTGGCAATTGTCTGTCCCTGCTCTCTGCCTACACCTCTGGGATACAGCCGTGAGGTTATGTTATGGAATTTAAACATTTTTTCTCCTAATTAAAACTGTTTTTATACGGATTTCACTCGTTTATTATATTTTTACAGTGGTATTTTTACAAAACTTTTACAGGTGACCTGTAAAAGTGCCGAAACGTCGGAAAATTGTAAAAATATAATAAACTAGTGAAATCCGTATAGAAACAGTTTTAATTATGTCTAGTACTCGTGTTAACCTTATAAAATACTATTTTTCCTCCTTCCACAGGTACCTAGCGGAACGCCTAGACCTCCCGCGGCTGCTAAGGATGGAGCATCCGGAGAATGACGACGAATGGTCACCGCGAGACATTTGCGACGGCTGGGCCAAGAAGCGGGGCTACCTCACAGCCAAGGCCGCCAGGTACCTAACCTTCAATTACGATATCAACCCTTGTATGTCTCCACTGCCCCTGCAGTGGAGACATACAAGTCCACTCTCCACAAAGACAGCACAGTTTAATATTTAAGTATTGTATTCTATTTGATTAGATGCGCTCGTGGCCTAGGCGAACCGAGTGATTGGAAGCAATCACTTGTACTATTTTTATTTTTAATGCACTAACCCGTGCTAAGGACAATTTTAAAAACCTATTTAGAGGCTAAAAATTCCACCCATGCCGGGATTCGAACCCGCAATCTCTGGCTATCCGTGCCAGCCTCTCTCCTCTATCCTCTGGCACGGATAGCCAAAGGTTGCGGGTTCGAATCCCGGCATGGGTGGAATTTTGAGCCTCTAAATAGGTTTTTAAAATCAATCACTTGGTTAAGCAACAACAGGCGCGGTCAGGTACAGGATGGGTGAGCGTCCCCTGACTACCGCTAGTGGCATTTTTCCGAGCGCTTCCGTGCTTCGCAAGGCACGTTAAGCCGTTGGTGACGGCTGTCATATAATGGCAGTCGTTAAGTCATGTCAGAGGCCTTATGGGCGGCTTGATAACTTCTGACAGTGCGGCCCGCCACTGTCTTACAATCCTCCACCAACCCGGACTTGGCCCCCGTGGTGGAGTATGGCCTAACCTTCCTGCGATGCAGGAAGAGACCCGTGCCCCAGCAGTGGGGACATACAAGGGTTGATAACGATTCTATTTGATATGTCACACCACGGGCAGCTTATTAATTTATTTTTTCTCACGTACATGGCTAACCGCAGTTTGGACCCGACTGAAAATCGGCGTTGTGCAACGGACAACTTATGCTGAGTTGCGCCCATTTTGGGGGCTCAATACGTAAAACCTGTGTATCACATTATTTTGTATTTTTTTAAGGATTCGCGATACTCATACATAGTTATATATAAAACGGGTCAAAAAGCGTCGGGAAATAAGTTAATTACGTTTTACCTAATAAATAATCGCGATTTGGCCCGTTTTATGTATAAGTATACATTATTTTCAAAAACCTATTTAGAGGCTAAAAATTTCACCCATGCCGGGATTCGAACCCGCAACCTCTGGCTATCCGTGCCAGCGCTCTACCAATTGAGCCAATGGGCGACTCACCGGCATCAGTGAAATTTCGAACCTCTTTACACTATTCTCTGTATTACGTACAGGCAGCGACATCTGGCTTAAGCAAATTGCATCACTTACAGCCCCGACTACCTACTTTGCAGTTAGGTTTTACATCGGAATGATATCACTGTACCCACATGATTATACTATTTTTATTTTTAATGCACTAACCCGTGCTAAGGACAAATTTAAAAACCTATTTAGAGGCTAAAAATTTCACCCATGCCGGGATTCGAACCCGCAACCTCTGGCTATCCGTGCCAGCGCTCTACCAATTGAGCCAATGGGCGACTCACCCGCATCAGTGAAATTACGAACCTCTTTACACTATTCTCTGTATTTGTCCTTAACACGGGTTAGGGTTGGACCTCACCTGGCAGCACGGAATCGCCTTTGTTCCGCCTGTGCTACCACGTGCTGCAGTATGCTGCCGCATGCGAACGCGCGCTGTCGCATTCCGCAGACAAAAAAGGCGATCGCACGCGTCAGCATGCTGCAGCATGGGGTGGCATACAGCCGCGTTCTTTCATGATCAGTTTAGTTTCAAGCGCGAGCATTCTCTTTACGGTGTTGGTCACTGTATTCCGCCGACTCCGTGTCATAGAGACAAGGATATTTCTGCACTAAAACTATCAAATTTTCGTCAGTCATTGTTATTTCCATCCGTACGGCATGAATGAACAGGCTGCACTGAGCTGACGAGCGGCCTAGTGCGCCATTGTACGATAGAGTGAGAAAGCATGCGATAGCAAGTGATCGGCGGTGAAAGGATGCGTGCGTTAGCATGCTATCGCGCGCTTCAGCGTTCCGGAGTCTCCCTGCCGAGCACTGCATTTTGTCCGTGATGCCGATCGCCTCGAGGATTCCGCCGCGTGCTATCGCATTATGCTTTCTGTCTCTGTGTAGCAAATGGCAGTTCTAAGCGACAGAAAGAGAAAGGGCGACGGAAAAAGGCGATTCCGTGCTGCCAGATGTGGTTCAACCCTTAGTGCATTAAAAATAAAAATAGTATATACATTATTTTTTTTTCGTGTTGTAAAAACGATTTATTTTTCACGTGTTTTTTTTTTTTGCTTTCTGTGTATTTTTTTTTTGTAATGGATTTGTATATGTTCTTTTTGTTTTGAGTATTGTGTCGTCAAATAAATACATTTTCTTTCATCTTCTTTCTTTCTAAAAGTCCCTGCGCAGACGAGAGCTTCCTCACGATGTTTTCCGTCGCCCATTAGCTCAGTTGGAAGAGCGGTTGCACGGTTAGCCTGAGTTCGCGGGTTCGAGTCCCGGCATGGGTGGAGTTTTTAGCCTCTAAATAGGTTCTTAAAAGTCTTTATGATGTTAAGTAACTTCAGAAATGTATCCTCAAGGCCTGTCATTTGTTCCCCGGAAGTTTAGTGAAGCGTACGATATGGGAGCAAATATTCTGAGATTACATTGTGTGGTACTTTACATGAAGTTGAAAAAGAAAAGGCGTTTTAAAGGAAAACACTGAACTTTTGTTCCGGATTGGTCCGGTCTCTTTATGTCCTCGGTAACTTTAGGGACTTTTTGTACGGGGTACCTGTCGCCGTGGTCGCCAGGTCAAAAATTTTTTCGCCCCAAAGGCCATCATTTCTCCTAGCTATTCGCCCCGCCCACTGCCACTTCAACAAACATACATACATACATACATACATACAGGGACTGCCACTTGCCACGATCCTGACAGATCACCTTCGCTTCATCAGCGTTCATAAGTCGTTGCATGCACGCACGCCTGTTCCGGGTACTTTTTATCTCCCCCTTTGCCCCCCTCCCTCCCCCGTCTACCATGCAAGAGGCCCAGGGTTCGAACCCCGGCTGGGAACAAAAATTAACCCCAGGTCTTGGATGTTTACATGTTTGTGATGTCGTTGTTTCTGGTTCCCACGACACAGGGTAACCTAGTGTGGGGCCAGAAGCAATGTATGTGCCTGTATATAAATTTTATGTTATGTAAATGTCGATTTGTGTCCGCCTGGGACGTCCACTTCAACGGAAACCCTTCTCATTTCAGACTGGACACTTATCGAGCCGCTAACAGTCTCCTAAGGATGGCGTTGGATGGCAAGATCTGTCTGTGGCTACGCCCGCCCGGCTTCACGCAGGAGAGAGGTGAGTGCTGCATAAACTCACGCCTGTACCCCGAGGGGTAGGCAGAGACCAGGGTCTGACAGATCACCTTCGCTTCATCAACGTTCATTAGTCGTTGCGTGCACGCACGCTGGTTTCTGGGACTGAAAGTGTAATGTTATGACTGCCTCGGTAACACGCTTTGTCATGTAGCCTATGAACGTCCCGCTGCAGGGCTCTCAGAGAGAGAATGGGCTTTATTACTTAATTTAATTTTTATTGTCTCTGTGTATTATTCTTCTCGATAGTAAATATTATTGTTATTATATTATTACTACGCGTGCCCACCGTGGGTTGGCAGTTTCAATGTACATTGATAATTAGTTTCGATTTTATTATTTACTAGCTGACCCAGCGAATCTTTAGTCGATTCTTTATTACACTATTTTTATTTTTAATGCACTAACCCGTGCTAAGGAACAAATTTAAAAACCTATTTAGAGGCTAAAAATTTCACCCATGCCGGGATTCGAACCCGCAACCTCTGGCTATCCGTACCAGCGCTCTACCAATTGAGCCAATGGGCGACTCACGGCATCAGTGAAATTTCGAACCTCTTTACAATATTCTCTGTATTACGTACAGGCAGCGACATCTGACTTAAGCAAATTGCATTACTTACAGCCCCGACTACCTACTTTGCAGTTAGTTTCTTTATTATTTTTTTTATCCTCTCCGTAAGAACCATTCTCGAAATTCAAGGAATAGTCTAAAAAAAGAATTAGCTTCAGCTGCTCTCGAGATTTGCGCTTACCAACACATTCATCGATTCATTTTTATATTATAGAAGATGTACATGCACCTACCGACTATAGTCTCCATCCAATCCATCCAAAGGTTGTCCGAAGAAGACCGCCAATTGTATAACATTAATGGTGACGTGGTGGCCGGGTTGATCTCAACCATCCTCCAAAATGGTTGAGACTGATGATGGCTGACCATTTTGCGTTATACTCGTAAACGAGTCCTGTTCGTGTGTCTTGCCGCAGCACTTATGTTTTCCCTACTTTTGCTAAGACATTTTACTAATGCTTTGGCATTGAAAGTTATTGGTGGCAATCGTGAAATCTTATCATACGTGTAGGTGGCAATCGATGTATTTGTTTTAAGATGACTTGAGAAAAGATGGTCAGAGTGGAGTTTTTTTTTCCGCTGTCTTCTTCTCCACACATTGACATTCAGCAAACAGAATGCAAATTCTTTACGTTGAAATAAATTTAATTGAATTAAATGGCCTGCGCAGACGAGGGACTTTTGTCCCCAAAGGACAATATGACCCTGAATCGTAAAAAAATACCTCTGAGTATTTGTTGCGGACTCAACGCCTACGGTGTGCGGTAATTTTGTGCACCGGAAATTGTTACGCTATGGACGCAAATATTCTGAGATTACATTGTGTTTTAATTTACATGAAGTTAAAAAAAGAAAAGGCGTTTTAAAAGAAAACACCGAACTTGTCCAGTCCGGTCTCTTGATGTCCTCGGTAACTAGAGGGACTTTTTGTACGCGATACTTTTAGTCCTTCGTGTGCGTTATCGATACAATTTATAAGAGATCTATATCGACGGACAAAAAAGTACCCGGGGGACCCTCGTCTCAGGCCTTAAGAAATCTTTGTACGTAATACAGAGAATAGTGTAAAGAGGTTCGAAATTTCACTGATGCCGGTGAGTCGCCCATTGGCTCAATTGGTAGAGCGCTGGCACGGATAGCCAGAGGTTGCGGGTTCGAATCCCGGCATGGGTGAAATTTTTAGCCTCTAAATAGGTTTTTAAATCTTTGTTGTAATTATTTTTCCTAATTGTGCAATAAAGCTAGGGCACTTTCTATCTACAATATATTATGTTACACTAATCGTATCTTGAATTCCCCAGAAAAATGGCAATCGTGCGAGGAACTAAAGTACGTGAAATGGGTACAAGCGTTCGCTGAGGTGGAAGACACTCAGGACAAGCCCCTGGCTTATGCATCATCAGAGGACGAGGCCGGTGGTGATGAAACTGATGATGGTGATGATGAGGAGGAGGAGGAGAGCAGCGATGATGAAGTGGCCACGACAGCTATGGCGAATAAGTTCGCCGCGTTAGGGAGTGATGATTAAGATTTGACTGAAAAAAATGTTATATTCATTCGTCCTAGGGCCATTTTCTCTATTGAGAATTAGTGCTGTAGTGCTGTCTCTTCGGATTTCTCAGAAAAGAGCGTGACAGAACGTTATAGTCTGTTAGCTTTTCGAATATACCGCGGGCTCTAGCCTCCTAAGCCCTGGCGTCCTAAAAATTGGACGTCACGAATAACTTTCTTACTTCACATCCAATGATTTAGTAGGAAGTCTGGAAAACTTACTGTTCTAGGTCCAATATTTTCCTAATAATTTTTTGGACAGCAAGACGAAAAAGTTCTTCAAAATCTACGTAGTTTTAGAAGACTTGAAGTAACTGTTACCTCCAGGGCTTAGGAGGCTAGACTAGGCCTCGGTTTTCGCCAATTTTCGCCGGTTTTCGTGCTGATGATGATCGAGTTGTGATTTCGAAATTAAGAGTCATATTAGTTCCGATATTTCTATTACACGAATATATCCGATAGTAGCCGAGGTACATTCTAAAAGCTAACAGACTATACTTAAGTGTTTGGTGAAATTGTCAATTCAGGAACCGGCTCCTAATCTAAGATTATTTATAATGAACGCTTGCATTTACTTCGATATTCGTATAATGTTGTTTCCTAATGTGATATTTATTGCCCAATAAAGTATTTTATTACCGGATTTTCGTATTTTCTTTCCGTGTTAATCCTACTATAGTCCGGCCGCTGGGAGAATACGATCCTGACAGGTCACGATGGAACGGACGACGTAACTTTCTAGCGGCGTTGAATTTTCGATAAAATTATTTTTAAGTTCTATTTAATTTGTCCTACTAGCAAATAATTATCATTGAAACTATAATATTATGTAAACTTACCATCGATGTGATATTTTGCGTAGTAAGGGTCAACTCACACCGAAAGAGCGGCGAAGGGCAGCGAAGCGGAGCGCAGTTTCAGTTTCATATGAATTTTAATTTTATTATCATTACCATAATACTTATTATCGCATGAGAAACTCGAACGAGTCGCGCGGATGCCCGCGGCACCGCAGGAATTCCATAAACGGAGCTGTGCGACTGCGTGAGAAATTGCGGGAAGTCCCGAGAATGTTCGAGCAGTCGCGAGCGGCCGCTGGCAATATCCCAATATCAATATCTTTTAAATCTTTCCCTCCTTATCTCTTCGGCCTCTTCCTCTTCTTCTTTATATGTGCAATAATAATTAAATCCAAAATACCCATTTTCACTGCTTAAACACAAGTTTCCTCGAGTTTTGTTGAAATTGAACTACGCATAGGAGAGCGACACCCGCGATGAATTCATCTTCATTCGCTCTCAAAATATTTTATTATTTTGTGCAATAAAAAGTAACATAACATACCTATTAGTTTATTTATTCTAAATCGTGAGTCAGTGGCAAAAGCTAATTAAGAATAACGTAAGGAATGCTAACGTTGATTATCTCCCATCACTAGTCATATGAAACAGACAGGTTTCAGGATCGTATTCTCCCAGCGGCCGAACTGTAGTGTTACGAGTATAAATGAGAAAGTTTGTGAAGTTGTTCGTTACTTAATCAATCACGCAATAACGGCTGTAAGGATTTACGTAAAACTTGTCATTCGTACAGACAAGCATAATGTATGTTTTTCAAATAAATAAATCCTATCATCTGAAGAAGAAGAAGAAACCATTTATTACATCAACAGAAACACACACCACATTTACAACACAAAATCTGCAAGCAGAAACGGACGTAAAAAAATGTGGACAAAAAAACGATATGGACATTAAAAAAACTGTGACGTAGGCTAGGTCCGGACATCGTTCGATAACATAAGGCAACCAGCCCAGCCGATGTCTTTTCTAAATGTAAAATGTTGGCGCCAAAGCGCAAACATCGATGCGTGTTGCGTCGTCGCGGACTCCTTCATTAAAACCTTCTTTTTATAAGTACAGGTTCAACCTTCTTGGCCCAGCTGGAGGTGTATCGTTATGATTGATTAAAAAGTTATATTATGATACAGGTGTCCATACATGACCTGTATCGTAAAAAAAATCTTTTTGTTTGGCCTATGCGCAGTTTCTCTGTATTATAGAGCACACTTTATTGCTTAAACATAAGTACAAATAATGAATAGAAAGTAGTATACCGCTTAACAGTCGATTCTTTAAATTTTTTATTACTTTTCTCTCCGTAAGAACCATCCTCACACTTCAAGGAATATACTAAAAAAAGAATTAGCGAAATCGGTTCAGCTGCTCTCGAGATTTGCGTTTACCAACACATTCAGCGATTTATTTTTATATTATAGACAAGCTGACCCAGCGAACTTCGTACCGCCTAACAGTCGATTCTTCAATTATTTTTCTCTCCGTAAGAACCATCCTCATACTTCAAGGAATATTCTAAAAAAAGAAAAATATCTGTACAAAGAAATATATTCATACTTGGAAAAAAATGCTATCCTAACCAATGAACAAAAAGGCTTTCGAAAAGACAAAACAATCAACATGGCAATCTATGATTTTTTAAACGTAGTAATGGAAAATGTAGACATAAAAAATCCTGTTACATCAATCTTCATGGACATGACACAGGCATTTGACTACGTTGATCACGCTATCCTACTAAACAAACTAATTGCATATGGCATTAGAGGTAATGTGACCGAACTTATAAAATCTTATCTCACTAACCGAGTCCAATATACAGAAATATCGGAAATTAATACCCAATCAAAAAAAAACCACTCATACACTTCAAACAGACGCACACTTAACTACGGCGTTCCTCAAGGAAGCGTCCTCGGTCCGCTCCTTTTCATAATATATATAAACGATTTACCCAGGTTTACAGCTTATCCGATGTCCCTCTTTGCTGACGATAGCACAGTTACTATAAATAGTGATGCATTTGACCCAGATAACTACGAAAACAATATTAACGAAGCTCTAAAATCAATAATAACATGGCTAGATAATAATAACCTTAGAGTTAATCTGAGCAAAACCAAACGAATGCATTTCAGTCAAAGAATAATACCATCTGACCTAAAAATTCACTATGATGACCAAACAATAGAAGAAGTATCAGCTACAAAATTTTTGGGATTAACTATAGATAAAAAACTGAATTGGAAAGCACATATTGAGACAGTATGTAAAAGAGTTAGCTCCTCGTCATACGCGCTTTATAAACTTGCGACCAAAATAAACCCAGATGCCCTTCGGATTGCTTATCATGGAATGGTTGCCTCAATATTAAGATACGGTATAATCTTTTGGGGCAACTCGACGGACAGAGACTCTGCCTTTAAGGTACAAAAAAGGTGCATAAGAGCTATGTTTGGTCTGAAAACAACAGACAGCTGCAAACCGTATTTTGAAAAATTTAAAATTCTTACATTGCCCTGTCTCTACATTTACGAAGTGGCTGTCTTTGTCAAAACGAACCCTAATCTTTTCCCTCCACTCTCAGTCGTCAGCATTCGCACACAGCGAGATAAAAGTAGAGTTTGTGTGAAAAAAGCAAATACTGCGCTGTTACAGAAAAGCATATTTTGTATGGGTCCTGTAGTTTATAATAGAATACCGAAGGAATTGCGAGAATTAAGTACAAATAATTTTAAAACCAAATTAAAGTGTCTATTAGAACAAAAAGTTTATTATAATATAACAGAATTCTTGACAGATGATAATTTTAAGCTAAGACATTGACTGACATTCTAATATAATTTGTATTTTAAATTGACATTTATTCTGGTTCTGTTTACACAATTTGACATGTAACAAAAATTTAACTTATTCATTCATTTTTAATTTTTTATTATTTTCATTTTAATATATCATTAACTCTATTTCAAATTGACATTATATTTTATTACTCTGAAAAAATTTTATTTGAATTTGTTGACATTTTTATATTATTGTTTCTAATGGTGGTGCCTTTTTTATAATTTGTACGCCTCATCAGGCAGAGCATGTATAGAACTAATTATTTTTTATATACATCCTATCAATGAACTCATGCTTCACAAATAAAAATCTTTGTCTTCTTTGAAAGAATTAGCGAAATCGGTTCAGCTTCTCTCGAGATTTGTGCTTACCAACACATTCGGGGATTCATTTTTATATTATAGTTTAAACAAGTTATGATATTCTGTCATTGGTGACGCTAGTTAGCACCATGAAGCGCCGAGAATCGTGAAGTTACTTTCTAGGTAAGGAATGTACAAATAAAACAGTTTGTTTAATTTTGAAAGATTTTTAATTTTTTTATAGAACTTTATTTATGGGTAGTCCGCAATGCAATGTACATCGAGTAATACAAAATACAATGAATTGTATTGAATTCTATCGAGTGAAGCATTTCTAGACGACTAAGTGTCAAAAAATGTATGCATTTGACAGCCGGACCAGCTTAAAAAAAGTAAAAATCAACGTCACGCAACTCAGTGGAGACTTACGTAATAATGCCCCTGGTCTTCAAACCTTAGACAACATAAATGGCTGACCGCGTTTTTGGCTGTTTAGCAAAGCAGTTTTAAAATGTATTTTTTTGTTGCTTTTAGGTCCTCAAAAAAGATATGAAGAAGAGATATTTACCATTTAAGAGTTAATTCAAAAGAGAGTCAAATAGCGGATTCAACTGTTATTGAAGATTATTTAGACGACAATGATGTCCGGAATTAAAGCCAGTACAATGCATGAGTTTACAATTATTATGTAAACTCTATTAATTAAATACTTTGAAAAGACTAACTTTTGGAGTTTCCTTGACAATTGTTTCTCCAACATGATCTAAATTTGAAAATGGACACTTTTTTTTAACCCAGGAGGAACCCTATTACGGGTAGGTACCACCGGCTCGGGGGAGCGCGGTGGTTATGTCGGGCTCCCCGCCTTGAAAAGGGCGGTATACCGATTAAAACTCCTGGGGTGTTCCTGCGCAGTGGCAAGCGACGGGGACACGGGAACGCTTGCACACACTACCGCGACCCCGTCTGCGGTCACTCCTTCGGGGGGGTTACCTCCCCCCTACTCCGCTGACGGCGCTCCGGAACACATGGAGCGCCTACCGGCACGGGGCCGTCGAGACGGTTGGCATACGCCCGCCGTCTGCGGCCGGTTCCCTGACGGCGCAGAGGGAGCGAGTGGGGATCGTACTCTCGCGCCCTCTCCTTCTCTCCCGTGACGGCCTCGCTGAGGGCGAGGACCGCCGCCCATGCCTCTTCACTGTCGACCATCTAACTAACGATGGCCGGCAGCGAGAGGTCCGCCCCGATAGCCGCGGCTAGTTCGGCACGCGGCTCCGCCCACGCCTTAGAGTATATACTACTACGTAGTAGTATATACTGTAAGGCCCCCGCAGGACACGCGGCGCGCGTGTGCTGTGCCGTATCCTCCGTACACATAATTAACTTGTAACTTTCATTAGGTCGCAGTTTCTGTGCGAAATAAAACATTTTTTATTTTGAATTTAAATGACAAATAAATAATAATCCAATTAGAATATAATTATTTTTTCTAATATAAGGGTGTTAATACATTCTGTTTGTATTGTAAGCTGTTATAATATAGGGAGAACAATAAAGAAAAAATATTTTTTACTATACTTTTCCATCTCTTTAAAAACAAGAACTTAATTAATACCCTTTAACCTTAGAGTATAAAATGCTATGTCTTTAACTTAATAATTATATGTGCAGTCTTAATATTTTGACTTTTAAGTGAAATAATAACCCTATTTTAGAATCTAGAGAATCAAGAAAATATTAATATTTAAAAATAATCCCACACACAAGTATGAAAATCAATGTACAGTGCGTTCACATTAACTTGACGCGTGAGAGAATTGGTAACAAGAACATAACATGTGAATTAGCTTTTGGACCTAATTGGAAGATGGTAAAACAAGCCCTCAATCCTTTTATTTTCCCCAAGTAATGAGAATTATTTCTTATTTAACATGGTGAAACTAAACATATCAGTGCTACCAATTCTCTCACGGGTCAAGTTAATGTGGACGCACTGTACTTAGAATTTAATTTTTTTTTTTTTTCAATTTAGATTTTTATACTTTTTTATACATATTTTTTTTAAACTTCATAATTGGAAAAACAGGAACCATAACACAAATCACCTACGTAATAACCGTTTTTTAATTTGAAACAAAGTGTTTTAAATTGAAATTCTTCTTATTGTTTACTAATTATAAACTTCATAACTTAAATGATATTTGTACTACTAGCAGTACAATGGTACAAACTAAGAATACAGTTAACAGCAAAAGAATAGCAATTTTTTTTTTATTTTCACATTTTATGTTTTTTTTATTTATTTTTTATTTTTTTTTTTTTTCTTTTCTATTTAGATCTGCAATCAGTCCTCGGACTATGATCAGATTTGTTGTCTGTATCTGTTTTGTCGAGCGTGTTCTCCACTGAGAGCATCTCCTCATATTTAAGCTGCTGTCAATATCTGCAGTCTAGATCTTGTATGCTGTATCGCTTTAGCCTTCTCTGGTAATCCAATGATATTAGTTGTTGCGCCAGTATATTTGGATGGCACATCAAACGGCTCTTGTACTTTTCTGCTGTAATTCGGATCTCCTCTTTTACAGTGTTTATTCCAAGTTGTTCGTGTATTTCTTTATTGGTTATGTACCATGGTACATTCGCAATGTCTCGCAAGATTTTGTTTTGTAGGCGTTGCAATGTATTGATGTGGGACTCGCTCGCACTGCCCCACAGTTCTATACCATACATCCAGGTTGGTTTCAGTGCAACTTTATAGAGGAGAAGTTTGTTGTCGATTGACAGACGTGAATTTCGTCCTAGCATCCAATATAATTTTTTATATTTTATGCATAGCTCATCCCTTTTTGCTTTGATGTGATTTTTCCAGGTTAGACGTCGATCAAGGTGTAGGCCAAGATACCTCACGTGCTCACTATGCGGTAGTGTATTGTCACCAAGTTTTACAGGCGGGCAATCGCCACGTTTGAGAGTGAAGGTCACATGCACTGACTTGGTAGCACTCGCCTTTATCCTCCATTTTTCCAGCCAACCATTTATTTCACATAGCCCTTGCTGTAGTATCTCTGATGCAGTTGTCGGGTCTTGGCTAGAAGCAAGAACAGCAGTGTCATCTGCGAAAGTAGCTGTCGTAGTTCCTCTTGTCTCTGGTAAGTCATAGGTGTATAATGTGTAGAGGATGGGTCCCAGAACAGATCCCTGTGGCACTCCAGCCTTAATTTTGTAAAATTTGGAGGTGCAATTATCCTCTTTTACTTGGAACAATCTCTCCGATAGGTATGTTTTTAAAACGAGGAAGAAGCTGTGGGGAAGCGTTTGTTTTATTTTGTACAGTAATCCGTTGTGCCACACTTTGTCGAAGGCCTGCTGGATGTCAAGAAATGCTGATGAGCAATATTCTTTCTCTTCAATACTCTTTCGCACACGTTCGTATACTCTGTGAGCTTGTTCTACAGTACCATGTTTCTCTCGAAAGCCGAACTGGTGGGCAGGTATGATGTTGTGTTTTTCTAAGATTGGTTTCATTCTACAAAGTAAGACTTTCTCGAAGAGTTTCGACATTGTTGGCAGCAAGCTTATCGGCCTGTATGATGTAACTTCATGGGGAGGTTTTCCAAATTTATGCGTCATTACAATTTGTGATACTTTCCATAGGGATGGATAGTATTGTATTCTGAGTATAGCATTGAACAGAATAGTTATAAACATTATCCCTTTGCGTGGAAGTTCCTTGAGTACTTCTTTAGTGATACCGTCAAACCCTGGTGCTTTTCTGTTCTCAAGAAGCCTAACGAGTCGCTGAAGTTCTTGTGGAGATACTGGCTTCAGCGGCAACTCAAGTTGCAGGTCCTGGTTCAGATTTGATTCAACAAACTTTTCAAACGTTGTATCGCCACTGTCGTTTGGGGCGAACACTTTCGAAAGATGATCGGCAAAGATGTCAACTTTCTCTTGGTTTGTTCGGGCCCACCCATTTCCAGGGAGCCTGATTGGCGGCTTTGTATTTTGCGGTCTATTAACATCACTGGTGAATTTCCACAAGGAGTAGTTTGTGGATTTAGTAGCAGTGAGGGATTGTAGTTTATGTTCCATAGTCGCCTCATTAGCTTTCTTTATTAGGTCTTTTAACTCTACAATTGCCTTGTTAAGGGCTGCCTTATATTTATTTTTTATTAATATCTAATAAGTAGACTTAAAGAATACCCAATAATCAATAAATGTATATTATACCCATGAACAACATTTACCAGCACATACCAGTTACACTTTTACGATACAGAAAGTAACTTCCCACTTCCTTTTCAGCTAATTTGCACCGTAAGCAGTGTGATAATATTTATTTAAGTACATAATTATAATTATATTAGTAATGGAAGACAAATGATTAATCCTTCGCTAATTATTCATTATGATAAACTTTCAGTCTGTCGGTTCCTGAACAAGGAACTATGCTAAGAACGGTCTGAGGGGGCCATATCGGAATACAAATTTGTTGATCAATTTAGTGCTACTAATTTGCTTTTTAGGTTTGTTACATAAAAAGACAAATTGGAACCTTCACACGATCATTTTGCTATATAAATGTATGTCTGTTGGTACTCTTTTTCTCATTATCAGCTCAAGCTATCAAATTGGAATTAATTTCAAATACTAACGGATCAATGGTCCAAACCCAAGAATGTAGTCATGGGCATAGGTGTATTTTTACAAAATTATATTTTTTTATTATTTTCAATGTTTATTAGGATGAATCAAAGGTCTGTTGAACTGTTGAAAGTGAACTGTTTGTAATTGGAATAGATTTCCATAGTATAAGCCATACATGAGTCAATGTAAGATTTATTGTAGCACAAACAGGAGTGTTAACGAAAGTGGTGTAAAAGGTTTCAATTAATGTTTTGGAATCACAACATCTCTATATTATGTAAATATGTCAATACATTATCTATCTTAGTGTTTTTAAAGTGTAAAGATACATAGGTATTTATCAGTTGCAGTAAAATATTGTTTGTTACTTCATTCAGAGTGCCTGTAACCATCAATGTGCTGCTGCAAGTTGTGGTTATTACAAGGTATCCACACATCACATTTGTTGCAGTAAGCCTTGTCTTCATCTACGTGAGTCAGAAACGCCTCAATGGATATATCTTTGTCATCTATGGTATCGTCTATCTCTTCCAATTTGATCTTGTGTTTGTCATCATTATCCACATGGTCCAGGATATCGTCAACAGCATTATCAATGTACTCATCGCAAATCTTACACCAGAGCTCATCGTTTCTTCCCATAACAGTAAAAATACCATTCAGTGGCAGCACTGCATTTGAACGGTTGGTCAAATGTCTCCGTCCATTGATGTGTTCGCTTATAGAGTGGTATTTAAAGGAGATATAGCATGGGCAAATGGTGCAGTGAACTAATGTGCCATGAGGGGTTACATTTTCTGGTAAATCAACGAAATCTCCAGCAATCAAGTCCCTTATCTCATCCATATTGCTTTGATGTAGAAAACCTTCAACGTGGGCCCTTACCGCTGGCAAGTTCCACTCCATATCGGAAGCAATAACTACTTTACATATTGAGCAGAACAAAACCTCGTCAAACACTATATTGTTACGAATTTTCAGTCTATTATAGTAAAGTTGACCATGTCTGTTACCGTCTATATGGGTTTCTATAACAGATGCGTTGTTGGCAAAGAAGACATTACAAAGAGTGCATCTTACCCGGATCTGATTTTGTACTTCGATATCTTCGTCGTCATATGCGGCCATTGTAAGCTTTGTATCAAACGATTTGTAATTGAAAAATTTGCCTCTTGAAGTAGACCGGTTGCAGTTTTTTTACTCTTGTTGATATCAAAACACTGGCACAAACTTTAGTTTGTTTGAAACGAGACTAATAAGAATGCATAGGTAACGTACATTATTTGACTTTGAAACTTCGTCTCAACTCCACCTCAACTTTCATCAACAATGTGACAAACAAAATGGCAGTCGACGTCGTTCCGCGTTCCTTTGCTCTTAAAGTAGGTAGGTAACTTACACTAGATTATGTAATGTCAAAGTTATTTATAAATAAACGGCTTACCGACTTTATACTTTATTCACCTTAACACTAAGGTGCATCTGTGAAGTGCGCGTGTAATGTACAATGCTATAATGACGTTATGTTGTCTATGGCTGAGGATTTCCCCTCAGAACTTCTGTGTAATTTGTAATGCGGCCAGTACACAATAGAACCTATCTAGCCAAAGTCACAGCCAAACGACAAAAAATGCATTTTTAGTTCCCCGGTCGCTGTCGCTTTGCAGATGGCGTTGCGATCGATTTTTTTGAGCTTGTTGCTGTCGCGTTGCCAGTGGGTAATACAAAATTTGACTTTGACAGCAGATATTGCGCAATTTTTGCCTGTTGCTTGTAATTTCAAGATACGTAATTAGCCGGCCGTTAAGTATGAACACAGAACATAAAAAAAGAGTAGAAGTAGCGACATGACACATTAGTACGAAAACCAGTGTAACCAAACTGATACACATAAACCAAACGCACACTACGAATGCCAAGCTGCCATTGGTAAATAAAGTCAATGCCGAAAAGGTGTACATCATATAAGTTTCAAGTAAAATATGCACCTTTTCATAATGTTAACAATGATCAAAGTCAAATGCCAACGATGAAATTAAGGTTGACATTTTGTAGTAACGCTACTCTACACTAGATGGAACTATAACCGCGTTGAGCCGAAAAGAACTTTTACCTACTAAGACATAAAGTTCAAAATTGAAAAACAAGTACATTCTCAGTTTGGGATGGGACAATGCGAGTTCTAGTTTGTCGATAGGGAGAACGTATCGACAAATTATACAAACAGTTTTAACACATTAACGGCCGAATACGAATACTGGTACTCAGTATTTTTAGCTATTTATTTTTTGCCTGCGGGTTGACTGGTTGAAAATGCATCTTTTTTACATTATCTTTTGTGCAATAAAGAATTAATACTAATAGGGTGGATAGATGCACAAATAAAACAATGTGGTAGTATTTTCTAATGTGGTAGAATTCATAATATTTTAAAATGTTCCCTTATTAAAATTAGCTTTAACCCGCTGCTTCGCCGGCGTTAGAAATTATAACACGGGAAATATTATTCAACGACTCAATTCAGATCTTTGTCTATCTGTGCGCCATGTTTCATACGTAATACTAATTACGATTGTACTAATATAATTTCATTTATACGCAAGAGTCTAACCTGGAAGTGAAGCACATTTTTTCTGGTATTGCTGCATCACATAAGTGCCACCTTCCACCTTTTTTAGTTATTATGAAGTGTTCATGAAAATGCTCTGAATATATTGTGCTCATCTTCATTGCGAACCAATTTAGCCTTCTTATCGCTGCCTTCCATTTTAATTTCGTATCCGGTTTCCTTTGGAAAACTAAACGAAAACTCGCTTCCCAATTTTTTTGATTCCGAGAGTGTTGTTTTATCATTGCCTCGATTTGCTGTTGTCAAAGGGGTTGAAGTAATAAGGGTAAATAGCAGAATAATAAAAAAACCATAAAACAAATAACATAACAAAACAAAAATCTGATGCTCGCCAAGAGAACAACCACTTGAACAGGTAAACAATACAATAAGTAATTTACTAAATGTTTTGAACTGAAGTAACAAAAACCATACGTTTTGGATTTTTCTTTCTTTCTTTTCTTTCTTTCTCTTTCTTTCTCTTTTTTTATGTTCTGTGATTGAAACATAGGATTGATATCCCGGTAATGCGTTCCATTTTATTGATACCGTAGTGACCTTTTTTCAAGTCAAATTGATAAGATAAGAATATTCTTTCTTTTTGTAGTGTCCGATGAAGACAGAAAGCAGCTTAAAATTCTCGGTAGTCATTCTTCTCGCTACTTGAAATAAGTATTCGTGAAGAGACAATGAACATAATTTTGTCTTCCGTGAAAAGTGTAAAAATGAAAATGCGGTCAGTTTTCTAACATTTATTGGCTTTTTTATTTTCTAAGAACTTTTCAGAGTTACAAAAGACAAAAAAGCAGCTTAAATTCACATCAGACGTCCTCTCGTGAACTAGGTATTAGTGTAGAAACAATAAACACAATTTTGTTTTCAAACATCTTTATTGAATAGTTATAGCGGGAACCCGCTTTTAAACGATCCGACCATTTTTAATAACGTATAAAATCCTATGGAACCTCGCTTCAAACCCGCGCCACATCGGGTGAATTTAGACAAGCGTCGCTAAGTCGGAAATTCGGCGCGTTGAAAACTCGACGCTCCACTAGTTAGGGAGTAGAATACTCAGCGCTCGTCACAAAGTCAGTGAGTAGAAAACTCGGCGCTCATTGCTAAGTCAGTAAGTAGGGCTGCAGCCTGGCCCGACGGCCCCGTTGATGGCAGCGCCACACCCAATCCGCACGCAGTGGCGCGGAGGCCGGGTGCTCTGGCGCCGCCCCACAAAGAAGGTAATTGGCGCACTCCGCCTCCTGAGGGCACATAACGAGTGAGTGCGGTAAAGTGCTGAGATTTCATTGTTACATATTTTACAGTTCGTTCGATTGGACTGTGGCAAGTGATGAATTTTTATTGTTACATGTTTTACAGTTCGTTCGATTGGACTGCGGAAAGTGATTAATTTTCATTGCTTTTTTTATGTTATATTAGAAGATATATTTAAATGTAATTATTATTACACAAAATTTTGATTAACTAAAATAAATAAGCGTCCACTATGTCAAGCTACTTAAAAAAGAACTAGCTAAAATATTTTTATATGGCCCTCACAGGAAAGGTCTGACCTAGTGTTAGAGTCACCAATAATCTATTGTCCACACTGATTGTCTAGATATTGTATTGTCTAGATAATAAGGATGAAATGTATTTTCTATGTAGAAATAATAAAACTATTTGTATTTTCAAGTTTGTTTGGACTATAGTAAAGTGATGATTTTTTAATGTTACATATTTTACAGTACAAGTTCATTTGGACTACGGTAAAGTGGTGAATTTTAACTGTTAGGCACATCTTCTATAATATAAAAATAAATCGCTGAATGTGTTGGTAAGCGCAATACTCGAGAGTAGCTGAACCGATTTCGCTAATTCTTTTTTAGAGTATTTCTTGAAGTACGAGGATGGTTCTTACGCAGAGAAAAAAAAAATAAGAATCGACTATTAGGCCGTACGAAGTTTGCTGGGTCAGCTAGTATTTTATAAATTCATTTTCATTGCGCTCTGGAAAAGTGATCAATTATCATTGTAGCATATTTTCCTGTTCGTTCGACTGGGCAGTAGTAAGTGATGAATGATGAATTTTCATTGTTACACATTTTACAGATCAACTTTATCCGGACTTAACTCCACACTCTCTTCGAGGAGGCATGTGCGTTTCAGTTCTCACTGAATATCATCATCAGCTATTTGACGCCCACCGTAGGATATAGGCCTCTCTCGTGGTTTTCCAATCTTCACGTGCCGTTGGGATGAATATTATTCGATATCAACCCATAAATGTCCCCACTGCTGGGGCACGGGTCTCTTCCTGCATCGTAGGAAGGTTAGGCCATACTCCACCGCGGAGGCCAAGTCCGGGTTTGTGGAGGATTGTAAGACAGTGGCGGGCCTTACTGTCAGATATTAACAAGCCGCCCTTATCGGCCTTATGGCCGATGACACGGCTTAACGACTGTCATTACATGACAGCCTGCACCAACGGCTTAGCGTGCCTTGCGAAGCACGGAAGCGCTAGGAAAAACGTAGTCATGGGACGGTGACCCATCCTGCACCTGACCGAGCCTAATAATATTCGAAGCGCTCGTGACCTGGCCGAACCGAGTGATTGAAACCAATCGCTTGAGTTAAACAACAACCGCTTCCGTACTTCGCAAGGCACGCTAAGCCGTTGGTGCCGGCTGTCATGTAATGAAAGTCGTTATGCCATGTCAGAGGCCAGATGGGCGGCACGATAACAATTGACAGTAAGGCTCGCCACTGTCTTACAATCCTCCACAAACCCGGACTTGGCCTCGGCGGTGGAGTATGACCTAACCTTCCTGCGATGCAGGAGACCCGTGCCCCAGAGGTGGGGACATACAAAGAATATCGAAAACACTATCATTACAGGCAAGCCCAATCGATGAGCATTAGTTTTCTTCTTCTTCAGGCTATATTAGTCCACTGCTGGACACAGCCCTCCCCTAATAAGTGCCATAGCGCAAGGTTGTGCCATCATTGGGGGGTGATGCCCATAATCCCCACGCTGGGCATGCGGGTTGGGGATCGGGTTGGCATTAGTCCTATACAGGCCGAATTAAAAAATAGCTAAGTATTACCTCGACAATCTCCCCGCCGTAAGCCAGGACGTATCTCCTAATCAGCTGCTCGTCAAAGCCGATTTTGCTGATACCGCTATCTATGGCAAACGCTAGACCATCCAGAAACGCTGGTAGCACGCCTGAGGTCTGACTTCGGGTATTTTCTTGCCCTTGGTTACTGTTCTCCGCTCTGTGGTTCTCTTTGGTGTGGTCCATTCCGGTGGCGTCTTCTGATACTGGTTCAGTGCGGTTCGGAGGAGTTTTGGCGTGGACCTTCCTCTTTTGCTTCCGGAGAAACTTCTCGATTTCATCGTCTGTGTCGCATTCTGAAACAGCATCAGTTGTCACGCCGAAAAAATCCATACATGTATAACCGGCACGTAGTGCTCGTAGCCTAGTCGAACAGAGCGATTGGAATAAATCACTTGGGTTAAGCAACAACAGGCGCGGTCAGGTGCAGGATAGGTGACCATCCCGTGACTACCGCTAGTGGTATTTTTTCCGTGCGCTTCCGTGCTTCACACGGAACACTAAGCGGCACGCATTTCGGGCCTTACTGTCAGAAGTTATCAAGCCACGAAATGGCTTAACGACTGCCATTACGTGACAGCCGGCACCAACGGCTTAACGTGCCTAGCGAAGCACGGAAGCGCTCGGAAATAATGCCAGTAGCGGTAGTCACGGGACGGTCATACATCCACCACCTGACCGCGCTTGATGTTGCTTGACACAAGCGATTGATTCCAATCACTCGGTTCGGCTAGACCACATTCTATATTACACATATAATTTGACGTCACAAAATCAGACATAGTTATATAACTACGTCTGATTTTGTGACGTCAAATTAAAATGTATGGGCAACATTACCTTCATCTTGCAAACGCTGACTGTCCTGCCTTGAGGTTTCCTCGTGAGCTCTTTTTCTGCTGTCTTTCCTTTCCCCGCTTGAACTCTTGCGGTCTCTTTCCCTCCTATCGTCGTCTCTACATCTTCCGCCCTTTTTACTTGCGCTTGATTCATCTTTGCGTTTCGATTCAAAATCTCTGTCGTTCTTTGAACTCTCTTTCGTTTCTCTTTGTCCGCTCTGTTTATCTTTTATTCTGTGACTCGATGCTTTCATAGGGCTATACTTTTCGTCTTGAGCGCTGCCCTTTTTCCTGTGTGTTTCTTTATCTGTGCCTTCGTGATTGACCACACTGTTATCGAAGTTCGAATTTCTTTCGTTTCTAGACTCTACAGAAATGTCTTTGTGAAGTCTTTCCTTTTCACTGATTTTCTGGGGCTTATCGTCCGTTTTACTACTGCTTGGTCGATCGCGGTCCCTGTGCCGGGATTTTTCCGTGGAGAAAGGAGTTTTCACAAGGTGGGTGGGGGTGTCTGTGATATGTTTGAGGGCGCGCGATGTCGCCTGCCTTATTTGGTTGCCGGAGTTCTGGGGGGCTGTGGGGAAATATTTGTAAATGAAAACAAAATAAAAAATCTAACCGCATGTAAATATGTAAAACCTTAATGCAAAGTAGGTACTCGGGGCTGCAAGTGATGCAAATTACTTCAGCCAGATGTCCCTGCCTGTACGTAATACAGAGAGTATTTTAAAGAGGTTCGAAATTTCACTGATGTCGGTATTCACCCATTAGCTCAGTTGGAAGAGCGCTGGCACGGTTAGCCAGAGGTCGCGGGTTCGAGTCCCGGCATGGGTGGAATTTTTAGCCTCAAAATAGGTTTTTAACACGAAATAGCCTATTCGACAGTTTCTGAAAACCAACGCGGATTGTTCGTTGGTTTAATAAGTGCTCCATATCAACTCTTTTGTATGCCGCCACTGGTTCGGCACGGGTCTCTTCCTGCAACGCAGGAAGGTTAGGCCATACTCCACCACGAGGGCCAAGTCTGGGCTGGTGAAGGATAGTGAGACAGTGGCGGGCCTTACTGTCAGAGGTTTTCAAGCTGCCCATAAGGACACTGATATGGCTTAACGACTGCCATTACATGACAGCCGGCACCAACGGATTAACGTGCCTTGCGAAGCACGGAAGCGCTCAGAAAAATGCCACAGCGGTAGTCACCGGACGCATCTTGCACCTGACCGCGCCTGTTGTTGTTTAACTCGAATGATTGATTCAAATCACTCGCTTCTACTAGGCCACGACGTTATACAGCGGTATTCGCGGTTCGCGGCGTCCGTGTGCCAAAGACTCAAACCCGCGACCTCTGGCTAACCGTGCCAGCGCTCTCCCAACCGAGCTAATGGGCGTCTCACCGGCATCAGTGAAATTTCGAACCTCTTTACAATACTCTCTGTATTACGTACAGCGGGTAAACCCACCTGGGCTACCAGACGTCTGGAGGTGAGCGGCGAACAGCGCTCCCGGCCGGAAGCTCTCGTCCTCCGAGGAGTCCCGACGCAAGGAGGCCAGCGTCAGCTGTTGAGGCCGTGCGGTTGGCAGCCCGTCTTCCGGCTCAAAGACGTGCACGAATGATAGGCCGAACTGAAACGGTAGTTTTTGCTATGTGATTTTTGATGGATATTAGTTGAGTAAAAATGTAAATGTATTTATAACACATTTGCTTGTAAAGGGTCTCTTATTACACCAATTTCAATATCGAATATTTCATTACGCACTTGTGCGTTACTGTTATGTAAAAAGCAGGAGTTTCTTTCTTAATGAGGTAAAACGCACGTTTTATCAAGACGCTCCGTCTAAAACGAACGGTGTTATTTTTTAAATCAGAGCAAAGAGTTTTTAAGTCAGAAAAGTGGTCACCAATTTATGAATAAAATTAACTTTGGGAGATAAGAATCAAAACCTAACTGCAACGTAAGGTGGGCTGCAAGTGATGCAAATTACTTCAGCTAGATGTCGCTGCCTGTACGTAATACGGAGAGTATTGTAAAGAGGTTCGAAATTTCAATGATGCCGGTGAGTCGCCCATTAGCTCGGTTGGGAGAGCGCTGGCACGGTTAGTCAGAGGTCGCAGGGTCGAGTCTCGGCATGGGTGGAATTTTTAGCCTCTAAATATTTTTTTCTTTTATTTTTTTATTAGGCACACAAAACGGATATTAGCGAGTACATCATCAAGATAACATTAATTAACATGTAAGATCCAGACTAATCTCCAAAACATGTGTACACAGCATGGTTACAATAATATTAAACTTAGATGAGTTACTTAAACTAACATAACATGCATTTCATGTATTCTTTTACATTCAATGAATGTTAGATCAAGCAGAAAACAAAGAAAAATTGTTACAAAGAAATCGGTTTTTAAGACAATAATGAAATCTACAAATGTCACGTCAAAGTAAGTCGGCTTCATACCTTGCAGTACTTGTCGTAAGGCTGCGAGCACACGACGCGGACCCGGTCCCAGCTTTTGTCGCGGACTCCCTCGGCCATCTGCTCGGCGGAGAAGGAGCGCACGCGGTCCGGGTTGGTCCCGCGCCGCGCCTCCGACGGCGTTTGGAGGACGCAGCGTGGGACTAAGACCTGTGGGACGATGCCTATTATAGTGTGGACATAGATTAGATTAGAATGCTTTATTGTACAACCAGGAAACGAAATATATTAAAAGGGTTACATATCTAAACGACGACCTCTGTGGCGTAGCGGTACCGCGTCTGCCTACCATGCAAGAGGTCCCGGGTTCGAATCCCGGCTGGGAACAAAAAAAAAAAGCCCAGGTCTTGGATGTTTACATGTTTGTGATGTCGTTGTTTCTGGTTCCCACGACACAGGGTATCCTAGTGTAGGGCCAGAAGCAATGTATGTGCTTGTATGTAAATGTTATGTTTATGTTATTTGGTTGGTTTGGACATGTGGAGAGGATGAAGGAAGAAAGATTGACGAAACAAATATATATTGCGAATCTGAGTGGAAGAGCTGGTAAGGGACGTCCCAGGCGGACATGCATCGACCAAATAGGGGATGTATTAGCAAAGGGGAAGATAAAAAGTACCCGGAACCGGCGTGTGTGCATGCAAGGACTTATAAACGTTGATGAAGCGAAGGTGATCTGTCAGGATCGTGGCAAGTGGCAGTCCCTGGTCTCTGCCTACCCCTCTGGGATACAGTTGATATTATGTTATGTTATCTAAATTCTGCCGTATACAATTAGCGGTCTTATCGCTAAAAGCAAGTTAGACTTGATATTTCTGCACTTCTCGCTGCAACTAATAACTTGACAATTATATGTGATTGCATCAAAGACAGCTGTCTGTCTGAACTTAATTTTGTTCATCATCAACCCATTATGTTACCACCTAGGGGCACGAAAGAAACCCGTGCCCTGAGGGAGTATGACCTATACCTTCCCCAACGGGGGCCAAGTCCGGATTCATGGAGGCTTGCAAGACTAGTACCTTCCTGCGATGCAGGAAGAGACCCATGATCCAGCAGTGGCGACATACAAGGGTTGATATCAATAAATCACACATGAATATTGATGAAGTGAAAGAGGGTTGTCAAAATCATAGAAAGGGGCAAGCCCTGGTCTCCGCCTTACCCCCTGAAATGCCAGCATGAACTTGAAAGTTTTACCTCAAACTGGGGAGTCTCTGAGCGTCCCACGAGCACCTCCACCAGGGCAGACCGATGCGCTCCCAAAGACAGGGAGCTGATTCGGACAGCATGAGCGAGCTGCAGTACTACTGAAGCGGTGCCCGACCCCACAGCCGCTAGCCAACGGCGACCTGACGCTGATTCTTGCAGCAGGTTGGCGGCCGGGTGATCCTGACGACGAGAATTCATCCTAGTTGGAAATTCTTTATGATTTAAGGCCTGCACAAATGAGGAACTTTATCGCGGATTGTTGCGGACTCAACCCGACAAGTACCGAAAAATGAGTGAAGCGTACACTAAGGAAGCAAATATTCTGAGATTACATTGTGTTGTAATTTACATGAAGTTGAAAAAGAAAAGGCATTTTAAAAGAACACCGAACTTTTGTCCAGTCCGGTCTCTTCATGTCCTCGGTAACTTGAGGAACTTTTTGTACGGGGTACTTTTAGTCCTTCGTGTGCGGTATTTGAAACAATTTATAAGAGATCTATATAGACGGACAAAAAAGTACCCGGGAGATAGTCCCTCGATAGACCTTTATAGAAAAATACTTTTGGGTTGGTAGTTCCCTCGAGTTTTTTTTTAAGTGCGGTATAAGGCCGGCTTCTCAATGAGGAGCTCGTGGGTTCAAATCCCGGCAGCTACCAATGATGTTGTTTCAAAGTTATGTCAATTTGTAAAGTTAAAAGTAGCAATACTTCTCGCTAACGGTGACGCAAAACATCGAAAGGAAACCCTAGGTCTGAAGTGTTAACATAGGTACATCCTCGCTTGGTAACGTCGGGAAATAAGGTAATTACGTTTTACCTAATAAATAATCGCGATTTGACCCGTCTAATATATAACCATATTTATCTATGTATGAGTATCGCGAATCATTATGAAATACTATCCTCGCTTGCTCCGTACAATGGCCCAACTATGAGGCTAAGTGCGGAAAATCTCAGGTCTATAACTTTCGTTGAGTTTTTGTTTCATACAATTTGATTCAAAGTTGTGGAGGGAAATTGTTAGGTTATGTTTTGAAAACAGATGTTTGGCTTGTATTAAGGAAGAAATGAAAACTTACCGGATCCTCGCTGCTGAAACTGACCACGTAGTCTATTTTAACTCGTGGCATTGCTGTATTTAGAGTAAACGGAGGATTAGAAAAGCCGTATAACAATCCGGGTTTGTTTTTGTTTCATTTGACCAAAGAGTATATAAACATTTGACTCTTTTGCACAGACTAATGTGATATCGACTGACACAAGCACAGATTATATTACTTAATCACCATGTAGTGATGATGATGTTCATCACTACATGGTGATTCCACCGCGAAACTATGTAGTGATGATGACGTTCATCATCACTACATAGTTTCGCTACACTACACTACTACAATAACACTACAACGCGTCGCTGTCGGACGTCCCTACGAAACGTACGCTTAAATCTTTAAAACTACGCAACGGATTTTGAAGCGGTTTTTTTTAATTGCGCTTACATTGCAAACGCTTGCTGAACCCCACGAGATAAAAGAAAGTAATGTACTAAATTATTGTAATATTATAGTCAAGAAAAACGTCCGCGATCCTATTAAGTACCTTAACCCTCAATTCACTACCTACTAAAATATAACACAATTCACTAGTATGGGTCCCATGGACCCACATTTTTGACAGGTAAAAAAATTTAAACACGTGACATTTTTAATCAAATATTCTTTTATTTTAAAGGATTACTCTCTTGATCATTTAGTGACTGCCAAAACAAACTTAAAAAATAGCTATTTCCCCTAGTAAATGAGGAACATTTATATCTTATAATACTGAGCCCCTTTTGGCATGGCACGGCTTTAAAAAATCACATTTAATATTATAAAGAATTAGGAACTTCTTTGAGGTAATTTTTATTAAATCTATTACTTATACAACAAAAAAAAAAAACAAAAAACCTATATATATTCTATACAAAAATTCAAAACGTGCAATGGTTGAACTTAGTCCCTTACAGAACAATGCTTGCATATAGCCAATTATTTATGCCAATCATGCCAATGCCAATCAAAGGAAATGAACTTTTCTAGTTTGTCCCGGGTCTTGAATTTTATCTATGTATTTATTGTATTAAATCTATCGTGTACAGGACCGCGCATGAACTTGAGCACGAATAGTATGAAATAGCAAGTGTTTTAAGATTTGGTATGGGTCCATTGGACCCAGGTAGTGAATTAAGGGTTAAATACATTGTCTATTTAATATAGATCAATATGGCCCTTTACGGCATGTAATAAATTAATGTAAAAACATAATTATTACTAACTCACAGTCATAACATAAATCAGCAATCTAAGAATTTTTTAAGATGGCTGAGTGCTTAGTGCGAGTTTGACAGATCCAATCGAATAACTTTACTATCGCGTTAATCGAGCATTAAGTTAACCGTTCGAACTGGCAAAACGCTGTCTAAGTACATAACAACTCGCACTCGCGTTTTGGCTAGTAAATGTGTTCACTTCTCAACGTAAACGGGTGAATCTACACAAATTGTCGTCGTCATTGTCCTTGGAAGTGTCACACTTATTATGTTGTCAGTGCAACAGTTGTTAGAGATATTTTTATTTCTATATTAGTTGGAGTTGACTGACAAACTTACATACTAAAACGACAATAACTGTATTCTTAGTACATTTCTGTTGTGCTGAGAACTGTGATAGATTAATGAGAACAATGACGAATTAGCGACAATTCGTGTAGATCCACCCAAACCATTACAACTCGCACTCAGCAATTTTAATTTCCATAATTGTCATTTTCCAAAAACTCGCACTAAGCACTCAGAGTGCTAAAAAACTCGCACTAAGCACTCAGAGTGCTTAGTGCGTTTTTTAAACTACTCGATCGCGTTAACGTAAACTCATATATTTTCTATGGCATCGAGGAAGCGCCATCTAGCGACAAGTATGGAAATTAAAATTGCTGAATGCGAGTTGTAATGGTGTACGTTGAGAAGTGAACACGTTTACCAGCCAAAACACCAATAAACGCGAGTGCGAGTTGTACTGTGAAAGCGTTTTGCCAGTTTTCACACTAATATTAAAAAGGCGAAAGTTTGTGAGTGTGTACGTTTGTTACTTCTTCACGTTTAAACGGCTGGAGCGATTTTAATAAAATTTGGTACCTATGGAATTAGCTGGCACCCAGGATTAACAAACGTAGCCCTCAGTAGATCTCGAGATTTGCGCTTACCAACACATTAGGGGATTCAATTTTATATTATATAATTATTCTATTTAAATAATTTAAGTTTACACAAATTGAACACTGGTGTGGTTATTGCCAGTTATCTATGTTATCTGTGAACTGTTATACCTATATAGTATAGCACACGATTTATAATTATGTAAATAGTGATACATTATTTGTACAGCTTGTAGGTAGTTCCATAATTTTTTTCTTAAAATAAAACACCAAACTATTGTCATCAAATTATGTAATACTGCCAATTTATTTTTGTAATTAAACAATTTGCTTAATAAAGTATTTTTTTTCAAGTTATAAAACAATACAGCGATACAAATATAGACATTAGTTACTAGGTAATATTTATAAATCGTGATCAAATAGAAAATATCACTAATAATATGGCACTAGAGCCTTAAAATTTTCAATAAAACTTGCAGCGATGCAATTATTGACTTATGTTTTAAATGCACTTACCTATGTACTTTCGACTCAAGAGAAAATGTTATTTTTCATTTGTCTTGGAGTCGTATAGACGAAACTCTTTCTCACACGATACCTCACACATGAAATCAAATTCAAATACTATGCATGCCTGCATGCAACTGTTTTGTTCTATGCTTTCTACGTGGACTTCTATAGTAGATTGTATCATAAAATCATAAGGGAGCAAAATAGTATTTTTACAACGAGGGAGCTTTTTAGAATAGAATAATTCTGAACGTAGCGTAGCGAGGGATTTCAAGTAGGTATAGTTACGTTGCCCGAGTCTTAAATATATTTTGTGCCCGGGCGATACAATGTACTTTTCATCACCCTATAAGAGAAAATAAAAGGCAGGAGCCTCATTTTTCGAAACAAAACCATGAACTTCGAACAATACGTGCACTCAATAGAGATAATCCATGAAAATTTACGAAAACGCGGGCTGTAAGATAAGAATATTCTTTATTGTACACTGGAAAAACAACAAATACAAAATAATTGTAAATATCTATGTTGGCCTTTTTGCATCTACTTAATGAGTTGATTTATACAGCGTCCAGTGGTATCTTCACTCACACTAGATGGGTGAAGGGACCACTCCCACGCTGTAGTGCCTGGGTCATGGTTTTTATAGATGGTGTAGGCTTGCCCAGCTGACAGGATGGTATAGGTACCATCCTGTCAGCCTAGTCGGCCTAGCCCACAGGAAAGACTAGTCAATACGTGCGGAGCCAACCAAGCTGCGGGTTTCCTCACGATGTTTTCCTTCACCGTTAGCGTGTGGTATTGCGACTACAAATTCGCAAATCTACGTAACTTTGAAATTAAACAAAGTCATTGGTACATGCCCGCACTCGGGATCGAACCTGGGGCTCTCGCTTGCCAGTCTATGGTTCTACCCACTGAGCTACCACCGCTCCTTGTAAATATACATGTTCAATAATTGGCGGCCTTATTGCTAAAAGCAATTTCTGCTGTACATAGTTCCCGCGTTTTATATTTGTTTTTTTTTTATATTGGCCGGCGGCGAGCGACTATGGGCCGTCGTACTAGCCAGTCGTTCTTCAAAAAATATTTGCGTTCGATTTCTTTGGCGCTGAACACTAAGATGGTCCAAATTCAAAAAGTGCACGGCAAAGATTATTATTAGAAACTCATTACTGCCCGGTAAAAGTTTGAAAGAAAACACCACCTGGCTAACCAAATGGTCCTTTTCGAATAGATGGGATGAAAAATTGATTTGTATTGCATTGCTTTGTAGACGTGTGTGTGTCAAGTGAATAAATTTATAGGTAAGAGCGGAATATCACCCGTTCTCTTCCACTATAAAGGAAAACATCCCGCCGGGCAGTTCGTGTGCCTGGGGACGGCCTGTCAGACTGCTGTTAGTCGGACGTTATATTTATGGTATTTCATGTAAACATTTTGCTTGCGCAATCCATGAATGACTGAGTATGTAGTGCGCTCGCAGAGTTGACAGAGGTGGCGACACTATCAAATAAGTAATCAAAGATTTAACGATATTAGGGAAAAGTACATATATTAAAAGGATGTAAAACATTGATTTAAAAACCTATTTAGAGGCCAAAAATTCCACCCATGCCGGGACTTGAACCTCGCGGGTTCGAGTCGCGGCATGGGGGCATGGGTGGAATTTTTAGCCTCTAAATAGGTTTTTAAAATTGTCCTTAGCACGGGTTAGTGTATTAAAAAGAATATAACACTGATTTAGTTTTACAAAAAAAAGAAGAGATTACCAGTAATATTTTCAATAAAAATAAAAGATTATAATACTGCCATTCTGACTGAAACACCAATCACACCACCCCGCGGTACGTCACGCTTAGGTTAACATTGGTAAGCTTCACCCGCGTTTTGTAGTGACTACTAGTGATTAGTCAGCGTCAGAATGACCCGTCACTACGCGTATTATCGTCGGAAATTGTGATGAATATTTACTGCCCTATTGCTTCTATTTGCTTCCTCTAAGTAGAGAATTTCATCATATTTTAGAAGAGAAACAAAATTGACGGGTGACACTACATGTACGGTCGGGTCCGTGACCGTACATGAGAAATGATAATGCTTGATTTTAAGAATAATAAACCTTTTATTGCAATTAAATTCTTATTTAAATTTACAAAGTTTCTTGTTAAATGAATGCACCCGGTGTGCTTACTAACTGAGGCTACACTGACTCGAGCGCTGCGCGGTCGCGAGCGATCTTTGGGTGTATTATTATTACATAGCGTTCGGACTATACCGAACACTACTTCCTGACGTCCGTCAGCTTGACCGGTCACCTAGCCGTATCACCAAACTGTATATGCGTATTTTGCCATAGCAATTTGAGTCTAAGCGTCGTTGTTCTTTTCATTCTTTCAGACGCTGGATCTAAACTATATTGATATTGTGGTTTCCATAACAGCTACGGGTGCGGCATTTAAAAAATATGAAGGAAGCAAATGGGCAGTAATTGCTGCCCAATGAGATATTCAGTGATTCCACGAAAGTTTGGTAATACGGCTAGGTGACCGGTCAACCTGACGTCAGGATGTACGGTCACCCTTAAATGTTGTTTCGCTTCTAAAATATGATGGAAGAAATTCCCTATTTAGAGGAAGCAATAGGGCAGTGAATATTCATCACAATTTCCGACGATAATACGCGTATTGACGGGTCATTCTGACGCTGACAGTGATTACGATGTTTGTTTACCCGGCCGTGAAGTCAGATTCGACGCCATGACACTGCGGGCTGTCCTCCCACAGATATATAATAATTTTAGAATAATGGCTCTAACCTTCGGTAAATTTTACTTTCAAAACCTATTTAGAGGCTAAAAATTTCACCCATGCCGGGATTCGAACCCGCAACCTCTGGCTATCCGTGCCAGCGCTCTACCAATTGAGCCAATGGGCGACTCACGGCATCAGTGAAATTTCGAACCTCTTTACACTATTCTCTGTATTACGTACAGGCAGCGACATCTGACTTAAGCAAATTGCATCACTTACAGCCCCGACTACCTACTTTGCAGTTAGGTTTTACATCGGAACGATATCACTCACTGTACCCACATGATTAGACAATTTTTATTTTTAATGCACTAACCCGTGCTAAGGAACAAATTTAAAAACCTATTTAGAGGCTAAAAATTTCACCCATGCCGGGATTCGAAATTTCGAACCCGCAACCTCTGGCTATTTATATTTTTTTAGCCTCTAAATAGTTTTTTAAATTTGTTCCTTAGCACGGGTTAGTGCATTAAAAATAAAAATAGTATAAAATTTTACTTTATTACTGAAATATAGATTTGCGTAAATAATGTTTCCCCACATTATGGACGAGGATTTATAAATCTTTCGTCATACCTATCACAACACACTATCACACTAACATTATAAAGGCAAAAGTTTGTGAGTGTGTATGTTTGTTACTTCTTCACGTCTAAACGGCTGGAGCGATTTTAACAAAATTTGGTAAGGAGTTAGCTGACACCTTGGATTAACGCATAGGCTACGTTTTACTGCGGGAAAATACCTTATTCCCATGGGAAAATCGGTTAACCGCGGGGCACAGCTAGCGATTTAAACTCTATCTATCTATCACTGTAGTCCCTAGTCTTCGGTTCACATCAAGTCGGGAACCAAACCCGGGACGTTCGGGAGCAAGGTCTGCTGGAAGTAGACTCGGTTGTTGAGATCCGGCTGCTGGTAGGGCTCCGGCTTGAGCTGCGGGCGCGGCTGCGAGGGAAATGACAGTGTGTATTAAGACCCCAGTACACAATGGCCCATGCTGGCCCACTGCTCGCCATTGTGTACAGGGGGCAATAAATAAATTAATATTCACGGACATATTACACAGATCTCGTTAGCCCTATACTAAGTACAACTAAATGACTTGTGTCACAGGTGCTAACCCGACGAGACAAACTAGAAAAGTTCCTTTACTAGTTTGACCCGGCCGGGGATCGAACCAGAAACCTTCGGTTTTGCAGTCAGCGTGCCAAACCGCTGCGTCACCGAGGCCGAATGACAGTCTGTATTAGAGGCTTTACTTTTTTTATTATTATTATTAGCAAAGGGGATGACAAAAAGTACCCGGAACCGACGTGCGTGCATGCAACGACTTATGAAAGTTGATGACGCGAAGGTGATCTGTCAGGATCGTGGCAAGTGGCAGTACCTGGTCTCTGCCTACACCTCTGAGATACATGCGAGATGTTTACGTTACTTTTTTTTATTTGAAGAGTTTGAGTTTTGTTTCTTCTTCTTCTTCAGGCTATATTAGTCCACTGCTGGACAAAGCCCTCCCCTAATGAGCGCCATAGCGCAAGGTTGTGCCATCAAAGGGGGGGGGGGGGGGGGGGGGGGGGGCGATGTAATAAGGGGGCAGCCAGGATTTGCCACTTGTAGGCATGCACAGCACTGCATATGAGTACGTCTTTTATACTACAATAATTACGGGAATTATATAACCAAATTAAAATTTGTTACTAGTATTGGAGTTTCTTTAGGAGTGTTTGAGTTTTGTTGTCTGTTGCAGAGTTTTGTTTCTGAGTGTTAGATGTTTGTTTACGAATGTTTGAGTTTTGTTAGGAGTGTTTGAGTTTTATTGAGTAATGTTGAATTTTGTTAGGAGTGTTTGAGTTTTGTTGTATTGTCTGTTGTTGCAAACAATTTTGCAAAGCTGTTGTACATTATTGTAACGGTGTTTGTTCCGGCGACGTAGCTGCAAACATCTGTGGTATATTTTTTAACTAAAACTTTCGTAGGCACAACACATTGTAGACTTTTAGTCCGGATCTACTTACGGGTGTTGTTATATCGGAAGAGTCCGACCAACTTTCGCTCCGATTCGCAGAGCTTAATCATGGTGAGCAGAGACTGAGCTCGCGTCGTCGGTTGCTCGTCTCACTAGCTCTGCGAATCGGAGCGAACCCTGAGTGCTAAGTGCGAGTTTGACAGATCCAATCGAATAACTTTACTACCGCGTTAATCGAGCATTTAGTAGTGAGTATGAGTAAGTTAACCGTTCGAACTGGCAAAACGCTGTCACAGTACAACTCTCACTCGCGTTTATTCGTGTTTTGGCTGGTAAACGTGTTCGCTTCTCAACGTAAACCATTACAACTCGCACTCAGCAATTTCAATTCCCATACTTGTCGCTAGGTGGCGCTTCCTCGATGCCATAGAAATATGAGTTTACGTTAACGCGATCGAGTAGTTAAAAAACTCGCACTAAGCACTCAGGTCGGACTCTTCCGATATAACAACACCCGTAAGTAGATCGGATTAAAAGTCTACAATCTGTGGTATATCTACGTCAATGCTCACCTTATTGGTGCGTTTGTTGCAGTGCATCATTTTGACGTGCTTATAGATAGACGTCTGCCATGTGAAAGTGGCGGGACACAGTTTACACTTGAAGCTCTTCACGGTCGACCGGTGCGTGTGCATTGCCCAGACGTGGCCTTTCAGTCGCTTCTCAGTCTGGGAAGGTATAACATGTAACATTTACATACAGGCACATACATTGCTTGTGGCCCCACACTAGGATACCCTGTGTCGTGGGAACCAGAAACAACGACATCACAAACATGTTAAGATCCAAGACCTGGGTTTTTTTTTTGTTTCCAGCCGGGATTCGAACCCGGGACCTCTTGCATGGTATGTAGATGCGCTACCGCTACGCCACAGGTAATAGTTTCTTAAAATTTAAAAGCCTATTTAGAGGCTCAAAATTCCACCCATGCCGGGACTCGGACCCGCGACCTCTGGCCAACCGTGCCAGCGCTCTCTCAACTGAGCCAATGGACGACTCACCGGCATCAGTAAAATTTCAAACCTCTTTACAATACTCTCTGTATTACGTACATGCAGCGACGAGTTAGTGCATTAAAAATAATATATTTATGTTTTTGTTAAAGTTTGTTTTTTTGGGCAATAATGTGTAAGAAATAAACATACTGTTGGAAATAAGAGGGCTATATATTTAGTAATTATTAAAAAAAAATTATACCAACGCACTTTTCACCTTTAGGGAAGGCAGAAAAAAAAAAGAAGAAAATTACATTTTTATGTCTTAAACACATACCTTGTAGGATTTCCCGCAGATATCACAGAGGTGTTCGCTCTCGAGTTCAGTCTTCTTTTTACCCTCGTGAATGTTGTTCATGTGTGCCACCATAATCTTCGCAGTCTTGAACGCCTGGAGGAACGATTTATTTATTTAATGACACTGAAATCAGTAACAAAAAAACTTAACATTTACGATAAATACCGGGGGGTGGGCACCAGCGCCCCCTGCAGTACAATTCCACCGAACTGCGATCCCCAACCCGCATGCCCAGCGTGGGGATTATGGGCATTACCCCCTATGATAGCACAACGTGGCGCTTTTTAGGGGACGGCTATGTCCAGCAGTGGACTAGTATAGCCTGACGACGACGACGACGATAAATAACATGGCCAATTACAGATTTCCACGGAATTAGTTATAAATACGATTAGATTAGATTATACTAGATTAAATGTGATTAAATGTTATTAAATTAGATTAAATTAATTTGCGTTAATTAGATTATATCCGATTAAGATAAGATAAGAATATTCTTTATTGTACACCAGGAAAAAACAAACAAAACATAATTACAAAGATACAGTACAATTGGCGGCCTTATTGCTTAGAGCAATTTCTTCCAGGCAACCCACGATGGAGAGGTGCTGAAGGAAAAGTGAGACGATTAAATTAGATTAAACCTGATTAAACTATATTAAATCTGATTAAATTAGATTAAATCTTATTCTTCTTCTTCTTCAGGCTATATGTTGGTCCACAAATGTGATTAAATGACATCAAATTAGATTAAATTATTTAATTTCATTAAATTAGATTAAATCTGATTAAACTGTATTAAATCTGATTATCTGAATAAATTAGATTAAATCTGACTAAATTAGATTAGAGTCGCTCAGCGTGCTATGGAACGGGCTATGCTTGAAGTCTATTCAAATGTTGTCTCCTACTGCATCGCAGGAAGGTTAGGCCATACTCCACCACGGGGGCCAAGTCCGGGTTGGTGGAGGATTTGTCAGAAGTTATCAAGCCGCCCATAAGGCCTCTGACAGCTTAACGACCGCCGTTACGACTGCCATTACTTATATATAAGTTTCACATATTGTACAATATACATAGGTTTACCTTCAAGCAAACTGAACACTGGTATTTGATATTCTTGAGATGTTCCCAGTCGACGTGGTCCACCAGACACCATTTGGTCGCGAATTTCTTGCCGCAATATTCACAACCATGGCTGTAAACAAATTATAAACAAATAAACAACAACACTTACATACAGGCACATACATTGCTTCTGGCCCCACACTACGATACCCTGTGTCGTGGGAACCAGAAACAACGACATCACAAACATGTAAACATCCAAGACCTGGGGTTTTTTTGTCCCCAGCCGGGATCCGAACCCGGGACCTTTTGCATGGTAGGCATATGAGCTATCGCTTCTTAAAAGGCGGCTATGCCTACGTGACGTTAATGAGATTCGAGGACATTAGTGGCGCAATGAACATGCCGAGTCGGAACCCATTTACATTTGTCACAACTACGTTGCTCACTCTTAGTCCATTGTTCAGATACATGGCCGAACCGTGTATGGTTAATTTTCTGTACGTGTGTCTGAGACAAATTTTACGCTATATTTTATAAAACATATGCATGTTATCATATGCAATCCCCACTGCTGGGGCACGGGTCTCTTCCTGCATCGCAGGAAGGTTAGGCCATACTCCACCACGTAGGCTAAGTCTGGGTCGGTGGAGGATTGTAAGACAGTGGCGGGCCTTACTGTCAGAAGTTATCAAGCCGCCCATAAGGCCTCTGACATGGCTTAACGACTGTCATTACGTGACAGCCGGCACCAACGCCTTAACGTGCTTTGCGAAGTACGGAAAAATACCACTAGCGGTAGTCACGGGACGGTCACCCATCCTACCCCTCCACATCCATCCTGACCGCGCCTGTTGTTAACTGAAGTGATTGATTTCAATCACTCGCTTCACCTAGGCCACGAGCGCTTCTATGGATAGCCTTTATAAGGCCTTATTCGCTGCCTTCCATTGAAGAGTTCCATTCTCCATCTTTGAAAGTCTTCATCAGATCTTCACCAAATTAAAATGGTACCAATGGGACGCTATACCTAATCCAACAAAATTTAAGGAAAACGTTTAAGATTGGACGAAGTTACGTGAAAACATAGTAAAAAAGTAATATACGCATTTTAATATTGTTTACCTGAAATGTTCATAATTGACTATTTTAATGACAAAGTTTTTACTGTTTTTTGTCGGTTTTTAATTGTGACATACTTCCTAATTTACAATGAGACTGATCGTTTTGGGGTTTGCCTGTTATGATAGTGTATGTTATGTTATGAATTAATAATCTCCTCCTTTTTTGAAGTCGGTTAAAATGAAACGCAAAAGACTGACAGCAACACAAAAGATAGCAATAGATTGATTGATGTAAAGATTCCTTGTCGCCTTCGGAACCCTATAAACGCCGATAGCCCTCAAGACTCACACGAACATGTCCTCGGAGACGTGCTGCTTGCTGAATCGCATGTGGTCGTTGAACTTATAGACGTGAAAACATAGTAAAAGAAATTAAAATACGCATCGAATTAATAAACTCCTCCTTTTTTGAAGTCGGTTAAAATGAAAGACAGCAACTCAAAAGATAGCAACAGATTCATTGATATAAGTTTATAAGATTTAGCGTATTGTATCGTAATATCGTAGCTTTTTAACACTTATTTAGCAGAATTTAGCACAATAATTAGGTAAATTACTCAACATACGTATTATTATTTGGTCTATAATTGATTGACCTGACAGATTGCATAATTATTATGATATTGACATGTAATATTTTCTTTTTGACATTTGTAAATTTGATTATTATTTCTACATTGGATTGTTATTATGTGCGGAGTCTTGACTTGTAATGAATATTACCAATGAATGATGTCTATGTCTAAGGATTCCTTGTCGCCTGCGGAACTCTATAAACGCCGATAGCTTTCAAGACTCACTTGACTTGTAATGAATATTACCAATGAATGATGTCTATGTCTAAGGATTCCTTGTCGCCTGCGGAACTCTATTAACGCCGATAGCTTTCAAGACTCACACGAACATGTCCTCGGAGACGTGCTGCTTGCTGAATCGCATGTGATTGTTGAAGCAGTCGCGGCTGGAGAAGCGCTTGCCGCACTCGCGGCACTCGTGCCGCGCCCCCGCCTCCCTGTGGACGCAAACGTCAAACTTACATCGAAATAGGCGTCACGAAGAGTATCGAATAATAATTGAAATTAAAATATTATTATGTAAGTTATCTAATGGCGAATATAATTAAAAGCAATGGTACAGTTTTTAAACTATGTTTAATGGTTTAATGAAATGAAATATTGTAATGAAATAAGATTTTAAATTTTATATTTGTATAAATTTTTAGTTTTACTAAATAAATATATTCTGTTTTGCATGTGAATACGAAAACTCAATATGCATGATATTGTTCTCTTTTAGAAAATTACTATTTATGCATGTGGTATCCATCTGTAATTGGAGGCACATTAAGCAATGATTATAATAATACATAGCTAATAAATAATCTGTAAGTTAATGTAACCTCTGTTGATGGATCAATAAAGAAATCAAATCAAATCATAATCAAAGATTTAACGATAGTTATGGAAAGTACATATAAAAAGGAATTGGAAAAAAAGGTTGAAAGAGAGAGAAAGGAAGAATTTTTTTCCTGAGGGAGGGAGGAAGGAAGGAATAGTGTATTGCTTAACGAGGGTAGAATGAATCAATTCCCGAGGTATTTAGGCTATAGTCCGAGTAGGAATTGATTCTTTTAGCCGTGTTAAGCACTCTACTTTTCATTTCGAATATGAGGAAAATAAAAACTCATTTTTAATAAGTATTCAAATCTCAGCATAAAAGATTAATACCTATTTTTTTGAATTCCGTCACAGATACTATAACAAATTAGTACCCGCCAATTTAAGTCGACTTCCGCTCAGAGAAGTTTGCGCTAAATTCACACTGGCTGTTTAGAAACTCACATGGCCGCAGCATTTTTTTTTAATTTGGTTTTTTAAAAAGCCTATCTATTTAAAAACCTATTTAGAGGCTAAAAACTTCCTTAGCACGGGTTAGTGCATTAAAGATAAAAATAGTGTAGCCTATCTATTACATAAAACTTTTCACAACTGACACTAGTTCTATTTTTAAAGTTTTTATTTTTATTTTTAAACAAGGAAAATGCTGCTTCCCTCCATAGAGAGGGAAAAACTCATTCAAATTACTTCCCACCCATTAGCCGGAATGAACTTTAAAAATAGAACTACTGTCAGGGGTGAAGTTTTATGTGAAAAAAACTAATAAAAAAAATGCTGCGGCCATGTGAGTTTCTAAACAGCCAGTGTGAACTTAGCGCAACAATTACGCGGTGAGTTCCATATTTAAAATTCAAAAAGTCAACATAAATTGGCGGGATACTAATCTGTTATTGTATCTGTGACGGAATTCAAAAAAATAGGTAGGTAATTATCTTTTATGCTAAGATTTCAATACTAAAATGAGTTTTTATTTTCCTCATATTCGAAATGAAAAATAGAGTGTTTAAAACGGGTAAAAGATCAATTTCCGAGGTATGTAGACGCCCGAGCGTAGCGAGGGCGACTATAGTCCGAGTAAGAATCCGATTTCCGCCCTTGGTTAACTATACCTGTCGGCGTGATTCCGGAGGTGCCTCGCGAGATTCCGCTTCCACTGGAACAGTTTCCCACAGACGGGGCACGGGTATTGGAGTCCGTCGTGGATAACGCTAAAATAGGGGAAAAGATGGTAAGAGCGCAGTTTCACTCCACTACACTACGGCTCGAGGGCAGCAGCTTACATCTTACATTGTACAGTGACATTCGGCAAAAGGCTGGGTGGTTTCGGCCTAGAGAATAGCACCAACCCAAATTTTTCCCGCGGGTGTCGTAAAAGGCGACTAAGGGACAGAAACCGGGGGGTGTGCAGCAGCGCCCCCTATTTAGAGGCTAAAAATTCCAATTCCGGGACTCGAATCCGCGACCTCTGGCTAACCGTGCCAGCGCTCTCCCAACTGAGCTAATGGGCGACTACCCGGCATCAGTGAAATTTCGAACCGCTTTACAATACTCTCTGTATTACGTACTTAGTTTTTATTGAATTAGCTGACCCAACGAACTTCGTACCGCCTAACAGTCGATTCTTTAATATTTTTTTTTTATTTTTCTTTTAGTAAGAACCATCCTCGTACTTCAAGGAATATTCTAAAAAAAGAATCAGCGAAATCGGTTCTAGTAGATTATATTAGCGTGGCGTAGACAAGAATTCTTGTCTACGCCACGCTAATATAAGCTACTCGAAATTCTAATCATTCTGTACATGCACCACGTACCGACTATATTCTTCATGCAATCCACTCCATCCAAAGGTTGTCTGGAAGAGATCGCTTTTAGCGATAAGACCGCCAATTGTATGACATTACTTAGATTTAAGAATCATGGTTGTAAAAATTTTTCTGGTTGTGCAATAAAGTGTTCTCATCTATCTATCTATCTATCTATCTATCTATCTATCTATCTATCTATCTATCTATCTATCTATCTATCTATCTATCTATCTATCTATCTATCTATCTATCTATCTATCTATCTATCTATCTATCTATCTATCTATCTATCTATCTATCTATCTATCTATCTATCTATCTATCTATCTATCTATCTATCTATCTATCTATCTATCTATCTATCTATCTATCTATCTATCTATCTATCTATCTATCTATCTATCTATCTATCTATCTATCTATCTATCTATCTATCTATCTATCTATCTATCTATCTATCTATCTATCTATCTATCTATCTATCTATCTATCTATCTATCTATCTATCTATCTATCTATCTATCTATCTATCTATCTATCTATCTATCTATCTATCTATCTATCTATCTATCTATCTATCTATCTATCTATCTATCTATCTATCTATCTATCTATCTATCTAATCCGGCGCAGACGAAGTCGCGGGCACCATTTAGTAAACTATATTATTGTACATTTTCATTAAAATTCATTCAGTACTTTTACGTGAAAGAGTATAAACGTCCATTCATCCATCCATACTTACAACCTTTCGCGTTTATAATATTAGTGGGGTTTAAAAAAAAACAACGTTTGAAACTGAAATCAGCGTTGCCGCTTATTCACAGCACACACATTAGCAATGCATGCTAAGTCAAAATCAAGTGAAGGTCAAAAAAAATTATCTTCTATAATATAAAAATGAGTCCCCGAATGTGTTGGTAAGCGCAAATCTCGAGAGCAGCTGCACCGATTTCGCTGATTCTTTTTTTAGAATATTCCTTGAAGCAAGAGGATGGTTCTTACGGATTGTGTCAACTATGTTAATTAAGGACTTTGAAAAGACTAAGTTTGGAGTAGTTTTGTCCATTTTTTCTTCAAAATGATCTAGATTCTGAAATGGACACCTAGTTTGAATTGTAACGTTCATTAAGCCGCAGTTTCTGCGCCACTTTGAATAAAACCTTTTCATTTAATTCTAGGTTGTACGTTCTAAAAATAGCTACCACAGATATTACCATTTCTCATGTTTACTTTTTGAAAAAGATATATTATAAAATCGTTATTATTATTATTATAAGTTGTTGCATGCGTGCGTGCATGCAACGACTTATGAATGTTGATGAAGCGAAGTTGATCTGTCAGGATCGTGGCTAATGGCAGTCCTCTGCCTACCCCTCTAGGATACAGGCGTGAGGTTATGTATGTAGGTATGCATTATAAAACAAGTTATGATTTTTATTTCACTGGCGGTGTTAGTTAGCGCCCCTTGAATAAAACCTGTTCATTTCATTTCATATCTTTCAAAAAACTCACACATGCGCCCGATAGCTCTTTCTCGAAGGGTATACTTTGTCGCAGCCTTTGCACTGAATTTGCATCAACTTTTCTTTAGGCTCCTTGCCTTGAGAGTTCGCCTTACCGCCCAGCGTGGCTCTGAAAGAAATTACCTTGTAATTACACTTTGAAAAATGCTACTACAATGTAAATGAATTCTTCAATGATAAACTTAACTAATTTGCTGATAATATTGAATTATAATGAAATTTTTATATCTTTATTAATATTATTTCCTCTGTGACATGAATTTAACTATCTTTATGACATTAATTCTTGATTCCAATAATTATCTCCATCAGTCTAATTTTAATGACAATGTGCCACACACAACCATTTGCACACCGGTAATGTCGGTAAATCATGTTGGCCCAACCTATGTTACTTTACACCCATAAATGCATGATATGTATTACGACTGACACAAGACATGTTTGAGTAAATAAATTGATTTGATTTTACTATTTTTATTTTTAATGCACTAACCCGTGCTAAGGACAATTTTAAAATCCTATTTAATAGTTGGAATTTGTGGCCTCTAAATAGGTTTTTAAAATTGTCCTTAGCACGGGTTAGTGCATTAAAAATAAAAATAGTACAATCATGTAGGTACAGCGATATCATACCGATGTAAAACCTAACTGCAGAATAGGTACTCGGGGCTGTAAGTGATGCAATTTACTTCAGCCAGATGTCGCTGCCTGTACGTAATACAGAGAATAGTGTAAAGAGGTTGGAAATTTCACTGATGCCGGTGAGTCGCCCATTAGCTCAGTTGGAAAGAGCGCTGGCACGGATAGCCAGAGGTCGCGGGTTCGAATCCCGGCATGGGTGGAATTTTCAGCCTCTAAATAGGTTTTTTTTTATTTGATTTGTAAATCCTACTAATAATAGAAATGTGAAAGTCTGTGAAGATGGTTACATAGTTGTTTTAAAAACCTATTTAGAGGCTAAAATTTCCACACACGCCGTAACTCAAGCCCGCGACCACTGGCTATCCGTGCCAGCGCTCTCCTAACCGAGCTAATGGGCTACTGCCGGCATCAGTGAAATTTCGAACCTCTTTACAATACTCTCTGTATTACGTACAGGCAGCGACATCTGGCCTGAAGATAGATGTTAGAGAGGGCGGTGATAGCAGAGCGGTGTAGAACGCCGGCCTCTCAATCGGGAGGTCGTGGGTTCGAACCCCGGCATGTACCAATGACTTTGTTTTCTAAGTTATGTACATTTGTGAAATTATAGTAGGAATACTACTCGCTGACTGTGAAGGTAAAACATCGTAAGGAAACCCTAGTGTCTGAAGTGTTAGCGTACCTCAGCGCTTGCTACGTACAATGTCCCAACTATGAGGCTGTGAAGGAAAACATCGTAAGGAAACCCTAGTGTCGGAAGTGTTAGCGTACCTCAGCGCTTGCTACGTACAATGTCCCAACTATGAGGCTGTGAAAGAAAACATCGTAAGGAAACCCTAGTGTCTGAAGTGTTAGCGTACCTCAGCGCTTGCTACGTACAATGTCCCAACTATGAGGCCGTGAAGGAAAACATCGTAAGGAAACCCTAGTGTCTGAAGTGTTAGCGTACCTCAGCGCTTGCTACGTACAATGTCCCAACTATGAGGCCGTGAAGGAAAACATCGTAAGGAAACCCTAGTGTCTGATTTGTTAGCGTACCTCAGCGCTTGCTACGTACAATGTCCCAACTATGAGGCCGTGAAGGAAAACATCGTAAGGAAACCCTAGTGTCTGGAGTGTTAGCGTACCTCAGCGCTTGCTACGTACAATGTCCCAACTATGAGGCTAAGTGCGGAAATCTCAGGTCTAACTAACTAGTTAACTAAGATAGATGTTTAAAAACCTATTTAGAGGCTAAAAATTTCACCCATGCCGGGATTCGAACCCGCAACCTCTGGCTATCCGTGCCAGCGCTCTACCAATTGAGCTCAATTGGTAGAGCGGCATGGGTGAAATTTTTAGCCTCTAAATAGGTTTTTAAATTTGTTCCTTAGCAAGGGTTAGTGCATTAAAAATAAAAATAGTATAAGATAGATGTTATTCAACCGCAATAACGGGTACCCGAATGTAATTTTTAAGGTTTTCTACCAATTTGTCGGAGTGATCAATATTTATACATATCATCATCAACCCATTATGTCCCCACCGAGGGGCACGGGTCTCTTCCCTGAGGAAGGTACGGGCCATACTCCACCACGGGGGCCAAGTCCGGATTGGTGGAGGCTTGCAAGACTAGTGGCTGGTCTTACTGTCAGAAGTTATCAAGCCGTCTGACATGGCTTAACGACTGCCATTACATGGCAGCCGGCACCAACGGCTTAGCGTGCCTAGCGAAGCACGGAAGCGCTCGGAAAAAATGCCACTAGCGGTAGTCACGGGGCGGCCACCCATCCTGCGTCTGACCGCGCCTGTGGTTGCTTAACTCAAGTGATTGATTCCAATCTCTCGGTTCGGCTAGGCCACGAGCGCTTGGAGCGTGGAGTATGGCCTAACCTTCCTGCGATGCAGGAAGAGACCCGTGCCCCAGCAGTGGGGACATACAAGGGTCGATATCGCATGTTTTTAAATCTAAATACTTTGTTTCCAAGAAACGCGGTGTGAAACTTACTTGAGGTGATGCTTCAGTGTGAGTTTGTTGGCAAACACTTTTCCACAGCAGTCGCATTGTGGCTTCTCCTGTCGGCACACCGCTCTGTGGTAGGAGAGCCGGGATTTCGTTCTGAAACAAACATACAGGCATTTAAAAGGCTGACAACTGCGTCGAGTCTTCTCGTCGCCTATACCGCAGTCCCTGAAGGCAAAAGTCTTTAATCAGCGCGTCCTACCTGTCATGACATAAATGAAATGCAATGAAAAGGTTTTATTCAAAGTAGCGAAGCAACTGCGGCTTAACGAACGTTGCAGTTCAAACTAGGTGTCCATTTTAAAGACTAAAGCAATTTGGAGTAAAAATGGACAATAAAACTCCAAAGTTAGTCTTTTCAAAGTCCTTAATGAACAGAATTATAGGAAGGGAGGAAGGGAAGGAGGGAGGGAGGGAAGGAAGGCATTAAAAATAGAATATAATCATGTGGGTACAGCGATATCATTCCGATGTAAACACCTAACTGCAAAGTAGGTACTCGCGGCTGCAAGTGATGCAAATTACTTCAGCCAGATGTCGCTGCCTGCACGTAATACAGAGGATATTGTGAAGTGGTTCGAAATTGCACTGATGCCGGTGAGTCGTCCACTGGCTCAGTTGGTAGAGCGCTGGCACGGATAGCCAGAGGCCCCGGGTTCGAATCCCGGCATGGGTGGTATTTTTAGCCTCTAAATGGGTTTATAAATTTGTCCTTAGCACGGGTTAGTGCATTAAAAATAGAATATAAAGCAATAGCAGTACAAGTATAGCCCGTGCAAATTAAATAGGCATCTCTGGCGATGAACACGGCAAAGCTTCATCCACCGTCATCTTGAGATGAGTGCCGAAGATCGGGCTCAGTGGCGTGTCTTGGGAGAGGCCTATGTCCAGCAGTGGACTGGCGCCAGCTGATTATGATAAAAAGATGGTGACAGTGGATGGGCTCTACCGCCGGCCTGGAAACCGGTTCTACGAAAGTGCAGTGAAAGTGAATATCGAGATCGACACTGCAAAAACGAAGATGTCGTGAGCTGTGTCTGTGCCGTCATGCCCAGCGAGATTGACGACGGGAAAGCAGCAGGCGCCGCGGCGCAAGCCAGCGGGAATCCCCCGCAGCCGGTGCCGGCACCCGCCCCACCTATCACGGCTTGCCCGCAGTGTGAGACGAGCAACCGACGACGCGAGCTCCGTCTCTGCTCACCATGATTAAGCTCTGCGAATCGGGGCGAAACCTGGTCGGACTCTTCCGATATAACAACACCCGTAAGTAGATCCGGACTAAAAGTCTACAATGATGAAAAGAATTGACGTCCGATCAAAAACCGTACACTGCTTCTTCTTCTCCTTCAGGCCATACTAGTCCACTGCTGGACACAGCCCTCCCCCCTCGAGCACCACAGCGCAAGGTTGTGCCATCATCAACCGTACACACAGCTTATTAAAGCTTAAAGCTTCACTTCATTAAAATACTAGCTGGCCCAGCGAACTTCGTACCGCCTAAAATTCGATTCTTTAATTTTTTCCCTCCGTAAGAACCATCCTCGTACTTCTAGGAATATTCTAAAAAAAGAAACGAACTTCGTACCGCCTAACAGTCGGTTCTTTAAATTTTTTATTATTTTTCGCTCCGTAAGAACCATCCTTGTAATTCAAGGAATATTCTAAAAAAAGAATTAGCAAAATCGGTTCAGCTGCTCTCGAGACTTGCGCTTACCAACACATTCAGCGATTCATTTTTATATTATAGATGAAGAAGAAGACTAGCTGACCCAGCGAACTTCGTACCGCCTAACAGTCGATTTCTTAATTTTTTTTTTACTTTTCTCTCCGTAAGAACCATCCTCGTACTTCGAGGAAAATTCTAAAAAAAGAATTAGCGAAATCGGTTCAGCTGCGCTCGAGATTTGCGCTTACCAACAAATTCAGCGATTCATTTTTATATTATAGAAGATGAACGAATGGGTTGAAATCATAGTAGCAATACCACTCGGTAACAACGAAGGAAACCTGAGTGTCTGAGGTGTTCACAGGCGCGAGGAAAAGCCAATCCGCGTTGAGCGCGCGTGGTGATTAAGTCCGTATTCTCTCTCCAAGAGAAGGCCTGTGCCCTGCTGTGGGACGTGATATGATCTGCTTTATTAATCAAACCACAACCCCTATTAATAATGTCGCGGTCCTATCCCGAACCATCTAGAATAGAGCCTTCTAGAAGCCTATCGAATACACGCCGCATGCTGCGTTTTAGTAAACAATAAACGCTGCAAGCAATAATGACTCGTATGTCAAAACTCTTTGACATGAAACTGTTGTTTGACATGACATGCGACGTTGCCGCGTGTACCGAGTGTAGGTACGTAGGTACTGGAATGTTCTGGAATCCTTACCGGCGGATATAAATAGCGGCCGCCGCGGCGCGCTGTCAGTTCCGTTTGGAATAGCGAAGAGTGAACTTCGAGTGAACATACCTGCGATACGAGCGATAACCTACGACCTCAGCGATACTATTGGACTTGGATTGGACCTGCGCTTGGAATCTACGTGTGGACTTCGTGTCGTGAAGACCTGCAGACCAGACTCTGCGTAAATAAATCCTAAGAAGTTGTCATTGGTGTTTTACCTCCAGATCTAGAACCCTAGCCCGTAACAATAACAACAGTTTTAAAAGGTGCGGGTAGATATTAAAACGAGTTCCACACAGTAGTCCCGTATCACAGTGACTAGATGAAGTTGTACAAGAGCTTTCTTTAGCTTACTAGTTTAGCTCTTTCTTTTCTAACAGCCACCTTAACTAACATAACTATCAACATAAATGTCGTTTTGAACAACAACTTACAACAAATGTCGTCTCGAACTGCGACTTACAACAAATGTCTCGAACTGCGACTTACTAGTCATCTCGAACTAAGACTTACTACAAATGTTAACTCGACCTGCGACTTATACAAAAATTACATCTCGAGACGACAGTTGTAGTAAGGCCTAGTTCGAGTGACGTTAATTTGTAGTAAGTCTTAAACTACAAATATAATGTCACTCGAACTAGGCCTTACTACAACTGTCGTCTCGAACTAGGCCTTACTACAACTGTCGTCTCGAACTAAGACTTACTACAAATATCATCTCGAACTAAGACTTAACACAAAATTCGTCTCGAACTAAGACTAACTACAAATGTCATCTCGAACAAAGACTTACTAAAAATGTCATCTCGAACTAGGACTTACTAACCATGTCGTTTCAAACTAAGATTTATTACATATGTCGTCACAAACAAGACTTACTACAACTGTCGTCTCGAACTAGGCCTTACTACAACTGTCGTCTCGAACTAAGACTTACTACAAATATCATCTCGAACTAAGACGAACTAACGATTCTCGAACTAACACAAAATTCGTCTCGAACTAAGACTAACTACAAATGTCATCTCGAACAAAGACTTACTAAAAATGTCATCTCGAACTAGGACTTACTAACCTTTCGTTTCAAACTAAGATTTACTACATATGTCGTCACAAACAAGACTTACTACAACTGTCATCTCGAACTATGACTTACTACAGTCTATTTATTCTTACTTGTCCAATTTAGTAAACAAGATTCTTTAAAAACCTATTTAGAGGCTAAAAATTTCACCCATGCCGGGATTCGAACCCGCAACCTCTGGCTATCCGTACGAGCGCTCTACCAATTGAGCCAATGGGCGACTCACGGCATCAGTGAAATTTCGAACCTCTTTACAATATTCTCTGTATTACGTACAGGCAGCGACATCTGACTTTAGCAAATTGCATTACTTACAGCCCCGACTACCTACTTTGCAGTTAGGTTTTAACATCAGAACGATATCACTGTACCCACATGATTACACTATTTTAGGCTCAATTGGTAGAGCGCTGGTACGGATAGCCAGAGGTTGCGGGTTCGAATCCCGGCATGGGTGAAATTTTTAGCCTCTAAATAGGTTTTTAAATTTGTTCCTTAGCACGGGTTAGTGCATTAAAAATAAAAATAGTGTAAACAAGATTCTACCCGTAAACTGTAACTTTTTAGTCCAAAACTGCCATATTTCTTACTAAATAAATGAAGTAACTTGGAACACTCTTTTGGATAACACGCTGCGAATTTTATAAACATAGTTCATGATAGTTCATGAATTTGCGAGAAAATGTCTAGTTTAGGCATCTAATCTCAATTTTAAGGTTAGAATCTTCTTTACTAAATTGGACAAGTAAGAATAAATAGACTATACAACTGTCGTCTCCAACTAAGACTTACTACAAATTCATGTCTCCAACTGGGACTTACTTGAAAGTCAGCCCGCACTTGTCGCAGGCGCCGCCAACACTCTCCGCGCTGTCAGCGCTGCCGGAGCACCGCTTCAGGTGTCCTAGTACTACTCTCTTCAGCGTGGTGCGCAGTCCGCACCGCTTGCAGGCGTAAGCGCTGGCGTGCTGCGAGCGGTGGTTGGAGAGGTTGTCCTTTGTTATGAAGTACGAGAGGCAAACGTCGCACTGGTGGCTGTTTGGCACTTTCTGTGAAAGATTTCAGAAGCAATTTGTAGTAGATTGCTTAACGAGAGTAGAAAGAATCAATTCCCGAGGTATTTAGGCTAGAGTCCGAGTAGGAATTGATTCTTTTACCCGTGTTAAGCACTCTACTTTTCATTTCGAATATGAGGAAAGTAAAAACTCATTTTTAATATTCAAATCTTAGCATAAATAGTGTATTTCATTACAAGTGCGGAAAGGCTGTCATTGCAAAGAGTTCCGACAAATGTCTACCCGAGCCGAGGCGCAGCCGAAGGCGAGGGTTGACAGTCGGAACAAGTTGCAATGACGGTTCCGCACGTGTACTGAACGAATATTTTTAATACAGTTGCGAAAAAATTAAGCAATCTATTAAAGAAAAAATATTTGGAAACTGGCGCCAACCGTAAAAAAAATATAAGCAGAGATTTTTTTTCTTCACCCATTCTAGTAGGCAAAGGGAACTATGCCCATACAGCCAAGTCTTCAGTAGAATTTTTTTATTGATATTAAATGAAAATGAAATTTAATGAGATGAAATGAAATGAAACCTAACCTAACTCATTCAATCAAATCTGATATTGAAATAAATTATTAGCTTCTTTTTAGAAAGATACGTATTTGCATGAATCATAAACTTCTATAGCTTTTTTTTAAAAACTTCTTGGTTGGTTTTCCTTTTTAATAGACATTATTTTGACAGTTGGGAAAGAAAACGCACGAGTGCGGGAAAGGTAAAAAAAAAAGCACGAGTGTGTAATAGCCCACATCCCGAACGCTATACGTCCCTGCAATACGCCACTTTTTGAGCAACTGTATTAAAAATAATCTAGAATGTTATAGTTGCATTTAGGCACAATTACACACTGATGGGGTCTCTTCCTACATCGCAGAAAGGTAAGGCCATACTCCACCACTGGGGCAATGTCCGGGTTGGTGGAGGATTGTAAGACAGTGGCGCGCCTTACTGTCAGAAGTTATCAAGCCGCCCACGAGGCGTCTGACATGGCTTAACGACTGCCATTACATGACAGCCGGCACCAACGCCTTAACGTGCCTTGCGAAGCACGGAAGCGCTCAGGAAAATGCCACTAGCGGTAGTCACGGGACGGTCACTCGTCCTGTACCTCACCGCGCCAGTTGTTGCTTAACTCAAGTGATTGATTGCAATCACTCGGTTCGACTAGGCCACGAGCGATTCCTGTTGACTACGGAAACGCTTGACAAAAACATTAAGGGCGAGATAAATAGTCGCTTCTAAGAACGAGTCTTAGCGAAAGCACTTGCTTAGGAATCGATTTGTCTATCATAGACAGTACTTTGGCACTCTCCAAGTCGCGAAACCCGGACTAATTCTTAGCATTGGCCTAAGAACATGCTTAGCTAAGCAAACGTCTATTTTAGTAACGCATTGATTCTTAGCTAAGTTAGCCTAAGTAATGCTTGGGGAAGCATGAGTAGGGACTTGGGCTAAGCAACGACTATTTATCTCGCCCTAAATGTAAACATCACTCACTGGCCGATGTTTTCCATTCAAGTGCAGCTTCATGAGATTCTTCGAGGCGAACCCCATAATGCAGTCGCAGCACTTGTACTTCAGATTGACGAACTCCGCGCTCCGCAAGTCCTCTGTTCTCACCGCTCGCATGTCCGCTTCGCCTAGTGTGACGAGCTCCACTGTGTCCAAAGGCACATTCTTGAGTTTCCTACTCGTCTGTGACGGTTTTGTGACGGGCTCTTCGGCTGTTCTGCGCTTCTTTCTCTCCTTGACCTGGAAAGAGACAAAATTGACATCGATATCAACCCGCTGTATGTCCCCACTGCTGGGGCACGGGTCTCTCCCTGCATCTCAGGAAGGTTAGGTTACCACCACGGGGGCCAAGTCCGGATTGGCGGAGGATTGTAAGGCAGTGGCGGGCCTTACTGTCAGAAGTTATGAAGCCGCCCATAAGGCCCCTGACATGGCTTAACGACTGCCATTATATGACAGCAAGCACCAACGGCTTAACGTGCCTTGCGAAGCACGTAATTGCTCGGAAAAATGCCACTGGCGGTAGTCACGGGACGGTCACCCATCCTGCTCCTGACCGCGCCTGTTGTTGCGTAACCGAGTGATTGATTCCAATCAGTCGGTTCGACTAGGCCACGAGTGCTTATAGTTAGTTACACATATGTACCAGATCGGTCAGCGAGCTATGGAAAGAGCTATGGTCGGTTTATACATACATACATACATACATACATACATAACCTCACGCCTGTATCCCAGAGGGGTAGGCAGAGACCAGGGACTGCCACTGCTCTGGTTTCTCTGAAGGATAGGATTCGTAACGAATGCATCCGACAGAGAACCAAAGTTATCGAGCTCAGAGAATCAGCAAGCTAAAGTGGCAGTGGGCCGGCCACATCTTGCGAAGAACCGACAACCGTTGGAGTTAACGCGTTCTTGAGTGGAGACCGCGACTCGGCAAACGTAGTGTAGGACGCCCTTTGACTAGGTGGGATGACGATCTGCGAAAAACTGCCGGCAGATGCTGGATGCGGCAAGCTGAAGACAGGGCGCTATGTCGCTCATTAGGGGAGGGCTATGTGCAGCAGTGGATCAATATAGCCTGAAGAAGATGTACCAGCTGGTACATATATATAGCTAACCTATAGTTGTCTCACCTTCTTGACAGCTCTCTCCTTCTTCCTCTTGAGCTGCGCCAACTCCACCTCTTCATCAGACGATTCGGCGGGACCCTCGTACTGAATCTCCGCTGAGTTAGAGTCGTTGTCGCTCTCCACCTTCGAGACCTGGCTACCATAGAGGTCTGACGCTGAAAGGGAGTGTGAAATGTGTGAAAATGAATTCTCGAGGCAGCGAGCGGTAATTCCCATACAAACGCAGTGTCGTTTTTGATTAGATTACAGTCTGTTTGCTTTTAAAATATACCTCGGGCTCTAGAGTAGGCTTCGGTTTTCGCCGAAAGCACACGAGTGTAATACTACTTCCGGCTCTGTATAAAACTTTTCTTCACTATTTTGAAAAGTCATGTAAAGTTATAAATTACAATACAAAATAAACCTTACCGATCCGATTATATCCCATAGTAGCCGAAGTATATTCTAAAAGCTAACAGACTGTAGATTAGAACTCTTTTACTGTAAACAGCAGAAAATAATTTGCCACGTCCCAGTGAAACTCGATTTATTTGTGCTGTTTAAAATTTATATTTACCATACCACGATGTAGGATTGGTGGAGCGCCATCTAGTGTATAAAATTAGAACTAATGTGACAGAACCGAAATTCGGAAAACAACAAAACGTGAAAACAAGGGGAGCGTTTATTTTAGTTGTTGTATGTACAGTCTATTTATTCTTACTTGTCCAATTTAGTAAACAAGATTCTAACATTAAAATTGAGATTAGATGCCTAAACTAGACATTTTCTCGCAAATTCATGAACTATGTTTATAAAATTGGCAGCGTGTTATCTAAAACAGTGTTCCAAGTTACTTCATTTATGGAAATATGGCAGTTTTGGACTAAAATCTTGTTTACTAAATTGGACAAGTAAGAATAAATAGACTGTATGCAGTAGTTTTAAGTGTGTACTTGGTTTTAAAAATATGCATTATTTCATTTACATTAAACTGACATTGTTGATTTCATATTGTTTCAGAGTTGCTGTAGATAGAACATTCATTGAGTTCACACTAAAGAGTTCAAAGTCTTCACAAAAAATTCAAAATTACATTTAAACAAATAAAAAATTGCTCATTTCGTGTCAAGTTCACATGATACGAAATGAGCAATTTCGTGTCAAGTTCACATGACACGTGACTGGCACAATTTGTCGACATCGGCGGGTTGCCATATCATTAAGAAATAATAATAATAAGGGGGCAGTTACCATCAAATTCGATCTTGACGTCGACCTCGCGTTTGACTGCATCCTCCGCCTCCGCCCCCCCCTTTTCCTGACCCTCCTCCCTCTCCTCAGCCTCTTCCGCGATCACCTGCAGGGAGGCGCCCACGTTAGGGGGGGCGGCCGCGAGACGGGAAGCGGCGTGACGGGACAGATCAGCTGGCGAGTCCAGGAATGTGTGCTGGGGATCGGGAAGAAAACTTGGGAATCATATTTTTTTTGTCTTATTGCGTCTGCTATCAGTCGCCAGACTTTAATCAGATCGTTTTAAAGATTGAATGACGTTTGGGAGGTCAGACCACTGTCTGCAACTCCCTCGTGAGTCAAACACCTGAGGCCTCTTGAGTCTTCTTGAATACCAGATGTGTCCAGTAACCTGGATGCCAGTACATTTGGGTGAATGGCTAGCCTAGCCTTGAACGAGACTATTTCTTCTTGCACCGTTGGTAAATTAAAATATCTGTGAACCTCAGCCAGGATCATAATGACGAACTTGCACACATAATAAATAAATTGGCCTTTTGCATCTACTTAATGATATGATTTATATACAGCGTCCAGTGGTGTCTTCACTCACACTAGATGGTTAAGCGACCACTCCGACGCTGAAGTGCCTGGGACATAGTTTTATAGATGGTTTAGGCTTGCCCAGCACCTGTACCATCCTGACAGCTTAGTCGGTTAGTCGGCCTAGCCCACAGGAAAGACTAGTCAATACGTGCGGAGCCAACCAAGCCGCGGGTTTCCTCACGATGTTTTCCTTCACAGTTAGCGTGTGGTATTGCGACCAAAAATTCGAAAATGTACGTAACTTTGAAATTAAACAAAGTCATTGGTACACGCCCGCACTCGGGATCGAACCTGGGGCTCTCGCTTGCCAGTCCATGGTTCTACACACTGAGCTACCACCGCTTAATACACACATAATACATAGATAATAATAGACTATCTATCCTATAATATCTTGTCATTCATTACCTGTCTGGAATAGTCCATGAGTATAACGTAGGACTTCATGATCTGGGCTTGAAATTGCCTGACCGTCCGCACGGCAGCAAGGCACTCCCAGCATACTTGTATTGTCAGCCCGTCAGGCACCTGAAAAGGATTTTAATACAACCTTCTTAAATAAGATCCTTCAAGCTACATATACATGACGTTGCATTGCTTTTAAATTGGAAAACTCTTTAGTTAAAAAGTTTTAAAAGAAGTCTAAATTTGATGAGGATTATAAATGCCTAAGTGCCTGCTAGGTACACAGTTTAGGTTCATAGGTCATAATAGGTCATCTATCCATCTATCTCTATCTATAATCAGCTCACATCAACCCACTGCTGGGCATAGGCCTCCTTTTTACTGCGCCATTCCTCGCGGTCCTGTGCTAACCTGATCCATCTCTGACCCGCAACCCTCACGATGTCGTCCGACCATCGATCCATGATCATATCTATGACCATCAATAGGGCATAGCATTGAATTTGAAGTAAAATTCAATGGTCATAGATATGATTTATTCCGAGAGCATAGAAAAAGGCTTTACAAACTCCAAACATCTATAATTCTATTTTTATTTTTAATGCACTAACCCGTGCTAAGGAACAAATTTAAAAACCTATTTAGAGGCTAAAAATTTCACCCATGCCGGGATTCGAACCCGCAACCTCTGGCTATCCGTGCCAGCGCTCTACTGTAGTATTATCAAACCAGCGCTCTACCAATTGAGCCAATGGGCGACTCACGGCATCAGTGAATTTTTAGCCTCTAAATAGGTTTTTAAATCTATAATTCTACTAATATTATAAACGCGAAAGCACTTACAAGTAGGGATGGATGTTTACTTTTCTTTATACTTTATTGTGCACGAAAAACACAAAAAAGAAATACAATTGAAGAAAATACATGTACAAAGGCGAGCTTATCTCTGTAAGAGATTTCTTCCAGCAAACCTTGGGGAGTCGTGGGGATGTGTGTTATCTTTTTTACGTAAAAACTGCCAAACGGACTCTAATGAAACTTAACAATAATATAGCTTATACATCAAAACATATTCTAAAATTTATAAAAATATTGTGCGAATTGTCCAAAATATAACGATAAGAGTTAAGATAGTAGGAAAAAATCTACCATCTGCAAGCTATTACGCAGACGAAGTCGCGGGCACCAGCTAGTGTTCTATGATGTATGTAAAATATGGAAAATATTTCTGTAACCTGTATTGTAAACCTATTTAGAGGCTAAAAATTTCACCCATGCCGGGATTCGAACCCGCAACCTCTGGCTATCCGTACCAGCGCTCTACCAATTGAGCCAATGGGCGACTCACGGCATCAGTGAAATTTCGAACCTCTTTACAATATTCTCTGTATTACGTACAGGCAATACAGAGAATATTGTAAAGAGGTTCGAAATTTCACTGATGCCGTGAGTCGCCCATTGGCTCAATTGGTAGAGCGCTGGTACGGATAGCCAGAGTTTGCGGGTTCGAATCCCGGCATGGGTGAAATTTTTAGCCTCTAAATAGGTTTTTAAATTTGTTCCTTAGCACGGGTTAGTGCATTAAAAATAAAAATAGTGTAACCTGTATTGTGTTCTAAATAAAAAAAGTGTGAAATTTTAAATAAATTACCCCAAGTGAACAACAATATAAAAAAAGTAAATGTTATGTTATTTATTTATTTTAAAAAACCTATTTAGAAACTAAAAATTCCAACCTCTAAATAGGTTATACTATTTTTACTTTTACTGCACTAAACTGTGCTAAGGACAATTTTAAAAACCTATTTAGAGGCCAAAAATTCCACCCATGCCGGGACTCGAACCGGCGACCTCTGGCTATCCGTGCCAGCACTCTATCCAACTGAGCTAATGGGTGACTCACCGGCATCAGTGAAATTGCTAACTGCAAAGTAGGTAGTCCGGGCTGTAAGTGATGTAATCAACTTCAGCCGGATGTCGCTGCCTGTACGTAATACAGAGAATAGTGTAAAGAGGTTCGAAATTTCACTGATGCCGGTGAGTCGCCCATTAGCTCAGTTGGATAGAGCGCTGGCACGGCATGGGTGGAATTTTTGGCCTCTAAATAGGTTTCTAAATAGGTTTTAAAATTGTCCTTAGCACGGGTTAGTGCATTAATAATAATATATTTATTTATTGTCAGACTATTGGGCCAATGGAAAAGTGAAATTTCATATAATCTGAAAGCTACACTCTATTCTATAACAAACTGTAACTATAAATACATTTAATTATTGAATAGAAGTTTTTGGAAAAAGGGGCTTGTATATGAAAAATGAGTAGTTTAGAAGAAATGAGTCTTGAAAAATATGCAAATTTATGATGGCTAATAATGGCATCAATCCTTTTTGAATGAGACAACCATTCTACCTTGAAATACAACTTAACTCAATTCTCCAGTATTATTTATCAATCAAGGCAAATTTATGATGGCTAAAAATGGCATCAATCCTTTTTGAATGAGACAAGCATTCTACCTTGAAATACAACTTAACTCAACTCTCCAGCATTATCTAACATTGGTATAATTGATAAATAATACTTCTTTCAACTGTATTCAACTGTAATTCTTTAGTAATTTTAACGATATGCATTGTATATATTTCTAATTAGGAAATTAGGTAACCCAACTTTACCCACCAACCAAATCTAACATGCTGTCATCACATGTTAAAGGATATGTAACTAGATTAAAAGCTTTTATCGTGATATTATTTATTACATGTAATATTACTCTGTTGTGTAATGCTATAAATAAAATTAAAAAATAAAGGCGGTATGGGCTTAAGCTCTTAGCCTTATCCATAAAGAAAAAAAGTTACAAAAAAAAATAAAAAATATATAACAATAATAATTAGGTACCTAATAAATTATCGCGATAAGACCCGTTCATATAACTAATAATAATGTATTGTGTGATTTCATTTAGTTTGAAACAAAGACGCTCATATTCTCACAGTCTGTTAGTGTATTTAAAAGAAGCAAACAAAAATCAAAGATGGAAGGTCCAAGGATTTTTTTGTTCCATTGTTTACAAGTCGTAATTTAAGAAATTAAGGCCGTTTTCTGTGATAATCATTAGCACATACAATAATGATACTACATTAAGCTAAATTTACTCGCGAAATACACTTGAGATGCATACTTACGTCGATATTACCCAAAATCCTGAAACACTCTTTCACGTCGTCCGCATAAAACATTTTTCTGTTATAATTTAAACAACCCACGCAGATACCGTTCACATTGTAGCCTTCAATATTTATGTTTATTTCGTTCATGTTTAATATCTTACTTACGAAACCACACGTAAAATAAATTCTATAAAATATTATTTAGAGATAGCTTCATGGCTTTCCTTCGGCCATTTTATTTTGACAGTTTGTTTTTTTTTTTCATGCTTTTACGTTGGTAGGCTTGATCAAAATGTAGCCAGTAAAAAATATATTTTGTGTAGCGGCATCTGTTGTCGAGTAGCAGATACCATTTGCTCCATAGTTTACATAGGGAGCCGGGAGCCTTTTTACCGGTATAAAAATAACTAGTGATGAACCGATTACAATTTTCATCACCGGTATTTTCGAATTATACTTTTTGTTTTCCAAAGTTGTTACTGATGATGTTAATGATGTTACGGAAGTAAATCAAATAAAATAAACTCGTCAGTTATGTAATTTAATCATAAAATAATCATTTTAGTACAAAAACAGATCAAGATATCATACAAAAGCCTGCTTGTGCTTCTTCTTTTCTTTTTGGGGTGCCATCTCCTATCGGAGGTCGGCGGAGGAGGTATCATTATGGCTATTTGGGTCCGAGATGTTGCGGCACGATTTTGTAGCCAATGAGTTCTTTTATTCTGCTTGTGCTTAATGTGCCGCAAGTATCATTACAGGTTTAAAAACCTATTTAGAGGCTAAACATTTCACCCATGCCGGAAATTGAACCAGCAACCTCTGGCTATCCGTGCCAGATGGATACCGCAACCTCTGGCACGGATAGCCAGAGGTTGCGGGTTCGAATCCCGGCATGGGTGAAATTTTTAGCCTCTAAATAGGTTTTTAAATTTGTCCTTAGCACGGGTTAGTGCATTAAAAATAAAAATTATCAAGCCGCCCATAAGGCCTGTGACATGGCTTAACGACTGCCATTAATTACGACAGCCGGCACCCACTACTTAACGTGCCTTGCGAAGCACGGAAATGCTCGGGAAAATGCCACTAGCGGTAGTAACGGGACGGTCACCCATCACGCACCTGACCGCGCCTGTTGTTGCTTAACTCGAGTGATTGATTCCAATCACTCGGTTCGACTAGGCCACTTTTATAACTTCCGAACAAATCCCGCATTCCTCAAGGCAGTACGCCGACCTCTTTATGCTTTCCCTTGATGTGCGTTCTGAGCGTGCTCTTTTGCGTGTAACGCATCGGACAGTAGGGGCAAGGGTAAGGCCTCTCGCCAGTGTGGATCCGATGGTGTATCCTGAGTGTACTGGAGGTCTGTAACAGAAAACGTTTCAGTCAGGGTAGATAGACTGCAAGATTTAAGAAAATAAATTGAAAAAAACGCAAGTATTTTATTTTGCGTGAATCGCATCGGACAATAGGAACAGGGTAAGGTCGCTCGCCCGCATGGATCAGGTGGTAGATCCAGAGGGTACTGGAAGTCTGTAATAGCATTTTAAAATTCAATGGTAATATGAAACGTCTCAGTCAGGGTTGTCGAAAGCATAATTAAAAAAAGAAATAAAAACGAACATATTTTTTTAATACAGTTGCTCAAAAATTGGCGTATTGCAGGGACGTATGGCGTTCGGGATGTGGGCTATTACACACTCGTGCTTTTTTTTACCTTTCCCGCACTCGTGCGTTCTCTTTCCCAACTGTCAAAATAATGTCTATTAAAAAGAAAAAGCGCTCGTGGCCTAGGCGAACCGAGTGATTGGAATCAATCACGTGGTTAAGCAACACAGGCGCGGTAAGGTACGGGATGGGTGAGCGTCCCGTGTCTACCGCTAGTGGCATTTTTCCGAGCCCTTCCGTGCTTCGCAAGGCACGTTAAGCCGTTGGCGCCGGCTGTCATATAATGGCAGTCGTTAAGCCATGTCAGAGGCCTTATGGGCGGCTTAATAACTTCTGACAGTAAGGCCCGCCACTGTCTTACAATCCTCCACCAACCCGGACTTGGCCCCCGTGGTGGAGTATGGCCTAACCTTCCTGCGATGTAGGAAGAGACCCGTGCCCCAGCAGTGGGGACATATAAGGGTTGATAACGTAAAAAGAAAAACCAACCATGAAGTTTTACTAAAAAAAATCATAGAAGTTTTTATGATTCATGAAAATACTTATATTTCTAAAAAGAAGCTATAAATTTGTTTCAATATCAGATTTAATGATTTGATTGAATGAGTTAGGTTAGGTTTCATTTCATTTCATCTCAATTTCATTTCAGATCAATAAAAAAATCCTATTGAAGACTGGCTGTAGTTCCCTTTGCCTACTAGAATGGGTGAAGAAAAAAAAATCTCTGCTTATATTATTTTTTAAATTTTATTTTCATTTCATATCAATAAAAAAATCCAACTGAAGACTGGCTGTATGGGCATAGTTCCCTTTGCCTACCAGAATGGGTGAAGAAAAAAAACTCTCTGCTTATATTGTTTTACGGTTGGCGCCATTTTCCAAATATTTTTTTTTATTAAATTGCTTATTTTTTTCGCAAATGTATTAAAAACAGTCGTTACGCGTTCAGTACACGCGCGGAACCGTCATTGCAACTTGTTCCGACTACACTATTTTTATTTTTAATGCACTAACCCGTGCTAAGGAACGTGCTAAATAGGTTTTTTAAATTTGTTCCGACTGTCAACCCTCGCCTTCGGCTGCGCCTCGGCTCGGCTCTAGACATTTGTAGGAACTCTTTGCAACGACAGCCTTTCCGCACTTGTAATGAAATATACTACGAGTATATTATCGAAGACGCGGCGCCTTCTCAGCTCGTACAAAATGTACTGTTAGCACTCACCGCGAACTGTTTCCCGCATATGTTGCACTTGACCCGCCTGTCCGGCGGAGCGGCCATCTTGTGCGCCAAGTGGACGTGACGCCTTTTCTGTCGACGACTCACGAACTTCTGCGATGGTTGTCAAAGAAAACAGAATTTAATAGTTGGTATGCTGTGTGGTGTCGGCCTAGAGAATAGCACCAACCCAAATTATTCCCGCGGGCGTCGTGAAAGGCGACTAAGGGACACAAACCGGGGGGTGGGCAGCAGCGCCCCCTGCAGTACAATTCCACCAAACTGCGATCCCCAACCCGCATGGCCAGCGTGGGGATTATGGGCACTACCCCAATGATGCCACAACCTTGCGCTATGGCGCTCATTAGGGGAGGGCTATGTCCAGCAGTGGACTAATATAGCCTGAAGTAGACGGAGAAGAATATGCACTTTTTCGTCTTCATCATCTGCCTTTTAAATCCTAGGGGAGCATAGGGCCTCAACCACAGAATGATAAGAACTGACGGATGCATCCTTCCAGTTTCATTAAAGTTATTCTACCGTCAGAGGACCAGAGGACATAAGTCCATAAAAACAACATTTTCAGGCAGTGGAAACTGTCTCTATTATTTGAATAATGGCTTACCCCGAAAACGTTGTTTTGTGTAACTAATTAGCCTACGACCTATTCTCAGACCTAGTAATACATAGAAAAATTAATAATAATCTGTTCATATTATACTATTTTTATTTTTAATGCACTAACCCGTGCTAAGGAAAATTTTTAATTTTTATTTTTATTTTAAATCACTTACAGCCCCGACTAGTGGGTTAGTGCATTAAAAATAAAAATAGTATAATCATGTGGGTACAGTGATATCATTCCAATGTAATAACTAACTGCAAAGTAGGTAGTCGGGGCTGTAAGTGATGCAATTTACTTAAACCAGATGTCGCTGCCTGTACGTAATACAGAGAATAGTGTAAAGAGGTTCGAAATTTCACTGATGCCGGTAAGTCACCCATTAGCTCAATTGGAAGAGCGCTGGCACGGATAGCCAGAGGTCGCGGGTTCGAATCCCGGCATGGGTGGAATTTTTAGACTCTAAATATGTTTTTAAAATCTGTTCATACTGCTCGCAAGCATACTGATGTAACCGCCGCACACAAACCTGTTCTGTTCACACTGCTCACATTAGTATTGCAATATCCGCATAGGTAACCGTGCAGACTTCTCGTAAGCGTACCGCAATCCGCACATGTAACCACGAACGCTGCTTGCAAGCGTACCGCAGTATCCGCATGTATAACCCGCGCACACTGCTCGCACGCGTAAAGCTTAATCCACATATACGCGCCTACTGCTCGCAAGTGTACTGCAGTAACCGCATATGTAACCGCGCACACTGCTGGCAAGCGTCCTGCAGTATCCGCACACAAACCTTTTCACACTGCTCGCACGCGTACTGCAGTATCTTCAAGTGCTCTCGCTCGATGTGCTCCTCGAGGCAGTGTTTCATTGTGTACTTGCGTCCGCACTCGTTGCATTGGTACCTGAGAAATCAATTGAGAATAGTTATGATTGTGCTTTTTGAAGTGATTTTGGTTTTTATTACGATTTTATCTCCCATCGATCCTGATATATTATTATGTATCTAATCCGATTTTCACTTTCACTTTTTTTATATATTCCCAATATCACATATATCCGCTCTTCGGCGAGACGCCACGCCGGCGCCGGCGGGAATTCAGAAGCGAGAGATATATAATATCAGTCGGTCCTTGAGGCACACGTCCCATTCCGCGCACTAGCGCACTGTTAATGGCTGCGAACGTTATTATGACTCAGATTTTAAGTTTGGCCTAGGGATTCTGGTTTCGATTTTTATTCTGGCTTTGATTTTGATTGTAATTCTGATTTTGTTCTTGATTGCAATTCTGATTTTGTTTCGATTGTGCATTTAAAAACCTATTTAGAGGCTAAAAATTTCACCCATGCCGGGATTCGAACCCGCAACCTCTGGCTATCCGTGCCAGCGCTCTACCAATTGAGCCAATGGGCGACTCACGGCATCAGTGAAATTTCGAACCTCTTTACACTATTCTCTGTATTACGTACAGGCAGCGACATCTGACTTAAGCAAATTGCATTACTTACAGCCCCGACTACCTACTTTGCAGTTAGGTTTTAACATCGGAACGATATCACTGTACCCACATGATTATACTACAGTAGAGCGCTGGCACGGATAGCCAGAGGTTGCGGGTTCGAATCCCGGCATGGGTGAAATTTTTAGCCTCTAAATAGGTTTTTAAATTTGTCCTTAGCACGGGTTAGTGCATTAAAAATAAAAATAGTATAATCGATTGTGCATTTTAATGTGGTCCTGGTTATTAATATTATTCCTATTTTGTTTTTAACTTCCATCGAGATCCTGGTTTTGATCACTCTTTTATTTTTGTTCGATCCTCAATTTGACATAACCTCCATCAGTCCTAACGTTGACGATAACAATAGCTTTCGCTTGTTACTTGTCAGGACTTTCTACTTTACTCCTAGCTTTAGAATTTAACTTTCTTTACCTGTAGCTCTCCTCAGTGAGATGCCGGCTGGAGTACTTCAAGTGCGAGAGGTACATCAGCCGGTTCTTGAACTGCACGTCGCACTCGGCGCAGTACGCCGTCTCTTCGGGCTGCGCGCGCGCATCGTGACGGCGCATGTGCGCTGTTAGGCTCTTCTGGCCCTGCGCACGAATCATAGACTGATGCGGTTTTAAAAACCTATTTAGAGGCTAAAAATTCCACCCATGCCGGGAGTCGAACCCGCGATCTCTGGCTATCCGTGCCAGCGCTCTTTCCAACTGAGCTAATGGGCGACTCACCGGCATCAGTGAAATTTCGAATCTCTTTATTACGTACAGGCACCAATGACTTTGTTTAATTTCAAAGTTACGTACATTTGCGAATTTGTAGTCGCAATACCACACGCTAACGGTAAAGAAAAACATCGTGAGGAAACCCGCGGCTTGGTTGGCTCCGCACGTATTGACTGTGGGCTAGGCCGACTAAGCTGTCAGGTAGGTGAATGGTATAGGTGCTGGGCAAGCCTACACCATCTATAAAACCATGTCCCAGGCACTACAGCGTCGGAGTGGTCCCTTCACCCATCTAGTATGAGTGAAGATGCCATCATCTTCTCATTACGTAGATGCAAAAGGCCAATATATATATACATATATATGGTATGAAGTGGACTGTATAGTTTATAACGTCTTGTTAACTGGTCCAAGCCGTGCATGAAATAAAAGGCTCAATGAGGTTAAAAACTGAAAGCTGATTGTAGGTGGCAGCACGGTTGAGTGTTCCTAAGAACCGCCATATTTTATAAATTTTGTTGTTTGGTTTCGCTTTGGAAAATTAAAATATAGTGGGCACAGCTGTTTTATTCAACACTTTGCGGAGAGATTCATCACCTGTAGGTACATGATTTGCGTCCATAGTAATCTTCAGGTTGAAAATGGGCAGCACATAATCTTGAAAAGCCTTCTCCCACAGTTTTTTTCTTATAGGTTCCTTGGGAAATAAACGAATTCCCGTATTATTTAATTTCTGACTAAATTATTTTAATTTAGTAGCCTTACGTTCTACTAATCAGAGAGACACTTTTGAGGACTCTTCAGACGAAAATTTAAATACATTCTGTTAGCTTTTAGAATATTATCAGACAGACCTATTATATTGCAATAAGGTAAGGTTTATTTTGTATTGCTATTTATAACTACATAACTTTTCAAAATAGTGAAGAACAGTTTTATACAGAGCAGGAAGTAGTATTACACTCGTGTGCTTTCGGCGAAAGCCGAAGCCTACTCTAGAGCCCGTGGTATATTCTAAAAGCTCACAGGCTACAATTATGTAAATACGGGGTTAAGTTAATAATTAATAAGATAAGAACACTACGCACTGTATATTCCTTGTGGCATATGTTACATTCCAGCTTTGGCCGCACTCCGTGGGTCCTGGAACAATACAAAAACCTTAAATTAAATACATATACAGACATTTATGTCGGGGGTTCAGGAGGTTGACCGCTAAACATATTGTCGCGGTCCTATCCTGAACCATCTAGAATAGAGCCTTCTGGAAGCCTAACGAATAGTCGCCGCATGCTGCGTTTTAGTAATCAATAAAACGCAGCAAGCAATAGTGACTCGTATGTCCACTAGTATAAGGCTCAAATCTCTTTGACAAGGACTTTGTTCTAGAGTCGTTGCCGCGTGCACCGAGTGTAGGTACGTACTTGAATGTTCTAGAACCCTTGCCGGCGGATATAAATAGCGGTCGCCGCGGCGCGCTGTCAGTTCCATTTGGAATAGCGAAGAGTTCACTTCAGCAAATATCTCCTCGGCGTGTGGTTTACGCTTCGCACTGACCACGCCGCCCTGAAGTGGCTGTTACAATTTTTGGCGGATATAAATAGCGGTCGCCGCGGCGCGCTGTCAGTTCCGTTTGGAAGAGCGAAGAGAGAACTTCGAGCGAACATACCTGCGATACGAGCGATAACCTACGACCTCAGCGATACTATTGGACTTCGATTGAACCTGCGATTGGAATCTACGTGTGGACTTCGTGTCGTGAAGACCTGCAGACCAGACCCTGCGTGAATAAATCCTAAGAAGTTGTCATTGGCGTTTTACATCCAAATCCAGAACCCTAGCCCGTAACATTTGGTGTCAGAATTGGGGATTTCGAGATGCCACTGACTCCTAGAGAGGATACTTCTGGAGTGAGGACCAGGTCCAGAGGTGCTGCGGAGGCCACGCCCACTGCCCCTCAGGCCACGCCCACCGGCCATAGGGACACGCCCACTGGCCCCGCCCCCCAGGCCACGCCCCCCAGGCCACGCCCACCGACCAAGCCACGCCCACTGGCCTCGCCCACCAGGCCACGCCCGTAGAGACGCAGCACACCTGCCCAGCGGCTCCGCCCACTGGCCACGCCCACCAGGACACGCCCACCGCCCCCGTGCACCAGGCTCCGCCCACCGGCCTTGACCACCAGGTTTCACCAACCGACCAACAGGCTCCGCCTCGTAGCCACGCCCACCTGGCCACGCCCACCGAAAACATTAAACCTCCGTCACGTACTATGGAGGTTTTGGATATGTCGTGCCTGATGGCAATGATGAAGGGCATGCGAGAAGAACAGAGCAAGCAGATGCAGTGCCTGCAAGAAGAACAGAGAGGCCTGCGAGAAGAACAGAGCAAGCAGATGTAGTGCCTGCAAGAAGAACAGAGAGGCCTGCGAGAAGAACAAAGAGGCCTGCGAGAAGAACAGAAGGCAGATCAACAGGTGATCCTTTCTGCCGTTACAAAGTTCAGTGACACGGTCGCTAAGCTACATGAAGATGTAGAGGTAGTGAACGAACGGGTTACAAAATTAGAGGAGGACCTACAAAGTCTGAAAAACGGCCTCACTGGACTAGAGCAGGAAGTTCGGCGCATAAAAGTTGCTGGAGTTACGTCGAGCGGAGTTGTCAGCATAAGCCAGGGGCCTAAAGTGAAGGTGCCTCCGTACGATGGTACTACGTCTTGGGTCGCCTACCGACAGCAGTTCCAGACTGTTGCTGCTTCAAACGGGTGGACGGACGAACAGAGCCTGACAGCCCTCACCGTCGCGCTCAGAGGTTCGGCTTTATCTGTCCTGGAGGTACTGCCCACCTCAGGCAGCAAGTTCAAAGATCTGCTGGAGGCACTTGAGGCTAGATATGGGGAACGGCACCTGTAACACGTTTTTCGTGCCCAGCTACGCGACCGGACCCAGCGCCTGGGTGAAGGACTCCAAGAATGGGCGTTGGAAATTGAGAAGCTGGTTCGAAAGGCGTACCCTTCTGCTGATAGTAAAATGGTGGATACGAATATATTGCAAGCCTTCGTCGACGGAATTAGGGATCTTGAAATTAGGGCTGCAGTAAAGCTTCACCACCATTCTTCATTAAAAGAAGCTCTGGCACACGCCCTGGAAGTTGAAGCCGTGCGTCATGATATCCGGCAAGGGTATAAACTTCGAGAAGTTACGAAGGAGGTCAAAGAGAACAAGACACCGGCCAAGAGGAATTCCGGGCCCATGTGTTACAAGTGTGGAGAAAGAGCTCATTTGCAGTTCACGTGTCCTAAGAAGGAGAGGCAACTGACCAAAACAGATGACAGACTGGGTGCGCGTCTCAACAAAATGGAGCAGCGTTTTGAAGAGTTCGTAAAGAAGCATGACGCTCCGGCCTCCACTGTGAATCAGGGAAACGAAGCTAGGATTCCGAGGCGAGTACTGGCTGGAGCAGAGAAAGCCCAAGTAACCAGATTCTCGCAAGTATGCAATGGGAACGATTTGAAAAGAAGGCAGAGTCCTAAAGAGTGCAAGCACTGTGCCAAACAAGAGACAAAGGAGGTGCCATTGAGATTGACAAGAATGAGTCCATCGAGATCTTGGAAAGATGAGGCGATGAAAGAAGCACAGGAAGATGACGAAGATGTACGGCTCATTGTCGCATGGAAGAAACGGGGCGAGGATAATAGAACAAAGTCCTTGTCAAAGAGATTTGAACCTTATACTAGTGGACATACGAGTCACTATTGCTTGCAGCGTTTTATTGTTTACTAAAACGCAGCATGCGGCGACTATTCGATAGGCTTCCAGAAGGCTCTATTCTAGATGGTTCGGGATAGGACCGCGACACTGCTCCCCTCTTAGAGATGCTCGTCCCGAGCATCTTCATTACTGCCGTGATAAGAAGCTAAGCGGTCGATGTGAACCACTTTTTGTGCACCTCTTGGCTGCCGTTGAATTCGGTACGTCACGTCATTTAAACGAGTTACCACTTTGTACGGTCCCTCCCATCTTGTCTGCAATTTCGGAGATTTTCCTTTTCGTCGAGTTACATTGTGAAGCCAGACTAGTGCTCCTTCTTCGAAGCCGCTTGTATTTGCTCGGCGGTCATACCTAGTCTTCATCTTTTCACTCGACTCCAATCCGTTTTCCCGTACTATGGCATGAATCCCTCGCATTTTCTCACGTAACTCGGAAATGTAGTCATGTAGAGAACGTGAGTCGTCAGGAGGACCTCCAGTCAGCAGATCTACTGGTATTCTCAGTTCTTGGCCAAAATTTACACGCGCCGGGGTTACCTTCATGCTTTCATGTTCTGCCGTTCGGTAGGCCAGAAGAAATGGCGGTATGTATTTGTCCCAGTCTCTCTGGTGCCTGTCAACGACTTTTGCTAAATGTCTCTTAAGTGTTTGGTTAAATCTTTCTACCATGCCGTCAGATTGAGGATGATAAGGGGTGGTCCTAGTCTTATGCATTCCCAATATTTTACAGAGTTCTTGAAATACTTGAGACTCAAAGTTCCTGCCTTGGTCGGAGTGTATTTCCAAGGGCACACCAAACCGGCAAACTACTTCCTCAAACAACTTGGAGACAACTGTCGTGGCTTCTTGATTGGGTATGGCGAATACCTCTGGCCATTTAGTGAAGTAATCCATAACTACCATGAAATACTTATTTCCTGATTCCGTTACTGGGAACGGTCCAGCCACATCAACTGCAATGCGTTCCCATGGCGCACCAACGTTATAAAGTTGCAGATTTCCTCGGCTTCTAGTTGGTGGGCCTTTCACCGCGGCGCAAGCAGCACACTTGCGGCACCAATCTTGCACATCTCGACAATGGAGCCAGTAAAACCTTTCTCGAATCTTTGTTAAAGTCCTTTTTACGCCCAAATGTCCACCTGACACGCCGTCATGTACTTCACGAAGGACATCTTGTACCTTATCTCTTGGGACAACTATCTGAAGATGGAACTCTCTGCCGTTAGGTTTCTCCCATTTTCGGTAAAGTATTCCGTTCCGAAGAATAAAACTGTCCCATTGAGCCCAGTATGCCTTGGTGACAGCACTAGTAGGAGCGACTTCGCACCATCTTGGCTTGTCCTCGCCTCGTTTCTTCCATGCGACAATGAGCCGTACATCTTCGTCATCTTCCTGTGCTTCTTTCAACGCCTCATCTTCCCAAGATCTCGATGGACTCATTCTTGTCAATCTCAATGGTAGTTCCTTTGTCTCTTGGCACACTGCTTGCAGTCTTCCGGACACGGCCTTCTTGACAGTGCATCAGCATTTCCATGCGCCCTTCGCGGTGTTCAGTAATAAAGTCGTACTCCTGCAGTTGTTCGATCCATCGAGCAACTTGCCCCTCTGGATTTTTAAATTGTAACAGCCACTTCAGGGCGGCGTGGTCAGTGCGAAGCGTAAACCACACGCCGAGGAGATATTTGCTGAAGTGAACTCTTCGCTATTCCAAATGGAACTGACAGCGCGCCGCGGCGACCGCTATTTATATCCGCCGGCAAGGGTTCTAGAACATTCAAGTACGTACCTACACTCGGTGCACGCAAAAGAGATTTGAACCTTATACTAGTGCACATACGAGTCACTATTGCTTGCAGCGTTTTATTGTTTACTAAAACGCAGCATGCGGCGACTATTCGATAGGCTTCCAGAAGGCTCTATTCTAGATGGTTCGTGATAGGACCGCGACAATATTGTGGGCTTGCGTTTCAACCAAGCAAAGAACACCAATACCAGTTCATACTTTATTCAATCACTGTAAATAATTTATTACAAAACCTATTTAGAGGCTAAAAATTCCACCAATGCCGGAATTCGAACCCGCGACCTCTGGCTATTCGTGCCAGCGCTCTTTCCAACTAAGCTAATGGGCGACTCACCGGCATCAGTGAATTTTCGAATCTCTTTACACTGCTCTCTGTATTACTTACGGGCAGCGACATCTGGCTGAAGTAATTTGCAATTTGCATCACTTGCAGCCTCGAGTACCTACTTTGCAGTTAGGTTCCACATTTCACTTACCGAAGATGCACCTTGAGGTTGCTTGGATTGGAGAAGATCTTCGAGCAATGCGGGCACCGGGGCACGGCTTTGTGAGCCGCGGTCTGCAAGTGATGCTTCAGTCTGCATCTTGTGCTGCAACATTTGCATGAATAAAAATAACCGTGTGTAAAAAAAAGTAAAAAATAACATAGTACAGTGCTACGCAAAAAATAAGTCTCGCGGATGTACCTGCGCAGATAACCAAATTTTGGATGTGCGGCAAGTTGACCGACCAATCAGATAATTTCATTTTATGGCAGGCCGCGCGCCTTTGTTGCTATTGGTTGATTCAACGTCATCGATGCAGGTGACTATTACTTTGGCAATCTTAGCGTGAGCGAAATAGGTAGCGCTACTGCGGCAATCAATTCTGCACCTTAACCGTATCGGTTAAAGATCATGTTGAATGTACTTATAGCTTCGGGTACTTTCGTTACACTTCTTCCTAGTCTGCGCGAACGTAGATTCCCGAAGGGACTTTTATGATGTGTAGTACTGTATTTCTTAATGATTTGCGATACTCATACATAGTTTGTAGTTTTGTAAAATTTTTATCTCTCTATAATATAAAAATTAATCGCTGAATGTGTTGTTAAGCGCAAATCTCGAGAGCAGCTGAACCGATTGCGCTGATACTTTTTTTAGAATATTCCTTGAAGTACGAGAATGGTTCTTACGGAGAGGAAAATAAAAAAATGATTAAACAACAAACTGTTAGGCGGTACGAAGTTTGCTGGGTCAGCTAGTCTTCTATAATATAAAAATGAATCGCTGAATGTGTTGGTAAGCGCAAATCTCGAGAGCAGCTGAACCGATTTCGCTCATTCTTTTTTTAGAATATTTCTTGAAGTACGAGGATGGTTTTTACGGAGAGGAAATAAAAAAAATTAAGAACCGACTGTTAGTCGGTACGAAGTTCGCTGAGTCAGTTAGTTTATAATAAAAAAGAAAACTGGATAAAAAGGAGTTAAGCAGGTAAAATAGTCAGGTCTAGTCAAGATGTGAAGTAGTAATGATGAAAATGAGGGAAATCTCGAAAATGTGTGACATAATTTTCAAAATTTTAAAGTGATAGATAGAAATGGCAATATAAAAAATGGTGTAAAGGCACCGTTACAAATTATATGTTAAACGGGTTTAATCGCGATTACTTGACTGTAGCTGTTAATCCCCGAAATTAATTTTCTCTGGTATTCCTTTTTGTAACATTTTGGCCCCATGCCCTCATAAGTTCTTAGTCGATTTTCACACCAATTGATATTTTAGCCAGTCCGTTATACTCATAGGAACATTTGTCTATTAATTTCGTGCACCAGTACTCAAAATTGAGTTTGTCCATTAATTTCGAGCACCAGCTACTCACAGGAACATTTGTCCATTAATTTCGTGCACCAGTACTAAAAATTGAGTTTATCCATTAATTTCGAGCAAAAGCTACTCACAGGAACATTTGTCCATTAATTTCGTGCACCAGCTACTCACAGGAACATTTGTGCATTAATTTCATGCACCAGCTACTCAAAACTAAGTTTGTTCATTAATTTCGAGCACCAGCTACTCAAAGGAACATTAGTCCATTAATTTCGTGCACCGGCTAGGCACAGGAATATTTGTCTATTAATTTCATGCACCAGCTACTCACAGGAACATTTGTCCATTAATTTAGTGCACCGGCTACTCACAGGAACATTAGTCCATTAATTTCGTGCACCGGCTACTCACAGGAACATTAGTCCATTAATTTCGTGCACCGGCTACGCACAGGAACATTTGTCTATAAATTTCATGCACCAGCTACTCACAGGAACATTAGTCCATTAATTTCGTGCACCAGCTACTCACAAGAACATTTGTCTATTAATTTCGTGCACCAGCTACTCAAGGGAACATTTGTCCATTCATTTCGTGCACCAGCTACTCACAGGAACATTTGTAAATTAATTTCGTGCACCGTCTACTCAAATCTGAGTTTGTCCATTAATTTCGAGCACCAGCTACTCAAAACTGAGTTTGTCCATTAATTTCGAGCACCGGCTACTCACAGGAACAGTTGTCCATTAATTTAGTGCACCGGCTACTCACAGGAACTCCTTGTCGCAGAGTTTGCACTGGAACACGCGCACCGCCTCGTGCTCGTTCTCGAAGTGACGCTGCACCGTCCCCAGTCGGTGGTGGGTGAACTCGCAGGCGTGGCACTGGTAGAACCTGCGAAGATACATATAGACAGAGAACACTTTCAATGAAACAATAGATCAGTGAGTCAGGCAATCACTCATTCATTCATTCATTCAATAAATCAATCACTCAGTCAGAGAGTTAAACAATCATTCATCCATTCAATTTTAATCATTCAATTTTATTAGTACATCTACTTCCTTCTCCAATATATTGCTCCAGTTGTCTGGAAGAGATCGCTTTTAGTGATAAGGCCGCCGTCTATACGCTTAGGTTAAGAAATATCTAAGTAAGTTCCTTTTTTTGTTTACTATAAAGTATTCTCTATTTACCTATCTATCTATCAATCAGTCAATTAATGAATCAATCAATCAGCCCGTATTCGTCCACTGCTGGACATAGGCCACCTTCAATACACTGGCTTGGCATTGATAGAACCTGCGAAAATATATATAGATAGAGAACACTTTCAATCAAACAATAAATCAGTGCGTCAGTGACTCAGTCAATCACACATTCATTCATTCAATAAATCAGTAAATCAATAAATCAATCAGTCAGTCAGAGAGTTAAAGGTTCATTAATTCAATATATCAATCAATTAATGAATCAATAAATTAATGAATCAATGAATCAGCCCGTATTCGTCCACTGCTGGGCATAGGCCACCTTTAAGACACTTGCTGGGATTGGTAGAACCTGCGAAGATACATATAGATAGAGAACACTTTCAATTAAACAATAAATCAGTCCGTCGTGAATCAGTCAATCAATAAATCAGTAAATTAGAAAATAAATTTATCAATCACTCAGTCAGAGAGTTAAATATTCATTCATTCATTCATTCATTCAATCAATGAATCAATCAGCCCGTATTAGTCCACCGCTGGACATAGGCCACCTTCAAGACACCTGCTTGGCATTGGAAGAACCTGCGAAGATACATATAGAGAACCCTTTCAATCAAACAATAAATCAGTCCGCCAGTGAGTCACTCATCAATCATTCATTCATCCATTAATCAATCCATCCACCCATGTATCAATCAATAAAATACTTTTTATAGGGCCCTTTGCGAATACATCCCCTAGTTGGTTTAAGTATGTCCGTCTGGGATGTCCCTTACCCCTTCCACTCGGTATATTTCTTTCGTCAATCAACCGAACATTCCTTTCTCAATTCTAGTCACTACATCCTTTTCCAGTCCACGACGTTAACCACATGTGGAAGTTGTTATTCTACTTTTTAATACAGTTGCTCAAAAAGTGGCGTATTACAGGGACGTATAGCGTGCGGGATGTGGGCTATTACACACTCGTGCTTTTTTTTACCTTTACCGCACTCGTGCCTTTTCTTTCCCAACTGTCAAAATAATGTCTATTAAAAAGAAAAACCAACCATGAAGTGTTTACTAAAAAAAATCATAGAAGTTTTTATGAGCTTCTAATTTGTTTCAATATCAGATTTAATGATTTGATTGAATGAGTTAAGTTAGGTTTCATTTCATTTCATCTCATTAAATTTCATTTTCATTTCATATCAATAAAAAAAATCTACTGAAGACTTGGCTGTATGGGCATAGTTCCCTTTGCCTACTAGAATGGGTGAAGAAAAAAAATCTCTGCTTATATTTTTTTACGGTTGGCGCCATTTTCCAAATATTTTTTCTTTATTAAATTGCTTATTTTTATCGCAACTGTATAAAAAATAGACGTTCAGTACACGTGCGGAACCGTCATTGCAACTTGTTCCGACTGTCAACCCTCGCCTTCGGCTGCGCCTCGGCTCGGGTAGACATTTTTCGGAACTCTTTGCAATGACAGCCTTTCCGCACTTGCAATGAAATATACTATTTTGTACCTGTAGTGGTCAAGGAAATGTTTCTTCGCCATAGACTCTTGCCTGAAGCGCTGGCGGCATATCTGGCACATAAAGTTGCCGGCCTCCTGAAATCATCCTTACATTTATTACACTAGTAAAATACATTAAAGGGATCTCAGATCATACAAATCTATGATCTGAGGGTCACATCCAACTATTTATTTGGTAAAACGTAATTATAGACTTTCCGTCGTAAGGTTGTCTGGAAGAAATTGCTTTTAGCAATAAGGCCGCCAATTGTACTTTGTATCTTTACATGTTTTATAATATGTGCTCTGGTGTACAATAAAAAATATTCTTATCTTATCTTATCGTAGTAAACGTAACGTCGGAAATTAAAGTAATTACGTTTTACCTAATAAATCTTTGTATTAAGATCGCGATTCTTTAAAAAATATGTAAAAAATCTTGTGAAATATGTTGCCTGAAATCATGGTTACATTTATTACACATGTGAAACACGTCGCCCAAAGGAACCAGTTTTGTGACAAAAACAGCGCGTTCAGCTGGGAAAGAAATGGCTAGAGAGTTTAAATTAATGAAGAACAAACTGGATCCGTCTTACTACAATAAAAAATAGACAGGTGTTGAGCAAGTGTTTCAAACTATGTTTACCACAACACTGCTTAGACATGGTCTATACTATACTTAGACACCCGAAAACTCTTATTCAGCAAACAAAGCTTAAATATGCTTGTATTGGCGCGCTCGTGACCTAGTCGAACCGAGTTATCAACCCTTGTATGTCCCCACTGCTGGGGCACGCGTCTCTTCCTGCATCGCAGGAAGGTTAGGCCATACTCCACACGAGGGCCAAGTCCGGGTCGGTGGAGGATTGTAAGACAGTGGCGGTCCTTACTGTCAGAAGTTATCAAGCCGCCCATAAGGCCTCTGAGATGGCTTAACGACTGCCATTGCATGACAGCCGGCACCAACGGCTTAACGTGCCTTGCGAAGCACGGAAGCGCTCGGAAAAATGCCACTAGCGGTAGTCACGGGACGGTTACCTATCCTGCACCCGACCGCGCCTGTTGTTGCTTAACTCAAGTGATTGATTCCAATCACTCGGCCACGAGCGCGCCAATACAAGCATATTTAAGCTCTTCGAGTATCTAAGTATAGACCATGTCTAAGCAGTGTTTGAAGCGGTGGTAGCTCAGTGGGTAGAACCATGGACTGGCAAGCGAGAGCCCCAGGTTCGATCACGAGTGCGGGCATGTACCAATACGTTACGTTATCAACCCTTATATGTCCCCACTGCTGGGGCACGGGTCTCTTCCTACATCGCAGGAAGGTTAGGCCATACTCCACCACGGGGGCCAAGTCCGGGTTGGTGGAGGATTGTAAGACAGTGGCGGGCCTTACTGTCAGAACCAATGACTTTGTTTAATTTCAAAGTTACGTAGATTTGCGAATTTGTAGTCGCAATACCACACGCTAACCGTGAAGGAAAACATCGTGAGGAAACCCGCGGCTTGGTTGGCTCCACACGGATTGACTAGTCTTTCCTGTGGGCTAGGCCGACTAAGCTGTCAGGATGGTATAGGTGCTGGGCAAGCCTAAACCATCTATAAAACCATGTCCCAGGCACTACAGCGTGAAGTGGTCCCTTCAACCATCTAGTGTGAAATGAAATGAAATGAAATGAAATGAAATGAAATGAAATGAAATGAAATGAAATGAAATGAAATGAAATGAAATGAAATGAAATGAAATGAAATGAAATGAAAAGGTTTTATTCAAAGTAGCGCAGATACTGCGGCTTAATGAACGTTACAAGTTAAACTAGGTGTCCATTTCAAAATCTGGATCATTTTGGAGAAAAAATGGACAAAAAAACTCCAAACTTAGTCTTTTCAAATTCCTTAATTAACAGAATTTACACGGATACTACAAAACTCGTGAATTTTACATGCTTGAATTCCAGACATCATTGTCATCTAAATAATCCTTAATATTATAGTAGCTCTTTTGGCACAAAGTGTACTTTACACATTTTTTGAACCGCGCTTCAGTCAAACTTAATATATCTTCAGGGATTTTATTGTAGAAGCGTATACAATGCCCCATGAAGGATGTATTAACTTTTGCCAGCCTAAATCTTGGGATCAAAAGTTTATGTTTATTTCTAGTATTTACATTATGTTGGCTACCTGCAGTTTTAAAGTTGCTAATATTTTTCCTGACATACATAATATTTTCATAGATATACTGACTGGCAACTGTCAGGATGTTTGTTTCTTTAAAGAATTCTCTTAACGAGTCTCTACTGCCTAGCTTATAGATGAATCTGATCGCTCTTTTCTGCAAGACGAAGATGGTCTCAATGTCCGCTGCCCGTCCCCACAATAGTATGCCGTAGGACATGATACTATGGAAGTAACTAAAATAAACGAGCCTGGCAGTTGCGACGTCAGTTAGTTCCCTAATTCTTTTAACAGCATATGCTGCAGAGCTAAGCCTATTTGCCAATTTTTCTATATGAGGACCCCATTGAAGCTTTGCATCAATTGTGATACCTAAAAATACAGTATCTTCGACAAGGTCTAGTTTGTCCCTTCCCAATATAACTTTGCTGTCAACTACTTTGACATTTGGTAGAGTGAACTTTATACATTTTGTCTTTTTTGAATTTAACAATAAGTTATTAGACGTAAACCAGTTTAGTACCTGAGAGAGAGCAGCATTAGTATTGTCAAGGTCATCTTCTTGTCTCTTAATTTTGAAAATAAGTGACGTGTCATCTGCAAATAGTACTATCTCTGACATATTTTGAACCATGAACGGCAAATCATTTACATATACGAGGAAGAGGAACGGCCCCAAAATCGATCCCTGTGGTACTCCTATCCTGACCTCTGACCCTGAAGATTTAGTTCTATTTATATCAGCTCTTTGAATTCTTCCTTCTAAATATGATGTCATAAGTTTTAGGCTATTCCCGTTTATACCATAGTGCTTTAATTTTAAAAGAAGTGTTTTATGGTCAACGCAATCAAATGCTTTTGACAAGTCACAGAATACGCCTATAGCATCCTTGCGATCTTCCCATGCACTAAATATATGTTTAACTAACATGACGCCGGCGTCCGTTGTAGAGCGCCCTTGCGTAAAGCCGAATTGCTGACCATGGAGAAGTTGATAGTCATTGAAGTGTGTAAGCAGTTGACCTAGAACTATCTTCTCGAATATTTTACTCAAAACGGGTAGAACCGAGACTGGTCTGAAATTTGAAGGATCTTGCTTATCACCACTTTTAAATAAAGGAACGAGCCTACTATATTTCATTAGATCTGGGAATATACCCTCATCTAGACATTTGTTAAAGATTCTGGCTAAATAGGGTGCTAGGGTGTCGATTACTGAGCTAACTACTGTTACTGACATACCCCACAAATCTTCAGTTTTTTTAAGCTTTAGCTTTTTAAACGATTTAATCACGGTATGAGCTTCAACATAATCAAACGAAAAATCGTGATCGCATGGGGGGACATTGTCTTTCAAAATAGTTTCAGCAAGAGCTGGAGAAGAGTCTAAAGGAGCTGTCGTTATAATTGGAACATTTGTAAAGAACTGTTCAAAAGCCGCAGCAATGTCTTCATTTGAGGTTATTAATTTATTATTTATTTTAAGTGCAAATTCGCGATCTCCCAATTTGGATTTACCAGTTTCCTTATTTATAATAGCCCAAATTGTTTTAGATTTATTAGAAGATTGAAGAATTTTTGATTTTATATACTCGCATTTTGCTTTGTGGCAGACGGCCTTAAATAATTTAGAATATAGTTTTACATACTGTATAAAACTGGGGTTGTATGTATATGTTGTTTTTCTCATACAGTGAATAAAGTGTGTCCCTACTTTTTCGGATGTGAGTGAAGATACCACTGGACGCTGTATAAATCATCTCATTAAGTAGATGCAAAAAGGCCAATATATATATATAAGCAGTGTTTAGTTCTTACGGGTCATAAAACACAGTATTGTTCTAAACATATTTTGAAACGCTTGCCCAACACCTGTCCATTTTTTTGTAGTAACACGGCCAGTTACAGTTTGTTCTTTATTTAAAGTCTCTAAGAACAGGAACCGGTCACAAAACTGCTTCCAATGGGCGACGTCTTTCACAGGTGTAATAAATGTAACTATGATTTCGGGCAACATCTTAAAATGCCCTAAATTCTCACCGGTTTATGTTTGGCCATGTGCTTCATATATTTGTCTTCTAGTAAGAAATTGATGACGCAGCTTTCGCACTTGTACTGAGCGTTCACGTAGCTGGTCGCGTTCAAGTCCAAGTACCTGAAATGAACAGTAGGGCCGATTTCATCATCACAATCATTTATTGCAACCATAAGTTCACAAGGTGTTGATATTGTTAGTAGTACCATTATGGACCCTGTAGGGCATAGCAACGTTTTGCATAATATTTACAGTTAATTTACACATTGCTTGTGCCGTGCTAAGGACAATTTAAAAACCTACTTAAAAATTCCACAAACCTAACCTAACTGCACCCACTTTGCAGTTAGGTTTAAACCTATATTTAAATATATGTACATTATATCGTAGGTAATTATAAGTAATTATATTGTCGCACTCCCTTGCTGTTTGTTATCAATATATTTTCGATTTAATTATTTATGTACATGCACCACGTACCAACTGTATTCTTCATGCAATCCACTCCATCCAAAGGTTGTCTGGAAGAGATCGCTCTTAGCAATAAGACCGCCAATTGTATAACATTACTCAGATTTAAGAATCATGGTTGTAATATTTTTCTGGTTGTGCAATAAAGTGTTCTCTATCTATCTATCTATCTATCTAAGTAGGTGCTCGGGGCTGCAAGTGATGCAAATTGCTTCAGCCAGATGTCGCTGCCTGTACGTAATACAGAGAATGTTGTAAAGAGGTTCGAAATTTCGCTGATGCCGGTGAGTCGCCCATTAGCTCAGTTGGATAGAGCGCTGGCACGGATAGCCAGAGGTCGCGGTTTCGAATCCCGGCATGGGTGGAATTTTTAGCCTCTAAGTAGATCTATATAGCTTTTCTTACATAAATAACAACTAGTAAAAAAAGGGCAAAGAGATAAAAAAAGTTTCATAATACTACAGTATTATTTTTATTTATTTCATTTTTCATGTTAGGGATACAACAGGACGAGTTACATATAAAAATAATACACAAGTCATCATCATCAACCCATTATGTCCCCACCGCGGGGCACGGGACTCTTCTCTGAGGTAGAGGCCATAGTCCACCACGGGGACCAAGTCCGGATCGGTGGACTAGTGGCTTGCAAGACTAGTGGCTGGTATTACTTGAAATTGAACTCGGTTCGACTAGCGCTTGCGGGCTAGTCGAACCGAGTGATTGGAATCAATCACTTGAGCTAAGCAACAACAGGCGCGGTCGGGTGGAGGATGCGTGACAGGCCCGTGACTATCGCTAGTGGCATTTTTCCGAGCGCTTCCGTGCTTCGCAAGGCACGTTAAGCCGTTGGTGCCGGCTGTCATGTAATAGCAGTAGTTAAGCCATGTCAGAGGCCTTAAGGGCTGCCTAATAACTTCTGGCAGTAAGGCCCGCCACTGTCTTACAATGCTCCACCAACCCGGACCCCCCGTGGTGTATGTCCTAACCTTCCTGCGATGCAGGAAGAGACCCGTGCCCCAGCAGTAAGGACGTACAAAGGGTTGATATTGTTACGGGCTAGGGTTCTGGATTTGGATGTAAAACACCAATGACAACTTCTTAGGATTTATTCACGCAGGGTCTGGTCTGCAGGTCTTCACGACACGAAGTCCACACGTAGATTCCAATCGCAGGTCCAATCGAAGTCCAATAGTATCGCAGAGGTCGTAGGTTATCGCTCGTATCGCAGGTATGTTCGCTCGAAGTTCACTCTTCGCTATTCCAAATGGAACTGACCACGCGCCGCGGCGGCCGCTATTTATATCCGCCGGCCAGGGTTCTAGAACATTCCCGTAACTACGTACCTACACTCTGTACACGCGGCAAGGTCACTCGAACAGTTACTCATTTAAAGAGTTTTGCACCTTACGCTAGTGGACATACGAGTCATTATTGCTTGCAGCGTTTATTGTTTACTAAAACGCAGCATGCGGCGACTATTCTAGATGGTTCGGGATAGGACCGCGACAATATCAATCAATCGACTCTAAGAAGTGCTTTAAAGGAATCGAGTCTAAATAATAATAATAACTTTAAAAAGCCTATTTAGAGGCTAAAAATTCCACCCATGCCGGGATTCGAACCCGCGACCTCTGGCTATCCGTGCCAGCGCTCTTTCCAACTGAGCTAATGGCCGACTCACCGGCATCAGTGAAATTTCGAACCTCTTTACACTATTCTCTGTCTTACGTACAGGCAGCGACATCTGGCTGAAGTAAATTGCATCACTTACAGCCCCGAGTACCTATTTTGCAGTTAGGTCCCTACACCGGAATGATATCGCTGTACCCACATGGTTAAGTGGTATAAGTAATAATAATTTTCACACAACACAATCACCTGCCACAAACTAGATAAGACAAGATAGAGTTTATTCGTCCAACGTCAAACTGTCCCAATGTTCTGTGGTCCCAAACTAGGATACCCTGTGCCATGGCAACCAAGCAAGGACGCGTCATCAGGGACGTCACAAACATGAAAACACACCCAGACTGGGGCCACTTAACATAAAATAACATAACATTCACATACAGGCACATACATTGCTTCTGGCCCCACACTAGGATACCCCGTGCCGTGGGAACCAGAAACAGCGACATCACAAACATGTAAACATCCAAGACTTGGGGTTTTTTTTGTCCCCAGCTGGGGTTCGAACCCGGGACCTCTAGAATGGTAGGCAAATGCGCTACCGCTGCGCCACAGAGGTCGTCGAACGTACTTGCACGAATGTACGGCGGCCCCCAGTGGGGATCGAAGCCGCGACCACTCTCGGTAGCTAAGCGCCTTAATGGCTACACCAGTGATGCAGTGAAGTATAGTCTGTTAGCTGTTAGAATATACCTCGGGCTCTAGAGTAGGCTTCGGTTTTCGCCGAAAGTACTCGAGTGTAATACTACTTCCTGCTCTGTATAAAGCTTTTCTTCACTACTTTGAAAAGTTATGTGAAATTAAGTGTCATATTAGTTTCGATATTTCTATTACACGAATATACACACATACATAACCTTACGCCTGTATCCCAGAGGGGTAGGCAGAGACCAGGGACTGCCACTTGCCACGATCCGGACAGATCACCTTCGCTTCATAAACGTTCATAAGTCGTTGCTAGCACGCACGCCGGTTCCGGGTACTTTTTATCTTTCCCTTTGCTAATACATCCTCTATTTGGCTAATACACGAATATATCAGATTCTATCCGGCACTAGCCTGTACCTGCCTACCTATAAAACAATATTTTTTTTTTTAAATGCCTATATCTTTCTGAGAGCAGTCCTGCTTATTCTCACCTAGCCTGAAGCATCACTTCCTCGGTTACATTCTTGATAAGGTGACTGGAGTATCTCTTTTTCGGCTCCTTAGTTGCGGTCTGGTCCTGCCAATCCGTGCTGTAAAAATAAATGAAAAATTTTAAATATATTTATTTGAAGGAACGGTTACAATAAATATGTTTATAATAAATTGTATTATGTATTATATGTTATGGTTTATGTAAGTATATTATTTTTAAGTATATATATATATATATATATATATATATATATATATATATATATATATATATATATATATATATATATATATATCAATATTCATACTTGCACCAACTACCCGTCTCACTTTTCCTTCGGCAACTCTCCATCGTGCGTTGACTGGAAGAATTCGCTCTAAGCGATAAGGCCGCCAATTGTACTGTATCTTTGTAATTATGTTTTGTTTGTTTTTTCCTGGTGTACAATAAAGAATATTCTTATCTTATCTTACAATGACTTACTTTCTTGTGCTTATATAATTCTTATAGAAAAACGCAACACAAACGTAATTGTATGCGACTACTGCCATAACTAGACTATCTAGTAGCCGGTATTTGTGGTTAGTAGGCCCGTGCCTCTTGCAAAAGGCGGAAGTGGGTGGTGATGACATATTTATAAAAAAAAATTGTGAATGATTAAAAATAATAATTACTACTCGTGACTAAAAAGTTAAGAACCGCTGAGCTAGACTAAAGAAGCTTAAAGTTCGCTTAACTATCTTGTCAGATCTTTGGTTATATGGTGCCTTGTGACTAAGAGGTTAAGAACCACTGGGCTAGACTATCGAAGCTTAAAGTTCGCTTAAATGTCTTAGGTGGTATGTCATGTTTATAAAAAAAAATAGTGAATGATTAAAAATAATAATTACTACTCGTGACTAAAAAGTTAAGAACCGCTGAGCTAGACTAACGAAGCTTAAAGTTCGCTTAACTGTCTTGTCAGATCTTTGGTGAAATTGTCCCTCGTGACTAAAAAATTAAGAACCGCTGAGCTCGACTATCGAAGCTTAAAGTTCGCTTAACTGTCTTAGGTGGTGATGTCATGTTTATAAAAAAAATAGTGAATGATTAAAAATCATAATTACCACTCGTGACTAAAAAGTTAAGAACCGCTGAGCTAGACTAACGAAGCTTAAAGTTCGCTTAACTGTATTGTCAGATCTTTGGTGAAATAATGCCTTGTGACTAAGAAGTTAAGAACCACTGTGCTAGAGCAACGAGGCTTAAAGTTTGCTTAACCAACGATGTAGCCAATGATTCGCAATATCTGCCTCGTAGAATTAGGGAACTTTAATCTCTGGAGATTAAATCGCTCGTAGCCCGTAGATCACGAAGGTTAGGGCACCATAGGGCCCGGTCAGTGCATGTATGGATGACCGTCTATGAACGCTAGTGGCATTTTTCGAGCGGTCCCGTGCTTCGCAAGGCACGCTAAGCAGTTGGTGCCGGCTGCCGTCAATAGATGGCAGTCGTTAAGCCAAGTCAGAGACCTTAGGGTGGCTTGAAAACTTCTGACAGTAAGACCAGCCACTAGTCTCGCAAGCCTCCACCAATCCGGACTTGGCCACCGTGGTGGAGTATGGCCTATGCCTCCCTAACGGAAGAGACCCGTGCCCCTCGGTAGGGTCAGTATGGGTAGATGATGAATCTCTGGAGAAGTTTCGCGGTCAACCAACCTGTAGTTTTGCGCTTCGCTGTCGGAATTCTCGAAGTCCTGTTTGCAGTTCGATTGCAGGGTCGCAGGTTCGTTACCGGTCGAGGTTTCCACCTGTAACGAGGTTTAAAAATTACGTGTAAACTTTGACAGACATTAAAAATGTTCTTGTATTCCGAAAATTCATAAATACATTCATTTCACTTGTTTTCTACACGCGATGTCTAAATCTGTTGTTTTTATATGTAACGAGGTTTAAAAATGACGTGTAAACTTTGACAGACAATGAAACTTTTCTTGTACCTATTCTGAATATTCATAGTTACATTCATTACACTTGTTTTCTACACGCGATGCCTAAATCAGTTGTTTTTATATGAAAAGAGGTTTAAAAATGACGTGTAAACTTTGACAGATGATTATAGATAGATAGAAACTTTGACAGACAATGAAACTTTTCTTGTATTCCGAATATTCATAATTACATTCATGACACTTGATTTTAACACGCGATGCCTAAATTCGTTATAGTATTTATATTAAACGGGTTTAATAGCGATTTTTTTTTATGTAGCTTATAAACATTCCGGCACAGGCCTTCTCTCAGAGAAAGAGAGAGAGATAAGATAAGAATATTCTTTGACAACAAATACAAAATAATTACAAAGGTACATAGAACAATTGGCGGCCTTATTGCTTTTATTGAGAGCATTTTAACACTACAGACACTCAGGATTCCACACGATGTTTTCCTTCACAGTTAGCGAGTGGTACAGCTACTATAACTTCACAAACGTACATAACTTAAGAAACAAAATCATTGGTACACGCCCGAGTACCGGGAATCGAACCTGGGCCTCTCGCTTCAGAGTTCATGGTTCTACCCAGCCTAGCGCAAGTAGGAACTTTGAATTATTTGTTCGCATTCAGCCCCGTTTTAATGGCGGACATATATTTGTCTCACTCTATAATACTACTTACTCTTTCTTTGCTGTCAAACTGAAAACTCAACAAATGTCATGGCGGAACGCGGCACATCTTAGAAAGTTTTCTAGTTTAAAATGTTTGTGTTTTAAGTTTTTTCAATATCTAGCTGTGTGTATCTTGTTGTACAGTGTTTAGTGATTTTCTTTTAATAATGGCACTGATCGGATGGTGTGATTCTTGTGCCATTTGTAAAATAAGATGCAGCCGGTCAAAGGGTGCCAAAAGAAAGTTTATGAGTAGGGATGAAGACCGGTAAGTATTTCTGGCTACACTTTTTGTCATCTTGCACAAGAGCAAGATCATAAATTATGTTAAATAACGTAATTAATATAATTAAGAGAAAAATATTGAGTTGTTTCAATGTCATAGTGATGTGCCATACACATATTCAATATCGATAAAAAAATATCTGATAAGTACCTTGGTCAGAATTACTACTCAGTGTACGACGGGTGTATGTATACGCTATGTCCAGCAGTGGACTAATATAGCCTGAAGAAGAAGAAGTACGACGGGTGAATTGCTGTAAGCCATAACAATGTTTCAACGATGCACTATTAGTGGCTGCATTGAATGTGGTTTTTTTTTAGATGCAGACAATGGGTGAAAATTGTGGAAGATCTTGCATATATCCCCATCGAAAAACTCCACCAACATAAATATGTTTGTGGAGATCATTTCCGGCCGAAAGATTTTAACAAAAAAGGAAGCCGATTAAAGAAATGGTGAGTTGTATTATAATGTAACACTCACTACATTTCATGAATAATTATGTAATAAAAAACAAAATATGCCTTGCTTTACGTAGAACATTTGAATGTATTTTGCTCCGTCATTTTGAACGCAATATTAATATTACGTCTTAATACATAAATGACATTACTTAGATAAACATTTTTTTACAGGGCTGTACCTTCTCTACTTATAAATGCGCCTCCTCTTCCTGATTACTTACTAGCTGAGTTTCCTTACCACGTAGCCACGTCGCATCACTTGAAACTGGTTAGTGATTGGAATTACTAAAATATTTTTTTTACTAATTTTAACTTAAAATATTTTTTTACAAAAATGTATTTGATACATAGTCAATTATGCAGTTATGTGGTAAACAGGAACAAACTATTTATTTTTCTTCGGACTATTCTTGCAATTGTTTATTTTCAGATTCAGCTATACAAAAACCTATTAGTTGTCGAGCTTCACTCAACAACTCTGGTACGTAGACTTTTCATGTATCGCTGAAGTTTTTTGTAACTAGTGTTTGTTTACTTTGATTAATTACAAAGTGTTATCATTTTCAGCACCTTGTACAGCAGCCAAAATATCAGCTGTTGCTATTGGTCCAGTAGGATTTGACCACAATTATTGTGGCCTGGAATCTCAGCATATTTATCAGAACTATCCCGGTCAGTAGCATAGTTTACCAACCAATTAATAATCAATAACGACTCAACTTAACTTTTTTTTACGATTTCAGCACCTGAATCCAAACCACCGATTGATGAAGTTCGCTCAGATTGGACACCTCTAAAGAAAAACCAAATAGCTGCTGAAATAAATTCAATAGACCTTGACCACAATTATTGTGATTTGATAATAAATAATAAAATACTAATTTCATTTGTCGTTTTATTGCAATCATTGATTTTTATTAATTTTATTAGGCTAACTGCGAAGCCCCTGGATGATAATTTATGGATATCGATAAATGTAGTAATGTAAGTGGACGTCCCTATGGCACAGACAAGTTATTATGTTGGTAGCACTTTTGACATTGCATTTTTGCTCTATCGGTTGGTATTGCTAACGGGGCTATACTCAATTCAAAAGCATGTAAGGAGGTCCCGTCTCTTAAAACGTAGTGGTTATATACTCTTTCGTTCTACCCACTTGGCTACCGACGCCTAATACAACCTTGAATGCAACGTTGCCGAAATTTTACCTAATAATTTATAGATTATTTTGATAATGTATAACGACATTCATTACATTTATAAAATGCGTAAAAGTTATATTACCAGAAATTCTTCCTGTTCAACATACGGAACGAACGTGCTATTTCTGCTAAATTTCAACGAATTAACTTCAGCCGTTACGACCGTCTAACCAACTACGCATGCGAGTTTGCAAGACATGACAATTAATGTTAATAATGTTAACGGGGACGATTATGTCTATAATATTACTTTCATGACATGACATCACTATCCATGAATGTCACGTCATGTCATGGCATGTCATGTCATGTCATGTCATGGCATGCCATGTCGTGTCGTGTCGTGTCGTGTCGTGTCGTGTCGTGTCGTGTCGTGTCGTGTCGTGTCGTGTCGTGTCGTGTCGTGTCGTGTCGTGTCGTGTCGTGTCATGTCATGACATATCATGTTATGTTATTTACCTCTCCAAGACGTGACTTATGAAGTGAATCCTCAAAATTAACGTCAAGGCTTGTGCCAGGTGTTGCGAATACTAACTCCACCGGTTTGTCTGCCTCCACAGCTCCGGAGTCGGGTTTCACATCGTCGGCGACTTCCTCCTTGGGAAAAAGCACATACATTTATGAAATATTTGATGATACTCTCCACAAGTTTGGAGTTTTTTTGTCAATTTTTTCGTCTGGATTTTGAAATGGACACCTAGTTAGAATTGTAACGTTTACTAAGCCGCTTTTCTGCGCTACTTTGAATAGAACCTTTTCATTTCATTTCATATACAAACACACGCTCAGGCACTCACGCACGCGCTCAGGCGAGTGCGTGCCTGACGTATCAATTAATATTATATTTATATATTATATTAAACATATACATAAATATTATATTAAAATGTAATATATTTAATATTTTATATTTCTTTAGTATGTAGTGTTCCTTTATATTAAATAAACAAAGGCATGATTAAACGTAACGAAATCGACGCAAGCACGCACGCACTCACAATAAGTTAACAAATCACTCACTCACTCACTATATAACTCCCACCGTTACTTGCTCTCTCACTCACTGACTCACAAACTTACACGTACGCGATACAACATAAAGACATGATTTAAGCGTAACGTGATCGACGCAAACACGCACTCAGAATAAACAAACACACTCACACACACACACACACCACACGCACGCACTGTTTGCGTCAACATACACTAACTAACCCACTCACTCACTCACACACACACTAATTCACACACTGCACTCTGCACAAAAATCACGGACAGAAACAGAAAATGATGTAATACATACCTTCAGTTCCAAGGACGGCGATTCTGGCTTCACGACGTCATCATCTAAGTAGATGTTGTCAAAGGAATCTTTGTGAGAAACGGAGAGGGCAGACAGTGATGCTATGCTTCTTGGCTTCTGCTGAAAAATTCAACAAAATTCAATTCAAACAACTAATATACAATGTTGTTTACAAGGCAATGTTGAAAAAATGTGTCTACCCAGTTACGTTACGAGGGACTTTGCAACAATGGAATTTAATTCTTGTTTACGGCATCCCTAGGATTCTGCCAGTGTCGAGTTTTAGAGTTGGCTACTAGGTATTTGGTTTTGATTTTTTTCCTCTTTTCCAGACATGTTTTTTTACATTATATTATAATGTACATTAACATTATAATGTTTAACGGCCCTGGAAACAAGTCTTTTTGGGAATATAAATTAAGTAACCACGCACTCAGAGTAAACAAACACACTCACACACACACACACCACACGCACGCACTGTTCTGCGTCAACATACACTAACTAACCCACTCACTCACTCACACACTAACTCACACACGGCACTCTGCACAAATATCACGGACAGAAACAGAAAGTCTTACATACCTTCAGTTCCAAGGACGGCGATTCTGGCTTCACGACGTCATCATCTAAGTAGATGCTGTCAAAGGAATCTTTGTGAGAAACGGAGAGGGCAGACAGTGATGCTATGTTTCTTGGCTTCTGCTGAAAAATTCAACAAAATTCACTTCAATCAACTAATATACGATGTTGTTTACAAGGCAATGTTGAAAAAAAATGTGTCTACCCAGTTACGTCACGAGGGACTTTGTAACAATGCAATTTAATTCTTGTTTATGGCATCCCTAGGATTCTGCCAGTGTCGAGTTTTAGAGTTGGCTACTAGGTATTTGGTTTTGATTTTTTTTCCTCTTTTCCAGACATGTTTTTTTACATTATACTAGAAAAAAAACATGTTTTTTTAATAATAATGTTTAACGGCCCTGGAAACAAGTCTTTTTGGGAATATATATTAAGTAACAGACTATATACTTAGCTAACTAAGTATATAGTCTGTTACTTTATCACTATTTATTGCACTAAGTATTAATCGTATTCACTATGTATTTACAAATAGGGGTGAACAATCTTGAATCGCCAAGAAGTTCTTGAAGCCGCATTAGTTGATGTGCTGTCAATTCGTGTTGCTGCCGTCAAGTGTGAGATTCGTGCCCCAGCAGTGGGGACATACAAGGGTTGATATCGGAATGTTAATAATAGGATGTGTTAATTTATTTTTAATGTGTTAATTACTTTTTTGGTGATCCTAAATAAATAAAAATAAATAATGACTGTATGTTTAATTTTATATTGTGACCGTTTATGACTAACGCTAGCATCATTTTGCCGTGCTTCGCAAGGAATTTGAAGCCCTTGGTGCCGGCTGTTAAGTTATGGCACTCGTTGAGCCATGCCAGAGGCCTTATGGGCGGCTCAATAACTTCTGACAGTAAGACCTGCCACTGTTTTACAATCCCCACCAACCCGGACTTGGCCCTTGCGGTGGAGTATAGCCTAACCTTCCTGTGATGCAGGAAGAGACCCCTGCCCCAACAGTGGGGACATACAAGGTTTGATAACGAAAGGGGGTCTTCCATACAACAAACGTGTTTTTTGTTTATGCTCCAACTTAAAAACGGTAATACATACAGACATCAAACGAGGCGTGGTTGTGGATCTTAACATATATTCTAATTATATATAATAAAACACGGACAAGCGTGACAACGGAACCCTCGTACTCAACCGTTTTTTTTTTAATAGCCTTCCTGTGACTTTAATAATGACTGCATGTTTCAATGACTATACATATTAAATTTCTACCTTAGTGTGCGACTTGAATGTTGTCTGTGCTTGTCTCACTTGCTGCCTGAACATATTGAACCTCAGAAATAGAGCTTTACACTCCCAGCACACTCTGGCACCTTTGCTCAACTGTAAAAAAGAATCTGCGATTATACGGGCTTATTTATTTCAGTGCAGGCATGCACCAGTGACTTTGTTTTCTAAGTTATATACATTTATGAAATAATAATACCACTAGCTAACTGTGAAGAAAAACCATGTGAGGACACCCAAGTGCGGACACTCTTAAGGTAGGTTGGAACGTTGGGTATATTTTTATAATAATAAATAAACTCTGGAACGACTTCAGGTGTGATTTTATTTGTAGATTTATAGTAACTTTAAAACAGAAAACTGGATAAAAAAACGGAGAAACAGGTAAAATAGTCAAATCCGGTCAAAGGGTAAAGTAGTAGTGGTGAAAAATGAGGGAAATCGAAGAATGAGTGACAAAATTTACATATTTGAAAATGATAGATAGAAAAAGAAATAAAAATGGTGTAAAGAGGTTTGCACCGTTACAAGGTATTCAAAAACACTCCTAGAGTTTTTCCTTCAGCCTCACAACTACCTATGTGCTTAATTCAATTCTGTGAAATTGTTTATTTTGAACAAAAGAATATTTCTATTTTCGCATGGATCCCAAAAACAGAACTTGATCTATTAATATGGGAGAACCTTTAAAGTTAATAAATAAACAATTCTAGTCTAGATCTAAGTATACATGGCATAGTTACAAATTCTGTAGTTTAATTTAAGAAAGGACGGAATAACTATCTGACTCTCTCTTACACAGTATAGTCGGCAATATTGTTAGAGCGAGAGACAAATAGTTAACCAATCTCTTGCTTTAATTAACAGTAGGAAAATTGAGTAATGGCCGTCAAAAGGACATGAAAATTTGACAGTTCTATAACTGATATAGCTAAACAGTGCTTTTATGCATATAAATAATGATATTTCAGACAAAAACGTTGGCTCTTACATGGCTACAGGAAATTTAGACACAGAAAACACCTAAACCATTGTGAATATACGAAAAAACAATGTTTATAAACTTACCTGAAAGTCGCTACATGACACGTTAAGTGATTCGAATAGGAAAAGTCGTCTGTTTTTACTCAAACAAGTGACACACATAGGAGACATGATTTAATTATGGATAAAACCATCAAATGAGAGATTATTGAGTAAGTAAATAGGTAATAAATATACAAAACAAGTCAGAAACTCAGAAGATCATATTTCAATGACTTAACAAACCAGTGTTGCCAGACTGGCCTTGTGAAAAGTCACCTGAAATAGGCAAAAAAGTAACCTTTTGGTGTAAAAAGTCACCTCACCAATAAAAAAGGTCCTAAAACATAACTGGGATACATACCTAATACTTGTGAATACTCACATGCCAATTTCAGTATTTTATCGTACCTTTTATCTACATGTACCTACCTACCTGCTAAGTCGGTTTACATTTTTTGTTAAAAAAAAAATTCTATAACCTCGCATGCTTTCCCGTGCACCTGAAATATGTCATGTCATACATAAAACTACTTAATTCAGCCGTCAGTTTCAATACTTGCTTGAACCTGTTAGATTACTAATTTATTAACTAAGGCCTTTGCATCTATATTCTAGATGATTTGTCTACACTAGATAGATGGGTAAAGTAACCACTAGACGCTGCAGTGCCCGGGACAATAGAATTTTAATTGTTATCTGGTCGCGCGACCAGGAAAATAATATATATAAATATACATAAATACTAAGTGAAATTAAATAAAATAATCAATAAATTATACCTTTAAAAAAAACAATTTAGATGCTAAAAATTTCACCCATGCCGGGATTCGAACCCGCGACCTCTGGCTATCCGTGCCAGCGCTCTTTCCAACTGAGCTAATAGGCGACTCACCGGCATCAGTGAAATTTCGAACCAATTTACAATATTCTCTGTATTACGTACAGGCAGTGACATCTGGCTGAAGCAATTTGCATCACCTGCAGCCCCGAGTACCTACTTTGCTTTACCATGCTTTACTTAAAATTGTCCTTAGCACGGGTTAGTGCAATAATATAATTACACCTTTGTCTTCATAAAATTTAATCGATATTTAGTTTTAGACTTTAGTTTTTGGCATCAATTTTGAAGGCTCAAAAGTTATCGCATTGTTGCATTGCTTCTTTTAGTATCTATAGGTAAGTGCTGATATTGTGTCAATACCAATCAAAGTCCTGTGATCGGATTGTTGTCAGCCAATTGTTTTAAAATAAGTAGCTATTTAATGTAGGTACTATTTTTTTATGGTTTACAAAAATTGCGTAAATTTATAAGATAATTTATAAATTACATAAATTTATACTAAATGAAATAAAAAAAAATAATTACCTTTGTCTTCATAATATTTATGCTAATTATGAAAACCCACGTAAATTAGTTTATGCTTACCTTGTTATCAATCACAAAACAATATAATATTTTTCAATGCAAAGCAAAATTTAGTTTAGCGGAGACCTGACCTGGAGCAAGCAGACCAAAACAAAGAGAGAGAGAGACAGGAAGGGAGTAAGTGAGTGAGTTGAACGAAGAAACGAAACAATGCTGCCAACAAGCAAAAGATCTTTGCGTTCCGTTTTTCAAAATAAGTAAAAAAAAAAACCTTCACAAAAAAGTAACCAAAAGTAACCTTTTGTTTCCTGTAACCTCAAAGTAACCTGACTTAGTTAAAAATCACCTAAAAGGTTACAAAAGTAACCTTCTGGCAACGCTGTAACAAACACAGGCAGGCTTATTAGAAACTAGTGATGTACCCTTAAAAAAAACCGGTTTATCAGAGCATCGGTAGCAGCCGGTTATTTCTAGTATTGCAACCGATGGGCAAAAGAAAATTCACATAAGTTTTCTTTTTTTGATATGAAACATATTTTCGAAGTAAATTCTTACTTCGAAAAAGACAATAAATTAAATTGATAGAGAACCTATATCGACATTTACGATCAGTGTTTTAGATTGAGCAGACTGATAGATGATATCTTAACCTTTGACCTGTTTTTGCATCAATATATTGTTTTTTTTAACATATATTTACATAATCGCGCGTGAGTCGCGCCGAAGCGCCGTTCCGAGCGGATCGCTGCCCGTTTGCTCATTCATTTTGTTATTAAAAATATTTAACGTCACATATTTGTGTGTTACTGTATACTAGTTTGGAGGGCAACTTCTGCGCTATACGGCAGTGAAAACAATTTTTAAATACATGCATAAATCTAAAAATAAAAAATAAAAAATCGCAAGATATTTGCGATTTTTGGTCTTCAACGGATATTATCGTGGGGCCCAGAAGCGGTACCGGCCTGCAGCGGTGAGTCATCCTGCCGCGCTTCATCGTCGCACTCTCTGGTTGGTCAGAGCGTGGAGGCGACGTCATCGAGCACCGTCTGCGCGCGTGCGCTTGCGCATGCGCAATCGGCGGGCGGTCCGACTCAGCGCGCTAACTCCACTTAGCGCTGCCAGCGCTGATTTGTTGAAGCTTTTTCTGCTGCAGTGCTTTGTGCTTTGTTTTTCTCCGCTTGATTATGCGTCCTATAAACGATTACGGCCTTATGACATAGTGTTTTGCGTGGGTGTTTTTCTTTTTAATGCATGTTTTGAGAGCTTCTTATAGAGAGCTTCTTTTAGTTATTAAGTGACTGCTTTTAGTAATTTTTTTTTTAGCTTTAATTTTGACATTTACATTGTTGACACAGTTCAGTATTAAATTACAGCTGTTTTTGTTTATTGTTGAAATTGTGACATATTTTCAGTTTGAAGTTCTTTATATACACATAATATTTAGCTTTTTGTATTTTCTAGTATTTAGGAGCAGGTTCATGTAGATTCTGTGGTGGAATGGATATTTCTAAGGCTGTTTATCCTCACTGTCCCGGTTCCTCAAGACAATATGTGGTTCCTCGTGGGTTAAATGTTCATATTAGTAGGATTCACCGGGGTGTCACATCGCAAGAGTCTAGGGCTGAAGTAGTGGGGTCATCGCAAGGTCTCGAGCAGGTGCCTTCCTTAAAAGATAAGGTGCGCGTGTTAAAGCATGTACCAAAGGGGGCAAGATGTCTGGCTGCCGCTAAATTGTCGCGGGTGATGGAGAAATGTATTCAGACGAATAGTGTGCAGGACTGGTATGAGCTATTTACTTTCTCATATGTTTGTCTCAGGGTGCCATCTTCTGATGATCGTAGCCGGTCACTGACTTCAAAAGTGAAAGAAAATATAAATAGTGGGAGGTCAGAGGATTTACTCTGTCCTGATTTGGCTCCAAGAGGTGGTCCGTCAGGACAGCGCTCGCTTTATAAGGTTGTCGAGTCCAAGGTTCATGATGGGGATTTAAACGGGGCGGTACGTATTTTACTTTCGGACTGTGCCGTTGCGGATAATAGTAACGAGACTCTAGAGGCTTTGCGTCTGAAACATCCGTCTCCAAGTCGTGATTTAGTTTTCCCCCCAGAGCCAAATCTTTCAAGCGAGTTTCTTTCGGTGGAGGTGTCGGACGTCGCGGAGGCCATAGCTTCTTTTAATAATGGCTCAGCAGGAGGATTGGACGGGTTACGTCCGGAACATCTTAAAGAATTGACTTCTGTTGGGGCTGGCGACAGCGGGGTACATCTTTTGCACTCTATCTGTAGTTTAGTAAATTACATGTTGAAAGGGATGGTTAATCGGGAGGTCTGTCCGTTCCTGTATGGTGCGTCTTTTTGTGCCCTAAAAAAGAAAGATGGTGGTATCCGTCCCATTGCTGTCGGTAGCATCATACGGCGTCTCGTCGCCAAGCTTTGCTGTCGGGCTGCGAGGGCAATAGAATTGCAGCCGCAGCAGTTGGGTTTCGGGATACTTTTGGGCTGTGAAGCTGCGATACATGCCACACGGTCATTTGCTTTGGAGGGGAGCAGTTCCGATCATGTTATTGTTAAGGTCGATATCCAAAACGCTTTTAACAGTGTCGAGCGTGACGTTATTTTGAGTAAGGTTAGCAACCGGGTTCCATCTCTCTACCCGTTTCTACATCAATGCTACTCGAGACCGAGCAATTTGTTTTTTGGTGGTAGCGTGTTGGAGTCACGGGTGGGAGCACAGCAGGGAGATCCATTGGGTCCTCTAATTTTTAGTTTGGCTATTCAGGATGTCATTGCTGGCCTACAATCTCCTCTGAATGTCTGGTACTTGGACGATGGCATAATTGGAGGGGTTCCGGATGTTGTAACAGAAGACCTGAAAAGCCTGGAAAGAGGGTTCGCTGATATGGGTCTACGGTTAAACACCCAAAAGTGCGAGATATTTCCTTGCTCTGGACGAATTGCTCAAGATGTTTTATCGCAAGTAGAGTCTGTAGTACCTGGGGTTAAGTTGTTGAACAAGACAGACTTTACTCTTTTGGGAGCACCAATTTTTCCGGAAGGTATACCTCATGTGCTTTCTGGTAAGATTCGGGCTTTGTTAGCGTCTGAGTCACATTTAAAGCAGCTTTCCGCTCACGTGGCGCTGACGGTCCTGCGAAGTTGTCTGTCTGTTCCAAGATTAACTTACTCATTACGCACGGCTCCGGTGTGGTTATGCACAGATAAAGTGATGGAGTATGACGAGACTTTAAAACAACTGTTGGAAACAATTATTAATGCTAGGATGACGTCAACGCAGTGGTGCCAAGCCGCTCTCCCTATCAGGCATGGTGGTTTGGGTATTCGTTGCCTGCAGGACACCGAGCTTCCTGCGTTCTTGGCTTCGTCGCATGGGGTTGTGGATCTTGTCACTCGTATTCTTAATAACAATGGTGACGGGTTTCGCGTCCCTTACGTCGATGAGGCTTTGGTGTTATGGCGGGCTCGGTGTCCTGGGAGTGACACGCCTCAGCGGCCGCAACTTCAGCGTGAGTGGGACGAAATCTCATGCAAAATAACACTGAATAATTTGTTGAACTCAAGTTCTGGTGCTGAGCTTGCACGGTTTCGTGCCTTTTCTAGGCCAGATTCGGGAATATGGTTGCATGCTTTGCCTTCCCCTCAGTTGGGGACCTTTTTGGACTGTGATTCACTCCGGGTGGCTGTTGCTCTGCGCTTAGGTTGCGAAGTCTGTCAGCCACATCGTTGTGTCTGTGGCGTGGACGTGAACGCACAGGGTCGGCACGGTTTGCATTGTGTCCGTAGTGCAGGTAGAATCTCACGGCACCATTGCATTAACGATATTGTTCGACGGGCTCTGGTCACGGCAAACATTCCCTCTATTCTTGAGCCTCCGGGCTTAAACAGGGATGACGGGAAGCGTCCTGATGGCCTCACTTTGGTTCCATGGGAGAAAGGTCGTAGTCTGGTGTGGGATGCAATGTGTTTATGCACCTTTGCGCCCTCGTATGTTGTTTCCACTGCTGCTGCTGCTGGTGCTGCAGCTGAACTAGCTGCGAGACAAAAAACCCTAAAGTATAGCAAGCTCATAAGAAATTACATTTTTGTACCGTTAGCAATTGAAACCACTGGTGTATGGGGGACGCAGGCCTTGGCTTTTATTCGAGAGCTGGGCCGCCGATTGAGGAACCGTGGCTTGGACTTTCGTTCCGGGGCTTTTCTGAGACAAAGGATATCCCTTGCTGTTCAGCGCGGTAACGCGGCTAGTAATATGGGAACCTTTGGGTCGGATGTGGCCCGGAGTGATTTGTTTGGTTAGCCTTAATTATTATTATTTTTAAATTATTATTGTAATTTTAATTTATTTTTGTTGACATTATATTAATATATTTTATTTTTATTTAATGCAATTAATTGGATTTTGACGAAATCAGTGGATGAATTCTTAGAATAATTTGTGCTAAGTTTATTTTGACATGCCTGCATAATATTAGTGTGAAGTGTAATGTGATATGAATGTAAATTGAATTGAATATATATTTACATAATCTACTTGACCCATTAACGCCCACCGTACACAAACGAGTACACTATTATATAAAAGCATTAAAGATAAATCAATGCTTTTTTATCACTTTTAATCTATATCATAAGAAATATAGGTATTTTTGAAAACACCTAAAAATAAGTTTCTAGTAAAAACTAAAACTAAATTTAGTAGCCTAGAAACACCGGATTTCTTAAACATAATTGAAAATACCGGTCATTCAGATCACAAATAATGGATTCACATCACTAAGAGGGACCACAGAACAACTAGATTTGAATTCGCAACACGCTCAATACTTAAAAAAATAAGTTGGCAACCAGCCGATTCCAAAAGAAAGAGAATAAATAGGTAAAGTATAAAATAGTAGATTAGACGTTGAATCTATTCTCCTACTTTCTCACTATCACCTACTTTTATGACTTAATATTCTGAGCACGTCGTCAAATTGAGAGCCTCCTCTTTTTTTGGAGTCGGTTAAAAAGAGAAAGACATATTATTTTTTTATATTTACAGTCAATATTTTCATATACATTTATTGTGCATAAATTACATTACAGCATCATTCATTGTGTCCTTTTTTCTTTATATAAGACACAGACTACATAAAGATAGTCCTTTTTTTTGGTTTTGCTACTCATTACTAGAGGGCGCAACTGAACAACGGTTTTTTTTTTAAGAAACTCCTGTCGACTGCTTTTAAAGTAGGTGATAGTGATAAAGTAGGAGAATAGATTCAGCGTCTAATCTACTATTTTATACTTTACCTATTTATTCTCCTTCTTTTGGAATTGGCTGGTTGCCAACTTATTTTTTTAAATATTGAGCGTGTTGCGGATTCAAATCTAGTTGTTCTGTGGTCTCTCTTAGTGATGTGAATCCATTATTTGTGATGTGAATTACCGGTATTTTCAATTATGTTTAAGAAATCCGGTGTTTCTAGGCTACTTAGTTTAGTTTTAGTTTTTACTAGAAACTTATTTTTAGGTGTTTTCAAAAATACCTATATTTCTTATGATATAGATTAAAAGTGATAAAAAAGCATTGATTTATCTTTAATGCTTTTATATATTAGTGTACTCGTTTGTGTACGGTGGGCGTCAATGGGTCAAGTAGATTATGTAAATATATGTTAAAAAAAACAATATATTGATGCAAAAACAGGTCAAAGGTTAAGATATCATCTATCAGTCTGCTCAATCTAAAAACACTGATCGTAAATGTCGATATAGGTTCTCTAACTATCAATTTAATTTATTGCCTAATTCGAAGTAAGAATTTACTTCGAAAATATGTTTCATATCAAAAAAGAAAACTAATGTGAATTTTCTTTTGCCCATCGGTTGCAATACTAGAAATAACCGGCTGCTACCGATGCTCTGATAAACCGGTTTTTTTTAAGGGTTCATCACTAGTTACTAATAAGCCTGCCTGTGTCATTGAAATATGTAACTTCTGACTTGTTTTGTATATTTATTACCTATTTACTTACTCAATAATCTCTCATTTGATGGTTTTATCCATAATTAAATCATGTCTCCTATGTGTGTCACTTGTTTGAGTAAAAACAGACGACTTTTCCTATTCGAATCACTTAACGTGTCATGTAGCGACTTTCAGGTAAGTTTATAAACATTGTTTTTTCGTATATTCACAATGGTTTAGGTGTTTTCTGTGTCTAAATTTCCTGTAGCCATGTAAGAGCCAACGTTTTTGTCTGAAATATCATTATTTATATGCATAAAAGCACTGTTTAGCTATATCAGTTATAGAACTGTCAAATTTTCATGTCCTTTTGACGGCCATTACTCAATTTTCCTACTGTTAATTAAAGCAAGAGATTGGTTAACTATTTGTCTCTCGCTCTAACAATATTGCCGACTATACTGTGTAAGAGAGAGTCAGATAGTTATTCCGTCCTTTCTTAAATTAAACTACAGAATTTGTAACTGTGAATTTGCGACGGCCGCGGTAGCGCAGCGGTTTGGCACGCTGACTGTAAAACCGAAAGTCTCGGGTTCGATCCCCGGCCGGGTCAAACTAGGAAACGAACTTTTCTGGTTTGTCTCGGGTCTTGGATGTTATCTATGTATTTATTGTATTAAATCTTTCGTCGAGTTAGCACCTATAACACAAGTCATTTAGTTGTACTTAGTATAGGGCTAACGAGATCTGTGTAATATGTCCGTGAATATTTATATTTATTTATATTTATATTTATATTTATAACTATGCCATGTATACTTAGATCTAGACTAGAATTGTTTATTTATTAACTTTAAAGGTTCTCCCATATTAATAGATCAAGTTCTGTTTTTGGGATCCATGCGAAAATAGAAATATTCTTTTGTTCAAAATAAACAATTTCACAGAATTGAATTAAGCACATAGGTAGTTGTGAGGCTGAAGGAAAAACGTAACAAGAGATTGTTTAACTGCCTCTAAGAGTGTTTTTGAATACCTACCTTAAGAGTGTCCGCACTTGGGTGTCCTCACATGGTTTTTCTTCACAGTTAGCTAGTGGTATTATTATTTCATAAATGTATATAACTTAGAAAACAAAGTCACTGGTGCATGCCTGCACTGAAATAAATAAGCCCATATAATCGCAGATTTTTTTTTACAGTTGAGCAAAGGTGCCAGCGTGTGCTGGGAGTGTAAAGCTCTATTTCTGAGGTTCAATATGTTCAGGCAGCAAGTGAGACAAGCACAGACAACATTCAAGTCGCACACTAAGGTAGAAATTTAATATGTATAGTCATTGAAACATGCAGTCATTATTAAAGTCACAGGAAGGCTATTAAAAAAAAAACGGTTGAGTACGAGGGTTCCGTTGTCACGCTTGTCCGTGTTTTATTATATATAATTAGAATATATGTTAAGATCGAAGAATATATGTTATTACCGTTTTTAAGTTGGAGCATAAACAAAAAACACGTTTGTTGTATGGAAGACCCCCTTTCGTTATCAAACCTTGTATGTCCCCACTGTTGGGGCAGGGGTCTCTTCCTGCATCACAGGAAGGTTAGGCTATACTCCACCGCAAGGGCCAAGTCCGGGTTGGTGGGGATTGTAAAACAGTGGCAGGTCTTACTGTCAGAAGTTATTGAGCCGCCCATAAGGCCTCTGGCATGGCTCAACGAGTGCCATAACTTAACAGCCGGCACCAAGGGCTTCAAATTCCTTGCGAAGCACGGCAAAATGATGCTAGCGTTAGTCATAAACGGTCACAATATAAAATTAAACATACAGTCATTATTTATTTTTATTTATTTAGGATCACCAAAAAAGTAATTAACACATTCAAAATAAATTAACACATCCTATTATTAACATTCCGATATCAACCCTTGTATGTCCCCACTGCTGGGGCACGAATCTCACACTTGACGGCAGCAACACGAATTGACAGCACATCAACTAATGCGGCTTCAAGAACTTCTTGGCGATTCAAGATTGTTCACCCCTATTTGTAAATACATAGTGAATACGATTAATACTTAGTGCAATAAATAGTGATAAAGTAACAGACTATATACTTAGTTAGCTAAGTATATAGTCTGTTACTTAATATATATTCCCAAAAAGACTTGTTTCCAGGGCCGTTAAACATTATTATTAAAAAAACATGTTTTTTTTCTAGTATAATGTAAAAAAACATGTCTGGAAAAGAGGAAAAAAAATCAAAACCAAATACCTAGTAGCCAACTCTAAAACTCGACACTGGCAGAATCCTAGGGATGCCATAAACAAGAATTAAATTGCATTGTTACAAAGTCCCTCGTGACGTAACTGGGTAGACACATTTTTTTTCAACATTGCCTTGTAAACAACATCGTATATTAGTTGATTGAAGTGAATTTTGTTGAATTTTTCAGCAGAAGCCAAGAAACATAGCATCACTGTCTGCCCTCTCCGTTTCTCACAAAGATTCCTTTGACAGCATCTACTTAGATGATGACGTCGTGAAGCCAGAATCGCCGTCCTTGGAACTGAAGGTATGTAAGACTTTCTGTTTCTGTCCGTGATTTTTGTGCAGAGTGCCGTGTGTGAGTTAGTGTGTGAGTGAGTGAGTGGGTTAGTTAGTGTGTGTTGACGCAGAACAGTGCGTGCGTGTGGTGTGTGTGTGTGTGTGGGTGTGTTTGTTTACTCTGAGTGCGTGGTTGCGTCGATCACGTTACGCTTAAATCATTGTCTTTATGTAGTATCGCGTACGTGTAAGTTTGTGAGTGAGTCAGTGAGTGAGAGAGCCAGTAACGGTGGGAGTTAGTGAGTGATCTGTTAGTTTATTGTGAGTGCGTGCGTGCTTGCGTCGATTTCGTTACGTTTAATCATGTCTTTATTTATTTAATATTAAGGAACACTGCATACTAAAGAAATATAAAATATAACATTTTAATCAAATATTTATGTCGTATGACGTAGTTACGTGATACGTGAGGGAATTGATACGTCAGGCACTCACTAGCGTGAGCGCGTGCGTGAGTGCCTGAGCGTGTGTTTGTGTATGAAATGAAAGTGTTTTATTCAAAGTAGCGCAGAAAAGCGGCTTAGTAAACGTTACAATTCAAACTAGGTGTCCATTTCAAAATCCAGACCATTTTGAAGAAAAAATTTACAAAAAAACTCCAATCTTGTGGATGTGGATCCTTAAATCATCGTGCGCTTAAATTGAGAGTATCATCAAATATTTTATAAATGTATGTGCTTTTTCCCAAGGAGGAATTCGCCGACGTCGATGTGAAACCCGACTCCGGAGCTGTGGGGGAAGACACACCGGTGGAGTTAGTCTTTGCAACACCTGGCACAAGCCTTGACGTAATTTTTGAGGATTCACTTCATAAGTCACGCCTTGGAGAGGTAAATAACATAACATAACATGATATGTCATGACATGACATGACACGACACGACACGTCACGACACGACACGACACGACAGGACATGACATGACATTCATGGATTGTGATGTCATGTCATGAAAGTTATATTACACTAGACATAATCGTCCCCGTTAACATTATTAACATTAATTGTAATGTCTTGCAAACTAGCATGCGTAGGTGGTAAGACGATCGTAACGGCTGAAGTTAATTCGTTAACATTTAGCAGAAATGGCACATTCTGTATGTAGGAAGAATTTCTGGTAATATAACTTTTACGCATTTTATAAATGTAACGAATGTCGTTATATATATTATCAAAATAATAGCTATAAATTATTGGCTAAAATTTCGGCAACGTTGCATTCAAGGTTGTACTAGGCGGCGTTAGCCAAGTGGGTAGAACCATGAACTCTGAAGCGAGAGGCCCAGGTTCGATTCCCGGTACTCGGGCGTGTACCAATGATTTTTTTTCTTAAGTTATGTACGTTTGTGAAGTTATAGTACCACTCGCTAACTGTGAAGGAAAACATCATGTGGAAACCTGAGTGACTGAAGTGTTAAAATGCTCTCAATAAAAGCAATAAGGCCGCCAATTGTCATATGTACCTTTGTAATTATTTTGTATTTTTTGTTATATTCTTATCAAAGAATATTAGATAGATAGATAGAATATTCTTTATTGCATGTACACCAAGGATTACATAAGAGACTTATAAATATTATAAATATTATATTCTTATCTTATCTCTCTCTTTCTCTGAGAGAAGGCCTGTGCAGGGATGTTTTTAAGCTACATAAAAAAAATCGCTATTAAACCCGTTTAATATGAATACGAATTTAGGCATCGCGTGTAAAAACAAGTGTCATGAATGTAATTATGAATATTCGGAATACAAGAAAAGTTTCAGTGTCTGTCAAAGTTTACACGTAATTTTTAAACCTCGTTACATATAAAACATCTGATTTAGGCATCGCGTGTAGAAAACAAGTGTAATGAATGTAACTATGAATATTCGGAATACAAGAAAAGTTTCATTGTCTGTCAAAGTTTACACGTCATTTTTAAACCTCGTTACATATAAAAACAACAGATTTAGACATCGCGTGTAGAAAACAAGTGAAATGAATGTAATTATGAATTTTCGGAATACAAGAACATTTTTAATGTCTGTCAAAGCTTACACGTAATGTTTAAACCTCGTTACAGGTGGAAACCTCGACCGGTAACGAACCTGCGACCCTGCAATCAAACTGCGAACAGGACTTCGAGAATTCCGACAGCGAAGCGCAAAACTACAGGTTGGTTGACCGCGAAACTTCTCCAGAGATTCGTCATCAACCCATACTGACCCTACCGAGGGGCACGGGTCTCTTCCGTTAGGGAGGCATAGGCCATACTCCACCACGGTGGCCAAGTCCGGATTGGTGGAGGCTTGCGAGACTAGTGGCTGGTCTTACTGTCAGAAGTTTAATTAAAACTGTTTTTATACGGATTTATGCTCGTTTATTACATTTTTACAATTTTCCAACGTTTCGGCACTTTTTCAGGTGCCGTGGTCCCGGATGTCAGAAGTTTTCAAGCCACCCTAAGGTCTCTGACTTGGCTTAACGACTGCCATCTATTGACGGGAGCCGGCACCAACTGCTTAGCGTGCCTTGCTAAGAACGGGACCGCTCGAAAAATGTCACTAGCGTTCATAGACGATCATCCATACATGCACTGACCATGCCCCACGTTGCCCTAACCTTCGTGATCGGTCAAGATCACCCAAGCAGCCGGGGCTACGAGTGATTTAATCTCCAGAGATTAAAGTTCCCTAATCCTACGAGGCAGATATTGCGAATCATTGACTACATCGTTGGTTAAGCAAACTTTAAGCTTCGTTACTCTGGCCCATTGGTTCTTAACTTCTTAGTCACAAGGCATCATTTCACCAAAGATCTGACAAGACAGTTAAGCTAACTTTAAGCTTCGTTAGTCTAGCTCAGCGGTTCTTAACTTTTTAGTCACGAGTGGTAATTATTATTTTTAATCATTCACTATTTTTTTTATAAACATGCTATCACCACCTAAGACAGTTAAGCGAACTTTAAGCTTCGATAGTCGAGCTCAGCGGTTCTTAATTTTTTAGTCACGAGGGACAATTTCACCAAAGATCTGACAAGACATATTTATTGTAACCGTTCCTTCAAATAAATATTTTTTAAATTTTTCATTTATTTTTACAGCACGGATTGGCAGGACCAGACCGCAACTAAGGAGCCGAAAAAGAGATACTCCAGTCACCTTATCAAGAATGTAACCGAGGAAGTGATGCTTCAGGCTAGGTGAGAATAAGCAGGACTGCTCTCTGAGTGATATAGGCATTTTAAAAAATTTAAACATTGTTTTATAGATAGGCAGGTACAGTCTGTTAGCTTTTAGAATATGCCTCGGCTAGTGTCGGATAGAATCGGATATATTCGTGTAATAGAAATATCGAAACTAATATGACACTTAACTTTACATAACTTTTCAAAGTAGTGAAGAAAAGTTTTATACAGAGCAGGAAGTAGTATTACACTCGTGTACTTTCGGCGAAAACCGAAGCCTACTCTAGAGGCCGAGATATATTCTAAAAGCTAACAGACTATACTTGACTGCCTCACTGGTGTCGCCGTTAAGGCGCTTAGCTACCGAGAGTGGTCGCGGCTTCGATTCCCACTGGGGGCCGTACATTTGTACAAGTACGTTCGACGACCTCTGTGGCGCAGCGGTAGCGCATTTGCCTACCATTCTAGAGGTCCCGGGTTCGAACCCCAGCTGGGGACAAAAAAAACCCCAAGTCTTGGATGTTTACATGTTTGTGATGTCGCTGTTTCTGGTTCCCACGGCACGGGGTATCCTAGTGTGGGGCCAGAAGCAATGTATGTGCCTGTATGTGAATGTTATGTTATTTTATGTTAAGTGGCCCCAGTCTGGGTGTGTTTTCATGTTTGTGACGTCCCTGATGACGCGTCCTTGCTTGGTTGCCATGGCACAGGGTATCCTAGTTTGGGACCACAGAACATTGGGACAGTTTGACGTTGGACGAATAATCTTTATGTTGTCTTATCTAGTTTGTGGCAGGTGATTGTGTTGTGTGAAAGTTATTATTATTTAGACTCGATTCCTTTAAAGCACTTCTTAGAGTCGATTGATTGATATCAACCCTTTGTACGTCCTTACTGCTGGGGCACGGGTCTCTTCCTGCATCGCAGGAAGGTTAGGACATACACCACGGGGGGTCCGGGTTGGTGGAGCATTGTAAGACAGTGGCGGGCCTTACTGCCAGAAGTTATTAGGCAGCCCTTAAGGCCTCTGACATGGCTTAACTACTGCTATTACATGACAGCCGGCACCAACGGCTTAACGTGCCTTGCGAAGCACGGAAGCGCTCGGAAAAATGCCACTAGCGATAGTCACGGGCCTGTCACGCATCCTCCACCCGACCGCGCCTGTTGTTGCTTAGCTCAAGTGATTGATTCCAATCACTCGGTTCGACTAGCCCGCAAGGGGCCGCAAGCGCTAGTCGAACCGAGTTCAATTTCAAGTAAGCTGGTCTTACTAGTCTTGCAAGCCGCCACCAATCCGGACTTGGTCCCCGTGGTGGACTATGGCCTATACCTCAGAGAAGAGTCCCGTGCCCCGCGGTGGGGACATAATGGGTTGATGATGATGACTTGTGTATTATTTTTATGTGTAACTCGTCCTGTTGTAACCCTAACATCAAAAATGTACTAAATAAAAATAATACTGTAGTAATTAAAACTGTTTTTATACGGATTTATGCTCGTTTATTACATTTTTACAATTTTCCAACGTTTCGGCACTTTTTCAGGTGCCGTGGTCCCGGATGACTGAGGTGACAGGTGTCTTTTAGAAATCATTAACGGTTAGTTTACTACCCTCGGCAAAAATTACAAAAGTTAATTATGAAGTTACGTTCCAAAATAGACAAACCAATTATTTTTTATATAAAGTCAACAATATTGATTATTAGTAATTGAAGTTAAAATTAAATTTATAAACTAATTACTTTATATGAACTTAAAGATACCGAATATTAATTGAAATTAAATTGATTTTTTATTATTTATTCTACAGTCACACTTCTAGCAAGGGGGTCTCATGCACTTAAGCACTGGTTCCCATGCTACCGGTATGTTCCAAACACGATCTCTATTAAAATTTGGATGCCGGCGGATCTCTATTGTAAAAAACGTTGGAAAATTGTAAAAATGTAATAAACGAGCATAAATCCGTATAAAAACAGTTTTAATTATGTCTACTGCTCGTGTTAACCTTAGAAAATACAAAAATACTGTAGTATTATGAAACTTTTTTTATCTCTTTGCCCTTTTTTTTACTAGTTGTTATTTATGTAAGAAAAGCTATATAGATCTACTTAGAGGCTAAAAATTCCACCCATGCCGGGATTCGAAACCGCGACCTCTGGCTATCCGTGCCAGCGCTCTTTCCAACTGAGCTAATGGGCGACTCACCGGCATCAGCGAAATTTCGAACCTCTTTACAATATCCTCTGTATTACGTACAGGCAGCGACATCTGGCTGAAGCAATTTGCACCACTTGCAGCCCGAACACCCACTTTGCAGTTAGGTTTAAACTTTACTGCAATGTGGGCGCAGTTAGGTTAGGTTTGTGGAATTTTTAAGTAGGTTTTTAAATTGTCCTTAGCATGGGTTAGTGCACTAAAAAAATATATAGCTATATAGATGTGTAAATTATCTGTAAGTATTATGCAAAACGTTGCTATGCCCTACAGGGTCCATAATGGTACTTATAACAATATCAACACCTTGTGAACTTATGGTTGCAATAAATGATTATGATTGTACCTCTTCTTTTGTAACTGTTGTCTCTGTAATTATTTTCTGTGTGTACAATAAAGAATATTCTTATCTTATCTTATCTTATCTTATGATGATGATGATGAACTCGGCCCAACTGTTCATTTTAGGTACTTGGAATTGAACGCAACCAGATACGTGAACGCTCAGTACAAGTGCGAAAGCTGCGTCATCAATTTCGTACTAGAAGACAAATACAAGAAGCACATGGCCAAACATAAACCGGTGAGATTCTAGGGCGTTTTAAGATGTTGCCCGAAATCATAGTTACATTTATTACACCTGTGAAAGACGTCGCCCATTGGAAGCAGTTTTGTGACCGGTTCCTGTTCTTAGAGACTTTAAATAAAGAACAAACTGTAACTGGCCGTGTTACTACAAAAAAATGGACAGGTGTTGGGCAAGCGTTTCAAAATATGTTTAGAACTATACTGTGTTTTATGACCCGTAAGAACTAAACACTGCTTACATAGTGGTTATATACTCTTTGACTGCTTATATGTATATTGGCCTTTTTGCATCTACTTAATGAGATGATTTATACAGCGTCCAGTGGTATCTCCACTCACTCTAGATGGTTGAAGGGACCACTCCACGCTGTAGTGCCTGGGACATGGTTTTATAGATGGTTTAGGCTTGCCTAGCACCTATACCATCCTGACAGCTTAGTCGGCCTAGCCCACAGGAAAGACTAGTCAATCCGTGTGGAGCCAACCAAGCCGCAGGTTTCCTCACAATGTTTTCCTTCACGGTTAGTGTGTGGTATTGCGACTGCAAATTCGCAAATCTACGTAACTTTGAAATTAAACAAAGTCATTGGTACATGCCCGCACTCGTGATCGAACCTGGGGCTCTCGCTTGCCAGTCCATGGTTCTACCCACTGAGCTACCACCGCTTCAAACACTGCTTAGACATGGTCTATACTTAGATACTCGAAGAGCTTAAATATGCTTGTATTGGCGCGCTCGTGGCCGAGTGATTGAAATCAATCACTTGAGTTAAGCAACAACAGGCGCGGTCGGGTGCAGGATAGGTAACCGTCCCGTGACTACCGCTAGTGGCATTTTTCCGAGCGCTTCCGTGCTTCGCAAGGCACGTTAAGCCGTTGGTGCCGGCTGTCATGTAATGGCAGTCGTTAAGCCATCTCAGAGGCCTTATGGGCGGCTTGATAACTTCTGACAGTAAGGACCGCCACTGTCTTACAATCCTCCACCGACCCGGACTTGGCTCTCGTGTGGAGTATGGCCTAACCTTCCTGCGATGCAGGAAGAGACGCGTGCCCCAGCAGTGGGGACATACAAGGGTTGATAACTCGGTTCGACTAGGTCACGAGCGCGCCAATACAAGCATATTTAAGCTATATTTTTTTACTAATAATCAATATTGTTGACTTTATATAAAAAATAATTGGTTTGTCTATTTTGGAACGTAACTTCATAATTAACTTTTGTAATTTTTGCCGAGGGTAGTAAACTAACCGTTAATGATTTCTAAAAGACACCTGTCACCTCAGTCATCCGGGACCACGGCACCTGAAAAAGTGCCGAAACGTTGGAAAATTGTAAAAATGTAATAAAAGAGCATAAATCCGTATAAAAACAGTTTTAATTATATTTTCTGAACAAGAGTTTTCGGGTGTCTAAGTATAGTATAGACCATGTCTAAGCAGTGTTGTGGTAAACATATTTTGAAACACTTGCTCAACACCTGTATTAAGATCACGATCTTAATACATAGATTTATTAGGTAAAACGTAATTACTTTAATTTCCGACGTTACGTTTACTACGATAATTACGTTTTACCGAATAAATAGTTGGATGTGACCCTCAGATCATAGATTTGTACGATCTGAGATCCCTTTAATGTATTTTACTAGTGTAATAAATGTAAGGATGATTTCAGGAGGCCGGCAACTTTATGTGCCAGATATGCCGCCAGCGCTTCAGGCAAGAGTCTATGGCGAAGAAACATTTCCTTGACCACTACAGGTACAAAAAGTATTAAAAAGTAGAATAACAACTTCCACACGTGGTTAACGTCGTGGACTGGAAAAGGATGTAGTGACTAGAATTGAGAAAGGAATGTTACGGTTGATTGACGAAAGAAATATACCCAGTGGAAGGGGTAAGGGACATCCCAGACGGACATACTTAAACCAACTAGGGGATGTATTCGCAAAGGGCCCTATAAAAAGTAATTGATTGATAGATAGATAGATGGATGGATTGATTGATTGATGAATGAATGAATGAGTGACTCACTGGCGGACTGATTTATTGTTTCATTGAAAGTGTTCTCTATCTATATGTATCATCGCAGGTTCTACCAATGCCAAGCAAGTGTCTTGAAGATGGCCTATGTCCAGCATTGGACGAATTCGGGCTGATTGATTGATTCATTAATTGATAGATAGATAGGTAGATAGAGAATACTTTATAGTACATAAAAAAGGAACTTACATAGATATTTCTTAACCTAAGAGTACAGACGGCGGCCTTATCACTAAAAGCGATCTCTTCCAGACAACTGGAGCAATATATTGGAGAAGGAAGTAGATGTACTAATAAAATTGAATGATTAAAATTGAATGGATGAATGATTGTTTAACTCTGTCTGAGTGATTGATTTATTGAATGTAAGAATGAGTGATTGACTGACTCACTGACGCACTGATCTATTGTTTGATTGAAAGTGGTCTCTATCTATATCGATCTTCGCAGGTTCTACCAGTGCCACGCCTGCGAGTTCACCCACCACCGACTGGGGACGGTGCAGCGTCACTTCGAGAACGAGCACGAGGCGGTGCGCGTGTTCCAGTGCAAACTCTGCGACAAGGAGTTCCTGTGAGTAGCCGGTGCACGAAATTAATGGACAACTGTTCCTGTGAGTAGCCGGTGCTCGAAATTAATGGATAAACTCGATTTTGAGTAGCTGGTACACGAAATTAATGGACAAACTCAGCTTTGAGTAGCTGGTGCACGAAATTAATGGACAAATGTTCCTGTGAGTAACCGCTGCTCGAAATTAATGGACGAACTCGATTTTGAGTAGCTGGTGCTCGAAATTAATGGACAAATGTTCCTGTGAGTAGCCGGTGCACGAAATTAATGGGCCAATGTTCCTGTGAGTGGCTGGTGCACTGAATTAATAGACAAATGTTCCTGTGAGTGGCTGGTGCTCGAAATTAATGGAAAAATGTTCCTATGAGTAGTCGGTGCACCATATAATGGACTGGCTAAAATATCATTCAGTGTGAAAATCGACTAAGAACTTATGAGCATGGGGCCAAAATGTTATGGGTAAATTGCCGCATAGCAAAAGAAAAACTGGGGAAAAAAAGGAATGTTAATTAAAATACTAGAGAAAGTTAATTTCGGGGGATTAACAGCTACAGTCAATTAAGCCCGTTTAATATATAATTTGTGACGGTGATGTACGAAAACGTAACCAGTTGTATGGGTTTTCGTTCCAAGTTAGAAAAAACTCGCTGTTTCACTTTAAGGGTAACAGTGGGTGCACCTTGGTGTGTTGATCAGAAGAAGAGAGCGCATACATCGAAAACCCATACAACTGGCTACGTTTTCGTACAGGTGCAAACGTCTTTACACCATTATACTATTTTTTATCTTTAATGCACTAACCCGTGCTAAGGACAATTTTAAAAACATATTTAGAGGCTAAAAATTCCACCCATGCCGGAATTCGAACCCGCGACCTCTGGCTATCCGTGCCAGACAGAGGCGTATCTGGCACGGATAGCCAGAGGTCGCGGGTTCGAATCCCGGCATGGGTGGAATTTTTAGCCTCTAAATTATGTCTTTACACAGTTTTTTAATATATTCTTTTCTTTTTTTTTAATGCATTAACGCGTGCTAAGGACAATTTTAAAAACCTATTTATAAACATTTTTTATAATTCCTTTTCTATCTATCACTTTTAAATATTTAGAATTATGTGAAGAAGAAAAACATTTATTCAACGCCACATAGACATACAAAGTTTGACAGAAAAGTAAAATACGGAAAAGAAAGCAGGAGTAAAACAAAAGCAGAAGAAAAGACGAACTACAGATGAATGACATGAACATAAATTCCAACGATACACAGTATGTCGATGCAGCGGAAAAAAGGCCTCATGCTCAGTATAAGCTGAGGGTTTGCACCCACAACACTGATTTTCAGCAAGGGCCTTCTGGTGACTCACGGAGCATCAAAACGGAACAAACACGCACTCACACTCTCATATGCAGCCATACTTACACGCATACAAGCACACTCACAATTATATACCTATATACATACATAGTGATAAATAATACACAATAATAATACACACTACAAATACTTAAGTAGATATTAATAAATACATAGCAATTTAAAGTAAATTAAATACACTGTTTAATATCTTCACTTGACTCGTGCGCAGGAATAGTGGAGGTCATGCTGGAAGAGGAAAACTATGTCACACATTTTAGAGATTTCCCTCATTTTCATCATTACTACTTTGCATCCGACTAGAGCTGACTATTTTACCTGCTTATCTCGTTTTTATCCAGTCTTCTGAGTGCTTAGTGCGAGTTTTTTAACTACTCGATCGCGTTAACGTAAACTCATATTTCTATGGCATCGAGGAAGCGCCACCTAGCGACAAGTATGGAAATTAAAATTGCTGAGTGCGAGTTGTAACGGTTTACGTTGAGAAGTGAACACGTTTACCAGCCAAAACACGAATAAACGCGAGTGCGAGTTGTACTGTGACAGCGTTTTGCCAGTTCGAACGGTTAACTTACTCATACTCACAACTCAATGCTCGATTGACGCGGTAGTAAAGTCATTCGATTGGATCTGTCAAACTCGCACTAAGCACTCTGTTTTATTATAAACTAGCTCACCCAGCAAACTTCGTACCGCCTAACAGTCGGTTCTTAATTTTTTTTTTATTTCCTGTCCGTAAGAACCATCCTCGTACTTCGAGGAATATTCTAAAAAAAGAATCAGCGAAATCGGTTCAGCTGCTCTCGAGATTTGCGCTTACCAACACATTCAGCGATTCATTTTTATATTATAGAGAGATAAAAGTTTTACAAATCATTATGAAATACAGTACTACACATCATAAAAGTCCTTTCGGGAATCTACGTTCGCGCAGACTAGGAAGAAGTTTAACGAAAGTACCCGAACCATAAGTACATTCAACATGATCTTTAAATACGATACGGTTAAGGTGCAGAATTGATAGCCGCTGTAGCGCTACCTGTTTCGCTCACGCTAATATTGCCACACTAATAGTCACCTGCATCGATGACGTTGAATCAACCAATAGCAACAAAGGCCTGCCATAAAATGAAACTATCTGACTGGTCGATCAACTTGCCGCACATCCAAAATTTGGTCATCTGCGCAGGTACATCCGCGAGACTTATTTCTTGCGTAGCACTGTACTATGTAATGTTATACTGTTTTTACACACGGTTATTTTTAGTCATGCAATTTGACGACCTCTGTGAAATGAAATAGTTTATTTGCCTGAAATGTCGTACAATTGGTGGTCAGTATAATAAATAGCGGTCTACACAATTTCACCCGTCCAGGTATGCAAAAATTATGTTTAAAAGTATAATTATTAAAGTATAAAATAATATAATTATTTACATAACAGATAATGTTCCTATTCTTTTTTTTTACAAAAGGTTTATTTGTTGCTCATTAATCGAATATACGTTTCTTATGGTATATTTATTCTATTTAAAGAGAGATACTCGTTCACATTATAAAAACACATTTCGATTAGCCATTTATGTAGTGATACCTTAAATCGAGTCAAAGGCAGGTGCTTAATTGACTGTGGCGTAGCGGTAGCGCGTCTGCATACCATGCAAGAGGTCCCGGGTTCGAATCCCGGCTGGGGACAATACCCTCCGCCAGCCCATGGCCATACCAACATCATGTTATGATGGCCGAAACGCGGGAGCCCGATATCCAATTGAAGATTGGATATCGTCCTGTCTGGGGATAAAAAAAAGCCCAGGTCTTGGATGTTTACATGTTTGTGATGTCGTTGTTTCTGGTTCCCACGATACAGGGTATACTAGTGTGGGGCCAGAAGCAATGTATGTGCTTGTATGTAAATGTTATGTTATGTAAATGTTATGTTATGTAAATGTTGCAGCACAAGTTGCAGACTGAAGCATCACATGCAGACCGCGGCTCACAAAGCCGTGCCCCGGTGCCCGCATTGCTCCAAGATCTTCTCCAATCCATGCAACCTCAAGGTGCATCTTCGGTAAGTGAAATGTGGAACCTAACTGCAAAGTAGGTACTCGAGGCTGCAAGTGATGCAATTTACTTCAACCGGATGTCGCTGCCTGTAAGTAATACAGAGAGCAGTGTAAAGAGGTTCGAAAATTCATTGATGCCGGTAAGTGCCCATTATCTATATATAATCATGTGGGTACAGCGATATCATTCCGATGTAAAACCTAACTGCAAAGTAGGTACTCGGGGCTGCAAGTGATGCAAAATACTTCAGCCAGATGTCGCTGCCTGTAAGTAATACAGAAAATATTGTAAAGAGGTTCGAAATTTCACTGATGCCGGCACTTGCCTATTAGGTTAGTCGGGAGGGCGCTGGTGCGGTTAGCCAGAGGTCGCGGGTTCGAGTCCCGGCATGGGCGGAATTTTTAGGATACCCTGTAACGTGGGAACCAGAAACAACGACATCACTAACATGTAAACGTCCAAGACCTGGAAGTTTTTTTTCCAGTCAGAAAAAAAAACATAATATGTCGTATCCGGTACAAAATGGCGGTGGTTCGGAACGTCAAGCGTGTCACGTGTTTGTCAAGCGCCCCCTATCGGCGTGACGCGCTTCGACAGAGTCTCGGTGCCTATCGGCGATCCAACAGTCAGTCTGCGTTTAAGCTTCACCTTGGAACTGTCTCTCGTTCCGTACAAGTGATGAGTGCTATCAATTAGCTAATTAATTATTTACAGTGATTGAATAAAGTGAAGTGAAAAGAATTTATTTGTATTGTAACACCATAACACAAATGATAAACAATATTTGTAGTAAAACAAAAACCTAAAAATAGGGGTACCTCATACAATGGGCATTGTCACATCCTATTTTTTATTCTATAAATCTAAAATATAGACTAATACTTATATTAACTTATATTGTATTCCCGGCATGGGTGAAATTTTTAGCCTCTAAATAGGTTTTTAAATTTGTTCCTTAGCACGGGTTAGTGCATTAAAAATAAAAATAGTGTAACTAATGAAGTGTGAACTGCTATTGGTGTTATTTGCTTGGTTGAAACACAAGGCCCACAATATGTTTAGCGGTCAACCTCCTGAACCCCCGACATATGTATGTGTCTGTAAATGTATTTAATTTAATTTCTCCTCATTTCTCCTGGATGCTTAGTGCTAGTTTGACAGATCCAATCGAATAACTTTACTACCGCGTTAATCGAGCATTGAGTAGTGAGTATGAGTAAGTTAACCGTTCGAACTGGCACAACGCTGTCACAGTACAATTCGCAGTCGCGTTTATTCGTGTTTTGTGCGAGTCGTAAACGGGTGAATCTACTCAAATTGTCGTCGTCATTGTCCTTGGAAGTGTCACACTTATTATGTTGTCAGTGCAACAGTTGTTAAGAGATATTTTTATTTCTATATTAGTTGGAGTTGACTGACAAACTTACATACTAAAACGACAATAACTGTATACTTAGTACATTTCTGTTGTGCTGAGAACTGTGAGAGATTAATGAGAACAATGACGAATTAGCGACAATTCGTGTAGATCCACCCAAACCATTACAACTCGCACTAAGCAATTTTAATTTCCATACTTGTCGCTAGGTGGCGCTTCATCGATACCATAGAAATATGAGTTTACGTTAACGCGATCGAGTAGTTAAAAAACTCGCACTAAGCACTCTGATAGCTGGGAAAAAGTTGCCTATAGGCGCAGCGAATGGCGCTCCACCATTCTCAACCTACCCATACCCGGCTCGAGACTCTCGACTCCAACAGACAGCAGCAAAAAACCTGTCCAAAGCCCACATACCCTTACACGTACAATGACCGTGGTGAGCTTGTTGTGGGTCGAGGAACTAATAAAATGAGCGAGATGAAGTATATGATTTTTCCCATGTATTGCATAAAATGTCTTTTAATATATAACCTATGTTAACATTGCAACTTGTATGTATTACAGCTAGTTGCTTTTGTACAGCCAATCACAGCTTAGACTTTATAAGACCTTTTGCCATGCAATGAAGCTTGCTCAGCTTCATTGCATGGCAAAAGGTCTTATGCGCCCTGCATAAATATCTGCGACGAGCCGGTGTGCGCGCTGGCGCTCATGCCGTACGGATGTCGTCGTGTACGCTACAAGCTTCACTGCGGCCAATGTAACCGAACATTTAAATACAAGCTGGGCTTCGCGAGTCACATCCGAGCGCACCGCCGCAGAAGTCCTACCAATCCTTGAGGTCGCCGTCATCGGACTCGATGAGGAGGACATCATCATCATTTAATTTAAGGTTTTTGTATTGTTCCAGGACCCACGGAGTGCGGCCAAAGCTGGAATGTAACATATGCCACAAGCAGTATACAGTGCGTAGTGTTCTTATTAGTTATTAACTTAACCCCGTATTTACATATAGCCTGTCAGCTTTTAGAATATACCTCGGGCCCTAGAGTAGGCTTCGGCTTTCGCCGAAAGCACACGAGTGTAATACTACTTCCTGCTCTGTATGAAACTGTTCAACACTGTTTTGAAAAGTTATGTAGTTATAAATAACAATACAAAATAAACCTTACCTTATTGCAATATAATCGGTCTATCCGATAATATTCTAAAAGCTAACAGACTGTACTTGAATTTTCGTCTGAAGAGTCCTCAAAAGTGTCTCTCTGATTAGTAGAACGTAAGGCTACTACATTAATATAATTAAGTCAGAAATTAAATAATACGGGAATTCGTTTATTTCCCAAGGAACCTATAAGAAAAAAACTGTGGGAGAACGCTTTTCAAGATTATGTGCTGCCCATTTTCAACCTGAAGATTACTATGGACGCAATTCATGTACAGGTGATGAATCTCTCCGCAGAGTGTTGAATAAAACAGCTGTGCCCACTATATTTTAATTTTTTTAAAAAAAAAAAACAAAATTTATAAAATATGGCGGTTCTTAGGAACACTCAACAGTGCTGCCACCTACAATCAGCTTTCAGTTTTTAACCTCATTGAGCCTTTTATTTCATGCACGGCTTGGACCAGTTAACAAGACGTTATCTACATAAATAAAATTCAAAGTCCTGACTGACTGACTCACTCATCAACGCCCAGCCCAAGTCGTTGGACCTAGAAAGCTGAAATTTTGTACAGAGGGTCTATATATAATGTAGGCAAGGAATAAGACCGGTTTTTTTTTAAATTCAAGCCCTAAGGGGGCGAAAAAGGTTGCCAATATTTGTATGGGAGGTATGTATAAACAATGTTGTGTAATTTTCTTGAAACTTAAAATAAAATACTCTACAACACAATTCATTGAACACGTGTTTCGCCGTTTCTTATTTCAATTTTACCCTTAAGGGAGTGAACGGGGTTGCAAAAACTATAGTCCACACGGACAGAGTCGCGGGCAAAAGCTAGTAAACTATACAGTCCACTTAATACCATTTCTCGACGACGGCCTAACCAGTGACCTTAAAATAACTGTTTACGCCCGTTAAGTAATCGTGCGTTTATGATGCTGGCGGATCATGATTGGCATCAGAACGGGCTCGTGGCTGTCTTGGAGCGGAAAGAGACCTTGGTTTCGTTCCTGTGGGTACCGCGGGTCAATCCACCTCCTTTTGGGCTGGCCTGAAATTAATACGTAGCATCAAAAGTACTATCGGTGAAAAAGCAAAAGTCTGTAAGGAGGGATACTATTTCTCCTCAACAATGAAATTATAAGAAGGTTTTTAGGATTCAGCAGGAATATAATTTGGTGCGCCAGAAAATTCGTGACAGCAAAAACGAGTTACCTGACGTGACTGTTTGTATGACACTTGTGTCGCGCGGCGGCGAGAGTATTCCTCTGGCAAGCACGCGTGAGGCGCGCGAAAGCTCCATGTAGGAAGCACTACAAGTCAAAACTGTCACAATTTTTATCGGCAAGACTATGTGAAAAGAAAATACTTTTAATATCAAAGATCCAAGTTAAATCGCCGGTCGGTGCCATCTGCTGCCATCGCCGCCGTCCTCTGACGAGAGTCAACGGATCGTCCTTCGATATACGCAGGTTAGAAGCTTAGGTAATTTCTTCACCCTTGTGCAGCAGACGAGCACCACTTTTGCCCGCCTGGTCCGCCCGCATACAGTCCACACCTCAGAACACAAAAATAAGGAGAAGTGCCTTGTGGGCGTGGCACTGTCGCCCAACGTTAGCCCATTTGGGCTAACCTCTGAGAAACTTTAAAATATGGCCGTCAATCGCTTCGCGCCAGCCGTCGAGTAACATCTGAGAAAAATGCCTAATTGCGCAGTGATTACCTGCAGAAATCGCTGTGATACATGCTATTCAAAAACAGGGGAGTGTCTTTTCACCGGTAAACCTATTTTAATCACTATATTCGTCTTATAAACTACGAAAAATCATAATTATATTAATTTTATGTGCAATGTGCATCCCATTACTAAGAACGTAAATGGAAGTATTTATTACATTGTAGTTACTCCACTGCTGTTTCTATAAAGGATTTTCGTGGAGGTTTGCTAACTAGGAAAAGCCAGCCCGCAGTGAACCGTCACGCAAAACTGATCATTGTTCAATGCGATGTTTCGAGATACGGCCGCATGTATTTGCCGCGAAATGTCAAATTCTCCAGTAGGTAAGCTGGAGACATAGTGATGGGGTAGTTCCTTTCTTTTCAGACTGATTAAGTATCGATATTATTGAGGCATTAATAATCGTTCGTCCAGACTTCCAAAATTACTAGAACCAATTATTGTAAGACTAGGTATCTAGTCTTATCGTCGACTATTGCCCGCGACTCCATCTGCGTAGACTTCTGCTTGCGTTGCTAAGGAAGCTTTTATTTTAGTAGAAGGATTTTGTCTTATTAAAAACAGGCCTAGCTTCGATCATGTATTTCAAAAAGTTTCTAATAAAGATAAAGAAAAATACGAAAGAAAAATGGATCCAAAAGAGGGTATAACTGATTTCCTTTCAAATAAAGTACCATTTGCTCCATCTATTTTACAGAGAAGTGTTTCCAGATGCTAAAGTGGGGGAAAAAATATTTCTGTGGGCAGTTCCTACTTTGAAAATACCAGTAATAACGAGTTCCATAAAGGTTGAGGTACCAGTATATTTTAAAATCACGATAAAATTTTACATGGTTTAGAATATTCAATTATCACTTCACAATCACAATCTTCATTTCATATGGACGACGCATAACTCTCCAAAAGAAAGTGTTTCTAAATAAACAAATCAGGTGATGTGGTTGTGGTACTAAATCATAGTCTTATATATTTAATTTTTTAATATATATATAATTTGTTATGTTATAAATGAAATTCGATTATGCAATGAAAAACAAGTTAAATAAAGCATTTTCAGTATTTTAATAATTTATTTACCATTTTAGATCCGACAAGTTCTCGAATGGAGACCACAATAGGGTATGTCGGTACTTTCTTATATGTCATATCGGCAAGTGCAGCGTCGGACAACAAGATGGAGAGAAGATCTCATCCTAGTCGAAGGAAGACGCTGGATGTAAGCCGCTTTCAACTGGTCTTTTTGGAAATTCATGGAGGAGGCCCTATATCCAGCAGTGGATATCTTGTGGCTGAATGATGACGATAATGAAAATATTCTCTGTAGGATTTCAGTCGGATGCTGATTTTATTTTTTTAATATATATATATGTTTCGAAAGTTTCATTGAATTTTTTTTTTTTGACAAGCTTATAAAAGTTCTATCTATTTACTGTATTTTTAATTAGGAACTTACTTTATTTACAGGCCCATGATACATTCCATCACATTTTATGAAAATCACAGCCATAAACATATTCTTTAGTTAATCCTTATAATCCAAGCGTGGCTACTGAATTCCAATATATCGCTGTTACTCAGACAAGTGGCAATTTCTTCAGAAAAATGGTTGTTTTTCGAGTTTATGTGTGTGTTTATTCAATTTTTTATATAGCTGGGTAAATTATTTTCAGAGAATGAGAAAGTAATTGCTATTGTATTCTTAAAAAGTGAGTACTTCATTCTTTCACCCAACAAAAACTGCTGTTAATTTACAGAGTCCTAACAGAGTTACCAATATTTAAAGCCAATTTGTAAATTGTAATGTAAGTGCATTTCACGTTACATTGGGATTCATTTAATAAATAAAATACAAAGAAATATCCAAGATCCAGGTACAAATGCGTCCCTGACCGTGGACATGCTCTTCACACAAATATTAGTTCTTTCCATAACCAGGATTGAAACCCAGAAGACCTAGCTTTCCGGACAGAGTCACTACCAAGTATGCTTCAGTGGTGTTCTGTCCAAACAAATTTAACATATAACCATTTTTAACTTATCGTATTAGTATACAGTACAGGGGTCATCATCATTATCAAAATAATCAAATTCTATATTAGGAGAAAGCCAAGTTTTGCATCTTTATCATATATACTGAAGCCACAAATACTGTCAAAAAGACACGTACTTAATAAATATTTACATTTCACAGGACAGTAAATTAAAATAGGGTTTTTTGTTTTCATAATATTGTTTTTGTAAATTTAACATGCTCTGTTTTTTTGTATCATCCCAACACGAAGTATACTGTTAATAAATGAATAACCTCTCATCGGATAATTTTATCGATAGATGTATTATTTGATACAAGTGTTCCATCCCTAAGGAGTTCACCGACGCTGTTGTTTACGTGTACGAGTGTATTCGTACAATTGTTTTTCATAGTGTGCGAACCAATTAAAAGATTAGAACGCTAGTAAATGACTGGACAGACGTGTGCGTGAACCTTATATTTACAATATTGTGCATGTAATGAAAACGCACACATATTCAAAAGTGGCGACAGCGGTACCGGACTTATTTCGCGGCTAGGGCATATCTCCTTCTTTCTATGATCTGAGGTCCACACGTTTTACTCGCGCCGCACCAAGTGTGTTTACTTATATTCTAAACATCACGTGCAATTTAATGGATTAGTGACACGACATGCTTACTATAATGAAATGAAAAGGGAAGAAAACGAAAAAAAAAATTAGTCAAAGTAGCGCAGACACTGCGGCTTGATGAACGTTACAATTCAAAACTAGGTGTTCATTTCAAAATCTAGATCATTTTGGGGAAAAAATGGACAAACAATCTCTAAACTTAGTCTTTTCAAAGTCCTTAATTACTTAACAGAGTTTACATAATTATTTAAAAAAATAGAACTTATGCATTGTACGGGCTTTAAGTACAGACATCATTGTCATCCTAAATAATCCTTTATGTCATAGTAGCCTTTTTGGCACAAAGTGTACTTTACACATTTTTTGAACCGCGTTTCAGGCAAGCTTAATATATCTTCAGGGATTTTGTTATAGTAGCGTATACTATGCCCCATGAAGTTGTATTAACCTTTGCCAGCCTAAATATCGGAGGCTAGACGCCTACTACATTTGGAGACTACAATCCCACTACATTTGGTGAAAGAACCGCATCATAATATTATTTTAATGCACTAACCCGTGCTAAGGACAAATTTAAAAACCTATTTAGAGGCTAAAAATTCCACCCATGCCGGGATTCGAACCCGCGACCTCTGGCTATCCGTGCCAGCGCTCTTTTCAACTGAGCTAATGGGCGACTGTCGCTGCCTGTACGTAATAAAGAGAATATTGTAAAGAGGTTCGAAATTTCACTGATGCCGATGATTCGCCCATTAGCTCAGTTGGAAAGAGCGCTGGCACGGATAGCCTGAGGTCGCGGGTTCGACTCCCGGCATGGGTGGAATTTTTAGCCTCTAAATAGGTTTTTAAAACCGCATCAGTCTATGATTCGTGCGCAGGGCCAGAAGAGCCTAACAGCGCACATGCGCCGTCACGATGCGCGTGCGCAGCCCGAAGAGACGGCGTACTGCGCCGAGTGCGACGTGCGGTTCAAGAACCGGCTGATGTACCTCTCGCACTTGAAGTACTCCAGCCGGCATCTCACTGAGGAGAGCTACAGGTAAAGAAAGTAAAATTCTAAAGCTAGGAGTAAAGTAGAAATTTCTGACAAGTAACAAGCGAAAGCGATTGTTATCGTCAACGTTAGGACTGATGGAGGTTATGTCAAATTGAGGATCGAACAAAAATAAAAGATTGATCAAAACCAGGATCTCGATGGAAGTTAAAAACAAAATAGGAATAACATTAATAACCAGGACCACATTAACCCCATTATTCATAATAGTCTGTTAACTTAAAGCAATGCTTATTCTCACTCTGTCCTCTTCTATTGACCTAAGTCAGAATGAAAGAGAACACTCTTTAGCAGCTGTTTTAAGTTAGCGGACTATTATGAATAAGGGGGTTAAATGATTATACTATTTTTATTTTTAATGCACTAACCCGTGCTAAGGAACAAATTTAAAAACCTATTTAGAGGCTAAAAATTTCACCCATGCCGGGATTCGAACCCGCAACCTCTGGCTATCCGTGCCAGCGCTCTACTGTAGTATAATCATGTGGGTACAGTGATATCGTTCCGATGTTAAAACCTAACTGCAAAGTAGGTAGTCGGGGCTGTAAGTAATGCAATTTGCTTAAGTCAGATGTCGCTGCCTGTACGTAATACAGAGAATAGTGTAAAGAGGTTCGAAATTTCACTGATGCCGTGAGTCGCCCATTGGCTCAATTGGTAGAGCGCTGGCACGGATAGCCAGAGGTTGCAGGTTCGAATCCCGGCATGGGTGAAATTTTTAGCCTCTAAATAGGTTTTCACATTAAAATGCACAATCGAAACTAAATCAGAATTACAATCAAGAACAAAATCAGAATTACAATCAAAATCAAAGCCAGAATAAAAATCGAAACCAGAGTACCTAGGCCAAACTTAAAATCTGAGTCAAAATAACGATCGCAGCCATTAACAGTGCGCTAGTGCGCGGAATGGGACGTGTGCTTCAATAACCGACCGATATTATAGTATATCTCTCGCACCTGAATTCCCGCCGGGCGGCGTCTCGCCGAAGATAACTACAAGGGAGCGGATATTGGGAATCTATAAAAAAAGTGAAAATCGGATTAGATACATAATAAAATAATTTAACAGGATCGATGGAAGTTAAAATCGTAATAAAAACCAAAATCATTTCAAAAAGCACAATCAGAACTGTTCTCAATTGATTTCTCAGGTACCAATGCAATGAGTGCGGACGCAAGTACACAATGAAACACTGCCTCGAGGAGCACATCGAGCGAGAGCACTTGAAGATACTGCAGTACGCGTGCGAGCAGTGTGAACAGGTTTGTGTGCGGATACTGCAGGACGCTTGCGAGCAGTGTGCGCGGTTACATATGCGGTTACTGCAGTACGCTTGCGAGCAGTGTGCGCGTGTACATATGCGGTTACTGCAGTACACTTGCGAGCAGTAGGCGCGTATATGTGGATTTAGCTTTACGCGTGCGAGCAGTGTGCGCGGGTTATACATGCGGATACTGCGGTACGCTTGCAAGCAGCGTTCGTGGTTACATGTGCGGATTGCAGAAGTCTGCACGGTTACCTATGCGGATATTGCAATACGAATGTGAGCAGTGTGAACAGGTTTGTGTGCGGCGGTAATACCCGCACATGTAGTGCGGGTATTGCAGTATGCTTGCGAGCAGTATGAACAGATTATTATTAATTTTTCTATGTATTACTAGGTCTGAGAATAGGTCGTAGGCTAATTAATTACACAAAACAACGTTTGCGGGGTAAGCCATTGTTCAAATAATAGACAGTTTCCACTGCCTGAAAATTTTGTTTTATGGACTTATGTCCTCTGGTCCTCTGACGGTAGAATAACTTTAATGAAACTTGAAGGATGCATCCGTCAGTTCTTATCGTTCTGTGGTTGAGGCCCTATGCTCCCCTAGGATTTAAAAGGCAGATGATGAAGACGAAAAAGTGCATAAGATAAGAATATTCTTTATTGTACACCAGAGCACATATTATAAAACCTGTAAAGATACAAAGTACAATTGGCGGCCTTATTGCTAAAAGCAATTTCTTCCAGACAACCTTACGACGGAAAGTTCCTGAAGGAAATTAGAGACGGGTAGTCGGTGCAAATATGAATATATTAATACACTACTTATATAAATAACAATATACCTACATAAACAATACCAACATACGTACCAACTATTAAATTCTGTTTTCTTTGACAACCATCGCAGAAGTTCGTGAGTCGTCGACAGAAAAGGCGTCACGTCCACTTGGCGCACAAGATGGCCGCTCCGCCGGACAGGCGGGTCAAGTGCAACATATGCGGGAAACAGTTCGCGGTGAGTGCTAACAGTACATTTTGTACGATGTGAGAAGACGACGCGTCTTTTGCGCGCGGTTCACGCTAAGGATAGTAAAATAAATTCGTTTTTAATACAGTTGCTCAAAAAGTGGCGTATTGCAGGGACGTATAGCGTGCGGGATGTGGGCTATTACACACTCGTGCTTTTTTTTTACCTTACCCGCACTAGTGCGTTCTCTTTCCCAACTGTCAAAATAATGTCTAATAAAAAAAACCAACCATGAAGATGATTCACATTTATGATTTGAAAAAATTATGATTCATGCAAATACGTATATTTCTAAAAAGAAGCTTCTACTTTGTTTCATTACTTTACTAATAGGTTTTTTTTTTCATTTCATCTCATTAAATTTCATTTTCATTTCATATCAATAAAAAAAATCTACTAAAGACTTGGCTGTATGGGCATAGTTCCCTTTGCCTACCAGAATGGGTGAAGAAAAAAAAATCTCTGCTTATATTCTTTTACGGTTGGCGCCTGAGTGCTTAGTGCGAGTTTGACAGATCCAATCGAATAACTTTACTACCGCGTTAATCGAGCATTGAGTAGTGAGTATGAGTAAGTTAACCGTTCGAACTGGCAAAACGCTGTCACAGTACAACTCGCACTCGCGTTTATTCGTGTTTTGGCTGGTAAACGTGTTCACTTTTCAACGTAAATCATTACAACTCGCACTCAGCAATTTTAATTTCCATACTTGTCGCTAGGTGGCGCTTCCTCGATGCCATAGAAATATGAGTTTACGTTAACGCGATCGAGTAGTTAAAAAACTCGCACTAAGCACTCTGTTAAGTATGTAAGTGGGAGCGACGAGACAAGTGAAAGACGTGACTGCTCATAGCACACTGACATTTATTCAGTACCCTGCGATAGCCGACAACATTCCCTCCCCCAATAATTACAATTAACTTAACTACTAAATGTAACATCACTAGAAAAACTTCTTATAGTCTACTCTTGGAATAGCTCTAAGTTTCATAGAGTTTTGCTCCGAGCCGCCGCGAGTCGCAGCAATTTCAATAGGGACGGCCGAAGTGTTGAGCGGCTCGGCCGGCGGCGCCAGTTGTGGTGAGGTGGCTGGATGGCGGGTCCAGTGACCCGGCCGCGGCCTCTGGCTCTTGGCGAGAATTCTCTATATTAACATCTCCTTCCCCTCCAGACGAAAAAATAATATCACTACAATCTGAGTAATGGCCGTAATCAGGTATTTTATTTCCATGGGATATAACTTGGTTTTTGTGTCTTTTTATTTCCTGGCCACTGATGACATCTTTAACCAAATACACAACCCTGCCCAGCTGTTTTGCTATCACTCCTTGTTTCCAATCAAACTTTTTTTTATTCCTGTATTGTTTGTACAATATTGTGTCGCCAGGGAAAAAAACTCTTTTCACTCGCCTATGACTGCTACTCTGTATAGACTGGTCGTCGAGAATAGTGTTAGTCACTTGGGGGGTCGCGGGCGACGACGGTGGCGCTGGTACTAACAAGTCTAACCGAGACCGAAGCTGTTTACCAAATACGAGGGAAGCAGGTGACTTCCCAGTAGTTGTGTGGACATTTCGATAATCGAAAATATTTTAAGAGTTTAATGTTTATGTCCTCTGCATTTCGACCTAGCAAAATAGCACTCATTATTCCCTTTTTGACAATCTTTACGCAACTCTCTGCCTGGCCATTACTGGCAGGGTGATAAACCGGGCTTGTTATATGCGTTATACCATTTAATAAGCAGATTTGTTTAAATTGCTCAGAAGTGATAGAAGTGCCATTATCGCTCACAATTGTTTTCGGTATACCGAATCTTGACATAAATTCACATAGTCTAGCAATCAACGCAGAAGAGGAAATATTATTTTTCATGTTTATACCCTCTACCCATTTTGTATGCGCGTCTACTATAACCAAAGACTGATTATTAATAGGCCCTAGGAAATCTATATGAATTCTTTCGAACGGCTCTCCGGGGTATTCCCAAGGCATCGGTGGCACTCGTGGTGGCGATGGCCGTGGACTCGCACATACCGAGCATTCTCTAACCATCTCCTCAATGGCCGCGTCCACCCCTGGGAACCAAAATTTAGAGCGCGCCTCTGCTTTTGACCTCACAATACCAAAGTGTGAATTATGTAATTCGGCCATAACACGAGGCCGAACCTTCTCGGGAATTACCACTTTGTGGACACGTAATTAACAACCATTTTCATATGACAACTGCTGTCGGCAATTAAAATATGGTTTCAAAGTTGCTTCATCCACCTTTCGTGGCCATCCCGAGATTACAAATTGAATCACTTTGGAAAGAACCTGATCACTGTTGGTTTCATTTTGTAACTCTTTCTGAGTCACCGGAAGGGAGCCTTCTATTACAAAGTTAACATATGTTAACTTTGTAATAGAAGGCTCCCTTCCGGCATATGCCGCGGTGTCCTGCATTCTACTAGCGGCGGCGGGCCCCTCCGCCAACCAGTTCAGGCAATGTTGCGCGTGATAAGAAATCGGCGCTGTTGTCAGCGCTGCGAACGTATTCAATTACGTAATTATACGCTGACAGGAATAACGCGTACCTTTGTAATCTATTAGCCGACACTTCAGGTATCCCATGATGCGGCCCGAATATCGATACGAGCGGCTTGTGGTCAGTTCGCAGAACAAATGGTACGGACCGTGCGTAAAGATATTGGTGATAACGGCGCACTCCGAATACTATGGCGGTCGCCTCCTTTTGTATTTGAGAATATTTTTTCTCTGCCGAGTTCAGGGTTCTAGACGCAAATGAAATGGGGCGCTCTAAGCCGTCTGACCCTATATGTGATAAAATTGCACCTACATCACTCGGAGACGCATCTACCGTTAATATTATCTTTGCGTTCGTGTCAAAATGGGCCAGAACCCTTTCAGAGGCAAGAAGTTGCTTAATTCCGCAAAATGCTTTGTCGTGTTCCGCGGACCAAGACCATTTAGCCCCCTTTTTTAGCAAGTCATATAAGGGTGATAAGAGCATTGAAGCTCCCAGTAGAAAGTTTCGGTAATAATTAACCAGCCCCAAGAATGATTGGAGCTGATTAACATTAGTAGGTATCGGCGCCTCAACTATTGCCTTCACCTTATCAGCTGACTTTCTAATTCCATGGCGGTCAATGACGTAGCCAAGATAAGTGATCTCATCCTTAAAAAATTCGCACTTTTCTTTTCGCAGTGTTAAGCCTGCTTCTGTAAATCTATGCAACACTTCTTTTAGGCGAGCCATATGTTCGCCCCTGTTCGTGCCTGTTATTAGCACGTCGTCAAGAAAACATAACACCCCTTCGATATTATTTAATAAGCTTGCGATCGCCTTTTGGAAAATGGCCGGTGCTGAAGACAAACCAAAAACTAAACGTTTAAATTTAAATAGCCCTTTATTTGTATTAAGTAATGCATGTATAGTTTTTATCGTCATCTAACTGTAACTGGTTATACGCCGAGGACATATCCAGCTTTGTGAACTGAACGCCGCCATGTAAGCGCGTAAATAACTCTTGGACGGTGGGTAGCGGGTTTTTGTCCACTAGAAGTTGTTTATTCAAAGTTTGCGAGTAGTCTGCGCATAACCTTACGGAACCGTCATGTTTCAACACCGGCACAATCGGAGATGCATACTCAGAGGTGTCCACTTGTTTGTCCACAATGACCCCTGTTTGTACTAACCTATCGATTTCCTTATCGATCCTATCTTTTAATGCGAACGCCACCGGCCTTGCTTTTATAAAAACCGGCTTAGCGTCGTCTTTTAAATGCAGCTTTGTTTTATATTTATTGAAACAGCCTAGGCGCTCCGAAAAAGTATTAGCATACTGTTCTAAAAGCAACTCAAATTCGGCTTGGTCTGTTGTTGTTGACAAAACAAAATAGGGGTTAATTCTAATTTGAATTATGAAATAAAATCCCTACCAAGCAATGGCGGCCCCCCGCCCTCGATGATATAAACATCGAGCAAAATCGTTTGATTAAGATAGGTAACGGGTAATTTAGCTACTCCTAAACTTTTTATACTGCCCCCGTTGTAACTTATCAATTTCTTTGTGCTTTGCGACAACAGAACATCGTGAAAACATGTTTTATATGTTTTGTCCGATATCGCAGTTACGGTGGAACCGCTGTCAACCTCAAATTTTAATTGTATGCCTCTAATGTAAACAGTTTCGGTCACCGGAGCTCCATCACTGGATCGAATGTTACATAAAAGATACTCACCGTCATCGCCCGCGCCCACTTCGCTGGTTTCCACGAAGTTTACGCGTTTGCTACACGTTTGCTTTGAAGGTGACCTTTTTGATTACACTTCTTGCACTTAAACCCTGCAAAACGACACTGCGAACTGTCGTGGTTCCGTCGACCACAAACTTTGCACTTTCCCTCATTTATAGCTCCATTGGTGGTGGGTTTCGATCCAATCCTGAACAAAGGATCGCTGCTGCTTCCGGCCGCCGTGCCCGCCGCGGCTGCGCGCGCGCATCTCACTGTCTCCGCAAGGTCTATCGCCTTTGCCAGCGATAACTCTTTGATTTCCATTGCGAAGAGTTTTTCTCTTTCCGGCCCCGCTGCCATTCCCATCACGAATTTGTCCAACAGCATCTCTTCCAACCTCCCGAAGTTGCAATGGGCTGCCAGCCCACGTAGACGCGCCGCCCACTGCGAGTGTGTCTCGCCTGCCCGCTGAGTTGCTACGTAGAAATGATGGCGTTCGGCGAAACCACAGCGCTTTGGTGTAAAATGCACATCCAACGCAGCTATGAGCCGCTCATATCCGATCTGGTCTAGGCACTCCGGGATCACTAGGTTGCCCGCTAGTTGGTAAGTTTCCTCACTGAATGCGCTCAACAGAATCGCACGTCTCTTCAGTCCTGTCTTGTCCGTTTCAGCATTCAGGTCATTTGCGATAAACCACTGCTGAAGTCGGCTTTTGTACGTCCCCCAGTCTTGTACACTATGGTAAAAACTGGAAATTGTACCCAGAAAAGGAGTTGTCCCACTCATTTTATTTTATCTGCACGCGTTGTAGGTAGATCCGAAAGTCGCCACTGTTAAGTATGTAAGTGGGAGCGACGAGACAAGTGACGAGACGTGACTGCTCATAGCACACTGACATTTATTAAGTACCCTGCGATAGCCGACACAACAGCGCCATTTTCCAAATAATTTTATTTTAATAAATTGCTTCATTTTTTCGCAACTCTATTAAAAATAGTCGTTCAGTACACGTGCGGAACCGTCATTGCAACTTGTTCCGACTGTCAAGACATTTGACATTAGACATTTGTCGGAACTCTTTGCAATGATAGCCTTTCCGCACTTGTAATGAAATATACTATTTTAATTAATTAATTTTTTTTAAATGATGCTTTCGACTGGCTGAGACGTTTCCTATTACCATTGAATTTTAAAATGCTATTACAGACTTCCAGTACCCTCAGGATCTACCACCTGATCCATACCTGGGCGAGCGACCTTACCCTGTTCCTATTGTCCAATGCGATTCACGCAAATTATTTTAATTTATTTTTTCTAAATCTTACAGTCTATCACCCCTGACTGAAACGTTTTCTGTTACAGACCTCCAGTACACTCAGGATACACCATCGGATCCACACTGGCGAGAGGCCTTATCCTTGCTCCTACTGTCCGATGCGGTTCACGCAAAAGAGCACGCTCAGAACGCACATCAAGGGAAAGCATAAAGAGGTAGGCGTGCTGCCTTGAGGAATGCGGGATTAATTCGGAAGTGATAAAAGTGGCCTAGTCGAACCGAGTGATTGGAATCAATCACTCGAGTTAAGAAACAACAGGCGCGGTCAGGTGCGGGATGGGTGATCGTCCCGTTACTACCGCTAGTGGCATTTTTCCGAGCGTTTCCGTGCTTCGCAAGGCACGTTAAGCCATGGGTGCCGGCTGTCATGTAATGGCAGTCGTTAAGCCATGTCACAGGCCTTATGGGCGGCTTGATAACTTCTGACGGTAAGGCCCGCCACTGTCTTACAATCCTCCACCAACCCGGACTTGGCCGCCGTGGTGGAGTATGGCCTAACTTTCCTGCGACGCATGAAGAGACCCGTGCCACAGCAGTGGGGACGTACAGGGTTGAAATCGAAAACCGCGAAAGCCTACCTCGAATGGAGAACACATCGGCAAGCTCAGCGGAGGATGACCAGCCACAAGATGGACAGAAGACCTCATCGAAGTGGCAGGAAGACACTGGATGCAGGCCGCTTCCAACCGGTCCTTTTGGAAATCCATGAAGGAGTCCGTTGAATGATGATAATAAGCCCGTGGCGCGGGCAGGCCCTCCACCAGATGGTCGGACTTCACTTCTTCTTTGACCGCAACAAAATAATCAACTTCACAACATCGTTACCATTTAAATAATTGAATAATTGACGGCCTCGGCGGCGCAGCGGTTTGGCACGCTGACTGTTTTTACAGTCCCGAGTCCTTCGGTTTTCCGAAGGTCTCGGGTTTGATTCCCGGCCGGGTAAACTAGCTAACGAACTTTTCTAGTTTGTCGCGGGTCTTGGATGTTATATTATGTATTTATTGTATTAAATCTATCGTCGAGTTAGCACCTGTAACACAAGTCATTTAGTTGTACTTAGTATAGGGCTAATATGCCCATGAATATTTATTTATTATTTATATTTCCCGTTTATTTGATCAGAGCTTCGTGCTGATAACGATATGTTGCACAATAATACTTTAAAAATTTAAATATTGATGTTGTTTACTAGAGCCATAGCGTCAACCGAGCAGTGGTAGCGGAGCGGTGTAGAACGGCCGGCCTCTTAATCGGGAGGTCGTGGGTTCGAACCCCGGCATGTACCATTGACTTTGTTTTCTATGTTATGTACATTTGTGAAATTATAGTAGCAATACTGCTCGCTGACGGTGAAGGAAAACATCGTAAGGAAACCCTAGTGTCTGACGTGTTAGCGTACCTCAGCGCTTGCTACGTACAATGGCCCAACTATGAGGCTAAGTGCGGAAATCTCAGGTCTAACTGTATCGGCTCGTGTGATTTAGACGACCCCGAGCTGTCAAAAATGCGCTTTGCGATTATATTTGGGTCTCACAAGCTATCGCGTCGATGCCACCACTGATCACGTGACAGTGGCTCAGGTTACGGTGGTAGCGGGGAGTCGCTGGATGCGGATGGTGCAAGACTGGGGAGCTTGGAAAACCATGAGGGAGGCCTATGTCCCGCTGTTGGCCTCAAATGGCTGATGATGGAACGCGTCGTATCGAAGCTGACAGAAGCCTCGGCTTTCGCAGTCAGGATGTGTTAGACGCCCGGCGATATTTTTTGAAGAGAAAAAAGTTCGGACTGTAAAACGCACCCAATTCCACAGTCTTTACAGACATTTTACAGTCCAAACTTTTTTGGTAAAGGCATTGTCGAGCAGGAGGTGTGAAAAATATTTTTCACACCTCCTGCTCGACAATGCCTTATTACGTACCGTCAAATATCATCGTAAAGCATAGCCTTGTCTCTCGAGGGCAATAATAATGAAGAATTTCCCTAGGGAATAAAGTGATTTGAATTTAGAATGTCAAAATTCGCATGAAAACTATGAAGAAGCTCCGCATTGCAATTCGAAATTCGAATTGTTGTTCAAAACTCACCCCTTTTTTCTTTTTTTTCTGAACTACTGTGTCGTGTGACCGCGCGAAACACCAATAAAAAAAAGAAAAAAAGGCGCGAATTGCAAATACGAATTTAAACTTTTTATTGTCTCCCAGATGGTGTGAAAAGTAGAGTATTCACCTCTGGAATAAAACATGTCTTAGTCTCGGGCGGTATGAACCCCTGGCTTCACTCAGGACTCTACATAACTCCCTCGCTTCGCTCAGGAGTTAAAATTGAACTCCCTCGCTGCGCTCGGGAGTTAACTCGTAGTCCTTCGCTCCGCTCAGGGTTCAATATACCGCCCATGACGTAATACATGGTTTTATTCCCTTAATGCATAATCTACTATTAAATTTCTTGTCCTTTTTTTATGTACCTTGCCTATAAACGCCCGACTGCGGGGCACAAGCCTTCTGTCACAGAAAGAGAGAGAAAGAGTGTATGGGCATAATTACCACGCGTGCCCAACTTAGAGAAAATGGACATAATTACCACGCGTGCCCAACTTAGAGAATATGGACATAATTACCACGCGTGCCCAACTTAGAGAATATGGACATAATTACCACGCGTGCCCAACTTAGAGAATATGGACATAATTACCACGCGTGCCCAACTTAGAGAATATGGACTTAATTACCACGCGTGGCCACCTTAGTATGGGCATAATTACCACGCGTGCCCAACTTAGAGAATATGGACATAATTACCACGCGTGCCCAACTTAGAGAATATGGACATAATTACCACGCGTGCCCAACTTAGAGAATATGGACATAATTACCACGCGTGCCCAACTTAGAGAATATGGACATAATTACCACGCGTGCCCAACTTAGAGAATATGGACATAATTACCACGCGTGCCCAACTTAGAGAATATGGACATAATTACCACGCGTGCCCAACTTAGAGAATATGGACATAATTACCACGCGTGCCCAACTTAGAGAATATGGACATAATTACCACGCGTGCCCAACTTAGAGAATATGGGCATAATTACCACGCGTGCCCAACTTAGAGAATATGGGCATAATTACCACGCGTGCCCAACTTAGAGAATATGGGCATAATTACCACGCGTGCCCAACTTAGAGAATATGGGCATAATTACCACGCGTCCCCACCTTAGAGTGTATGGGCTTAATTAGCACGTGTGCCCACCTTAGAGTGTATGGGCTTAATTACCACGCGTGCCCACCTTAGAGTGTATGGGCTTAATAAATACGCGTGCCCACCTTGGAACCCTTGAACTGTGAAAAAACATCGTGAGGAAACCTCAGTGTCTGAGGTGTTCAAATTCCTCAGCGCTTGAAATTGACATTCTGTCTTCGTCGTCAGGCTATACTAGTCCACTGCTGGACATAGCCATTCCCTAAAGAGCGCCACGTTGTGCTATCATAGGGGGTAATGCCTATAATCCCCACGCTGGGCATGCGGCTTGGGGATCGCAGTTCGGTGGAATTCTGCAGGGGGCGCTGCTGCCCATCCCCCGGTTTGTGTCCCTTAGTCGCCTTTCACGACACCCGCTGGAAGAATTGGGTTGGGCTATTCTCTAGTAGGCCGACACCACACAGCAGATTCTGTCTTAACATATTGAAATCAAAATTCAAAATCACGTCACCCAATGCTAGATTTCTTTTCGACTTTCACTTCACTTCAACGAATTTCTACGATTGAGTTTTACTTAACTGCAAGTTATCTTTTTACGTTTATTCTGTATTTAACCGAAGTTTTCTACAGTTTTATTAGTTTATTTAATCTACATCTTTAAAATAAACTGCTACATATCGAAGTCATATAAATTCTATTATTTTATCACAAGAACCGGTCTCTGAGTGCTGAGTGCGAGTTTGACAGATCTAATCGAATAACTTTACTACCGCGTTAATCGAGCATTGAGTAGTGAGTATGAGTAAGTTAACCGTTCGAACTGGCAAAACGCTGTCACAGTACAACTCGCACTCGCGTTTATTCGTGTTTTGGCTGGTAAACGTGTTCACTTCTCAACGTAAACCATTACAAGTCGCACTCAGCAATTTTAATTTCCATACTTGTCGCTAGGTGGCGCTTCCTCGATGCCATAGAATTATGAGTTTACGTTAACGCGATCGAGTAGTTAAAAAACTCGCACTAAGCACTCTGGTCTCTGCCTACCCCTCTGGGATACAGGGCGTGAGGTTATGCTATGTTGTTGGGATTGTATAAAAGCTTGTCTCCTTTGTGATTCGATCAGTAAAAATATATAGTTTAAAATTTAATATTCTTATTGCAAAACGCATTTAAAGTACAAGCATCGCAACGGTTTATGAGCGGTGACCGCTTTTCCTAGGGAGACCGGATATGAAATTAAAATGGAAGGCAGCGATAAGATGGCAAAATTGGTTCCCAACGAAGATGAGCACAATATATTCAGAGCATTTTCATGAACACTTCATAATAACTAAAAAAGGCGGAAGGTGGCACTAATGTGATGCAGCAATACCAGAAAAAATGTGCTTCACTTCCAGGTTAGACTCCTGCGCACAGCAGCAGTTTTAGTGCCTCAGTGTACTGAAGTCGGTTTTAATTATACTATTTTTATTTTTAATGCACTAACCCGTGCTAAGGACAACTTTAAAAATCTAATTTAGAGGCTAAAAATTCCACCTATGCCGAGATTAGAACCCGCGACCTCTGGCTATCCGTGCCAGCACTCTTTCCAACTGAGCCAATGGGCGACTCACCGGCATCAGTGAAATTTCGAACCTCTTTACACTATTCTCTGTGTTACGTACAGGCAGCGACATCTGGCTTAAGTAAATTGCATCACTTACAGCCCCGACCACCTACTTTGCAGTTAGGTTCGAATCTCGGCATGGGTGGAATTTTTAGCCTCTAAAATCGGTTTTAATTTTTAATAAAGTAGATTACCATTTTTTGTGCGATTTGTACATATTCGACTTTTATTTTAAAATCTCTTACCATCCAAAGTTTGGACCTGTGAAACCTGGTAATCGCTGATAGCAACCGCAGTGGGACCACTGCCCTGCCTACTGAAACTAATGGAATACCTAAATGTCGCAATGACGTAGGTCAGTCACCGTCAACTTGCCGTCAACCCATTATGTCCCTACCGACGACCCATACTCCACCACGGGGCCAAGTCCGGATTGGTGGAGGCTTGCAAGACTAGTGGCTGGTCTTACTGTCAGAAGGTTTCAAGCCGCCCTAAGGCCTCAGACTTGGCTTACCGACTGCCATCTATCGATGCTTAACGTGCCTTGCGATGCGTGGAATTGCTCGGAAAACTGCCACTAGCATTAGTCATCATAGACGGTTTACCCATCCAAGCACTGAACGCGGCCTGTATTGCTTAACCTTAGTGATGTTTTAGATCACTCAAGCAGCCGGAGCTTCGAGCGATTCAATTGAACAGAGTACAATTGACGGCCTCGTAATGTACCTTGTAATAGCGATTCGTAGTGTAATGAATGTAAATATAGAAAATGTAGTGAAACACTATTGGATACTAACAAATAAATATTTTATTCACTAATCATCTGTCCACAAATAACTTACAATCTTAGCATCTTACAATAATATTGATTGAGTGGTTGAATGAAAAATCCTTTATTGCACTAGAACAACTTAACTCTTACAACACTTAATACTTACTGACTTACTAGTAAAATTTACATTGATTTTATTCATGGTATTAACCACTTTTGTAGCGAGAGTTCAATGTGCGGGCATGTACCAATGACTTTATTTTCTGAGTAATGTGTGTTAAGTTATAGTAACAATACCATTCGCTAACGGTCAAGGAAAACATCGTGAGGAAACAAACCTGAGTGTCTGAGGTGTCCGAATACCTCAAATTGAAAATCCATTGTAGGCATGCGTGGTAATTATGCCCAAACTCTCTCTGAGAGAAGGCCTGTGCCCTGTAGTGGGACGTTTAGGACACCGCTACTCCCGTGCCCCGCACATGACCCATCACAGCACCAGTGAGAGACACTGCTTCCAGCACTACTCCAGTGCCTCACACCGCTTCCAGGATTACTCCAGTGTCACCCGACGCATCAGCTCTACTGCAGTGCCTCACACCGCTTCCAGGATTACTCCAGTGCCTCCCGACGCTTCCAGCACTACTCCAGTGCCTCACACCGCTTCCAGGATTACTCCAGTGCCGCCCGACGCTTCCAGCTCTACTGCAGTGCCTCACACCGCTTCCAGGATTACTCCAGTGCCTCCCGACGCTTCCAGCACTACTCCAGTGCCTCACACCGCTTACAGGATTACTCCAGTGTTACCCGACGCATCAGCTCTACTGCAGTGCCTCACACCGCTTCCAGGATTACTCCAGTGCCGCCCGACGCTTCCAGCTCTACTCCAGTGCCTCACACCGCTTCCAGGATTACTCCAGTTCTCCCGACGCTTCCAGCACTACTCCAGTGCCTCACACCGCTTCCAGGATTACTCCAGTGCCTCCCGACGCTTCCAGCACTACTCCAGTGCCTCACACCGCTTCCAGGATTACTCCAGAGCCTCCCGACGCTTCCAGCACTTCTGCAGTGCCTCACACCGCTTCCAGGATTACTCCAGAGCCTCCCGACGCTTCCAGCACTACTCCAGTGCCTCACACCGCTTCCAGGATTACTTCAGTGCCTCCCGGCGCTTCCAGCACTACTCAAGTGCCTCACACTGCGTTCCTCCGCCGCCTCAAGATTTGCCCTTTACGTGTATATGAATCTCATGCGCCTTCGTGGCGGCTCGTTAGCCAAAGCTTGCATCGCAGTGCAGTTAAAGAACTCCAGTGTATCTAACCGCTTTTGATACTACTCCAGTGCCCCACTCTGATTCCTACACTCCTTCGCCGTCTTAAGACTTGCCCTTCAAGCACATATGCCTCTCGTGAGGCGGTTTTCTGCATATCAGGGAGCTTCAATCACCTGCCACTGCTCCCAACACGTCTCTAAGTACTCTAGTGCGTCACAACACTGCCAGCTCTTCAAGTTCAGCCCGTGAGTTGTATCAGCGCCTCACAACGCTTCGCAGACTACTCAAAAGCCTCGCACGGCTTCCGATACTACCTCGGTGCCTAACACTGCTTTCGACACTCCTTCCCTTCAAACATATATGCCTCTCGTGAGGCGGTTTTCAGCGTCTCAGGGAGCTTCAATCACCTGCCGATGCTCCCAACACTTCACCCAAGTACTCCAGTGCCTCAAACCACTGCCAGCTCCTCAAGTTCAGCCCGTGAGATGTATCAGCGCCTCACAACGCTTCGAAGGCTACTCGACACCGCTACTTCCGTCCACACAGGACCCATCACAGCACCAGTGACAGACACTGCTTCCAGCACTACTCCAGTGCCTCACACCGCTTCCAGGATTACTCCAGTGCCTCCCGACTCTTCCAGTTCTACTACAGTGCCTCACACCGCTTCCAGGATTATTCCGGAGCCTCCTGACGCTTCCAGTACTACGCCAGTGTCTCACACCGCTTCCAGGATTACTCCAGTGCCTCACGTTGCTTCCAACACTACTCCGCCGCCTCAAGACTTGCCCTTCAAGTGTATATGCCTCTCGTGAGCCTTCATGGCGGCACGTTGACCGAAGCTGGCGTCGCAGTGGGCACAAGCGAAGGGCCGCTCGCCTGTGTGCGTGCGGAGGTGGTTCCGTAGGTACCAGTTGCGCTGTGGGGGGAAAATAAGAAAAGTTAAAAAACACATCATTAGTCTATATAATTTTTAATGCACTAACCCTAAGTGCTAAGGGCAATTTTAATAACCTATTTAGAGGCTGAAAATTTCACCCATGCCGGGATTCGAACCCGCGACCTCTAGCTATCCGTGCAAGCGCTCTTTCCAACTGAGCTAATGGGCATTTCATCGGCATCAGTGGCTTTCCGTGCATGGGTGAAATTTTTAGCCTCTAAATAGGTTTTTTAACATCATTAGTCTGTTGTAGTTGCGATGCAGGAAGAGACCCGTGCCCCAGCAGTGGGGACATACAAGGGTTGATTTAGAATATAATAGTCCGTAGCTATAAAGGGTGTTCCAATAATAGTGTGTGAGAGCAAAGCGCTCGTGGCCTAGTGGAAGCGAGTGATTGGAGTCAATCACTTAGGTTAAGCAACAACACGTGCGGTCAGGTGCAGGATGGGTGACCGTCCTGTGACTACCGCTAGTGCCATTTTTCCGAGCGCTTCCGTGCTTCGCAGGGCACCTTAAGCCGTTGGTGCCGGCTGTCATGTAATGACAGTCGTTAAGCCATGTCAGAGGCCTTATGGGCGGCTTGATAACTTCTAACAGTAACAAACCTGCCACTGACACTGACCTGACAAGGCCTGCCACTGTCTTACAATCCTCCACCAACCCGGACTTGGCCCCCGTGGTGGATTATGGCCTAACCTTTCCGCGATGCAGGAAGAGATCCGTGCCATAGCAGTGGGGACATACAAGGGTTGATAACAAACACACGTGCGGTCAGGTACTAGATGGGTGACCATCCCGTGACTACGCGAGACTCGGATGATCTCACGATGATTTCCTTCACGGTTACGGAGTGGTATTGCTAATACTTCCAACCATCCAATTTTAATGTTTCTTATGTAGGTAGGTATAGGTTGTAACCGAGGTATTAGATTTAAGAGGTCTTGAGAAAATATGGTCAGAGTGGAGTTTTTTTTTCCGCTGCCTTTTTCTACACTACACTACGGCCCGAAGGCAGCGGCTTTCACTTTCATGTTACATTGCACTCTGACTTTCAGCAGAATGTAAAATCTTCACGTTGAAATAAATTGAATTGAATTAGCCTATAGAGTTTTTCTGAAGGACAGGATTAACGAATGCATCCGACAGAGAACCAAAGTTATCGACACAGCTCAGAGAATTAACGAGCTGAAGTGGCAGCGGGCTGGCCATGTCTCGCGAAGAACCGACAACCGTTGGAGTAAACGTGTTTTTGAGTGGAGACGGCGACTCGGCAAACGTAGTGTAGGACGCCCACCGACCAGGTGGGATAACGATCTGCGAAAAACTGCCGGCAGATGCTGGATGCGGCAAGCTGAAGACAGGGCGCTACGGCGCTCATTAGGGGTGGGCTATGTCCAGCAGTAGGTTGATGTGGGCTGATTATAGATAGGCGCTACGGCATCTGTGTAAATAAATTCTGTTAATTAAGGAATTTGAAAAGACTAAGTTTGGAGTTTTTTAAAAACCTATTTAGAGGCTAAAAATTTCACCCATGCCGGGATTCGAACCCGCAACCTCTGGCTATCCGTACCAGCGCTCTACCAATTGAGCCAATGGGCGACTCACGGCATCAGTGAAATTTCGAACCTCTTTACAATATTCTCTGTATTACGTACAGGCAGCGACATCTGACTTAAGCAAATTGCATTACTTACAGCCCCGACCACCTACTTTGCAGTTAGGTTTTAACATCGGAACGATATCACTGTACCCACATGATTACACTATTTTTATTTTTAATGCACTGACCCGTGCTAGGGAACAAATTTAAAAACCTATTTAGAGGCTAAATAGTTTTTTTTGGAGTTTTTTGTCCATTTTTTCTCCAAAATGATCCAGATTTTAAAATGGACACCTAGTTTGACTTGTAACGTTCATTAAGCCGCAGTATCTGCGCTACTTTGAATAAAACCTTTTCATTTCATTTCATATAGACGCCCCACTGCAGGGCACAGGCCTTCTCTCTGAAAGAGATGAGTATGAGTTCAATTACCACACATGCCCAGCGCGGATTGGCAATTTCTAGCTCTGAGGTAGATTCACACCTCAAGACACTCAGGTTTGGAATTTCAAGCTCTGAGGCAGTTCCACACCTCAAGATATTCAGGTTTGGGATTTCTAGCTCTGAGGCAGTTTCACACCTCAAGACACTCAGGTTTGGAATTTCTAGCTCTTAGGTAGTTCCACACCTCAAGACACTCAGGTTACCTCACAACGTTTTCCTTCAACGCTAGCGAGAGTGGTTGTGCAACTTTAACTTCAAAAATGTACATAACGAAGAAAATTCTATTCAAAATTCATGTCATTGGTACATGCCCGCACCGGGAGCCGAACCTAGGTTGCTCGCTTCCGGGTTGTTTTTGCAATTAAAATAAAATATGGTTAGCCTTCAAATTCAAAATTCAAATAATTTTATTTCAACGTAAAGAATTTACATTCTTTTTGCTGAATGTCAATGTAAAATGTAAGCCGCCGCCTTCGGGCCGTATTGTAGTGGAGAAAAAGGCAGCGGAAAAAAAAACTCCACTCTGACCATCTTTTCTCAAGTCATCTTAAACCAAATACATCAGTTGCCAGACGTAAACCTAATAAGATTTCATGATTGCCATTAACAACACTAAATGCCAAAGCATTAGTCAAATGTCTCACAATAGCAGGGGAAAACATAAGTGCTGCGGCCAGACACACGAACAGCACTCGTTCACGAGCATAACGCAGTGGTCAGCCATCATCAGTCTTAACCATTTTCGAGGGAGATAGATGACCCGAACACCACGCTACCATTCGAATGACCTTTAGCAAACTTGCAGTTAAGTTTTTGTCAGTTTATATATGTACTTAGATTTAAGAAATCATGGTTGTAATATTTTTCTGGTTGTGCAATAAAGTGTTCTCTATGTCTATACCTCGGCCTCTTGAGTAGACTTCGGTTTTCGCCAATTTTACCCGGTTTTTATACCGATGATCGGGTTCTAATTTCGAAATTAAGCGTCTTAGTTCCGATGCAGAAATGAAGTGTCATATTAGTTCCGATATTTCTACGGGCGATATTACACTTATCAAATATCATTGTCCAATTTTGCAGTTAAATATTTGATAAAATTTCTTTGAGGTAAGTCCATTCCACTTGTCCAATAACTGTGTCCAATATTTTTTGCGTGGAGAAAATGGAGGAACGTGGAGTGTCTTTGTCATTGGAATCGTCCACGATATCTGGTTTGCAGCCATTTTGATTTCAGTGTCATTAATATTTCATTAAATATCGGCGTTACCTTTGATGAAGTCGCCCAATTACTTCTGATTTCTTGGATCAAATTGTATATTGGACAAAGATATTTGAAAAGCGGTTTTCGTACTGATGATCGAGTTCTGATTTCGAAATTAAGTGTCATAATAGTTCCGCTTTAGAAATTAAGTGTCATATTGATTTCGATTTCGAAATGGACAATACTCTCAGAGTCATGAATCGAGAAAGTTTCTTTTAGAACACGGATATGATCGGTCACGAAAAAGGAATACAATTTTTCTTAATTTTTATAACTTGTAATTTTCGAGAAAAAATATTTCGTCCATTAAATTGCTCTCTGCAACAGGTCATTGAGCAATCACACAATCAAAATCATGTTTGAATCTGTCATGGCAGATGAAGAAATATCATTCATTCGAATCTGTCACACAAAGCAGAAATCACTCACTCACCACTGACAGAGCAGTGACAGTTTTTTTTATAGCCTTCAATGTGGGATTGGATTATGCGACTACGATTCCGTTCCGTTTTGCTTATACGCCCTTTTAGAATGAGAAGGTTTTCAAATTGAAAATTGTGAAAATGAAAATCTCAACTGAGGTAAAAAGTAAGAACGTAGGTTTATCCAGTTTAGCTTCCTTTTTAAACAGAGCAAAGGAAAAAACACACGAATTGTCCATTAAGAGTGATATTAGTTCCGATACTTCGATTACACGAATATATCCGATTCTATCCGATAGTAGCCGAGGTATATTCTAAAAGCTAACAGACTGTACGTACCGTGAATCCCCTGCCACAGACGGGGCACAATTTGTTCTTGGGCCGCGTGTATCCCTCGTGTTTCATCTTGATGTGAAGAACGTACTGAGCGCGGTTCACAAAACTCTGCGGCAAGCGAGAAACATTGTATCAGAATCCTTTTATGGAATATCAGTATTAAAAATCAGATAGGCCCTAAAAGCAATCTTTCGATAACACCCCCTTTGTATATCCCCACTTCTGGGGCACGGGTCTTTTCCTGCATCGCAGAAAGGTTAGTCCATAGAAGGTAACCATCCCATGACTACCCCGGGTATGAGAGAGAGAGAGAGAGAGACAACGTTCATAAGTCGTTGCATGTACGCACGCCGGTTCCGGGTGCTATTAATCTTCCCCTTTGCTAATACATGCCCTATTTGGCCGATGTATGTCCGCCTGGGACGTCCCTTACCAGCCCTTCCACTCACATTCGCAATATATATTTGTTTCGTCAATCTTAGTAAGAAATATCTGTGTAATTTCCCTATAAATGTACAATAAAGTGTTCTCTATTATCTATCTATGACGACCTCTGAGGCGTAGCGGTAGCGCGTCTGCCTACCATGCAAGAGGTCCCGGGTTCGAATCCCGGCTGGGAACAAAAAAAAAACCCCAGGTCTTGGATGTTTACATGTTTGTGATGTCGTTGTTTCTGGTTCCCACGACACAGGGTATCCTGTGTGGGGCCAGAAGCAATGTATGTGCCAGTATGTAAATGTTATGTTATTGTTACGGGGTAGGGTTCTGGATTTGGGTGTAAAACGCCAATGACAACTTCTTAGGATTTATTCACGCAGGGTCTGGTCTGCAGGTCTTCACGACACGGAGTCCACACGTAGATTCCAAACGCAGGTCCAATCGAAGTCCAATAGTATCGCTATGGTCGTAGGTTATCGCTCGTATCGCAGGTATGTTCGCTTGAAGTTCACTCTTCGCTATTAGAAACTGTACTGAAAGCGCACCGCGGCGGCCGCTATTTATATCCGCCGGCAAGGCTTCTCGAACATTCCCGTACCTACGTACCTACACTCGGTACACGCGGCAACGTCGCTCGAACAGTTTCACGTCAAAGAACCTTATGCCAGTGGGCATACGAGTCATTATTGCTTGCAGCGTTTATTGTTTACTACAACGCAGCATGCGGCGACTGTTCGATAGGCTTCTAGAAGGCTCTATTCTAGATCGTTCGGGATAGGACCGCGACAATATGTTATCTATCTATCAAGTGAGGACAAATAGACTGTAGACTCACCGCGTCACAATCGCTGCATGAGAAGTCGCTGCGTTGCAGGTGAACCAGGTTGTGGTGAGCGCGCATATAAGCGTTGCGGACGTACACTTTACCGCACGTCGGGCACGGGAAGTGGCGTTTCCTGCGACAGACACCATCGGCGTTGAGCAACATGACATCAAGGCTGGCTGGAATCCAGGGGCGGATCTTGAATTTGTGGGGCCCTGGGCTGAAACTACTTAGGGGCCTAACTAGGTACTCAACTAAAAGCCATGTGAAAGAACTGTTTCTATAATGATATATTATTATTATATATTTTTTACATACATACATACATACATAACCTCACGCCTGTATCCCAGAGGGGTAGGCAGAGACCAGGGACTGCCACTTGCCACGATCCTGACAGATCGCCTTCGCTTCATCAACGTTCAAAAGTCGTTGCATGCACGCACGCCGGTTCCGGGTACTTTTTATCTTTCCCTTTCCCTTTTTATTGTACAAAAAACATAAATATTCATTGAATCTACTCAAGTAATAGTAGTAGCATAAAAGGCGACCTTATTGTTGTGGTAGCAATCTCTACCAGGCAAGTTTTGGGTGAGAGAAATCAGAATAGTGATATAATATATAAGAATATAAAAAAAACAATAAATTAATTTTATTTATTTTGAATTAGTAAAAAAAATAGGTTTAATTCAATTCATAAAAGTATGCAATTTTTCATCAATGTTTTCTTATGACGTTATCACGTAAAAATATCGTCCGTAGACCGACTTTACAGACAACCATTTTTTAAATTCAAATTGTCGCCTACTGTGTTTAGAGGGATCTGGGGGCCCCTTGCAACTTCGGGGCCCTGGGCTGCAGCCCAAGCAGCCCTTAGGTAGATCCGGCCCTGCTGGAATCAATCTCTCTGGAAATTCCCGCCGTTCCTGACGTCACGGGCTGGCTCCCGCGGGCTGCGGCGTCGGCGCGGGTGAAGCGGAGCTTCGGACCGGTTCTGCTTACTCAGACACCATTACGCAAGTCAGCGTAAGATCGATATTGACGGCCTCTGTGGCGCAGCGGTAGCGCATCTGCCTACCATGCAGAGGTTCCGGGTTCGAACCCCGGCTGGGGACAAAAAAAAACTCCAGGTCTTCAATGTTTACATGTTTGTGATGTCGTTGTTTCTGGTTGCCACGACACAGGGTATCCCAGTGTGGGGCCAAAAGCAATGTATGTGCCTGTATGTAAATTTTAACTAAAATGTTAAATGATATCAACCCTTGCATGTCCCCACTGCTGGGACACGGGTCTCTTCCTGCATCTCAGGAAGGTTAGGCCATAATCCACCACAGGGACCAAGTCCGAGTTTCGGTGGAGGATTGTAAGACAGTGGCGGGCCTTACTGTCGGAAGTTATCAACTGGCTTAACGACTGCCCTTACATGACAGCCGTGGTGTGGACTACCTCGCATTCTTCCTATGCGCGTCGTTGTCAGCCAAGTGCATCCTGTATGCTCGTACGCTGTCAAACTGCTTGTCGCACTCCACGCAGTATGCCAGCTCTGGTCTCGGCAGGGAGCTGTGCTTGAGTCTCCGGTGGGCCCCGAGTGAGTCTCGCGTCTTGAATACCTGCCCGTGGCACTCGCGGCAGACGAACGGACCGTGGTTCGCGCTGAGGGCAAGTTAGGTCATCATTATTGACTTTTTCTAGGCAGCGCTCGTTGCCTAGGCGAATCTAGTGATTGGAATCAATCACTTGGTTAAGCAACAACAGGCGCGGTCAGGTACGCGATGGGTGAGCGTCCCGTGACTACCGCTAGTGGCATTTTTCCGAGCGCTTCCGTGCTTCGCAAGGCACGTTGGTGCCGGCTGTCATATAATGGCAGTCGTTAAGCCATGTCAGAGGCCTTATGGGCGGCTTGATAACTTCTGACAGTAAGGCCCGCCACTGACTTACAATCCTCCACCAGCCCAGACTTGGCCCCCGTGGTGGAGTTTGGCCTAACCTTCCTGCGTTGCAGGAAGAGACCCGTGCCCCAGCAGTAGGGACAAGAAGGGTTGATAACGATTGAATTTTTAATGTATGATTGGATAAACTATTAGGGATGTTAGAATTTTGTGAATCAATCTGTGACCTTTTTAAAAACCTATTTAGAGGCAAAAAATTCCATCCATGCCGGGACTCGAACCCGCGACCTCTGGCTAACCGTGCCAGAACTGAGCTAATGGGCGACTTCCTGGCATAAGTGAAATTTCGAACCTCTTTACATTAATATTCTCTGTATTACGTACAAGCAGGCAGTACAGGCTTCCTGATCACGCACGGTTAGCCAGAGGTCGCCCCTGGCTAACCAGAGGCTAACCAGGGGCGACCGTAATTTGAAGTAATTTGCAATTACTTGAATTGAAGCAAATTACTTCAGGCAGATGTCGCTGCCTGTAGCGTACAGGCGGTAGGTAATATAACAGAGAGTATTGTAAAGAGGTTCGAAATTTAAAAACCTATTTAGAGGCTAAAAATTTCACCCATGCCGGGATTCGAACCCGCAACCTCTGGCTATCCGTGCCAGCGCTCTACCAATTGAGCCAATGGGCGACTTACCGGCATCAGTGAAATTTCGAACCTCTTCCCACTATTGTCTGTATTACGTACAGGCAGCGACATCTGGCTTAAGCAAATTGCATCACTTACAGCCCCGACTACCTACTTTGCAGTTAGGTTTTACATCGGAACGATATCACTGTACCCACATGATTATACTATTTTTATTTTTAATGCACTAACCCGTGCTAAGGACAAATTTAAAAACCTGTTTAGAGGCTAAAAATTTCACCCATGCCGGGATTCGAACCCGCAACCTCTGGCTGTCCGTGCCAGCGCTCTACCAATTGAGCCAATGGGCGTCTCGAAATTTCACTGATTCCGGTACTTGCCCATTGCCTCAGTCGGTAGAGCGCTGGCACGGTTAGCTAGAGGTCGCGGGTTTGAGTCCCGGCATCCGTGTAATTTTAAGCCTCTAAATAGGTTTTTATAGTATATAAATTGATGTAGTTTATACTAGTCATAAATAAAAAAATACGGTAACAACAAGTAGACTTCATGGTGCTCCCACATTGCCGTTAGAAAATGTTTAGTAACGTTAGTAAACATTTATAACATAACATTTAAATACAAACATTTGTTAGCAAACATTTAATCACAAATGTTAAAAAATGTTTTCATGTTAGAAAATGTTTAGTTACGTTAAGTCAACAAACAAAATATAACAAAATTAAACATATGTTACCTTTTGTAAACCTTTAATAAAGGTGGTATTGGGGTATGCGGTGAGTCGGGGGTGGGAGGGGGAGGGGGGTTAGGAGCAAATCCTCTTCCATTTTCGTATAGACGCCCTCAGAACGCTAACCAAACTGCGAGCCAACACCAGATTTAAATGTTATATAATGTTAGTAAACATTAGTAAACAATTTCTATTAGTGTAGGAGCGCTTATAACATGGAACAGTTCCTAACACAATGTAACAATTGACAACATTTGTTAGCAAATGTTTTTATGTTAGAAAATGTTTACAAACATTTTCTGACATACGTTTACAAACATTTTCTAACGGCAATGTGGGAGCACGATCACTCACAGATGTTTCTTGATGGAGCCGCGGCTGACGTAACGCTTCCCGCAGTGGTCGCATATGAAATGCCGGTGCAGAGACTTGTAGTGGTCGTAAAACTCCCGCACGTTACTGCAAAGTGACGGTGGTGAGAATTTTTTTTTTACCGGTTGCCCCACGTTGGGCGCCAGTGGAACGTTGGATATCTTTAAAAATTATAAAAACTGTAACGACTTCAGGTGTTGTTTTATTTGTAGATATTTGTAGTAATTTTAAAACAGAAAACTGGATAAAAAAAAACGAAGAAACAGGTAAAATAGTCAGATCTGGTCAAAGGGTAACGGGTAAAGTAGTAGTGATGAAAAATGAGGGAAATCGAAGAATGCGTGACGTTATTTAAATATTTGAAAATGATAGATAGAAAAAGAAATAAAAATGGTGTGAAGAGATTTGCACCGTCACAAAGTGTTGTGCAACTAACCTCAGTTGTGCTTTATATAGACTCTTTACAATTAAGTTTTATTTTGAAAATGAAATATATTTATTATCGGTTCAGAAATTAAAACTTACATTACTTAAAACACACAATATGCTAAGAAAAAAAGCCGTATTGCCCTGCATGCATCACAAAAAGAAAAAGAAAAATACCTTTGTTATATATATCACAGTGATTTCATGCATGTGACTTTCATTCATTGGTGACAAATAATTTATTCTTCACTTTACATAAAAGAGAAAAAAAGGCTAAAAGTAATATTTCCCTGTCGACAGCTGATTACTTTAGTTCTAATATGTTTTACAGACATATTTTATGACATATTTTAAAATCTAAAACTACTTCGAATATACACCCTTGACAGTGAACATCTTTTTACTATTATATTATCAAATCCTATCTATATAAATAAAATTCAAAGTCCTGACTGACTCACTCATCAAGGCCAAGCCCAAGCCGTTGGACCTAGGAAGCTGAAATTTCCTACAGAGACTCTATTATATATTTTTTAGGGTTCCGTACCTCAAAAGGAAAAAACGGAACCCTTATAGGATCACTTTGTTGTCCGTCTGTCCGTCCGTCCGTCTGTCGGACCCTTTTTAAGACCCTTTTTCTCAGGAACGCGTGGAGGTATGAAGCTGAAATTTATATCAATTACTCAGGTCTACTGTCCCTTGAAGCTGTGAAAAAATCAAACTTCTAAGCCAACGCAATCAAAAGATACAGCCGTTTATGCCGCAAATTTTCGACACTTGCAAGGGAATCAAAACCTACAGGGTGCTTCCCGTGAACTCAGAATCTTGAAATTTGGTACGAAGCAACGTCTTATAGCATAGATAAAGGAAAAATTACGAAAACCATAAATTTTTAGTTACATCTCATAATATATTTTTTTTTAATAATTTTAAACTTACCACCCATTTCCTCATAAACGCGTAGAGGTATTAAATTGAAATTCATACCAAATACTCAGGTCTATAATACAGGTTTGTCGGAACCCTCGGTGCGCGAGTCTGACTCGCACTTGGCCGGTTTTTTTTTATTTTATTGTGGCAACATACAGTCACTAATTACAGAAAATGTTTCTAAATACAATATTTTGTACTTAACTAATAGACCATAGAATGCCGAAATATGTTAATTACAATTTTGAATTTGAGCTAATCGTTTCTAACAAGCGTTTTAATTCACAAATAAATCACAATTAATAATAAATTATTGGAAAATATTCCTGTACTTATTTTAAGCAAGGAATAAGACCGGATTTTCTGAAATTCAACCCCTAAGGGGGCGAAAAGGGTTGCTAAAATTTGTATGGGAAGTATGAAGAATGCAGTCAAATTTTCTTGAATCTTAAAATAAATACTCTCCGCAACAATTGATTGAACACGTGTTTCGCCGTCTTTCAAAATTTAACGTAGTGAACGGGGTGTCAAAATAAATCTTAGTTCCTTGAATCTTTCCACACGGACGGAGTCGCGGGCAAATCGAAAATATCATCATGTGGGCGCACGATAACGGTATAATACTGAATGTAAACAAAACGAAATGCATGCACATCTGTCCGCCTTATAACAAACCGGTTAGCATAGACATTAAAATTGTTGGCCACGAATATGAATGTTTACATAACGATAAGTTGAACTGTACCTGTAACGAGATCGAATTTGTCGAAAGGTATAAATACCTAGGACTTACTATAGATCGAAATATGTCCTGGAAGGCACATGTACATGACGTTTGTTGCAAACTTAGGGCGGTACTTACTCAATTTTACCATCTGCGTGGAGTGGCAAATAGGGCTATACTTTATACCGTATATTTCGCACTGGTAGACTCGATACTGTCGTATAGGCTGAGTAGCTATGGTTGTACGTTTAAGACTTACTTAAATCAAATTAAAGACCTACAAATTCGGTTTCTAAAACAGCTAGTGGATAAAAATACAAAAGTAAACTGCAAAGGAGATTATAGTAAGCTATTTGAAATCTGTAAAATTTTGCCTGTACACGAAAAAGTAAAGCTTTTATTGACAGTAGAACAATATGGCATTAATTCGTATAAAATACCTATAACATGTAAAATCATGACAAGAAATGTATCTCTCAGAAAATTGGTCATGCCTAGAATTCAAAATTATTATGGTATGCGTACGAGAAAATATCTCATTCCGAAAATATTAAACGATCTTCCGGTTACTTTAAGATGTGAGAATGTCTGTAAAGTCACATATAAGAAAAAAGTTGCAGAATTTCTGTTAAGTCAACTGTAGTTGATGTGTATGAAGGTAGTGGGTAGTTGGCTAGCGTGGATTCTGCCCGGCACACTGACCTATTGTTCGTGGCAATGTCATGTGACTGACCGAACCCAAGCCTTAGGCGTAGGGCGAGCAAGAGGGTAGTGTGTAGGGAGTCTTTAAATTTCTTTTTTAGTATTTGCATGTACCTAGCATATAAGATAACTCGAACATGTAAAACCAAGAGCATCTGCCAACAAACTGTTATGCAGTTTGGCTGAAAACTCATAAGCTCTTTACTCCTATCTCAACACAAAGAACCAAGCAATGTTCAACAGGTACAATTTAAAGGAATGGTTAAAAAGCGCTTCGTCTTAAGCTATCTACTTATTTAAAGTAGATCCATTTATACTGACGACCTCTTTGAGCGCTTTCGCTTCGGCGCTTTGTCTTAAGCTACAGGTCTACAAAATGATGTAGATTTTGAAATGGACACCTAGTTTGAAATGTAAGGCTGGGCTCATGCTGAGACGCAGGCGACGCAGCACAAATTTTGTAAAGCATGGATCGTCATTGAGCTACGTACGCTGAGGCGCAGGCACGTGCGACGCAGACATGTTTCTGCCCTGCTCTGCGTCTCGTTGTAGTGCCGGCACAGATTTCTGCGCGACGCGTGCACGTCGCGGCGTGTTTACTAACAATTTTGTTGCAATGACATAACATTTAATTAAATTAGTTCGCTGTGAACCTAGTTTGATGACACAAATCATCCAGACTATTCAAAAAAGACATTGAAAAAGTTATTATAAGAGAGAATTGCCAAGGAAAGGAGTGAATAGTTGCGTCGCACGCAACATGCGGTGGGTGCCCATGTCTGTCTCAACTGCCCTGCCCTGTACTGAACTGCGCTGCGCTGTGCTGCGTCGCCTGCGTCTCAGCATGCGCCCAGCCTAACGTCCATTAAGCCGCAGTTTCTGCGCTACTTTGAATAATACCCGGATTGGTAAAATTGCATTGAAACTTAATGTATTTATAAACAACCCTGGACATGTAATTTATTACAATAACATACACTAAATATATGATTGGATGATTGATTGATTTATTGATTGATTGCTTGGTTGGTTAGCCAGAGGTTGCGGGTTCGAGTCCCGGCACGGGTGGAATTTTTAGCCTCTAAATAGGTTTTTAGAACAACACACTTCTTCTTCTTCTTATTCTTTTTATGCACTAACCCGTGCTAAGGAAAATGTTAAAAAAACTATTTGGCCTCTAAATAGGTTTTTAAAACACACTACTTTATTATACTTAATGCAACTTTTGCTGGTAAAATAAATTTAATTTTTTAACTTCATTTACTAATAATCAATATTGTTGACTTTATATAAAATAATAATTAACATAACATAACATTTACATACAAGCACATACATTGCTTCTGGCCCCACACTAGGATACCCTGTATCGTGGGAACCAGAAACAACGACATCACAAACATGTAAACATCCAAGACTTTTTTTTTTTTGTTACCAGCCGGGATTCGAACCCGGGACCTCTTGCATGGTAGGCAGACGCGCTACCGCTACGCCACAGAGGTCGTCAATTGATATACCTATTTTGGAACGTAACTTCATAATTAACTTTTGTAATTTTTGCCGAGGGTGGTAAACTAACCGTTAATGCTTTCAAAGACGCCTACCACCTCAGTCATCCGAGACCACGGCACCTGCCGAAACGTCGGAAAATTGTAAAAATGTGATAAACGAGCATAAATCCGTATAAAAACAGTTTTAATTATGTCTAGTGCTCGTGTTAACCTTAGAAAATACTAAAATAAATTTCTTGTACCAATCTAAACAATAATAATGGATATACTATTTTTATTTTTAATGCACTAACCCGTGCTAAGGACAATTTTAAAAAACCTATTTACCTACCTGGCACGGATAGCCAGAGGTTGCGGGTTCGAATCCCGGCATGGGTGGAATTTTTAGCCTCTAAATAGGTTTTTTAATAATAATGGATTTTTTGTTTAATTAAAAAACAGAGCGGTTTTTTCTTTCATATTTCATTGTTTAGCCATAGCTAAAGGTCGTTTGTACCTATATTTATTTTTAACCGACTTCAAAAAAGGAGGAGGTTATCAATTCGACACGTATACATATTACTTTTTTTTATCTTTTGACTATGTTTTCGCATAACTATTCTTGCGGTTTGATACAAATATCAAATTTTTAGCCTCTAAATAGGTTTTTAAAACCGTGCTACACAAGAGCACGTTTTTAAAAACCTATTTAGATTTAAGTACAGTGCTACACAAGAAATAAGTCTCGCGGATGTACCTGCGCAGATGACCAAATTTTGGATGTGCGGCAAGTTGATCGACCAATCAGCTAGTTTCATTTTATGGCAGGCCGCGCGCCTTTGTTGCTATTGGTTGATTCAACGTCATCGATGCAGGTGACTATTAGTTTGGCAATATTAGCGTGAGCGAAACAGGTAGCGCTACTGCGGCAATCAATTCTGCACCTTAACCTTATCGGTTAAAGATCATGTTGAATGTACTTACAGCTTCGGGTACTTTTGTTACACTTCTTCCTAGTCTGCGCGAACGTAGATTCCCGAAGGGACTTTTATGATGTGTATTACTGTACTACGCACAGGCAGCAACACTAGAGCGGTGGTAGCGGAGCGGTGTAGAACTACGGCTTCTCAATGGGGAGGTCGTGGGTTCGAACCCCGGCATGTACCAATGACTTTGTTTTCTAAGTTATGTACATTTGTGAAATTATAGTAGCAATACTACTCGCTGACGGCGAAGGAAAACATCGTAAGGAAACCCTAGTGTCTGAGGTGTTAGCGTACCTCAGCGCTTGCTACGTACAATGGCCCAACTGTGAGACTAAGTGCGGAAATCTCAGGTCTAAAATACATTATGTTTGTTTTTTCCTGGTGTACAAGAAGGAAAAGAATATTTTCATCTTCTCAAAATGATTAAAAACCTATTTAGAGGCTAAACTATTCCGCCCATGCCGGGACTCGAACCAGCGTCCTCTGGCTAACCATACCAGCGCTCTCCCAACTGAGCTAATGGGCAAGTGCCGGCACCATAAAAATTTCGAATCTCTTTACAGTATTCCCCGTATTACGTACAGGCAGCGACATCTGGCTGAAGGAATTTGCATCACTTGCAGCCCCGATTGAGCCAAGGTTTTTAAAAATTGTCCTCAGCACGCGTCAGTGTAAGAGAATATAATGATTAAACTAATGTGTGCGAGCGAGGCCCAACTATGAGGCTAAGTGCGGAAATCTCTGAGTGCTTAGTGCGAGTTTGACAGATCCAATCGAATAACTTTACTACCGCGTTAATCGAGCATTGAGTAGTGAGTATGAGTAAGTTAACCGTTCGAACTGGCAAAACGCTGTCACAGTACAACTCGCACTCGCGTTTATTCGTGTTTTGGCCGGTAAACGTGTTCACTTCTCAACGTAAACCATTACAACTCGCACTCAGCAATTATAATTTCCATACTTGTCGCTAGGTGGCGCTTCCTCGATGCCATAAAAATATGAAATATGAAAAATATGAAAAAAGACTAAGTTTGGAGTTTTTTTGTCCATTTTTTCTCCAAAATTATCCAGATTTTGAAATGGACACCTAGTTTGACTTGTAACGTTCATTAAGCCGCAGTATCTGCGCTACTTTGAATAAAACCTTTTCATTTCATTTGATTTATGAGTTTACGTTAACGCGATCGAGTAGTTAAAAAACACGCACTAAGCACTCAGAGTGCGAGTTTTTTAACTACTCGATCGCGTTAACGTAAACTCATATTTCTATGGCATCGAAGAAGCGCCACCTAGCGACAAGTATGGAAATTAAAATTGCTGAGTGCGAGTTGTAATGGTTTACGTTGAGAAGTGAACACGTTTACCAGCCAAAACACAAATAAACGCGAGTGCGAGTTGTACTGTGACAGCGTTTTGCCAGTTCGAACGGTTAACTTACTCATACTCACTACTCAATGCTCGATTAACGCAGTAGTAAAGTTATTCGATTGGATCTGTCAAACTCGCACTAAGCACTCAGGTCTAACTAACTAGGCAGCAACATGAAATGAAATGAAATGAAATGAAATGAAATGAAATGAAATGAAATGAAATGAAATGAAATGAAATGAAAAGGTTTTATTCAAAGTAGCACAGAAACTGCGGCTTAATGAACGTTACAATTCAAACTAGGTGTCCATTTCAAAATCTAGATCATTTAGGAGAAAAAATGGACAAAAAAACTCCTAACTTAGTCTTTTCAAAAGTCCTTAATTAACATAGTTTACATAATTATTTTGAACATAGAACTCATACATTGTACTGGCTTTCATTCCAGACCTCATTGTCATCTAAATAATCCTTTATGTTATAGTAGCCCTTTTGGCACAAAGTGTGCTTAACATATTTTTTGAACCGCGATTCAGGCAAGCTTAATATATCTTCACTCACTGGAAACTGGCGCTGCAGCTGAGGCACTGCACTGTGCGCAAGTGCGTCTCGAGCACGTGGCGGCGCATGCGCGCGGGCGAGGCGCAGAGGAAGGCGCACGCGGCGCACTGGCGCGCACTGTGCGCGACCACGTGCCGCGCCAGCGCCGCCTTGCTCGCAGCGCGCGAGGCGCACACGTCGCACTTGAAGGGGCCGGCGCTCTACGAAACCGGAGGAGGCGTGAATGGTTATCAAACCTTGTGTGTCCCCCACTGCTGAGGCGCGGGTCTCTTCCTGCATCGCAGCCTGTACGCTACAGGCAGCGACGTCTGCCTGAAGTAATTTGCATCACTTGCAGCCCCTGGCTAACCAGAGGTTAGCCAGGGGCTGCAAGCAGTCGCCTCTGGCTAACCAGAGGTGGCGGGTTCGAGTCCCGGCACGGATGGAATTTTTTGCCTCTAAATAGGTTTTTAAAAAGGTCACAGATTGATTCACAAAATTCTAACATCCCTAATAGTTTATCAAATCATACATTAAAAATTCAATCGCTATCAACCCTTGTTGTCCCCACTGCTGGGGCACGGGTCTCTTCCTGCATCGCAGGGGGGTTAGGCCATACTCCACCACGGGGGCCAAGTCCGGGTTGGTGGAGGATTGGAAGAGAGTGGCGGGCCTTACTGTCAGAAGTTATAAAGCCGCCCATAAGGCCTCTGACATGGCTTAACGACTGCCATTATACGACAGCCGGCACCAACGGCTTTTTCGTGCCTTGCGAAGCACAGAAGCGCTCGGAAAAATGCCACTGGCGGTAGTCACGGGACTCTCACCCATCCTGTACCTGACCGCGGCTGTTGTTGCTTAACCAAGTGATTGGAATCAATCACTCGGTTAAGCAACAACAGACGCGGTTAGGTACAAAACGGGTAAGCGTCCCGTGACTACCGCTAGTGGCATTTTTCCGAGCGCGGAGCTTCGACAAAAAAATATTATTATTATTAATACTTTTTTCGCACTTAAACATGTGTACAATACGGCGGAAGGGGATAATGCCTTAAGAATTTTCCACCAGTCAACCGCCAAACGCCTAGAAAAAATTCGTAGGCGTGCAAAACAAAAGAACACTAGGAAAAAACTAGAAATGCACAGAAATATATGGGCTAGACCATTATTTTAATCCCCAAGTCATTTGACAAAGTGCAGTGAATACACAAATCATTACCCACCTTCGAATGATACTTCTTACAATGCAACGCCAACTGTTCCCTCTCCTTCCAACCGCGTACGCACTTCTCACACCGATGCGGGTACCGCAAAAACACATCGTCCTTCCTGTCCTGATTGAACAACACTTTCAGACTAGCACTGTCCACTGGCACCGACCTATAATAGTCTTTCAAACACAAGTCACTTTCGGTTCTTTTGGCATATTTCTTGTTTGCGGCCCTCCGGGCGCCTCTCCGGTTCTTCGGCGAGTCGCAGAGCGCTGTCTGGGCCGGATCTTTTGAGTCCACGCTGTCATCTTGCCAGCTGTGGACGGTGGCGAGTTTGTCGTTGTCTGAAAGGTGTGGCCGGAGGTCAATTAAGGTGGAAATGGTTTAGTCTGAACTAAAGCTGAAGTGGCAGTGGGCTGATGGGCTGGCCGTATCTCGCAAAGAACCGGCAAACGTTGGAGTAAACGTATTCTTGAGTGGAGAACGCGACTCGGCAAACGTAGTGTGGGACGTCCTCCGACCAGGTGGGATGACGATCTGCGAAAAACTGCCAGCAGATTCTGGATGCGGCAAGCTGATGACAGGACGCTATGGCGCTCATTAGGGGAGGGCTATGTCCAGCAGTGGACTAATATAGCCTGAAGAGGAAGAAGAAGAAGCATAATTTGACAGACGAGTTCCTGTTCTCATCGCATCGTCATCATCAACCCATTGTGTTCCCACCGAGGGGCACATTAAATATAGTTTTTAAATTAGTTATTCCGTCCTATCTTCTTTTATCTCGTATTACACCTACTTCCCGTATCTTCCCTAATTAGCTCATTCCCATTCATATCCAATGGCAGATCCTAGCAAAACAATACTACTAGGATCCCGGCTTTCCCTTGCAAACCACACCCTCCTATTTCGCGCTATTTTATTTAAAAGAAGTTCTTTACTTTGCCAATAGATGGCGCTATTACAATGTTACTTATCACTAGATGGCGCTGCTATTACTAACAAAGTCATTAAAAATATGCACGAGTTGTTGCTCTATTATTTTAGTGCAGATTTTTTTTTCTACAAATTCATATCTTAATTTTTTTTCTGCCCCAAGTTGTTTGACAGACCTGCCCCGCCCTCGCCAATCTCGTGCTTGAGACGGAACCCCACCAGAAGCGGCTCATTCTTCACATGCGCGTCAGGCGATTCCGGCTTTCCCTCGCTGATGTCACCCTCGAGTTTCGTGCGTGCTGTGCTGAGACGCGTCAGGGCTCGCGGGATGGGAATGTTCTGGTAAGAGAATTAAAACTTTAAATACCTATTTAGAGGCTGAAAATTCCGCTCGGGCTCCGGGATCCGGGCTCGAACCCGCGAGCTCAGGCTCACCGTACCAGCGCTCTCCCAACTGAGCCAGTGGGCAAGTGCAGTTAGCTCAGTTGGCAGAGCGCTGGTACGGTTAGCCAGAGCCTTGCAAGTTGCGTTACCTGGTTAAACTGGTAGTTCTGAAGGAAGCTCTGAACGGTGCTGACGTTTCGTTTGAAGTCGCTGAACCTCCGCAGAAGCGCCAGACATTCCCAGCAAAGGCATACACTATCAATGCGCTGGAACATTATTATTATTATTTATACAGGAGCGGTGACAGCAAAGAGGTAGGATGCCGACTTAAATATTGAAGTCGTGGGTTTGAACCCAGGCATGTACCAATGACCTTGTTTTCTATGTACATTTGTGTAGTTATAGGAGCAATACCACTCGCTAAGGGCGAAGGAAAATATAGTAAGAATACTAATCAAACTATTGTGTATCCTGTGATGCAAAGTAATTCTACATACTTCTCAAGGATCTCAATTCTACTATATTAATCCTACTTGTCTAGTGAAAATCGTAGTGTGTGAAGTATTACCATACTTGTGAAGTTTTTGCTACATACAATGGCCCAACTATGAGGCTAAACCTCGGTTTCTCATATACTAACAAGCTGTTAATCTACTGCTAACAGCTGTTAAGTATTTTTTTCGTGTGCACTTTGACCAACAGACAGCTGTTAACAGAAGTTTAGCATAATTGAAACTGTTTTTATACCGATTCCACTCGTTTTTTACAACTTTCCGACGTTTCGGCACTTTTTCAGGTGCCGTGGTCTCAAGTGGAGTACGTATAAAAACAGTTTTAATTATGTCTAGTGCTCGTGTTAACCTTAGAGAAGTTGAGCAGCTCGTTAGTGTACAACAAACTGGTGCTAAGTGTGGAAATTAGGAGTGGGTCGTTGTCCGATTTTTCGACGACGAAACGCAACCGTTTTTTCTGGAACGAAAACAGGTCCTCGAAACGGTCCTCGTTCGCAACTGGTTTCATTGTATGCGAACGAGCAAGGCGCAGAGGACGGTCAAACGAGTGCGAACGAGACGAAATCACGAAACATCGGAAAAAATAAGTTGTTTTACACGATATTAGACTGTATACTCATAGACATAAAGATTACTTTATTGTATCACAGACCAAAACGAACGGAACGAGCAAGGAGCCGACGACGACGTCGCAATGATCTCATTACGTTCTAGGCTCTATTAATATAGCACTAAAGGACATAACGCGTCAAACAATCTAAGGACTAGTCTCGCGACGAACAAACGCTCTGCTTTAGAGTCTCTGGCACTGCTTTAGAGTCGCTGGCACTGCTTTAGAATGAAACGTAAAAAGGGTCCTATCGTCGCGGAACACAAAACGGTCTTATAAAACGGTTTGTCTTTGCAACGATCATGCCTAGTGGAAATCAGGGGCATTATTATGTAACTATCCACCGAGTTGAGTGACGTTGACTTTTTCCTTTTTTTAAGTTACTAAGGCTAAATTTTTTGACACTTTGGAGTAGTCTAACTGCTTCACTCAATAGAGTGGAATGCTACGTAATAGAAGGGCAGGTCTAACTATAATTTTTGGTTGTTACATAATTTATCCAGTCTATTTTTAACCCGGCGAGGCTGTGGTGGGGTGTGACATACCCCACGCTTTACTTCAACGATCGCTTTGTTTTAAATTTTTGCTGTAACAGTTTGTCTCGCCGCATAGCTGGAGCTAAGGAGCCGCGGGAGGGGATAGTGGTGTGATCGCAGTGTTGCGCTAATCGGCGCTTGAGATATACGTGCGCAAACTCCTGTCGGGTACGTAATACCCCGCCACATAGTTGGTGTGTAGTTATTTCAGTAAAATTGAAAATTGTTTTTTTGGTTTATTACCTTATTTTAATTAATGAATAACCAAGTCATTCACTCCAGAGTAGTACTGGGCGATATACGAGATGTGCTGATTGTCCAAGGAAGAAAGATCGAAAGACAAAGCACTCTTGCTCAACATGTGGGAAGGACATATGTATAGAGCATGCAATATTTTCCTGCAAAAATTGTTGTGATGATAACCCTAGTTCCTAAGCTGTTCCAAAGTATTATGATAGTTTTTTATTTCTAATTCAAAGACTGATGTTTTCTCCTTAATTTAGTAGTTGTTGTTTTAAGTAAAATTTTGTTTTTGTTTATTTTAGAGGTTTATGAAGATAATGCCTATTTTTGTTTAAGGATATTCTCGATAAAAATAAGAGCTTACCACAACTCTGGTCTCGAAAAGGCTGCAGAAGACATCGAGTAAGTTCCCGACTGGCCATAGCGTTCGGTCCACGCTGAAGCAAGCGCGGCAGATTAGGGGCAACTTTACCGCCTCACTCTTGATTTGTGCTACGTTCACGTTCATATTCCTAGTGGATTTTGCGCTTTCACGGCATTGGTGGGGGATATTTCTCGTGTTTTGCTCCTAGAATCCCAAATAATCAACAATTCGACGAAATGTCAAACTGACATTACTACTAACATTTTTTTTTCAGATGTGGAAATTGACAGTTGTTGGTTAGTGATAGATACTCTCAGAATAAGAAGGAACGAACTTATTCTGAGGTGATACTATAATCCACAGAATAATTAAACCAAATACACTACACGCTCAATCAGTTGAGTGTGGATGGTGGAATTTCACTTGGTTATATATGATACCTAATATTTCAACCCACGCATTCACCCTACGCGGCCACGCACGTCACGGTTAAGTTAGCAACGATGAAGCTTGGTGTGCACGTTCTTTTTCACCTCGACAGCAGTAGCGCAGCGCCCCTGTCTAATTTGTGGTAGCGCTTCCTCTGATCGCCTGCTACTGATCACTAGATGGCGCTACTAGTGATGCTAAAATTAAAACGCAAACGGCTTAAATTGTGCATTTTGACTGAAATTATGGATTTATTAGAGGTGCAACAGTACCCGATTTAGTAGCGCGATGCCGACTATCGCCCTGTGCCGACTTTTAGATATTTTCTGACAATAAGTAGCATCATGTCGACAATGCCTAGGTGTAATTGGGCTAGTATTTCAACAAGTATTTCTTAATGATATGCGATACTCATACATAGTTATATATTAAACGGGTCTTTATTAAAATAAATAATCGCAATTTGACCCATTTAATATATAACTATGTTATTGGGCTAGTCGTTATCTTAATATTCCTAGTGAAGCAAGTGATAATGAAACTATACATTTCAACCTCAATTTATTTCAGGTTTCTAGGTGTAACGGTGCCCTAGATCTGGGTGTTCTTGAGCTGGTCATCATCAGATTTCCAAATATTCGGCTGTAGAAAGTGACAGTAAAATTATATACCTACTTAAGTGATAACGGCATATATTAGAACCTCTCAAGAACGACATTCGAGCTGATGATCTACAAAGCAATGTCCACCAGACAACAAAGAATGAGTCATTAGGCCTCATTTGCTGATGTTCATTGAAGAGTTCCGTTCTCCATGTCTGAATGTCTTCATCAGATCTTCAACAAATTAAAATGGGACCAATTGGATACCAATTCGAACAAAAAAAAAATCAAGATCAATCAAAACACAGTCAAAAGAAAAGTAATATATGCGTCAAATTGATAACCTCCTCCTTTTTTGAAGTCGGTTGAAAAATTCTCAGAAAAATTTATTGTTCTTAGGAAAAATTACTGCAAGAGCTTCGAGCCAACCAAATTCATGTCAACGCATTTCTAGATTTTCGCAAAGAAAAAATAATACATACATAACCTCACGCCTGTATCCCAGAGGGGTAGGCAGAGACCAGGGACTGCCACTTGCCACGATCCTGACAGATCATCGCTTCATCAACATTCATAAGTAGTTGCATGCACGCACGCCGGTTCCGGGTATTTTTTATTTATCTTTCCCTTTGCTAATCCATCCCCTATCTGGTCGATGTATGTCCGCCTGGGACGACCCTTACCAATCCTTCTACTCACATTCGCAATATATGCTTGTTTCGTCAATCTTTCTACAATTAAAAAATTATATACAATGAAAAATATTTTATTATGTCCTAATCTTAAACTACTTACGGTACGCCAAAATTATTTTAATTAAACAATAACATAGAAACACTTGGCGACATTCAATTCACAATAGTTCATAATTACACCAATGAAACAAGTACTATATTATCTTACAAAAACCTACCTAGTCTATTTATTCTTACTTGTCCAATTTAGTAAACAAGATTCTACCCGTAAACTGTAACTTTTTAGTCCAAAACTGCGATATTTCCATAAATAAAGTAACTTGGAACACTCTTGGACAAGTAAGAATAAATAGACCGTAAAAACATCATTGATGCAAAAAGTATTTTGATCATAACAGGTCACTGAAAAACTTATTTAAAAAACACATGAGTTCATAATATTATCTTCCACGCGACACATAAACTTGGCCCGGTTCGAAACTAGGATATCCAGAGTGCTTAGTGCGAGTTTTTTAACTACTCGATCGCGTTAACGTAAACCCATATTTCTATGGCATCGAGGAAGCGCCACCTAGCGACAAGTATGGAAATTAAAATTGCTGAGTGCGAGTTGTAATGGTTTACGTTGAGAAGTGAACACGTTTACCAGCCAAAACACGAACAAATGCGAGTGCGAGTTGTACTGTGACAGCGTTTTGCGAGTTCGAACGGTTAACTTACTCATACTCACTACTCAATGCTCGATTAACGCGGTAGTAAAGTTATTCGATTGGATCTGTCAAACTCGCACTAAGCACTCTGTGCTTTGGTAACCAGGCATCGATACTTCAAACACGGAAACACACCCAACGGCATCTCAATTGAGATTTTCACCAAGTAAATACTGACGTATTTCTTTGTCTAGTTCGGTAAAGAACAAGAACAGAACAATACCGAAGAATTGACTGCGTGAATCTCTCCCGACACGTACAGTTTTCAAACTCTAAAGACTAAACCAATCCGATGACTGCAATACGATTCTCCCAAACGCCTATTAAATTTTGAAGATCAAAATATTGCAGTCGTTCTCCTGCTCCATCACCTCATAGTTATCGTGCCGACCGACCACAGTTTCCTCTATCGTGATATCGTCCACGTCCGGCTCAGACTTAACATCCGTCATCATTTCCTCAATTTCTGCCGTCACATCGAAGTCCTCGTCGACTTCGGATTTCACTTCTGACAATACACTCTCCGTCTCTTCAGAGTCCTCCCGCGATTTGGAAATTTCGACGCGAGGCGAGGAGGAGCGTCTCAACCTCGGGCGTCCACGGGGTCTAGGGGCACCCGCGACCTTGACCTGGAACCCTGGACTTCCGATTCGCGCCGGCGTGGTCAAGCGTCTTCGCTTTGACCTTGGCCGTCCACGGGCGGCGACGACAGTCCAAGGTCGATTATTAGGACTCGTGACGTTGGCCTTTATACTCCTAGGTAGTTTATTGGCATACGTGACCCTTGCCGCTCGAGTCAGAAGTCCATCGGCGACTATTTTCGCAGATGGCTGTACAGGTACACAATTCCTATACCTTGACGTAATGGGGTGAGCCAACTTGGTGACATTTACGCTGACTTCTGTGCTTGTAAGTAGCTTGGTGACGCCCTCTGTGCTTGTAAGTAGTTTGGCGGGGCCCTCTGTACTTGTTGGTAGTTTGGTGGCGCCCTCTGTGCTTGTAGGTAGTTTGGTGGCGCCCTCTGTGCTTGTAGGTAGTTTGGTGGCGCCCTCTGCGCTCGGAGCGATTATAATGAAAGGATTGCTTGGTGAAGCCTTAACATTGTTCGGGGCTTGTCGATTACCGTTCCTCGTGCGTAGAGACAGAAGCTTCCGTTCGTCGTTTTCTATTACATCCTGCGGCGTTATCTGGAGGGGCAAAGAGAACACGACATTGAAATGACGCCGGTAGAAAACGCTTAGGGCATTAAGTCAGCCGTGTTGTACACTTCTTTTAAGTGCAATAAAAGTATTAATGAAAAAGTTTCATGGTTGCCTGGAAGAAATTGCTTTTAGTAATAAGGCCGCCGTTTGAACGATATTTTTTATATAATTTCTGTGTACAATAAATAATATTCCATCTATCTACCTAACGATAGTAATAATAGTTATAATGAATGCTCTACCGAAAAACTGAAATAAAAAATATCCAAAGACCCAATAATAACTGTTCACATTACAATATATCTTTCACAAAATTAAATCACTTGATCTGCTACCAAAGTAGGACACGTGAACTATGTCAGCCAGGCAAGGAAATCACAAGAATGAAAATACACCCAAAAGTACCTTCAAGCTCAGGTGAACCCATGTAAAAATCGGTTCAAAACTCGCGTGTTGAGCAAAGAAAATTAATACACGAAGTAACTATATCACTCCACCCCCTTAGTGATATTTCGTGATTTATTCGCTAACTGTAAAACAGAAGGTCTCGGGTTCGATCCCCGGGCGGGTCAAACTAGGAAACGAACTTTTCTAGTTTGTCTCGCGTCTTGGATGTTAGCTATGTATTTATTGTATTAAATCTATCGTCGAGTTAGCACCTATAACACAAGTCATTTAGTTGTACTTAGTATAGGGCTAACGAGATCTGTAATATGTCCGTGAATATTTATTTATTATTGTTGACCCCCCCCCCCCCCGTTACAGGTCACCGTTACACGGTCAAAACTACCGAATGATTAATAGAAACCTTTTCTATGTCTACTAGGGCATGGGTCTCTTCCTGCATTGCAGGAAGATTAGGCCATACTGTGGAGTATGGCTTAACCTTCCTGCAATGCACGGGAGCCAAGTCCTGGAGGATGGTAACACAGTGGCGGGCCTTACCGTCAGAAGTTATCAAGCCGCCCATAAGGCCTCTGACACGGCTCAAATTACCGGATCAACATTCTCGTCATCATCGACCCATTAAGTCTCCACCGAGGGGTACCATCATCATCAACCCATTATGTCCCCACGGTGGGGCACGGGTCTCTTCCCTGAGGAAGGTACAGGCCATACTCCACCACGGGGGCCAAGTCCGGATTGGTGGGCGCTTGCAAGACTAGTGGCTGGTCTTACTGTCAGAAGTTTCCAAGCCGCCCTAAGGCCTCTGACTTGGCTTAACGACAGCCATCCATCGACGGCAGCCGGCACCAACTGCTTAACATGCCTTGCGAAGCGCGGAACCGCTCGGAAAAATGCGCCGAAATTGTTAGAGACTTGCAAGACTAGTCTTGCCGTCAGAAGTTATCAAGCCGGATAGCCGACTAGAAAAACTTACCTCGTTCCGCCTCGCCCGGCCACCTTTGAAACATCCGAGAAGGGGCGGCCCCGCACCCTTCACGAGGAAATCCTTGAAGGTATCAGCGTAGGAGGAGCTCGGGTCTTTGGGGGAGCCCTTAGCCAGCTCCTTGATGCTCGCTTTCTCGTTCTGCTTCGGCTTAACCGCGGCACTCAGTAGTTCCTCTTCAATGTCAACTTCACCAATTGGTTTCGCGGTTGGCCGTTTCTCGGTCAGCGTGAACGGTTTCGATAACTTCAACGGACACTCCTTTGCCAGTTGAATTTCCTCGGCTACTTTATCGGGCGTTTCCCATATTATTGTGCCGACGGTTCTCTTCGACTCGTCCGAGTCCACGGGGTCCCCGTAGGTCTCTACGTAGTGTGCCGTTCGGATGTCCCCCGAGTGAAAGACTTGTTGGCCGATCATAGAGTTGATGGGTCTTCCCGTGGACGGTGGTTCGGTGTCATCGCCTGTTTCGATAAGGGGGTGCGTCTGATCGTTTATTGTTGCTAAGATCTCGAGCAATTTGTCATACAACGTTCTGAAAGCAAAAAAAATACGAAAATCACTCAAACTTCACATGACACTAATATTATAAAGGCGTGTGAGTGTGTGTTTGTTACATTCTCACGTCTAAACTGGAGCGATATCAATAAAACTTGGTATAGCCTCCTAGGCGAACCGAGTGACTGGAATCAATCACTTCGTTAAGCAACAGGCGCGGTTAGGTTTAGGTGAGCGTGCCGTGACTACCGCTGGTGGCATTGTTTCCGGGCGCTTCCGCGCTTCGCGAGGCACGTTAAGCTGTTCGTGCCGGCTGTCATGTAATGGCAGTCGTTAAGCCATGTCAGAGGCCTTATGGGCGGCTTGATAACTTCTGACAGTAAGGCCCGCCACTGTCTTACAATCCTCCGCCAACCCGGACTTGGCCCCCGTGGTGGTGTGTGGCCTAACCTTCCTACGAAGCAGGAAGAGACCCGTGCCCCAGCAATGGGGACATTCAAGGATTGATATCGCCCTTAGCACGGGTTAGTGTATTAATAAAAAAAATATAAAACAAGAGTGTCCCTCACGTCAAATGATTGGAGTCCAATTCGTCCAGTTTGACCACGGCGCGGCTCCAGATGCTTCGTATGCGCCCGCGCAGCGCCCGCAACGCCCACTTCTCGTCCAATTTGTCAAACGACTGAAACAGCAGGCTGCCAATATCCTGCGGACGTATGAAAACATATAGTTAAACTAATATAGGCGCGACGACTGTATCACGTAAGAGTAATCAAATCAAGGTAAATATCTATAATATAAAAATGAATCGCTGAATGTGTTGGTAAGCGCAAATCTCGAAAGCAGCTGAACCGAATTGGCTAAATCTTTTTTTAGAATATTCCTTGAAGTACGAGGATGGTTCTTACGGAGAGAAAAAAAATTCAAGAACCGACTGTTAGGCGGTATGAAATTCGCTGGGTCATCTAGTAATAAATAAATATTCATGGACACGTAACACAGACCGCGTTAGCCCTATACTAAGTACAACTAAATGACTTGTGTTATAGGTGCTAACTCGACGATAGATTTAACACAATAAATACATAGATAACGTCCAAGACCCGAGACAAACTAGAAAAGTTCGTTTCCTAGTTTGACCCGCCCGGGGATCGAACCCGAGACCTTCTGTTTTACAGCCAGCGTGCCAAACCGCTGCGCCACCGAGGCCGAGGTATATATTAAAAAGATTTAAAACACTGATTAAGTTTTATATAAAAAATAAATTTTCTATAAAATAAAAGCTTAAAATACTGATTTCACTGCGATCCACTGATTCACTGCGTCATATCCAGCATGTCGTTTGTAAATAAAAAACAAACTGTTTTTGTACGGGAATTGCACCTTGAGGAGCATTCTCAAGTGCTGAAATTGATCTAACTGACCTGAAGTTAGTAGTGCTGGAATTTTTCCGGTTCAATGTAACGCGGCGTAATGAATCCCGGATATTCTAGTAGGAATTACACCTTGAGGCGCATTCTCAAGTGCTGAAATCGATCTAACTTACCTGAAGTTAGTAGTGCTGGAATTTCTCCGGTACAATGTAACGCGGCGTAATGAATCCCGGATGTTCTAGTAGGAATTGCACCTTGAGGCGCATTCTCAAGTGCTGAAATCGATCTAACTTACCTCAAGTTAGTAGTGCTGGAATTTCTCCGGTTCAATGTAACGCGGCGTAATGAATCCCGGATGTTCTAGTAGGAATTGCACCTTGCGGCGCATTCTCAAGTGCTGAAATCGATCTAACTTACCTGAAGTTAGTAGTGCTGGAATTTCTCCGGTACAATGTAACGCGGCGTAATGAATCCCGGATGTTCTAGTAGGAATTACACCTTGAGGCGCATTCTCAAGTGCTGAAAACTCCGAGCTAACTGACCCGAGGCTATCTTCAGGTCATTTAGATCGGAGATGTCAGCACTTGAGAAATTCGAATACCGAAGAAATTCTAGCACTACTGTTGATGCTAGAATTTGTCCGGTACCGGAACCGGAATCTGTGAAGGAATTGCCCCTTGAGGAGCATTTTCAAGTGCTGAATTCCCCGATCTAACTTACCTTAAGATAGTAGTGCCGGAATTTATCCGGTACAGTGTAAGGCGGCGAAATGAATCCCGGATATTCTGTGTAGGAATTGCCCCTTGAGGCGCATTCTCAAGTGCTGAATTCCCCGATCTAACTTACCTCAAGATAGTAGTGCCGGAATTCATCCGGTACAGTGTAAGGCGGCGCAATGAATCCCGGATGTTCTGTGTATAGAGTCACCTGGAAATGCGAAAGTATACCACAGCGTCACTCTAAAATGTTTAGCAATATTTTGAGGGTTCATTCTAACATTATGATCAAAAGATTTTGCATTCATTTATGATAAACAAATAGTTTACCATGGTGAAAGTTGAAATCTTTTGATCATAGTTCACAAATCCCCATCAATGGGGATTAGTGGATCAACCCAATACTTTGTGGGAACATTCTCTAAATATGATCAAAAGATTTTGACAATCATTATAATAATTATACTATTTTTATGTTTAATGCACTAAACCGTGCTAGGGACAAATTTAAAAACCTACTTAGAGGCTAAAAATTTTTTTTTCACCCATGCCGGGATTCGAACCCGCAACCTCTGGCTATCCGTGCCTGGCACGCATAGCCAGAGGTTGCGGGTTCGAATCCCGGCACGGGTGAAACTTTTAGCCTCTAAATAGGTTTTTAAATTAATTATAATAAATTCAAAGTAGCACAGAAAAGAGTTTATCATGGTGAAAGTTAAAATCTTTTGATCATACATAATATTTTGTGGGAGCATCCACTAAATATGATGATTTCAAATCGTTAGGAATATTTTGTGGCCTCATTCTATTACGATCAAAAGATTTTGACATTCATGTGGGATGTGTGATGAATGGAACGTTTAACACTGTACATCAAAATAATATAAGAAAGGGTGTGTAATTATTTAAATAATATAGGTTAATATTACTACAACTTTATTAAGAGCGTAGAGGGAGTAAAACTATAGAGCAAGCCACAGCGCACACATACAAGTTTTAAATGAAACAAACTTCGTAGCGACCATGGGTGAGAAAGAGATAGAGTAAACAGCAAAAGTGTAACTGCTTTTTTTGTTTGCCCCCAGTGTCAAGTTGACGTTTTTGGGGGCAAACAAACGACAAGATTTTGAAAATTTTATCATTTTTAACGCTACGCTAGCCGTTTCGAAGAGCAACCGTGTATTTGTGAAATGATATATTAAAAGTGACCTAAATAGAGAAAGTATGGTGAATTGTAGTGTACTCGTATGCAGAAATCGTTAAGAAAGAGCTTTGGGGGAAGTTTCCTTTGATAGGTAAGTAATTATTGTGTTTCAATTATTGTTAAGCCGAATGTTGCCTTATGTTGAGTATTTTAGTTAAGTTTCAACTAGTAGCTTTGCAACTAGTCCGTAAGAAAAGCAATTTAATAGAATTTTCTTTCCTAACCTAAAAAAACAAAGAGTAAAAAAATGTTGCCATCCGTTTATGTCGAAAATCCCGATCATTACTTGACCGTGTTGGCAGACGTTATAAGCGACCGTACGATGGGAAAATAAAAAGTAGTATTCCCTAAGAAGGCTGCTAAAAAAACAGAACGTTTTCAAAACCTTTGTTTTATTACTATAAAGTAAACAATCGATTAAACATAAACACACTATTTTTAGGTTTTTATTTATCCCCGTAAAGGGTTTTACTGTAATGTTAATATTATTGCTCTTGTTAGAGAAAAATCCACACAACACCCATAGCGCTTAATATGTTGTTTTGCCAAAAGTGTGCCGTTTAGAGTTTCATTGCTCAGCCTATTTCGGATCTTTGTTTTAATAAGATTGACTGAACTGAAGCAGCGTTCATAATCTGTGTCACAAAAACGAGTAACCGGTAACGTCGCACATTAGTTAGATTTACCTTAAGGGTTGCTACTTAGTAAGTAAAAGAATAAATAGTGACGTGCTATGTTGGTATTAGTACTTTGGTTGAATAAAATCTAAAAAAAGTCGTATGTTTACGTACGATTTCTGCCCCTTGATCGTACGAGTATATGCAACATAAATGTAAAACATCGTATGAATACGATTTAAATCGTATATCTGGCAACGCTGCGTGATCATTACTTAACTCGAAGTCCCAGACTTCGACGGCTTGTCCTTGTACAGATATTAAGTTACAAACGTAATCAAAATATATTATGAATCTTTAATACTTAATGTATCGTTATTAAAAATCAAATGTACCTAAAACTATAACCCGGGCTTGGCCCCTGCGGTGGAGTATGGCCTAACCTTTCTGCGATGCAGGACCCGTGCTCCAGAGTTATGGACATACAAGGGTTGATATCGAAATCTATAATAAAAACAATAGAGACAGAAACATTACGGCTACAGCACTGAATTATCAAATATAATATCCTGATGCTTTGTTAGATAGCTGCATCGCCTTCCTATGTGACTTGTTGCCCATATAATTTTTCAGCATTCATTCCACTCAGCAGAAAATGTGTCAACTCGAATTTATCGCAAGAACCCTTTCGATGTTTTTGTGCATTCTGCCGCAAGCAATGTGCCCTTGAATTCAGTATAGAATTCAAATTTGAATTTGTATCAATGAATCTCGTACAATACCGTCTAGCCGCGATCGTTTATTAGGTAAAACGTAATTACCTTATTTTATAATCGACCCGTTCAATATACAACAGCTTTGTATGAGTATCGCGAGTAATAATACTAAAGTTATTACTTATTATATTTTAATGTATTACAATATTTATTAATATTAGCAATGTTTCTTTTCCAGATTTCTTCAAAATAGTTCTGTTCTGGAAAAATGGGTGCTAGCATTTAGAAGAGAGAACTGGTCACCTACATCAAATGCTCGAATATGCTATCTACATTTCGACAAAATGTACATTTTGGTGGTCTGAGGTACCCTTCGAAAGATTTTTTATATGGTGAATTTTTATATGAAAAAAACTTATTAATAAAACAGTTTATGATTGTATTCCATTGGTGGTCCTAGATAGCGTCCCTAAGGGCCTTAACTTGTAAAATTTAAACGTAAAATAAAACGTATTTTTAATTATAAAAAATGACAATTGTTTATAAAACGTTTGCTACGTTCTGCAAACAATTGTCAGACATGTATGATTAATAAAATTCAAAACTAAATCTGCATTTTTATTCATGGCCTATGAACGACTGAAATATTTTATCCCTCATTATGGCAATTCACTTTTACTGTGGCAACATTCACGCACACAAACAAATAATATTCACCGACGTGAAAACGGTTACACTGTGCCTTGATCTATAGTTCTACTCTATCTACGATTAAGAGTATACACTGTTTGAAAATTTACTGTACTTTCTATGAAGACTACCTATTGTAAAAGCATGTAATGTTGAGAGGCTGAGGGCAGCCTTTGGTGCAGGAGGGCCGAGTGTGGGATGTGTGATGAATGGAACGTTAGGGAGATGTATGAAAAGGAAGGTGTTGATTGTGTGAGCGAGAGGGATGGATGGATCTGTAAAACGACATAGAGTCGGATAGATAATAAGGTTTTTTTCTTCTTGCTAAAGACGGACGACGTGCAAATAAGTGGTTTTTTGTTAATTCTTTTAAAAATAAAAAGACGTAAGACTCAGTAAAAATAACAGTTTTTATTTACTCCCACATTCATTACGATAAACAAAGAATTTATGAAAAACAAAGAGTTGAAAGTAAAAATCTTTCGATCATATTTTGTGCGAACATTCTCTGCCACAAATATTATGATCAAACATTTTCACTTTCACCATGATAAACTCTTTGTTTTTGATGAACTCTTTGTTTATCACAAAGAATGTCAAAATCTTTTGATCGTAATTATAGTGCTTCGCAAGGCACGCTAAGCAATGTTGCCGGCTGTCATGTATTAGCAGTCGCTAAGCCATGTCAAGAGGCCCTTTGGGGGCTCAATAACTTCTGACAGCAAGGCCCGATACTGTCTCACAATCCTCCACCAACCCGGACTTGGCCCCCGTGGTGGAGCATGGCCTAACCTTCCTGCGATGCAAGAAGAGACCCGTGACCCGTGCCCCAGCAGTGGGGACATACAAAGGGTTAATAAAATAAAAATAAAATAAATTTTCCAGCTCACCTGGATTCCTCCATCGAAGAACTGCACAAAAATGGCGGATGGACACCAACGGCCCACCTGTTCTAGCGTGCCGTGCAAACAGTGCCACACCTGCCAACAATTAAAAGGACCCACGTGAAGGGCAACACCGTGACGAAACCCGAGTGCCTGATGTGTTCGTTCACATTGGCACCTCAAACCTAGATACATACATAACACAGTTAAAAACCTATTTAGAGGCTAAAAATTCCACCCATAACCTGCTGGCTATCCGTGCCAGCGCCCTCCCAACTGAGCTAATGGGCGACCACCCAGCATCAGTGAAATTTCGAACCTCTTTACAATAATCTCTGTATTACGTACAGGCAGCGACATATGGCTGAAGTAATTTGCATCACTTGCAGGCCCGAGTACCTACTTTGCAGTTAGGTTTTACATCGGAGTGATATCCGATTTGCTGTCGGAGGCTTGCAAGACTAGTGGCTGGTCTTACTGTCAGAAGTTTTCAAGCCGCCCTAAGGCCTCTGTTATATAGACTTATTTTTAAATTATTTCGCACCACCTTGGGCACTGACATACATCGCGGGCACTGACTGGAAACCAGCGCTGATGGGTCACACCCTCTGCACAACGCCGAGTCAGATGCCCTTTGTGGCAACATTGACACACCGCAGGATTTACACTGATTTTGGCCTGTCCTATCTTGTATTTATGTGAATTGTTTGTAGTTTATCCTAGGCTACTTCAGGATAAACTAGTTTGGCCTAGTCGATATTATGGTTAATAGGGAATAATACAATACCAGGTTGTTGCAGTCAAAACTCTTAAACGGCCAAAACTAGTTTTGACTGCAGAAAAATAAAGTTAAATTCTAATATGTATCCAATAATGTGGAGTTGGTTTCCGGTCTTACATGTTCAACCTAACACGCTGCTTCGCGCTCCGCTACGTTACGCGTTTTGTCGCACCTATATTTTTGCTGGCGCAGATTGAGTGATGCATAATTTTAGGTGTTTTTACCATTTGGTATTTCAAATGTAAGCTTTGGAGAAAAGTACTTTTGACTGATTTTAGCAGTCAAAACTAGTTTTGACCGTTTAAGAGTTTTGACTGTAACATAAGCATTTTCGACTACGCAGAATTAATATAAACTAGGCCAAACTAGTTTATCCTGAAGTATACTTTTTCATAACAGGCTCAACTAACCTATCGGCCATAGGACGAACCAGTTTAGCCTAGTCAGTACCCGTTTATCCTATCGCTTATAGGATAAACTAGTTTGACCTAGGAAAAACCAGTTTATCCTAAAATCGGGTTTGGTCGGTAACATATATACCTATGAGTGGTACCTATGCCTTCAATTTCCTGCCAATAAATGTCAATAAAGCGCTCGTGGCCTAGTCGAACCGAGTGATTGGAAGCAATCACTTGAGTTAAGCAACAACAGGCGCAGTAAGGTGAACGTCCTGTGACTACGGCTAGTGGCATTTTTCCGAGCGCTTCCGTGCACGTTTAGCCGTTGGCGCCGGCTGTCATGTAATGGCAGTCGTTAAGCCATGTCAGAGGCCTCATGGGCGGCTTGGTAACTTCTGGCACTAAGGCTCATTACTGTCTTACAATACTCCACCAGCCTGGACTTGGCCTCCATGGTGGAGTATGGCCTGACCTTCCTGCGATGCAGGGCGACCCGTTCCCCAGCAGTGGGGACATACAAGGGTTGATATCTAAATGTCTTTCTTCCTTTCTTTCCTCTTTCATTTATAATAAGAAGGATGATTTTGTTCCATTCAAAACTTACAATCCTTAAGCTGGAAGAGCTTTTGCGACTACTGTTGGGTTTGACAGCATATACTAGGCCTGTCGCCTTGCACAGCTCTGTTTTCCACTGTTGAAAGTCTGAAATGAGAAAATATTCAATACAGAAGTTAGTTAGTTAGACCTGAGATTTCCGCACTTAGCCTCATAGTTGGGAAATTGTACGTAGCAAGCGCTGAGGTACGCTAACACCTCAGACACTAGGGTTTCCTTACGATGTTTTCCTTCACCGTCAGCGAGTAGTATTGCTACTATAATTTCACAAATGTACATAACTTAGAAAATAAAGTCATTGGTACATGCCGGGGTTCGAACCCACAACCTCCCGATTGAGAAGCCGGCGTTCTACACCGCTCCGCTACCACCGCTCCATTCAATACAGAAATAGAAAAATATATTTTTTCCAAATAAAACAGCAGATAACTAAACAAAATATAGCAAAGACATTGAATTTATAGTAATCATCATCGATCCATTGTGTCCCCATCGAGGGGCATGGGTCTCTTCCCTGAGGAAGGTATAGGCCATACTCCACCACGGGGGCTAAGTGCGGATTGGTGGAGGCTTGCAAGACTAGTGGCTGGTCTTACTGTCAGAAGTTTTCAAGCCACCCCAAGGCCTCTGACTTGGCTTAACGACTGCCCTCTATCGACGGCAGCTGGCACCAACTGCTTAACGTGCTTACGAAGCACGGAACCGCTCGGAAAAATGCCAATAGCGTTAGTCATAGACGGTTTACCCATCCATGCACTGAACGCGCCCTGTGTTGCTTAACCTTCGTGTTCAGTCAGAGGCGTTAGGGCGGCATCAAAACTTCTGACAGTAAGACCAGCCACTAGTCTTGCAAGCCTCCACCAATCCGGACTTGGCCCCCGTGGTGGAGTATGGCCTATACCTTCCTCAGGGAAGAGACCCGTGCCCCTCGGTAGGGCCACAATGGGTTGATGATGAGTATTAAAAATTATATATAAAGAAGATAGACTTACTTATGAGCTTCGGGAAGAAGAACGAGTAACTGGAGCCATTATGATTAGTTGGAATATGGCTTTCGAAGTTCTCCCACAATGGATACTCCCGGTAGCAGCTGCAGGTCACCCTCGCCTGCGAATGATACATATTAAATAAACTCTTTTTAACCGACTTTACTGTCCCGTCACTGTCTTAATCAGGCGTTACTTTGCGGAAACCCATAAAAGCATTAAAATGTGAAAATTACTTTGCTAAATTCCGCCAGAAATCCCACAAGCACCATGCGGTTAGTTAATGCACCGCCCTCCCTCCCACATTTTCAAGCAGAAGCAAGACACGAACACACCAACACCAACACTATGCAAGTCACTTGCATTTGTGAGCCTGAGGATCCCTCGTGTAAGGCGAACGCTACACGTCAATATTATTGTGATAATTATCAAGATATTTAATCAAGTATCTTGAGCCGGATCGCAGCACACCCTACACCAAAGATACGGATAGCGTCAGTATTGAAGCGTTTTTATATGAAGCAGACGTGATGGACCCTAGACAGAATTGTGTGAGTGCGTTGAATGAAAAATTGGCTACAAAAGAGAGCAATATTTACACATTTATATTTATTGGACTTATTAAATATTGACGCGCAACACCACACGGAAGATAAATATCACGATCCAGGATCTTGGATCAGATCACAAGGATTTCCGGAAATCCAGCGATAAATATTGTGATCCCTCAATACACTACCCTACACATCAATAAATATCGTTATCCAACAATTTATTTTGACGGATCACGATATATATCTTGCGTGTAGCATTCGCCTTAGAGGCGAAACGCGTCGCGTATTTTCTCACACAAGTATTGGCTTCGGTGATGGTGTGTTCGTGTCTTGCTTGTGCTTGAAAAAGTGGGAGGGAGGACGGTGCATTAACTAACAGCATGGTGCTTGTGGGATTTTTGGCATTTAGCAAAGTAATTTTTACTTTTTAATGTCTTACAATGCTCCACCAACCCAGACTTGGTCCCCGTGGTGGAGTATGGCCTAACCTTCCTGCGATGCAGGAAGAGACCCGTGCCCCAGCAGTGGGGACAAACAAGAAATGATATCGATTATGCTGAGACGCAGGCGACGCAGCACAGCGCAGCGCAGATTTAGTAAAGCATGGAACGCCATTGAGCTACGTACCCTGCGGCGCAGGCACGTGCGACGCAGACATCTGTCTGCCCTGCCTTGCTTCTCGTTGTATTGGGCAGATTTCTGCGCGACGCGTGCACGTCGAGGCATGTTTACTGACAATTTTGTTGCAATAACAGAACATTTAAATGAATTAGTTCGCTGTGAACCTTGTTTGTATGATACAAATCATACAGACTATTCAAAGAAGACATTGAATGAGTTATTATTGGTGAGAATTGCCAAGAAATGGAGCGAATAGTTGCATCGCAGCATGTGGTGGGAGACTGAGTCTGCCTCAACTGCCTTGCCTTGTACTGAACTGTGCTGCGCTGTGCTGCGTCGCCTGCGTCTCAGCATGCGCCCTGCCTCATTGTCTATTCAGAGAACTGATGAACCAGACTGACGGATATTCGAATATTTTGATGCTTCATCAGAATCATCTGTCTGGCATCAATCGAGCTTGTTCAAGGTCTGGACAGACGGACTGAATTGACACCAAACTGATTCGATATCAACCCTTGTATGCCCCCACTGCCGGGGTATGAGTCTTTTCCTGCATGGCAGGAAGGTTAGGCCATACTCCACCACGGGGGCCAAGTCCAGGTTGGTGGAGGATTGTAAGACAGTGGCGGGCCAAGCCGCCCATAAGGCCTCTGACATGGCTTAACGACTGCCATTACATGACAGCCGGCACCAACGGCTTAACGTGCCTTGCGAAGCACGGAAGCGCTCGGGAGAATGCCACCAGCGGTAGTCACGGGACGGTCCTCCATCCTGCACCTGACCGCGCCAGTTGTTGCTTAACTCAAGTGATTGAGTCCAATCACTCGGTTCGCCTAAGCCACGAGCGTTACTTTCTCATGTTAACTTTTAGATATAAACATATTGTAAGACAAGTTATGTTTTTTTCCATTGGGGGTGCTAGTTGGCGCCCTTAAGTGCCTTAGGGGTATAACAGACCACTTACATTAGTTCGTTCCACTGTAGTATTTCTACCCACAGATTCGGCGGACACCTTGGGCGCCTGCACGCAGATGGTCTCTGTACTGGACTTTTGCAGTTTGTTTAATTTACTATGGCTATTGACAATGGCTCGCTTCAAGGTGTGCAGTGATCCCTTTGCGACAAACGATGGTTTAGACTTTTGCAACGGCTTGTGTTTTTCTACAGACTGATTAGGAGCAAGCAGAGTTCCGCTTAGCTGTATGTGTCCGTTGTTAAAGTTCTTTTTCTTATCCCCGAGTTCCAGTGTTGGTAAAGAATTAATTCGACGGCTGTGGAAAAAGTATGTTTGTGAATATTAACGTATGAAGGTAGGAAGGTAAATAAATTAAAAAAAATCATCTTACTATAATATTATAAGTGTGGAGGTTTGTAATTATGGAGGATGGATGTTTGTTACTCTTAAACATAAAAACTACTGAGTAGATTTTAATGAAACTTTACAATAATATATCTTCAACATCAGTATAACTCATATGCTACAATTTATAAAGATATTGTGTGAATTGTCCAAAATATGTCGAAAATAAATAAATAAGCTTAGTTACCATATGTTTTATGTAGACAATATTGTTACGTTATACTATTTTTATTTTTATTGCCTGTACGTAATACAGAGAATAGTGTAAAGAGGTTCGAAATTTCACTGGTGAGTCGCCCATTGGCTCAATTGGAAGAGCGCTGGCACAGATAGCCAGAGGTTGCGGGTTCGGATCCCGGCATGGGTGGAATTTTCAGCCTCTAGATAGGTTTTTAAAATATTGTTACGTTACGACTATATTGCGACTGGCACATCTCAATATTGTCCGGCTATTATATTTTTCAAATGCGCCCTATAAAATATTTATGTGGTGTAAATAACATATTTTTCTGCAGTCAAACATTGCCTACTTTTTAATCCAGGGTGTCAGATATCTCCATACCGAATTTTATTAAAATCGCTCCAGCCGTTTAGACGTGAAGAAGTAACAAATGGACAAACTTTCGCCTTTAATAATAGAATGTATAAATATATCTTCTATAATGTAAAAATGAATCCCTGAATGTGTTGATAAGCGCAAATCTCGAGAGCAGCTGAACTGATTCCGCTAATTCTTTTTTTAGAATATTGCTTGAAGTACGAGGATGGTTTTTATGGAGAAATATAAAACACAATTAAAGAATCGACTGTTATGCGGTACGAAGTTCGCTGGGTAAGCTATTATAATATAAACATATACAATATATAAAATATAGTGTGAAGTGGGACAATACTCACATTTTATTCCTAATTTCGTCAATATTATGCTTGCCGGCAAAGTGCCGGGCCATCTTTTGGTACTGGACGAAAGTGGCGGTACATTTTGGACATTTGTACAATTTGGGCCGGGACGAGGACACGCGTTCGTTGGGCTTACGCTCATCTTTTTCACTTGGTCCGCAGAATACTCGATATATAAATTTTGATTCTTTAGTCGGTGGCTGTCTCACAGGCTTAGCTGGAGAGGGCGGCCCCGGTTCTGGGGCTTCCATGTGATGCGTGTGCACGAGGTGAGCATTCAATATTCGCTGGTTCCTGAATGATTTCTCACACACGGTACATTGTAGAGCGTTTTGTGTTTGGCGGTTTAGTTTAGAGGACATCTTGGTGTTTGTTCAATGTTTGGATGGGTGGTGCGACGACGTTTAGATAGCCGTCTGAAGCTGCGACCGTTCGTTTTGACAAGCTTCTGCACTGCGTTTCGGGAAAAAGTTACGTTAAATTCACCTAATAAGTTCATAACCAGCCAAAATCACGATAAACTCACAGACTATGAGGAGGAAGTTTGACTTTTTTTCACCTTTTTTTTTTTTTGTTGTGTACCATAGAGTTCAGTTGTATATTTTTTGCTACTCGGCAACAGATGGCGTCCCGACCCATAATTACGCCGAGAGAGATGCAACCCACGCTATACCGTGTCGGGTCCGAGCCGAGTCAAAGAGTATTATAGGTATACACTCCATCCAGAAATTAAAGTCTTATTTATTTAGTAAACAATAATGGCGGAATGGGTAACCATAGACTACTATAGTGTTGTATATTGATAAAATGTCGATAAAACTATGGTGCATTTCTGCTGGCGCTATTCGAGGCAATAGAATATTGTAATTCCGAAGATTAAGTAATAGGTACTACCTATACTTGAGAACTATACGGATGTGGATTTAAGAAGGAATTAAACTAAATAAGACATTAAAATGTGTTTATTACAAACAGCATTTATTTTACCAAATGAGACTATAGAGATAACTTGACAGGCAGGGACATCTGGCTTAAGTAACTCGCATCACTTGCAGCCCCGAGTACCTACTTTCCAGTTAGGTTCCACATTGGAATGATATCGATGTACCCACATTTTTATATTATTTTTCATGCACTAACCCGTGCTAAGGACAATTTTAAAAACCTATTTCGTGGCTAAAAATTCCACCCATGCCGGGATTCGAACCCGCTACCTCTGGCTATCCGTGCCAGCGCTCTTTCCAACTGAGCTAATGGGTGACTCAACGGCATCAGTGAAATTTCGAACCTCTTTAATATAATCATGTGGGTACAGCGATGTCATTCCGATGTGGAACCTAACTGCAAAGTAGGTACTCGGGGCTGCAAGTGATGCGAATTACTTAAGCCAGACTGTCCCTGCCCGTACGTAATACAGAGAATATTGTAAAGAGGTTCGTAATTTCATTGATGCCGGTGAGTCGCCCATTAGCAGTTGAAAAGAGCGCTGGCACGGATAGCCAGAGGTCACAGGTTCTAATACCGGCATGTGTGGAATTTCTAGCTTCTAAATAGGTTTTTAAATTTTTTTTATTTGTCAAGCGCGTTTCAAATCCGATTTCCAAATGCACTCTTCGGTATTTGAGGTAACTGTGTTTTGACCATTTTTACTGTGTTATGACAGCTGTGCTGCCTTTTCATACATACCCATTTCGTTAGTGTTGCAATTAATGTATGTAAGGAAATTATTGCCAAAATGTTGTTAAGCAATATTTAAAGTCTATCGGTCTTTGTTGGCGACTGGCTGGAGTGTCACCCTTTTCTACTTCTTAATTTTGTCTTTCTGTTTTTTACGTTGTCACATTTTTGGTTGTCAAGATTACTAAAATCTGTCTTGTAATATTGTGCTTTATTCTTTATTAAATTTCTATCATATAATCCGTGTTTCCATCAGTATTCATAATCGTCTCATACAGTCCACCACTAGCTATCATTTTGGTCTCTGGTCCAAAGTAAACCTTCGCTACCCTTCCTAATGGCCAAAGACCACGTGGGAGTGTAGGGTCAGCGATCAGCACCACATCACCCTCGCCAAGATTCACAGTGCGGTTTATTGGTCCTCTTGGTCGGAGCGTTGGGAGGTATTCGCGTAGCCATCGTGCCCAAAATTGGTCTGCGAGACGCAATGTTCTTCGCCAGTCACACCGCCGGAGTAAGTCAGCGTCTGTCAGTGATGATGTCCACGGTACGACTGATGAGGAGCCTAGGATGAAATGAAATGGTGTTATAGCTTCTGGGGAATCTGGTGAGGATGAAATGTAGGTCAGGGGTCTTGAATTGACGATCGCTTCTGCCTCAAGAAGGAGCGTTGCCAAGACGTCCTCCTTTATGGTTTGACTCGTGAGGCAGGATCTGAGGGCTGTTTTCACTGTACGTACAAGCCTTTCCCATGCGCCGCCCATGAATGGTGATTCAGGTGGGATGAAGCGCCAGTTGATTTTATGGTTGGTGGCGTATTCTTTCACGGAGTCGTCATGTAGACAGCGTAGCTCGTGCGAGGCCCCAACAAAGTTCGTGCCGTTATCAGAAAAAATGGTGGTAGGGGATCCTCGGCGTGCGATGAAACGTCTTAGACTCATTATAGCTGCGTCGGATGATAGAGAATTGACCACTTCCATATGTAACGCTCTGGTTGTGAGGCATGTGTACAATGCGACGTAACGCTTTTCTTTGTGCCGGCATATCGTTACTAAAATGGGGCCGAAATAATCGAGCCCGACGTGGGTAAATGGCCTTTTGTGGTGGTCGAGTCTTTCAAGGGGTAGGTTGCCGGTCTGGGGTTGAGCTGGTTGGGTTTTCCACCTTCGGCATTGTAAACAGGCGTGTGCTACGCTGCGGATGCTGTTGCGTGCCCTCAGTATCCAGTACTTCTGTCGCAGTTCGTTCAGAACTAGTTCGTTGAAGTGGTGCGACGCTTTGTTGTGCTCGTAAAGGATGAGTAGTCGTATCGCATGATTGCGGCCGTCGACGATAATTGGGGACTTCGTGGTTTCGCTAACTCCCGGGGCAGAACTTATTCGCGTGTCTAGTCTCACTAAGCCGTCTTGGCCGAGTATCGGTGCAAGTTTTGCTATTCTGCTGGTTCTGGGCACAGGTTTTGAGGATCTTAAAGCCAGCACCTCCTCAGGAAAACTCTCTTCTTGAGCGTGTTGGGCCACCATCTTTTCGGCTTCCACGATGTCTGCGGCGTGAAGTTGGTAGGGCGATGTGGTACCGTCCATGTACAATTTGGAATTTCTACTTATAGGCCGAGACAGTTTAAGCCGGAATAGACGTGCGCCCTGCAGAACTCGGGCGGTGGCGCGAAGAAGACGCAGCCAAGAGCTAAAACGCGTTGGGTTTGGAATTAAGCTAGACGGGGTAACGAGGAGCAGAACCACTAGGTCCGATTTTAATTCGGGATCTCGTGAATTCTCTTCCACGTCGGTAAAGCACTCAGTCGGCCAAGTGCATGGTGGTTCAAGCAGAAACTGCGGACCGGTAAACCACCGATGAGTCGCGGTAAACTTGATCTTTTTTGGTTTTGTTGCGTCATCGGCCACGTTGAGAGAGGTAGGGATCCACCTCCAACTGGACGGGTTGGTAGTCTCCAGTATCTCTCCCAACCTGTGCGCTACGAACGGTTTAAACACGCGAGCATCGCTCCGAATCCATTTGAGGACTGTGGTTGAGTCAGTCCAAAAAGTGGTTTTGGATGGCTCGAAACGATGAGCTTGTAAAATTGTTTGCGCAAATCGTGCTGCTATAAGGGCAGCTTGCAATTCCATTCTAGGGATTGAAACCGGTTTTAGTGGTGAGACTCGAGCCTTGCTGCCAATGAGTGACGTAGACACGGAGTGATCCCTGTAACTAAAACGCCAATAAGCTACGCAGGCGTAGGCTTGCTCGCCACCATCGGCCACTACGTGCAGCTGAACGTCCGATACGTCTGCCCTAGTCATATACCAGCGGGGAATTTTAATATTGGCTGCAATCCGTAACTGTTCGAACCAGTCCTCGCACTCGCTGACATACACTGCGGGTAGGATCGTATCCCAATGAACGCCTGACCGCCACAACTTCTGTATCAAAATGCGACCCCAGATAACAACTGGCATCAGGAGACCGAGAGGGTCGTAGACCTTCATGACAACAGACAGTAGGTTGCGTTTGGTAAGAGGATCGGTTGACATTTGGGGCATGGTGCGAAACCCTAACGAGTCTTGGGCTGGATTCCATTTAACACCCAATACGCCGACTTCACTACTAAGAGGCAGATAAACGTCTGATGTCGAATCACTTCGAAGTTCCTTTGGAACGAGTGAGAGTACCTCCGGATGATTTGAGGTCCACGCGCGCATCTCGAAGCCACAGGCTTTGTGCACCGTGATAACGTCGGCGGCTAGTTGTGCCGCATCATTGATACTAGGATAGCTGCCCAGGTAATCGTCCATATAATGGTCTTCAATGATAGCCTTACATGCGGCAGGGTATCTAGATTCCAGCATTTTCGCATTTTTGTTCTTAATGTGGAGAGCTATGAAGGGACTACATACGGCACCAAAAATCATGGATGACATGCGGTACTCTATAAGGTTGGCGTCGTTATTGCGCCAAAGAAAACGTTGCGCATCCCTGTCTTTGGGGATAATTTTAACCTGGGGGAACATTTCCTTGATGTCGCCATTTAAAACAACGGCGCCTTCTCTAAAACGAAACAACATGTCCAGAAGCGAGGACAATAGATCGGGTCCTTGTAAAAGGAGGCTATTGAGGCTTATTCCTTTCGTTGTCGCAGCTGCATCGTGAACTGCTCTGAGCTTCTTCTTCTGTGGGTGAAGGACACCGAAGATAGGCAGGTACCAACGAATCGAGCCGTCTATATTGACGTATGAAGCGTTTTGCGAAAGACGACGGTAGTAAGTGTCTGGATCACACTCTTCGGCAACGTTTCGCTCGGCAGTTGTTCCATGTATGCGGGTTACCCTTAAGACATCGGTAACAAATTTTTGACTCGCGCACCCAGCGCCATCTATCGTCAATGGGAAGCCCTAGAAAACCTTTGCAGGCCCTTATATCATGAGGCCCTTGTTTGCAAAATGTGCATTGCTCAGATTTCTTACCGTTCGATACCGTAGCGTGCACAGATTCCCTTTTAAATTGAAATTTGGGATTGCTTGTTCGAGGTAAATTCGATTGCATCGTTTGAGGTGGTGCCTTAAATGCACTGTCGGTTACAAAGTTATATTTTAATTGTTTATCTGCCTCGGCCAAGAGGAATTGCGACAGTAATTCAAGTTTTGTTATATGTTGTGCCTCTGGTGCGTGAATGGATGCGAAATCCGTAAAGCGGGCTCTGGTGTGTTCGCTTAACTTAATCAAAACGCACCGAAAAAGTTCCGGGGAAGACAAGTACTCGTGTTGATTAAGTAACTTGAGTGTCGTAACGAAATTACGTAATTTATTGGCTAGGCCATTTAAATCCTGAGGAGAACTTAGCTTAGGACTGTTGCGTAGCTCGGTGACCTCGCGCGCCACGAGGAGTTCCGGTCGAGCGTAAAACAACTGCCGAGCGAAACGTTGCGGAGTTGACGGATGTTTGAGACGTCACAATGCTCTTCTCCACGGCACGGAGACTGCCGGCACCAATGTTAGCACGACATCAAGTGGACAATGCAACATGACCGAAGCGTCCGCTATCGATTCACTTGGTTCCGTAAACATTAATAACGATGGCACCGTAACCGAATATCCTGAGAAAATTGGGAATACTTCTGATTATTTAATTAACGCTACAGGATCCTTGCCGGCTTCCTCACGCTTCCGTGGCCTGCTGAAGGTAGTCCCGGTTGTAGTCGAGGGTCCCGACGGTGACTTCGAGACGACGGCACTTCTCGACGAGGGCAGCACGTCAACATTGATCGACGGCGAGGTAGCGGCACGCATTGGCGCAAAGCCCACCTGTCAGGAGCGTCTCCGCATCGAAGGCGTTAGTGGTATGAGCAAGGAACTTGACGTGAGTTATGTTGATTTCTATATTCGCGGCCATGGCCTGGCCGAACGTTATTTAATTAATCACGCACGGGCTATTAAACCCCTCGGGCTTCGAGCTCAAAATCCTGACACGATAAGAATCACGGATTACAGTCATCTATCGGGTTTAACTAACGAACTTTCATATTGCACTGACGTTCCTCCGACCGTCCTTATTGGCGCGCCAGACTGGCATTTATCTTTAAGTCGCGAAGTTCGTAGTGGAAATAAGAATGAACCCGTTGCTTCTAGAACCTTGTTGGGTTGGGTGCTCCATGGCGCACTTTCTCTCTCATCAAAGCCACTTGAATTCATAAATCACGTTTCAGATGACTTACATAGCCTTATAAAAAGTCAATATGACATTGATGCTTTAGGCATCACGAAAAAGAATCCCCGTCCAAGCGACGAAGACAAACGAGCGGTAGACATAATTGAATCCTCAGCTCATCAGCTAGACGATGGCCATTTTGAAGTTGGCCTGCCCTGGAAGAAAGATTTACCGGAAAATATACCTGACAGTTACCCTCAGGCACTCTCCCGCTTCAAGGCACTCGAACGTCAGATGTCTAAGGACCCAGAGTTCGGTAAAGCCTTCCAAAACTTTATAGAGGGCATAATCAGTAAAGGCTATGCCGAAGAGTGTGATCCAGACACTTACTACCGTCGTCTTTCGCAAAACGCTTCATACGTCAATATAGACGGCTCGATTCGTTGGTACCTGCCTATCTTCGGTGTCCTTCACCCACAGAAGAAGAAGCTCAGAGCAGTTCACGATGCAGCTGCGACAACGAAAGGAATAAGCCTCAATAGCCTCCTTTTACAAGGACCCGATCTATTGTCCTCGCTTCTGGACATGTTGTTTCGTTTTAGAGAAGGCGCCGTTGTTTTAAATGGCGACATCAAGGAAATGTTCCCCCAGGTTAAAATTATCCCCAAAGACAGGGATGTGGAGGTTTTTACACCCCACTCTTTATCTATAGTGGAAAGGCTCAGCTGACACACAATAATACATGTAGATATAGTGCACAAATGTATATTAAACCACAATAACAATCAAGAACAATTTACAGCCTCTGCTGACATTAAATTTTCTCCGACAAGTAACCACAGCAAGTAACGCGCCGTCATTCCATTCAAACGTACATCAACAATCATACCTGCCAGTCTGTCCACAATTGTCCAACCTCTTTCTCTAACACTCCTCCTCAATTGTTTCCATCAGACTTCCATCTTCATCCAAGATCCTCAAGTTCCTTTCACTCATTACTGAACAACCTTCAACACACACCCATCTCTCCACGGCAAAACTCATGCTTCTCTCTTGATACGGCTTTTGTTAAAGCATCTGCAACCATTCGCTTAGTGTCCAAATACTTTAGCGTGATTGCACCATTTTCAATTGTCTCACGGATAAAATGGTAACGCACATCGACATGTTTCGTTTGTTGATGTTGCACTGGGTTTTGTGCAATTGCCATGGCGGATTGGCTGTCCGTATGTATGATCATGGGAGACTCCTCCTTACCCATGATTTCCTTAAGGAACCTTCTAAGAAATATTGCTTCTTTGGCAGCTTCCGATAGGCTCATATATTCTGCTTCAGCTGTCGACAAAGCTATACTTCTTTGTTTCATACTTTGCCATGAGATGGCTCCTTTAGCCATCTTGAACACATTCCCGGAATATGATTTTCTGTCAACCAGACTGCCACCGTGATCGGCATCAGCATATCCCTGTATGTCTCTACATGTGTCCATGGAGTACTCAAGTCCCATGCACTTAGTACCTTTAAGGTACCTCAAAATTCTCTTTGCATTAGTCCAGTGAACTTCTTCATAACAGTTGCAGAACTGACTCATAAAATTCACTGAGTGTGCAATGTCTGGTCTTGAACACACCGCAATATACATCAGTGATCCTATCAGTTCTCTATAGGGAATAATCTCATCAGGTGTATATGGCTCTTTTGGTTTCTGTAATCGTTGCCCTGCAACTCCTGGTGTACTAGCTGGTTTACAGTTTTCCATTTTAAACCTACGAAGGACTTTATTAATATATTCCTCTTGATCGATTTTTATACGGCCGTTCTCTTGTGTTATTCTCATTCCAAGGAACAACTCGGCCTTTCCTAAGTCCTTCATCTCGAATTTCGACTTCAGTTCTTCTTTAACCTTTTTCATTTCTATCTCATTGTTATAGAAGATCAAAATGTAATCCACATAGACAGCGAGGAAGATTACATTACTGTCCCTTTTTCGAATGTAGACACAGGATTCGTTTTTACATTGCCTGAAGTTAAGGCCCTCCAGCTCTGTGTATAACCTCAGGTTCCAAGCACGAGGAGCTTGTTTAAGTCCGTATAAGGATTTCTTTATTAGGCACACATAATCTTCTTTTCCTTTCTCTTCAAAATGTGGTGGCTGCCTCATAAAAACTCTCTCATTTAGATTTCCATTCAGAAAGGCAGTTTTCACGTCCATATGGTCAATTTGTAGACCAAGATTTGCTGCTAGAGCAATCAGCATTCTCAGAGAACTGTGTCGCACTACCGGCGAAAAAGTTTCGTCGTAGTCTATGCCTCTTCTTTGGCTAAAGCCCCGTGCGACCAATCGAGCTTTATACCGAGTTTTATTCCCCGCCTCCTTTTTGATTCTGAATAACCATTTAGAATCTACAACGTTGCTCGCTTGTTCGGGCTTTACCAGAATCCATGTCTCGTTTCTCTTTAATGCGTCTAACTCCTCCTGAATAGCGTCACTCCACTGTTTTGCATCATTCCTTGACAGCGCCTCCTGTACTGTTAACGGATCGTCCTGTTCTGCTGTAGCTTGATAAGTTATACAGTCCAGAAACTTAACAGGCTTTCTATTTCTCAATGGATATCTCCTTTCATCCATTATTGGCGCAGTCTGTGGCTCTATATTTTCTCTCTCAGGTCTTTCTTCACACAATGTCCACTCTTCTTCTTCACCTTCAGCTTTTTCATTCATTTCTGTATTCGTGTCAATGTTGCTTCTGACATCTGATTCTACGGACACTTCCTGAATTAACTGTTCTCTCTGAATGCTCTCTATTTCTCTTTGCTGAGGTGTGTTTAGCAGATTTTCTTCATCGTGTCTTATATCGATAGTTACAAAGTCGTCTTTCTCAGTTTTAGTCACTTTGACATATTTTTGATCCTCAAAGAACACAACATCTCGGGCTCTATGTAGCTGTCCGTTTGAAGGATCAATTAATCGATAGCCTTTCGATTCTTCGCAGTATCCCACAAAGACAAGTTCCTTGCTTTTGGGATTCCATTTGGTTCGTTTTTCATCCGGAATGTGCATAAACGCTTTGCACCCGAAGACCTTCAGATGCGATAGATCTGTCTTCCGTCCGGTCCATGCCTCTTCTGGCGTCATCTTCTTCACTGCTAGCGTAGGACTTCTATTTTTCAGATAGACAGCGGTGTTCGTCGCTTCTGCCCAAAAACTTACGGGTAGTCCTGCTTCTTGTAGCATAGATCGAGCTTTATCGGTTATGGTGCGATTTGCTCGCTCAGCAACGCCATTTTGCTCAGGTGTGTATGCAATCGTAAGTTGGTGTTTTATGCCATGACTTCTCAGGAACTCGTTGACTCTCTTGTTGACATATTCACCTCCATGGTCAGTTCTCAACACCTTCAGTTTCTTTCCGGTTTGAGTTTCTGCATGACTCTTAAACTCCTTGATTTTCTCAAAAGCTTCACTTTTTGCTGTAAGAAAATACACAAAAGTTTTCCGCGAATAGTCGTCGATAAATGTGATATAATATCTATGACCTCCCATTGATTTGCCGCTCATTGGTCCACTTATATCAGAATGTACCAACTCTAGAAGCTCTCCAGCTCTAGTAGCCTTGTTGTGCTCAAAAGGCTGTCTCGTTTGCTTGCCCATCAAGCAGGCTACGCAGTCCAGTTTGCAATTATTATTAATGATTGAAAAACTCACCCCAGTAGCCAGCTTGTCTCTTAATAAGGTGAGGTTACGAATACCCAGGTGTGCCAACCTTTTATGCCATAGCTCCATATCGTTACTCACTGTGGACGCTAGTGCAGTTGCCTGTGAAGAGCACTTAAGTTTATAGATGCCTCTATCAAGTACTCCTGTCACACAAGGTTCGCCTTTTATTGAACATTCACCAGCATTAAAGATCTCGCAACCCTTTCTCGAAAAAACAACCACCTTGTCTTTGGTGTTGACCATAGAACTTACACTCAATAAGTTCGAAGACAGACCTGGTACGTACATGACATTGCTCAAACTAATGTCAGGTGACTCATTCGCTACAGTACCAAAACCTTCTCCAAATACCTTACCTCCATTCGCGCAGCATACTTCTACCTTCCTGTCAACTTTTACAAAGTAATGCATCCAGTCTCTTCTGAAGGTCATATGTCCCGTCGCTCCTGAATCCAGAATCCACTCGTCTTGATGGGTCTTCTCTTGATTCGCAACCGTTAGTGCCGTTGCCATATGCGTTGTCTTTGCCTGACGTGGGTTATGTAGACAGTCGCAGGCTTTATGCGGTCCCTCGCAGATGAAGCACTTCAAATCTTTCTTCTGTTTGTTCCTCTGAACAGATTTTCTACGGGGCTTCGATATGATAAGTGCAGAACTCGGGCCTGGTGTACTTGAATTTGCGGAAGCTCTGGTGTCATCTAGTTGGAGTAGTTTCGTCTTTATATAGTCTGTTGTCAATGCTGTGTTGGTATTCTCCAATGCCAACCTCATAGGTGCATACTCCTCTGGTAGCCCCTGTAGCATCAGTGCTGCTAGTAACTCGTCATCAATCTCTTTTCCTAAATCTGACAATTGGTTTGCTGTATGCAGCAACTCTGTTACGTATTCGGTTATCGAATTAAACATGTTAAGCTTCAGGCTCACCAGCCTTGATAGTAGCCTGCATCGATTGTTAATGCCTTTGTCTTCGTAAGCAGTCTTTAAGTTCTTCCACGTCTCATACGCTGTAGTTGCTTTACGAACATGTACCTTACATTGCTTTTCGATTAGAAGGCATATTTTAGTGCGCGCTCTCTGATCATTGCGCTTTGCGGTCGAATCCGCGTCATCAGGGACACTCTCTACATATTTCCACAGATCATCGTGGACTAATATTAGCTCCATGTCAAATTTCCAAGTGTTATAGTTGCTACCTCCTTGTAGCTTCTCTATAGCCGGAAACCCTGATCCCGCACTTGACATTGTCGCGGTTGTCTCTCTTTTTGTTACGTAGGTGGTAGTAGGAATTTGGTAGATCTCACCGCTTTCCTCTCGTTCTCCCATTTAATATATACGTTATTAGCACCTCATAACACTCCAAGTATTACATGTATCGTCGTACGTGTTCAGCAAGATGGGCAATGTGCCGCCCATAACCTGTGGAGGTTTTTACACCCCACTCTTTATCTATAGTGGAAAGGCTCAGCTGACACACAATAATACATGTAGATATAGTGCACAAATGTATATTAAACCACAATAACAATCAAGAACAATTTACAGCCTCTGCTGACATTAAATTTTCTCCGACAAGTAACCACAGCAAGTAACGCGCCGTCATTCCATTCAAACGTACATCAACAATCATACCTGCCAGTCTGTCCACAATTGTCCAACCTCTTTCTCTAACAAGGGATGCGCAACGTTTTCTTTGGCGCAATAACGACGGCAACCTTATAGAGTACCGCATGTCATCCATGATTTTTGGTGCCGTATGTAGTCCCTTCATAGCTCTCCACATTAAGAACAAAAATGCGAAAATGCTGGAATCTAGATACCCTGCCGCATGTAAGGCTATCATTGAAGACCATTATATGGACGATTACCTGGGCAGCTATCCTAGTATCAATGATGCGGCACAACTAGCCGCCGACGTTATCACGGTGCACAAAGCCTGTGGCTTCGAGATGCGCGCGTGGACCTCAAATCATCCGGAGGTACTCTCACTCGTTCCAAAGGAACTTCGAAGTGATTCGACATCAGACGTTTATCTGCCTCTTAGTAGTGAAGTCGGCGTATTGGGTGTTAAATGGAATCCAGCCCAAGACTCGTTAGGGTTTCGCACCATGCCCCAAATGTCAACCGATCCTCTTACCAAACGCAACCTACTGTCTGCTGTCATGAAGGTCTACGACCCTCTCGGTCTCCTGATGCCAGTTGTTATCTGGGGTCGCATTTTGATACAGAAGTTGTGGCGGTCAGGCGTTCATTGGGATACGACCCTACCCGCAGTGTATGTCAGCGAGTGCGAGGACTGGTTCGAACAGTTACGGATTGCAGCCAATATTAAAATTCCCCGCTGGTATATGACTAGGGCAGACGTATCGGACGTTCAGCTGCACGTAGTGGCCGATGGTGGCGAGCAAGCCTACGCCTGCGTAGCTTATTGGCGTTTTAGTTACAGGGATCACTCCGTGTCTACGTCACTCATTGGCAGCAAGGCTCGAGTCTCACCACTAAAACCGGTTTCAATCCCTGGAATGGAATTGCAAGCTGCCCTTATAGCAGCACGATTTGCGCAAACAATTTTACAAGCTCATCGTTTCGAGCCATCCAAAACCACTTTTTGGACTGACTCAACCACAGTCCTCAAATGGATTCGGAGCGATGCTCGCGTGTTTAAACCGTTCGTAGCGCACAGGTTGGGAGAGATACTGGAGACTACCAACCCGTCCAGTTGGAGGTGGATCCCTACCTCTCTCAACGTGGCCGATGACGCAACAAAACCAAAAAAGATCAAGTTTACCGCGACTCATCGGTGGTTTACCGGTCCGCAGTTTCTGCTTGAACCACCATGCACTTGGCCGACTGAGTGCTTTACCGACGTGGAAGAGAATTCACGAGATCCCGAATTAAAATCGGACCTAGTGGTTCTGCTCCTCGTTACCCCGTCTAGCTTAATTCCAAACCCAACGCGTTTTAGCTCTTGGCTGCGTCTTCTTCGCGCCACCGCCCGAGTTCTCCAAGGCGCACGTCTATTCCGGCTTAAACTGTCTCGGCCTATAAGTAGAAATTCCAAATTGTACATGGACGGTACCACATCGCCCTACCAACTTCACGCCGCAGACATCGTGGAAGCCGAAAAGATGGTGGCCCAACACGCTCAAGAAGAGAGTTTTCCTGAGGAGGTGCTGGCTTTAAGATCCTCAAAACCTGTGCCCAGAACCAGCAGAATAGCAAAACTTGCACCGATACTCGGCCAAGACGGCTTAGTGAGACTAGACACGCGAATAAGTTCTGCCCCGGGAGTTAGCGAAACCACGAAGTCCCCAATTATCGTCGACGGCCGCAATCATGCGATACGACTACTCATCCTTTACGAGCACAACAAAGCGTCGCACCACTTCAACGAACTAGTTCTGAACGAACTGCGACAGAAGTACTGGATACTGAGGGCACGCAACAGCATCCGCAGCGTAGCACACGCCTGTTTACAATGCCGAAGGTGGAAAACCCAACCAGCTCAACCCCAGACCGGCAACCTACCCCTTGAAAGACTCGACCACCACAAAAGGCCATTTACCCACGTCGGGCTCGATTATTTCGGCCCCATTTTAGTAACGATATGCCGACACAAAGAAAAGCGTTACGTCGCATTGTACACATGCCTCACAACCAGAGCGTTACATATGGAAGTGGTCAATTCTCTATCATCCGACGCCATTATAATGAGTCTAAGACGTTTCATCGCACGCCGAGGATCCCCTACCACCATTTTTTCTGATAACGGCACGAACTTTGTTGGGGCCTCGCACGAGCTACGCTGTCTACATGACGACTCCGTGAAAGAATACGCCACCAACCATAAAATCAACTGGCGCTTCATCCCACCTGCATCACCATTCATGGGCGGCGCATGGGAAAGGCTTGTACGTACAGTGAAAACAGCCCTCAGATCCTGCCTCACGAGTCAAACCATAAAGGAGGACGTCTTGGCAACGCTCCTTCTTGAGGCAGAAGCGATCGTCAATTCAAGACCCCTGACCTACATTTCATCCTCACCAGATTCCCCAGAAGCTATAACACCATTTCATTTCATCCTGGGCTCCTCATCAGTCGTACCGTAAACATCATCACTGACAGACGCTGACTTACTCCGGCGGTGTGACTGGCGAAGAACATTGCGTCTCGCAGACCAATTTTGGGCACGATGGCTACGCGAATACCTCCCAACGCTCCGACCAAGAGGACCAATAAACCGCACTGTGAATCTTGGCGAGGGTGATGTGGTGCTGATCGCTGACCCTACACTCCCACGTGGTCTTTGGCCATTAGGAAGGGTAGCGAAGGTTTACTTTGGACCAGACGGAGCGGTCCGCGTAGCAGACATCCACACTAGAGGCGGCATGCTGCGCCGACCGGCCCGAAAACTTATTTTACTGGAAGCTGCACCTCAGTCAGTAGCCACCAGTTGTTAGTGTTCCACTGGGGGCCTGGAATGTTGGCGACTGGCTGGAGTGTCACCCTTTTCTACTTCTTAATTTTGTCTTTCTGTTTTTTACGTTGTCACATTTTTGGTTGTCAAGATTACTAAAATCTGTCTTGTAATATTGTGCTTTATTCTTTATTAAATTTCTATCATATAATCCGTGTTTCCATCAGTATTCATAATCGTCTCATACAGTCCACCACTAGCTATCAGTCTTATTAATAAAACAATTTTTGTTTTAGTTAAAACCCATTACAAGCCCGTCTTAAAAATAAAAAGCTCGACAGAGCTGTTGAGCTTTTTATTTTTAAGACGGTAATACGGTCTTATTAATAAAAACTCGTTTGCTTAAAGTGCTGTTAAAGTACACTTTAACACTGTTTCAACCTTTGAAGGACCAAGTTATAGCACGTTTGAAGGCCGTTTTAGGGAATCGTGTTTTTATAAATAAGACTTTATCTGTATTAGGTGCACATTGCCTTAGCTGGGGCTCCATACTATCTTGAACCTACTTCTTTAAAAAAGTATTTTCAATGAGATTTAAAGCAAAAGTTACCATAGATTAACAATATCCAACCGCAACACAGCAGACGATTTATTAACAAACAATGTTTAAATGTTGACGCACCGTAATCACAGTACCTCGACAGTATATTAAGAGTTTAAGACTCATCCTTGACCTCCATTTTTTATCGATATTGATGAACGTCCAGCCCTAACCACCAAAGACAAGACAGAGTAGTGGTAAATGTTATTTGTAAGTTTGAGGTTATAGCGAATTCTGTTTTCTGCAAAAAACTGGTAGTTCTACGATGAAATGGATGTATTGTTACAAAAATAATGGTATTGCATGTGATTACCCAGGTGCTACAATAGTTATCTACTAGCTATTGCGTGTGATTACACAGGGATTGCGTATTTTTCTTCCGGTGAGTGGTTTGTTTACATAATAAGACTTAAATTTATGGATGCAGTGTATAAACATTACGTAGCCGAGTGTCGGCCGTGGCACGGTCACCGAGCCGGTTCCGTGACTGCAATTACAAAGACGGGGCTCAACCGCGCCATTACCGTTGCACCGTGATGCAGATATTCATCCGAGCAAATTTAGTGATGTGGTAACTAGAACCAAAGAGTACATAACCACTACGTTAAAAGAGACGGGACCTCCTTACATGCTTTTGTAATGAGGTGAGTTTAGCCCCGTTAGCAATACCAACCAATAGAGCAAAAATGCAATGTCAAAAGTAAGTGCTACCAACATAATAACTTGTCCGTGCAATAGAGACGTCCACTACATTTATCGATATCGATAAATTATCATCAGTTAGCCTAATAAAATTAATAAAAATCTATGTTTTCAATAAAACGACAAATGAAATTAGTATTTTATTATTTATTATCAAATCACAATAATTGTGGTCAAGGTTTATTGAATTTATTTCAGCAGCTATTTGGTTTTTCTTTAGAGGTGTCCAATCTGAGCGAACTTCATCAATCGGTCGGTGGTTTGGATTCAGGTTCTGAAATCGTAATAAAAAGTTAAGTGGAGTCGTTATTGATTATTTATTTGTTGGTAAACTATGCTACTTACCCGGATAGTTCTGATAAATATGCTGAGATTCCGGGCCACAATAATTGTGGTCAAACCCTACTGGACCAATAGCAACAGCTGATATTTTGGCTGCTGTACAAGGTGCTGAAAATGATATCACTTTGTAATTTATCAAAGTAAACAAACACTAGTTACAAAAAACTTCAGCGATACATGAAAAGTCTACGTACCAGAGTTGTTTTGTGAAGCTCGACAACTAATAGGTTTTTGTATAGCTGAATCTGAAAATAAACAATTGCAAGAATAGTCCGAAGAAAAAAAAAATAGTTTGTTCCTGTTTACCACATAACTGCATAATTGACTATGTAACTATCAAATACATTTTAATATCTAGAGCGATTTGTGTACCGAATTGCAGAGCGAGGAGAAATTACCAGAAGTTCTACTCATGTGCAAAATCCTAGACACCCTACAGTGCGTTAAGATGGTAAAACAAGCCCTCAATCCTTTTATTTTCCCCAAGTAATGGGAATGATTTCTTATATTTATACAGTCACAGTGCTACCAATTCTCTCACGCGTCAAGTTAATGTGAACGCACTATACCTCCAGAATATTTAGGATTCAAGTCTAGTTGGCTGTTAATTTCGAAAAAAGAACGCTCAGTCAAAAATCGGACAAGTCAGTTATGCGCACACGAAAGGGGTTTACGTGAGAATGACATTAAAGTCGTAGAAGACGAAACCACTTCAGGGTAAAAAGAAAACATTTTCCATTGAGCTTATGCAACTATTGCAATTGGGTTGACCAACGCTCCGGCAGAATTACAGCGTTTAGTTGATAAACTGTTTGGTCCTGAATTCGACAGTCATGTATTTTGTTATTTGGATGATTTAATACAGGTTTCCACTGATTTTCAAGCACATTTAGATCTACTTCGCAAGATTCATAAAACCTTGAATGAAGCTGGTTTAACGATAAACCGCAAAAAATGTTCCTTTTGTAAAGAAAGATTGCGTTATTTGGGTTACATCGTTGATGGTGATGGCTTACATACTGATCCTTCCAAACTGGACGTCATTGAAAATTTTCAACGTCCTACAACTGTTAAGCAGTTGCGTAGTTTTCTAGGTATGTGCTCTTATTATCGCCGATTTATTTCCAAATTTGTTGACATTGCATCTCCTTTGACACGGTGGTAGTAAAAATTCAAAACATTCACTTGTTTGGAACTCTGAAGCTGAAAATGCATTTATTGCTTTAAAACAATCATTAGTATGATTGTTTTAAAGCTGATAAAGATGATGGCTGATCACTGCGTTATGCTCGTGAACGAGTGCTGTTCGTGTGTCTGGCCGCAGCACTTATGTTTTCCCCTATTATTGTGAGACATTTGACTAATGCTTTGGCATTTAGGGTTGTTAATGGCAATCATGAAATCTTATTAGGTTTACATATGGCAACTGATGATTTGAGAAAAGATGGTCAGAGTGGAGTTTTTTTTCCGCTGCCTTTTTCTCCACTACAATACGGCCCGAAGGCGGCGGCTTACACTTTACATTGACATTCAGCAAACAGAATGTAAATTCTTTACGTTGAAATAAAATTATTTGAATTTGAGTATCATCCCCTGTTTTAAAATGTCCTAATTTCGAGAAGCCTTTCTTTTTACATTGTGATGCTAGTTCTGTAGGCATTGGAAGTGATCTAAGTCAAGAAGATGACGATCATTCTCAACATCCTATTGCGTTTTATTCTCGAGCTTTATCTAAGTGTGAGCAAAATTATAGTACAACTGAAAGAGAACTTTTGGCAATTTTAGATTCAATTGAAATTTTCGACCTTATATTGAAGGCATGAAATTTACTGTTATTACAGATCATGCTAGCTTAAAATGGTTACTCGGTTTAAGCAATCCTAGTGGACGCTTAGCTCGTTGGGCTGCTAGAATTTCACAATTTACATTTGACATTATGCATAAAAAAGGCTCTTTACATGTGGTTCCTGATACGCTCTCTAGAATTGAAGTAGCTTCACATTTTGTTGATGAAGTACAAATCGTTGCACCTGACGATGAAACAACAGATGTTTGGTATAGAAATGTTTTCATAATTGTCGAAAATATCCTGTACGTTTTAAAAATTATAGAGTTGAAAACGAAATACTATATAAATATTGCAAAGCGAAGTATTCTTTAAATTCAAATTTAGACTGGAAAATTGTTATTCCCAAAGAAAATATTTTAGAAACTATTCGAAATAATCATGATGATGTAAATTCAAGTCATTTAGGTATTCATAAAACCTTAAATAAATTAAAAGTTCACTATTTTTGGCCTAAAATGTTTGATGATGTTCGTAATTTATTAAGAAAGAAAGAAGAAAGAAAGAAACATATATTTATTTGACGACACAATACACAAAATCACGCAACATAATACAACAATCAGCAGAAAACACAAACGGGTGACGGTAGAAATACGTAAAGTTAACAGTTAACACAAAGACAAACTTACAGAAATCTAAATATCTAACAAAATGTCAGGAAGTCTTAAGTATTGAGTCCCCAAAATGGGCCCGACTCAGCATAATGTTGCAACGGAGAGATCAGTTGTATTAATTCTTGTGATATATGTAAAGCTTATAAACATTCTAATTCTCCACCTTCTGGTGCAATGATAAATCCTAAAACTGTTGGTCGCCCTATGGTGATGCTTTCTATTCATATTATTGGAATTTTACCTCGTACATATTCTGGTCATCGTTATGTTTTGTCTGTAGTAGATGTGTTTACCAAGTATTGCTGGATATTCCCGCTGGTCAATGCTGCAACTCGCGCCGTAGTAAAGTTCCTTGAAAAATATGTATTCCTGAAGTTTGGGGTTCCCAATGTCATTGGTTGCGATAACGGTTCACAGTTCATTTCTAAAAATTCTGTAGACTTTTTACATCAATATAATATAAATAAAATATTTTATAATACTTTATATACTCCTCAGAATAATCCTGTTGAGAGGTATAATCAAACTATTGAAACTTGTATATCCTGCTTTGTTAGAGATGATCATAGAAGATGGTCTCAATTTCTTCCTCATGTTCAGTTGGCTTTGAACAATAGTATTAATTTAGCTACGGATTTTACTCCGAATTTTTTGGTGTTCGGTAGAGAACTGATAATTGACGATTCTTTGCATCGATTCAATGATTCTTTTGATTTAGATACCATTGATTTTTCTACTAGGCAAACCTTTGCTGATTCCTTATCCATTCTCAAAGACATTTTTGAGAAGGTCTCTTCTTCTTTGTTGGACGCATATAAGCGTAACGCGTCCAACTATAATAAAGGTCGTAGGGTGGTTTCTTATAGTGTAGGTGATATTGTTTGGAGGCGTAACTTTGTTCAATCTAATGCTGCTCATTATTTTTCTGCTAAATTGGCTCCTAAGTTTATTAAATGTAAAGTCTTAAATAAAATTTCAAATAACGTGTATGTTTTAAAGAATCTTCCTAAAGGGAAAGTTGGTCGTTATCACGTAAAAGACATAATTAAAGTTAAAAATTTATTTTCATTTCTAATCTTTTCGGACTATTAGTATTTGCTATATTAGGGTAAGGGTTTTGATAGAGAAGGTGATTTTGTAAAGATGATGAATGTTGTATGAAAGAAATATTGCCCTATGAAAGAGAACGAATGTAAGAAAAATACTCTATATACAATTACTAATTTCAAATTCAATATTAACCATTCATAGGACATTTTGAATTAAATAAATTCCCATTCTAAATTGAAACTCTTTAAGAAAGTTTTTGTATATTATATTTTTGTATAAAATTTTATGAGTAAGATGTATAAAATTTTATATTCTGCATACCTCTCTCTAATTTAGCTGTCTAGCTAAGCATATATACCTGTCCATATAAATATTTAAGCTAACTAGCTACATACCTTAATTTTAGTCACCGTAGTTTAAGTTGTAAAGAACCTCGGATTTGACACATACATACATTCTCGATTTTGACTTATTCCCTTGTTGTATCAGCTTCGTTTTGGACGGCGTTGTCTGATCGACCAACATTTATTGCACTCTTCGGATTGTAGAGGGTTGCAATAAACCTTTTGAGGCTTTGGTCTCACATACGAAATGAAATGATACGAAATGAAAAAATACATACCATATCATATTCTTAACATCGTGCGTGGAAGTCTGCGAGTTGTTGGTCCAGTCACGATGGATATTTTTCGTAGCTGCTCTAGGTATTGAGTTAGTTGACACATACCTATTTGGACTTTGTGCATGGAAGTCTGGAAGGTTGTTGATCCAGTCACATTGTTTCATCTTACTTTTTTTCCTTTTTTTGGTCGTTGTGCATGGAAGTCTGGTAGGTTGTTCCAGGCACATCGTTCCACCTTTTTGTTACAGCTTTGATTATAAAGCTGTAATGAACATTTATACTGAGCACCGTGCATGGAAGTCTGGTGTTTTGTTGTTCCAGTCGCGTAGTCTCATATCTTCATTTTATTGGGGTTTATTTTGAAAGGTGATGTTCTACTTTTAGACTCATCGGGGTTGGTGTTAGTTTCGGGGGCGATTCTTTTTCTAGATTTATCCTATGCATTTCAACTAGAGTCAGTGGCGAGGGTGCCAAACTGAACTTAAAATAGTTTTTCGGTAGGTTTAGTTATCTTAAGAGTCAGTGGCGAGTGTGCAAAACTGAACTTAAAATAGTTTATCTTAGGGCTGTTTTTCTTAAGAGTCGGTGGCGAGGGTGCCAAACTGAACTTAAATTAGTTTTTCTACGGGGTTATTATTCTTAGAGTCAGTGTCTAACTGAATTTTATCTAGTTCTTTATTTACTTTATGGATGTAGAGTTTTGGTGAAGTTTTTGAGTCAGAGACGAAGGTGTCTAACTGATCTCCTATCATGCATGCATATACCGTTATAATTCCATTTAATCCGTTCCATTTCATAATTTTAATTCTGCATATAATTCAAATTTCCTATACATACGTGGAGGATCGTCTCAGCGACGGGAGATTGTCGTTTTGATCTTCAATATTTACTAATATACCATACTTATTATATTTCTCTTAGATTTCTATTTATTTGCATTTCATTCGGTCAGTGCTAAACATACCTCTAAAAGTGGGTTCTGATTGAACATCAGGCAGAGCCTCGTCTTAACTGAAAGTTCAATCTGAACTCAACCAAATTAAACCTAACTTAAATTACCTAACTAAATCTTTTTAAATTATTACAACTGACACTAAACTCCATCTTTTCTTTTAAAAAAAAAATACGACAGTTATTACTTGCAATAATAGTATAATATTGTGATAATGAAACACGTTTTGCTGGCAACTTTTAGCGACAGAATGCGGTCGAAGATGGATTTACCTAGTAAATATTAGCAATAGTATTTTCCTTTTCAAATTTTATTGCAAGATAAAAATAGAGTATAAAGTTTTGGTAACTTTTTAATACAAGGTCTTAGCTCGATCTGTATTTTTACTAAATGGGAAGAAGAAACGTTACGTCAATATGGACGTCGTTACGGATTCTATTCTAAAACATAGGCCTTCAGGAAGAAATCTGAGACGGAGTATTGTGTTGACGTTGACGAATAGGTATAATTGTAAATTAACTATTTTGTATAAAAAAGTGTTTCTTTTTAAAACATGATTTAAAACTTATATACAAAGCAATTTATTTTAATTAATTACATTATTTAATCCAAGGTGTCTTCATTTTTTCAACCTTTCTATCGATATCGATGGAGAGTTAGGCCTATCCCTAGTCGGTAGCGTTTGACAGTAGGGCCTGTACGTCCCTTGAAATCGGTGCATTGATAAACGTAGTGCCATCTCTTTTTTTCTTATGGAATGTTGGTTAGCGAAAGCAGTACAGCATTACTGGCTAAGGTTTCTGCGAAGTTACTGCTACCCCTTGATTTTCACAGAACAATTAAACCAATAGAAGAAACTATGACCACGTGACAGTGCACAGGCCCAATTGTCAAAACGATACCCTGATGCCCTGAGTGAGAGTCCAAATTAAGATGGTATGTAACTAACAATAGTGGCAACACTTGGAAAGTTTTCAGATTTAGTCGGGTTCAGTGGTGTTATACTTTTTTGCACAGGTTTTGTGCCACGAGAACTTTGGGAAATCCTCAGAACAATAACTAAAGCATAGAAGGAGCCGTAAAATAGAAAGTAATCAATAGTTATCTTGTTACTCTTAAGCCCGCAGCCACAGTACACAATGGCCCATGCTGGCCCACTGCTCGCCATCACAAATTATAGTCTGTAAAATATAGCTTGAGCTCCGCGACAGCTGTCATCGAAATTGAGTCCATGAAGTTTTGAATTTTTTCACAGAATATTTATACTGCTAAAACTCCGTACTTACTGCACGATGGCTAACCAGTATAATAACTGCAAATTACAAACTTTCGATGATTTATGATGTAAATTGCGGTTTTACTATTGGAATTGAAGTTTATTTGTTTGAAAAGCAATATCAAATTTAATTAGAATTAAAATAAAGAATATTGTTTTAGTTAATATCTATCTAACAAAATACTGGTGTTACTGTGATGTTAGGGTAATATCGTACAGCGTGTGTGCACGTCTCTCCAACTTTGTTCCGAACCTCCATGCTTCTGGGTTCTGCTCAGATCTCCGCGCTCTTTTGTTTTTATTTCTATTGAATGACGTTCTTGTTCACCCTGACGACGAAATGTTTGTTAGTATTCGATGGTTTTTACAAATTATTTTCTATTAAAGTATTTCATGCTCTAAAGACTGCAGTTGAAATTGTGTAGTTGATTAGTTGAGTTAAAGTTGTACCTTTTTAATTGCATGATGTCAAAAAGAACAAAGAAAACAGTGTTTTGAACAGTGAATGCCGTGAGTTTGTTATTCGTTTGCGCGAATATTTGACACGCGAAAACCAAAACGGCGGCGGTGCGCTTCTGCCATTAGAGAGAGTGTGTGACAGAGTTGCGGATGCTCTTGGTATTGGACGATCTACGGTCGTCTGTATTAGTAAAGAAAAGTGCGGAGTCTTCAAGCGAGATGCCTGAAGAAAATGTGATTATAAAACTTTCATCGCCAAATACAAAGAATAAAAGTTTTCCCGTCACAGAGGTTAATAGTTTTGACATCGCCGCAATCCGCAACCACGTGTACGCATATTACTCAAGAGGAGACTTATCCACATTAAGAAAATTGGGAGCGTCCCTTAAAGAGGCAAATTTGTTTACATCCAGCTTACCATCTTTGGCTAAAATTTTAAGAAACATTGTGTTTTCATATTTAAAAAAACCTTAAAAGGAAAATTGTGATCAGAAACTGATTTAGGGATTTTAGGATGTACATCTCAACTTGAATAAAACTTTGTAAAATAATATTTCTCGTGTTTGATTTCATAATTCCAACTTCTCGAAATTCTTCTTTCTATCCACGTATTCAACACGCTTTAAGTGACATTTGATGTCGACATTGTCCCGTTCCTAGCCCTGTCAGTGTGACGGCTGTCGTGGAGCTCAAGCTATAGTTTACAGACATGTTACAGACTAGAACATAGTTACAGACTTTTTCTATAACACTCGCCACGATCAATTGCTGTTCAAAAAACTTGGCTTGAACGTCAATTAACTAAACGATGGGCCACTGTGTAATCAGGGATGGGCCACGCTACGCCACGATCCTTTGAAGTGTGCCCAAAAAACCGACAACTGTCCGATTGCGCGCCACGATAGGCAATGAGGGATTTTTCTGACAGCTAAGAAAAGTAGTTCCTAATTTGTCAGTAGATGGCGTTTTCAAGTAAGGGTTTTTGTTTTTTAATGGGATATGCCACTTTCCAGTTTATTCTGTGGTCCCAATCCACAGATCACGTGGAATTTCCTCCCTCTTTTATTTTTGCTTTTGCATTATTATTGTTATTTGATTTTCGTGCTAAAATCATGGTTGATCAGTTGACGTGGATCAGTTGATCACAGATTAGATTCCTTCCAGTCGATGAAATCCGTAGAGGGAACTCTATCTACGATGAAATCGCAAAACAGCAATAAAGTTTTTACCTGTGGCAAGCAATAACAAACAAAAAAAGGTAAACCCTTGCGATTCAGCGCCATCTCATCGTAGCTTTTAGAACTATTTTTTTTTTTAATAGCTGTCAGAAAAATCCCTCATTGTCCGCCACTGCACACCATTACCCCGAGTACACAATGGCAATGACGAGCAGAGCAGTGGGCCATCATGGGCCATTGTCACGGGCTTGTCAGTTGGTATTAATGTACTTTGTATGCGAGGATCGGATTGGCTTTAGTTTTGTATATCAACAACAGATGGCGTTATTTGGAATATAAATCTCACATTTATTAAATATATGGTAACACTGGTAGCCACTTTTTACAGAGGTAACACTATTTGTTCGTTCCTTTACCCACAGAATTAAAATGAGGATAATTTTGCGAGAACACTATTATATAGTGAAACATGAAACAGAATGTAATAAACAAATAAATTTTTACTTTTTTCTATACAACATGTACGATGTACAATAACAGATTAATTAAATAAATTAAGCAGAAAGTTTTACGAAGATTCCATTGATACAAATTTTAGGCAAAACGGATAATGTTTTACTTCGCCATCGCCAGCGCCGCCGCCGCCACAGAGTATACACGCCGCCGCCGTGATGGATGACACATCACATCTCTGCCATCCTGCCATCTCTGCATCATTTGCATTTTGTGTATTTTGCTAGCGGTTTGTTTTCTCGATTTCTTGTGGTTTTCTCGACAACTTCAGCTTTTATTTTGGACTCCGATATTGCCGTACATCTTATTGACTCTCGCATTCTATTTTGACTATGGTTGGCTTACGATTTGGACTCATGGCGAGTATGGCGACTCAAAAAAGATGTTGTGTACCTAATTGCACTTCAACGAGTAAGTATTATCTACTTAACAATTTTATCTTGATTTATATTTGCCTCATGCAGTGTAATAACATTATCTCGTTTTATTTTTAGGTAAAGACAGCACTTTACATGGATTTCCTAACCCCAATGAAGATGGGAATAGATTCCGAAAGTGGACCTTCTTTGTCGGAGGAGACACTTTGTTTCTAGATGAACAGTTTGTTTTCAAAAATAGAAAAGTGTGTCATAAACATTTTGAACCAAAATATCACACAAGGAGTTCAAGACTAAGTGTCAACGCAGTTCCAACCTTGTAAAAATCACTAAGACCAGCGCTATCAGACAGGGCCAATGTAATGAGTAACCAGACGGGTGTTGAACCCACTACTTCCGCAGGTGCGTGTACGATACTTGGAATTTATGTGGCATTTTCTGTAAATTGACCAATGAAAAAAAATATTCTTATACTTCACATAGATGTCATAATTGTGTTATAATATCTATCATGTGAAACCAATTTAAAACAGGTTTAGGTATTTTAAGAAATGCAAAATAGGTATTGGGCCTTGACATCACAATTTACTGGTTAAATTTTAATGGTGGTTTGATAATGACTCATGATGCATGTATACAAGCTTTTTTTTTGCATCTACTTAATGAGATGATTTATACAGCGTCCAGTGGTATCTTCACTCACACTAGATGCGTGAAGGGACCACTCCGACGCTGTAGTGCCTGGGACATAGTTTTATAGATGGTGTAGGCTTGCCCAGCACCTATACCATCCTGACAGCTTAGTCGGCCTAGCCCACAGGAAAGACTAGTCAATACGTGCGGAGCCAGCCAAGCCGCGGGTTTCCTCACGATGTTTTCCTTCACGGTTAGCGTGTGGTATTGCGACTACAAATTCGCAAAATGTATGTAACTTTGAAATTAAACAAAGTCATTGGTACATGCATGTATACTTGAAGCATAAACTGACAAATACTAAGTTGTAAAGTTCTGCCAATGTGATAATTTATTTAGTAACTAAACATAACAAAACTAATTTTCCAGATTATGTAGTGCCAGAAAAATCTCCAGAACCTCGACATGAGAAAGTCTGTCAACAACAACAGTCGAAGACTATAAAAGGTAAATTATTTAGTATTATTTTTTTACCTGCTTAGCATTTCTTCACTTTTTTACTTTATCTTAACTCCCACATTCTACCATTTTTAGTGATTGAGAATATTTTGACAAATGAAGAAAAACATTTGTCAAGCCCAAAAACTAATATTTTTTATATTTACTCATTCATTACCAATAGACCAAGTGTCCGGTCTATTTTAACTTTGATACCTATCTTACATGAAATAATAACCTAGTTTCTTGTATTTCAGAAGCTACTGTTACTAAGCTGGAAGCCACTATAAAGATACTGCACAAAAAGAAAGATAGCTATGCAACATGGCTTAGGAAAGCTCTAAAGCTATCAGAAAACAAAACTTTTCAAAAATGCTTACAAAAGTTTACAACACTTGCTGCTATGTTTACAGTCATGCAATTTCGTGAAATAAGTAAACACAAAATGGGTCAAAGATTTTCAAAAGATGAAAAGGTTATGGCTCTGAGCTTATACAAGCAAGGCCCAAAAGCATACAGATGGCTGAGCAAAATATTTATTTTGCCCTCTCCCATCACATTAAGTCGACTAGTGTCACGAGCTGGCTTAAAACCAGGAATCAACAAAAACATTTTTGAACAACTGCAAAAAAGAGTGGAAAGTTGGACTAAAAATGAAAAATTGTGCATTTTATTATTTGATGAGATGTCAATTACACCACACTTTGATGTCAACAGGAAACGTGATGCTATCACAGGATTTGTTACGAATGGGTGGATATCAAAAAGAATTTAGCTGACCATGCATTGGTATTTATGGTGCGTGGCGTAATGAAAAATTACAAACAGCCAGTTGCATATACATTGTCTAAAGGGACCACACCTAAAGAAGATCTAAAATGTCTGATAAGAAGTGTCGTCATTGAGCTACAAAAATGTGGGCTTAAGGTGCTAGCAACAGTTTGTGACCAAGGCACTGCTGTCAGCACTATAAACAGTTTAGTCCAGGACACTCGGGCACAATATTTACGGGAAAACACTACATGGAAAGATGAAGTATTTAAAATAAATGGAGAAAAAATTATTCCACTTTTTGACCCTCCGCACCTTATGAAGGGCATAAGAAATAATTTGATGACCAAAAATCTTAACTTTGTGATGGATAATAAAGTAAAAATTGCCAAATGGGACCATATATTAAAATTGCACAATGAAAACCCTGCATATAAAGGAATAAGACCTGACTGAAAAAATCTGACTGAAGCCCATGTGGATGCAAAGAAAATGTCAAAAATGAAAGTGAAATTGGCCACCCAACTCATGAGGAAAACTGTAGCTTCCAATATGGGGTACCTAGCTGGTGAGTAATCAATAATGAAATTAACCAAAATACAGTTTATCCAGTTCGAACAATTTCTCTAATGTTTGTTAGAATTCATAAGTTCCTTTAATCAAATTCAATTTGATTAGTAAATTGACACAACGTAAATTTTAAATTTCATTCACATTAATATAGTAATTTGAAAATATGTAATAAAAAATAACTCTCCAGATACTGGCAGATATAGATTACATTTTCGTATGTATTAACACTTTCAATAGACACAATTCACATAGACAAATATAAAACTTTTAGTAGTATGTGTCCAGATAGTAATTTTAATTATTTTATTTTTCAGATAAAGGTATACTACCAGCAGACTGCAGAGACACAGCTGACTTGCTAGTAATGATAATTCAAAAAAAAGGAGTGGCAAGGTGCTATTGCGAGCAGTGACACCTAAATCTGAGCACCGCATGGTATGGGTAAAGGCCAAGAAAGTTTTGAAATCAATGAGATTCATAGGCAAAAATGGAAGGGAAGGGAGTGTGCCTTCATTAACGAATTGGCTACATACTATTGAAAATGTTGAGGTTTTAAAAAATGTATTGTTTAATGACCATGGCATTAGGTCTATTTGGATGAGACATTTTAATCAAGACCCACTTGAAAACTTTTTTGGCTGCATCTGATCACATGGGTGCAGGAACATACCTCCGACACCATCGGGTTTTGAGGCAGCATTTGCAAGTTTATTAATAAATAATTTATCAGGCAACCATTCCCGGGGATCTAATTGTGAGGAGGATAATTGCCATATAGTCAAATGTATGGATTATCTTCTTAAGTCTGAAAATAAAAAAGAATTATGTAATGTTGACTTTGAGGACATAGAATTTGATGTTGTAGATTTTGATGAAAAGAAAGCCAATGAAAGAATTATTGGTCAACTTAGTTACGTAGCTGGTTATGTTTTAAAACAGGCAAAGAAAAAAATATTTAAAAGTTGTGAAATATGCAGAAATATTTTATATTGCGACGATGAAAATGAATATTTAAAAATCCGAGAGTTTTCAACTAAAAGCTCACTGTCCTACCCTTCCGAAAATTTATTAAAGATTTTTCCAGGGACACAAGAGATAGCAAACTATATTTTGGAGAAAAAGAGTGATTTGCCGAATATTAAACAATATTTGAAAACCGTTTTATATCAAAATTGATTTCAACTTTTTGTCTTGCCCACACCATCGTCATGTTCTAGTTGATTTTTTATTGATTTATGTGCAAGATTTTTTATTTTTAATTGTTGCTGTGATGTCAGTAAATTATTAAATGGCACCAGGACAGGCAGCAGCAATAATGATGTTGTGAAGCAATTGGCAGTCGAATATTATAAAAAAAGAATAAAAGTGAAAAAATCTTATTTGTTCATTTTATTTTGACGGCTTTACTAATCAATGCGGTTTAACGTTACTTAAATTAAAACATAATGTACTTGGAAGTTAGAAAAAAAATTGTGCCATGTTACGTTGTTAAGTGCATTCCGTGCTGGACAGTATTAAAGTGTGTGTACTCGAATCCAGTATCAAGAGAAACAAATTTTCGCAATTTTCAAATCTATAGGTACACAATCAAGTGAAACAAATTGCGAAAATTTGTTTCTCTTGATTGTGTACCTATAGATTTGAAATTGCGCTATAGATAAGCTACAATAGGCAGGTATGTAGTACTATACGCTGTATAGTATCTGTAGAGTTGCCTATATACACTGTGTTTGTAGTTCGATATATTATCAACAGATGGCGCTAAAGTATTGGAGTGACTGACAGGGATGTTATACGTGTCATAATTATGGTACATGTACCATAATTCAGTCGTTCGTACCATGTACCATGATACATCCATTATGGTACGCGAAAGTACCATAATTTTGCCATTTTTTTTGATCACAAGCACTTTTGTATCACATATTTTCATCTTTCGCTTTTGCTGTTGACGAGTTTTTTTATATACCGATATCTAGCAACACTAAAAAATCATTCATTCATTTCGTTCAGTAAGTTGATAAGAACGTTCAACATATCTGTGATAGTTTTTGTAGTCTGTGGATTGTAAGTGAACTTTACAACAGGTGAATCTTCAAAAAGTTGAACTAATAGTCTGTAAAATATAGCTTGAGCTCCGCGACAGCTGTCATCGAAATTGAGTCCATGAAGTTTTGAATTATTTCATACAATATTTGTACTGCGAAAACTCCGTACTTACTGCACAGTTAGTGATGTCTAACCATTGTAGTATGCAAGTTTCAAACTTTCGATGATTTGGTGATGGATGATCCAAACTGCAGGTTTACTATTGGAATTGAACTTTATTTGTTTGAAAACGATTATCAAATTTCATTAGAATTAAAATAATGAATATTGTTTTAATTATTACCTATCTAACAAAATACTGGTGTTTGCTCCGAACCTCCATGCTTCTGGGTTCTGTTCAGCCGCGTGCTCTATGGACAAGTTTTTTTTTTTTATTGAGTGACGTTCTTGTTTACCCTGACTACGAAATGTTTGTTGGTATTCGACGAATTTTTCAAATTAATTTCTATTAAAGTATTTCATGCTTTAAAGATGTAGTTGCTATGGTGAAGTTGATTAGTTGAGTTAAAGTTGTTCCGTTTAGTTTGCATGATGCCAAAAATATCAAAGAAAACAGTTTGAACAGTGAATGCCGTGAGTTTGTAATTCGTTTGCGCGAATATTTCAGGCGCGAAAACCAAAACCGTGGTCCGCTTCTGCCATTAGAGCGAGTGTATGACAGAGTTGCGGATGCTCTTGGTATTGGACGATCTACGGTGGTCCGTATTAGCAAAGAAAAGTACGGAGAGAAAGAGAATAAAAACTTCTTCCGTCACAGAGGTTGATAGTTTTGACGCCGCCGCAATCTACAACCACATATTACTCAAGAGGACAATTACCAGCATTAAGAAAAATGGGAGCGTCACTTAAAGAGGCAAATTACCATCATTGGCTAAAATTCTAAGAAATATTGGGTTTTCATATAAAAAGAGCGTTAAAAGGAAAATTGTAATCAGAAACTGATTTAGGGATATTACAATACACCTCTACTTGAATAAAACTTTGTAAAATAATATTTCTCGTGTTTGATTTCATGTTTCCAAGTTCTCGTAAGTTCCACACATGTTATCACATACGCTTTAAGTGACATTTGATGTCGTCATTGTCCCATTCCTAGCCCTGTCAGTGTGACAGCTGTCGTAGAGCTCAAGCTATATTTTACAGACTAAAGAAGTAGCGATTAGCACAGAATAAAAAGAAAAAAGCGAGTAGTGTTTTCTTAAAGAATTTATGAAAGTCGAAGAAATTTTAATACTTTAATTAATGGTACCTACCTAGTTTATTAAATCCGTAAGAGTTTTCCTACCCGTACCTTATTTTTTTCAAAAATACCATAATTTTGAGCGTCTGGTGCCATAATTAAAAAGTTGGCATCTAACATCCCTGGTGACTGATGTCTCTATCCTGCTCAGTATAATAATGTACTCTGTGGCCATTGTGTACTGGCCGCATTATTATTACTACAACAAAGAAGTTCGTCCTTATTCTGAGGGGAAATCCTCAGCCATAGACAACATAACGTCATTACATTGTATATTACATGCCACAAATTAAACAGGTTACATGCGCACTTCACAGATGCACCTTAACACATGTGAATAAAGTTTAAAGTCGGTAAGCCGTTTAACTTTGACCTAACATAACATAATCTAATCTTGTCATGTTGCTAATTTGCTATAATGAACAAGCAAACCACAGAAATGACTGCCATTTTGTCACATTGTTGATGAGAGTTGAGACCAAGTTATAATGTAGGTACGTTATGCGTTCTTATTAGTCTCGTTTCAATCAAACTAAAGTTTGTGCCAGTGTTTTGAACATCAACAAGAGTAATAAAACTGCAACAGGTCTACTTCAAGAGGCAAATTTTTCAATTACAAATCGTTTGATACAAAGCTTACAATGGCCGCATATGACGACGAAGATATCGAAGTACAAAATCAGATCCGGGTAAGATGCACTCTTTGTAATGTCTTCTTTGCCAACAACGCATCTGTTATAGAAACCCATATAGACGGTGACAGACATGGTCAACTTTACTATAATAGACTGAAAATTCGTAACAATATAGTGTTTGACGAGGTTTTGTTCTGCTCAATATGTAAAGTAGTTATTGCTTCCGATATGGAGGGGCCCTTGCCAGCGGTAAGGGCCCACGTTGAAGGTTTTCTACATCAAAGCAATATGGATGAGATAAGGGACTTGATTGCTGGAGATTTCGTTGATTTACCAGAAAATGTAACTCCCCATGGCACATTAGTTCACTGCACCATTTGCCCATGCTATATCTCCTTTAAATACGACACTATAAGCGAACACATCAATGGACGGAGACATTTGACCAACCGTTCAAATGCAGTGCTGCCACTGAATGGTATTTTTACTGTTATGGGAAGAAACGATGAGCTCTGGTGTAAGATTTGCGACGAGAACATTGATAACGCTGTTGACGATATCCTGGACCATGTGGATAATGATGACAAACACAAGATCAAATTGGAAGAGATAGAAGATACCATAGATGACGAAGATATATCCATTGAGGCGTTTCTGACTCACGTAGATGCAGACAAGGCTTACTGCAACAAATGTGATGTGTGGATACCTTGTAATAACCACAACTTGCAGCAGCACATTGATGGTTACAGGCACTCTGAATGAAGTAACAAACAATATTTTACTGCAACTGATAAATACCTATGTATCTTTACACTTACACTATTTTTATTTTTAATGCACTAACCCGTGCTAAGGAACAAATTTAAAAACCTATTTAGAGGCTAAAAATTTTTTCACCCATGCCGGGATTCGAACCCGCAACCTCTGGCTATCCGTACCAGCGCTCTACCAATTGCTCAATTGGTAGAGCGCTGGTACGGATAGCCAGAGGTTGCGGGTTCGAATCCCGGCATGGGTGAAAAAATTTTTAGCCTCTAAATAGGTTTTTAAATCTTTACACTTTAAAAACACTAAGATAGATAATGTATTTACATATTTACATAATATAGAGATGTTGTGATTCCAAAACATTAATTGAAACCTTTTACACCACTTTCGTTAACACTCCTGTTTGGGCTACAATAAATCTTACATTGACTCATGTATGGCTTATACTATGGAAATCTATTCCAATTACGAACAGTTCACTTTCAACAGTTCAACAGACCTTTGATTCATCCTAATAAACATTGAAAATAATAAAAAAATATAATTTTGTAAAAATACACCTATGCCCATGACTTCATTCTTGGGTTTGGACCATTGATCCGTTAGTATTTGAAATTAATTCCAATTTGATAGCTTGAGCTGATAATGAGAAAAAGAGTAACAACAGACATACATTTATATAGCAAAATGATCGTGTGAAGGTTCCAATTTGTCTTTTTATGTAACAAACCTAAAAAGCAAATTAATAGCACTAAATTCAACGAATTTGTATTCCGATATGGCCCCCTCAGACCGTTCTTAGCATAGTTCCTTGTTCAGGAACCGACAGACTGAAAGTTTATCATAATGAATAATTAGCGAAGGATTAATCATTTGTCTTCCATTACTAATATAATTATAGTTATGTACTTAAATAAATATTATCACACTGCTTACGGTGCAAATTAGCTGAAAAGGAAGTTTGAAGTTACTTTCTGTATTGTGAAAATTAACTTCTTGTTTTTAAAGATATGGTAAAGTATAGTAAAAAATATTTTTTCTTTATTGTTCTCTCTATATTATATATAACAGCTTACAATACAAACAGAATGTATTAACACCCTTATCGTTGTATAAAAAAATAACAATTAAAAATAATTATATTCCAATTGGATTATTATTTATCTGTCGTTTAAATTCAAAATAAAAAATGTTTTATTTCGCACAGAAACTGCGATATATAAATAAATATTATCACACTGCTCACGGTGCAAATTAGCTGAAAAGGAAGTGGGAAGTTACTTTCTGTATCGTAAAAGTGTAACTGGTATGTGCTGGTAAATGTTGTACATGGGTATAATATACATTTATTGATTATTGGGTATTCTTTAAGTCTACTTATTAAATATTAATAAAAAATAAATAAAAAAAACATAAAATGTGAAAATAAAAAAAAAATTGCTATTATTTTGCTGTTAACTGTATTCTTAGTTTGTACCATTGTACTGCTAGTAGTACAAATATCATTTAAGTTATGAAGTTTATAATTAGTAAACAATAAGAAGAATTTCAATTTAAAACACTTTGTTTCAAATTAAAAAATTGTTATTACGTAGGTGATTTGTGTTATGGTTCCTGTTTTTCCAATTATGAAGTTTAAAAAATATATAAAAAAGTATAAAAATCTAAATTGAAAAAATATATTTTTAAATAGGTACTAAGTACAGTGCGTTCACATTAACTTGACGCGTGAGAGAATTGGTAGCACTGATATGTTTAGTTTTACCATGTTAGATAAGAAATCATTCCCATTACTTGGGGAAAATAAAAGGATTGAGGGCTTGTTTTACCATCTACCGATTAGGTCCAAAAGCTAATTCACATGTTATGTCCTTGTTACCAATTCTCTCACGCGTCAAGTTAATGTGAACGCACTGTACATTGATTTTCATGCTTGTGTGTGGGATTATTTTTAAATATTAATATTTTCTTGATTCTTAAGATTCTAAAATAGGGTTATTATTTCACTTAAAAGTCAAAATATTAAGACTACACATATAATTATTAAGTTAAAGACATAGCATTTTACACTCTAAGGTTAAAGGGTATTAATTAACTTTTTGTTTTTAAAGATATGGAAAAGTATAGTAAAAAATATTTTTTCTTTATTGTTCTCTCTATATTATAACAGCTTACAATACAAACAGAATGTATTAACACCCTTATATTAGAAAAAATAATTATATTCTAATTGGATTATTATTTATTTGTCGTTTAAATTCAAAATAAAAAATGTTTTATTTCGCACAGAAACTGCGACCTAATGAAAGTTACAAGTTAATTATGTGTACGGAGGATACGGCACAGCACACGCGCGCCGCGTGTCCTGCGTGGGCCTTACAGTATATACTACTACGTAGTAGTATATACTCTAAGGCGTGGGCGGAGCCGCGTGCCGAACTAGCTGCGGCTATCGGGGCGGACCTCTCGCTGCCGGCCATCGTTAGTTAGATGGTCGACAGTGAAGAGGCATGGGCGGCGGTCCTCGCCCTCAGCGAGGCCGTCACGGGAGAGAAGGAGAGGGCGCGAGAGTACGATCCCCACTCGCTCCCTCTGCGCCGTCAGGGAACCGGCCGCAGACGGCGGGCGTATGCCAACCGTCTCGACGGCCCCGTGCCGGTAGGCGCTCCATGTGTTCCGGAGCGCCGTCAGCGGAGTAGGGGGGAGGTAACCCCCCCGAAGGAGTGGCCGCAGACGGGGTCGCGGTAGTGTGTGCAAGCGTTCCCGTGTCCCCGTCGCTTGCCACTGCGCAGGAACACCCCAGGAGTTTTAATCGGTATACCGCCCTTTTCAAGGCGGGGAGCCCGACATAACCACCGCGCTCCCCCGAGCCGGTGGTACCTACCCGTAATAGGGTTCCTCCTGGGTTAAAAAAAGTGTCCATTTTCAAATTTAGATCATGTTGGAGAAACAATTGTCAAGGAAACTCCAAAAGTTAGTCTTTTCAAAGTATTTAATTAATAGAGTTTACATAATAATTCTAAACCTAGAACTCATGCATTGTACTGGCTTTAAATCCGGACATCATTGTCATCTAAATAATCTTCAATAACAGTTGAATCCGCTATTTGACTCTCTTTTGAAGTAACTCTTAAATGGTAAATATCTCTTCTTCATATCTTTTTTGAGGACCTAAAAGCAACAAAATACATTTTAAAATTTTGCTTTGCTAAACAGCCAAAAACACGTCAGCCATTTATGTCAAAGAGTATATAATCACTGATTTATGTTGTCTAAGGTTTGAAGACCAGGGGCATTATTACGTAAGTCTCCACTGAGTTGCGTGACGTTGATTTTTACTTTTTTTAAGCTGGTCCGGCTGTCAAATGCATACATTTTTTGACACTTAGTCGTCTAAATGCTTCACTCGATAGAATTCAATACAATTCATTGTTTGTTTTTATTACTCGATGTACATTGCATTGCGGACTACCCACAAATAAAGTTCTATAAAAAATTAAAAATCTTTCAAAATTAAACAAACTGTTTTATTTGTACATTCTTTACCTAGAAAGTAACTTCACGATTCTCGGCGGCGCGGTCTTCATGGTGCTAACTAGCGTCACCAATGACAGAATATCATAACTTGTTTTATATATAATATAAAAATGAATCGCTAAATGTGTTGGTAAGCGCAAATCTCGAGAGAAGCTGCACCGATTTTGCTAATTCTTTTTTTAGAATATTCCTTGAAGTACGGGGATGGTTCTTACGGAGAGAAAATAAAAAATATTAAAGAATCGACTGTTAGGCGGTATGAAGTTCGCTGGGTCAGCTAGTCTATAATATAAAAATGAATCGCTGATTGGTTGGTAAGCGCAAATCTCGAGATCAGCTGAACCGATTTCGCTAATTCTTTTTTTAGAATATTCCTTGAAGTACGAGGATGGTTCTTACGGAGAGAAAAATAATAAAAAATTCAAGAATCGACTGTTAGGCGGTACGAAGTTCGCTGGGTCAGCTAGTCGTCTACTACTTTCTATTTATCTATTTATTATTTGTATGTTTAAGCAATAAAGTGTGCTCTATCTATCTCTATAATACAGAGAAACTGCGCATAGGCCAAACATAAAGATTTTTTTACGATACAGGTCATGTATGGACACCTGTATCATAATATAACTTTTTAATCAATCATAACGATACACCTCCAGCTGGACCAAGAAGGTTGAACCTGTACTTATAAAAAAGAAGGTTTTAATAAAGGAGTCCGCGGCGACGCAACACGCATCGATGTTTGCGCTTTGGCGCCAACATTTTACATTTAGAAAAGACATCGGCTGGGCTGGTTGCCATATCAATAAGAAATAGTAATGTTACGGGCTAGGGTTCTAGATCTGGAGGTAAAACGCCAATGACAACTTCTTAGGATTTAAAACCAATAGTATCGCTGAGGTCGTAGGTTATCGCTTCCCTCGTATCGCATGTATGTTCGCTTGAAGTTCACTCTTCGCTATTTTTTTTTTCTATAATATAAAAATGAATCGCTAAATGTGTTGGTAAGCGCAAATCTCAAGAGAAGCTGCACCGATTTTGCTAATTCTTTTTTTAGATTATTCCTTGAAGTACGGGGATGGTTCTTACGGAGAGAAAAATAAAAAATATTAAAGAATCGACTGTTAGGCGGTATGAAGTTTGCTGGGTCAGCTAGTCTATAATATAAAAATGAATCGCTGATTGGTTGGTAAGCGCAAATCTCGAGATCAGCTGAACCGATTTCGCTAATTCTTTTTTTAGAATATTCCTTGAAGTACGAGGGCTGCTACTTATGTATGCGAAATAGAAAAAATAAACAAATGTATATGGCTAAATATGCTTTTATTGTTTTTCAAAGTATTCTCCACTATGATCGATGCACTTTTGCATTCGATGAAACCAATTTGTAAAACACTTTTTCCACTTTGATTGAGGTATCTCCAAAACGTGCTGTTTGAACGCATCTACGGCCTCTTCACGGGTCGAAAATCGTTGACCACGTAATTTATTCTTTACATTTGGGAATAAATAGAAATCATTGGGAGCCAAATCAGGGCTGTACGGTGGATGACCCATCAATTCTATTTTTTGACCATCCAAAAATGTAGTTGTTTCCTGAGATGTATGACAGCTGGCATTGTCATGGTGAAGTATGATTCTGCGTCGCTGGTTGTTTTGGCGTATTTCTTCAAATACTTCCGGCAAACAAATGGTCGTGTACCACTCCGAATTAATCGTTCTGCGATTCTCCAGTGGTATTGTAGCCACATGGCCATTAATACCAAAAAAGCAGGCCACCATTTGCTTTACAGTGCTTTTTGCACGAGCCACTTTCGTAGGGTTCGGCTCATTTTGAAACACCCAAACTGTTGATTGTTGTTTACTTTCGGGATCGTACGCGTAGATCCAGGATTCGTCACCTGTGTAGATATTATAAACAGATTTTGAGTCGCCTCCGTTGAATTTTTTTAAGGTTTTCTTGCACCATTCGACGCGAGCATCTTTTTGATCCTGAGTTAATTTGTGCGGGATCCAACGCGAACAAATTTTTTTTACAGGCAAATGTTCATGTAATATCCTATGAATGCTCGTCATACATATGCCCAGAATAGCCTCTATCTCACGATACGTAACATGGCGGTCTTGCATTATTAATTTTCGCACAGCTTCAATATTTTGTGGCACAACCACCGATTTCGGGCGACCTTCTTTAACTTCGTCCGTGAGCTTACTGCGCCCGCGATTAAACTCACTAAACCAGTGATACAGAGTCGTTTTTGATGGAGCTTCACCACCAAAAGTCGAAGTTAATTGATTTACGCACTGTTGTTGCATTTAACCACGTCGAAAATCGTAATAAATCATAGCACGAATATTTTCACGAGTGAGTTCCATTTTTTCAGCGATATGACATTTTAAACCCAACAAAAACAAAACACTAACGTATATAAGAGAAAAATATTAGCGGCCAGTATTTAAAAAAAGAACGAATTTGACCATGGAGGTCAGACATTGCGTTTAAAATCATTGGAATCCCAGATTCCGCATACATAAGTAGCAGCCTATGTACGAGGATGGTTCTTACGGAGAGAAAAATAATAAAAAAATCAAGAATCGACTGTTAGGCGGGACGAAGTTCGCTGGGTCAGCTAGTCGTCTACTACTTTCTATTTATCTATTTATTATTTGTATGTTTAAGCAATAAAGTGTGCTCTATCTCTATAATACAGAGAAACTGCGCATAGGCTAAACAAAAAGATTTTTTTACGATACAGGTCATGTATGGACACTTGTATCATAATATAACTTTTTAATCAATCATAACGATACACCTCCAGCTGGACCAAGAAGGTTGAACCTGTACTTATAAAAAAGAAGGTTTTAATGAAGGAGTCCGCGGCGACGCAACACGCATCGATGTTTGCGCTTTGGCGCCAACATTTTACATTTAGAAAAGACATCGGCTGGGCTGGTTGCCATATCAATAAGAAATAGTAATGTTACGGGCTAGGGTTCTAGATCTGGAGGTAAAACGCCAATGACAACTTCTTAGGATTTAAAACCAATAGTATCGCTGAGGTCGTAGGTTATCGCTCCCCTCGTATCGCATGTATGTTCGCTTGAAGTTCACTCTTCGCTATTTTTTTTCTATAATATAAAAATGAATCGCTAAATGTGTTGGTAAGCGCAAATCTCGAGAGAAGCTGCACCGATTTTGCTAATTCTTTTTTTAGAATATTCCTTGAAGTACGGGGATGGTTCTTACGGAGAGAAAAATAAAAAAATATATATTTAAAAAAATAAATGAACCCGACTGCAGTGATAGATCAACTGAAAGGAAAAAAACAAGATAATTTTATTTTAAAATGCTAACCTCGATTCAGAAGAGATCATGCTGCTTTACTTGAGGGACCAAATGATATAACTTTATAAGCATTATTTGCTCAAACTGTTGCAGTTATAACTTATATAAAATGATGCATTCGGGACCCATATAAGAGGACTTAAACAATCAGTAATGGGTCCCGACTGAAACATTTTATATATTTTTTTAGCCCTATAAAGGGCACCCTCCGGAGGATACGGGGGAGGGAGGTGGTAAATGCTCATGCATAACAGCACGGACCCGGCCGTGCTGCCAATGTGGGACTCGCAAGAAGTGCGCCTACCCACTAAACACCACCTTGGGACTGGTTTTGGTCCTAAGGACCCCTAAACCCACATCGGGAGCGACCCCCCTCGAGGCCGAGGAGGGCGCACAGCGGAGCTCCCTAGCGGAGCGTCCGCTTAGAAGAGTTCATATTACAAAACTGCTATGAAAGAGCAGTGTCCCCGCTAAGAGGGACACTGGCAGAGGAGGTGGCCGCGTCTGACTGGGACCGAGCCTCTAAGAGGTGGTTCAAATCAGACGACAATTTATCGGGCGGGTCAACGAGAACGTTTCTGGGCCTGCGCACCAGGTAACGTGGGTCCGTCGTGGGCGGAGAGTAGGGTTCTTCGCTATTTTTTTTTTTTTAACCCTATACCTAAAGGGCACCCTCCGGAGGACACGGGGGAGGGAGGTGGTGAATGCTCATGCATAACAGCACGGACCCGGCCGTGCTGCCAATGTGGGACTCACAAGAAGTGCGCCTACCCACTAAACACCACCTTGGGACTGGTTTTGGTCCTAGAGACCCCTAAACCCACATCGGGAGCGACCCCCCTCGAGGCCGAGGAGGGCGCACTTTTCTTCGCTATTGCGGCGGCCGCTATTTATATCCGCCGGCAAGGGTTCTCGAACATTCCCGTACGTACCTACGCTCGGTGCAGGCGGCAACGTCTCTAGAACAGTAACCCATTCAAAGAGTTTTGAATCTTATGCCAGTGGACATACGAGTCGTTATTGCTTGCAGCGTTTATTGTTTACTAAGGCGAATGCTACACGCAAGATATATATCGTGATCCGTCAATATAACTGTTAGATCACGATATTTATTGACGTGTAGTGTAGTGTATTGAGGGATCACAATAATTATCCAATAAATCCTTGTGATCTGATCCAAGATCCTGGATCGTGATATTTATCTTGCGTGTAGTATTGCGCGTCAATATTTATCGCGTCAGTACGCAGCGAGACGGCAGCAATGGACAACGACTATGACACCGCTTCTGCTTCTGAATCATAAACAGGCGACAAGATGTCTTAAAAGAGCTTAAACTGACCTTAGAATACCTTCCATAAGTTCCAACAATCCTGTCCATTTCATTGTGAAGGCAAATTTCGTCCAATAAATTTAAATGTGTAAACATTGTTCTCTTTTGTAGCCAATTTTTCACTCAAAGCTTTCTTTTTACGCCTTTTTTTATTGATTGGGATATAATTATCGCCACACAAGCTCTTATTTTGCTCTGTCTAGGGTCCATCACGTCTGCTTCATATAAAAAACGTTTCAGTACTGACGCGATCCGTATCTTTGGTGTAGGGTGTGCTGTGATCCTGCTCAAGATACTTGATTAAATATCGTGATAATTATCATAATATATATTGACGTGTAGCGTTCGCCGAAAACGCAGCATGCGGTGACTATTCGATAGGCTTCAGAAGGCTCTGTTCTAGATGGTTCGGGATAGGACCGCGAATACATAAAAAAAACTTTTCAATATCTAAACAAAGTTTGGCTCTGTTTGTAAAATAAATTAGTTTTTGTGTAAAAACATGTCTGAAAGCGAGGATAGCGGCAAGGGTAAATGTACACCACCAGACATTCTGGAAGCTGCGTCAAACCTGACTATGAACCTGTTACCGGTGAAATCTAGGAGCAACGGAGGAACTATACTTTGTCCAAAAAGTGTAGAAATTAAAGAGTAAGGTTTTGCTCAGACTTTTTGTCTGTGTTAGTTAATTCCTTGCACTTGCAAGCATCACAAAAATAAAAACTACAGTCATTGCATTAAAATTATGTATTGTACTTAATTAAAGGTAGTAAATGGTTGTGATTTTCGTTAAAACCAATAATAAAGTTTCACTTCCGGTTTCTAGGATTTTTTGACAAACTATACCTTTATTTAATAAACGTAACCCCGAGTTCATGGAATGGAATATTATTTTTTCGGGGGGCACGGCAGTGAACCCGCCAAGTCGAGCGCGAAGCAAACACTGCCGCACCATCTTTACTGGAACCATTTTGCGGCATTTTCAAGCCTCTATTTGAGAACCTCTGGATAAGACCATAACGCAGGAATTTTCGACATCCAGTAAGCTATAATCACATACTTATAATCCGAAATTTCAAGTCTGTAGGTCATTTAGTTCCGAAATTAAGCGAAAGCAGAGATTCGCATTTATGACACTCACTCACTGATTATCACCAAAATAGAACTAGTACTTCCCATAAACTCAGAGAGCTGAAATTTGGTACAGAGTTAGGCTTTAAACGCCACATAAAGGGAAAACTAGAATAATCGAAGATCTGGACTACATGGTGACCCTATTAGAAAACAAGAGCCCAACCTAACTATTTTCCGGCCTCTATTTGAGAACCTCTGGATAAGACCAGAACGCAGAAATTTTCGTCATCCAGTAAGCTATTATCACATACTTAAAATCCAAAATTTCAAGTTTGTAGGTCATTTACTTCCGAAGCTAAGCGAAAGCAAAGTCTCGTAGCACTTCTCATAAACTCAGAGAGCTGAAATTTGGTACAGAGTTAAGGTTTAATGGTCACATAAAGGCAAAACTAGAATAATCGAAGATCTGGACTACATGGTGCCCCTGACACAAGAGCCCAACCAAACTACTAGAAGATATCGACATACCGCCTTTACAAAAAATATTCAACTTGGTGGGCCGCTTCATTTGATGTTAAAAATCGAAGGTCGGAAGTATCTGATGTAGAAACCTCAGCTGGTCTCAGCAGTATTAGAGATATGGTAATGCCTACTTCTACTATTGGTACATAAAAAAATCGACTGTCATTGTAAAAATCCAGCGTAGTGGGAGTGAGACACATCTTCTAATTAAATCTAGCCTATAGCGTCCCACTGCTGGGCGAATACCTCCCCTTCTGCTTTTAATACGCATATAAATAAAATTAAGAGAAATCTCTGGATAAGACTAGACTAGCTTTTATAATTATACTTACAAGTTTACAAGAATAAATAGTCGGACGATTAACTTTATTCTACTCGAACATTACACAATTAAATAAACAAATTACACTCAAATATTAATTTCGCTCAAAATTTGGTCAAAATATAATTCATTGAACTAAGAGTGGTGGTGATACAGGTCGCTAGATGGCGCTGACTGTATTTTAAAACGCGCTTACGTTTTGTTTTCCCGATAAACTTATATGGTGAAGTGGCAATCGGCCTCGTTACAGTGGTTTACGATATTCTATTACTGCCGTTGATTTGGTGGGGGGGACGCATTGATTTATTTTATAAGGGAATCTATTAAATCAATATTCTAGAAAAAGAAGTGAAATCCCGTCAAAAACATTCTGTAAAAACTAGCCAAGTCTCGATGGAGCTGCTCGTTTATCTCTAAAAAGTAATGAAATCTAGACAAAGTCGTGCTAAGTCTAAGGTTCCTTACTGCGATTTCTTTATTATTATAGTTAATGTTGTGTGACTTGGCCGTTGAAGGGTACACAAGGGTACAAAACCAGGTGCTCCATGACACAATTGCACCAATCTGTCTCCAGAACCGCTACCCATTGACGATGGAAAATTGCCTTGTCCTATTATTATCAATCTAGTTTCCTAGTTTTTATAGTTTTCCCTTTATGTAGTCATTAAACTCCTAACTCTGTACCAAATTACATTTGGACAGACAAGGAGTTAAACACAAATGTACATCTGGATACAGGCTTCACCAGTTCTATAACTGCCTGCCTGAATTACAAATAATAATAATAATAAATTTCAGCTCTCCGAGTTTATGGGAAGTACTAATTCAATTTTGATGACCATGATGAGTGAGTGAGTGAGTGAGTGGCATAAATGCGTAACTTTGCTTTCGCTTACCTTCGGAACGAAATGACCTACAGACTTGAATTTTGGGTTTTAAGTATGTGATTATAGCTTACTGGATGACGAAAGTTTCTGCGTTCTGTTCTTATCCGGAGGTTCTCAAACAGGGGCCTGAAAATGCGGCGAAATGGTTCCAGTAAAGGATGGTACGGCGCAGTGTTGTTTGCTTCGCGTTTGACTTGGCGGGGGCTCTGCCGTGCCCCCCGATTCCTATAGATAGTAGGATACGTTTTTCCCCACAGACCATATACCTAAAATGAACGATAAAATAAGGGTGCTTGGCTGCATGGCTGATGTCCATTATTTACCTATATATACCGCTGAAAAAAATAACAAAACGGAAATATTTTGTTCTTGTAATTTATGTAAATTTCAGAGAATGATATCAAACTTTAGTTTTTTCAAAATTTTACAAAATAATAAGGGGAAAAAAAAGACAAACAGTTCTGATTGACTCAAAATTCTGACCAAGCCTTGTTCGCTTGTGATTGGCTATAACATTGAATCAAATTCAATGGCTGGCTTTGTCTTGTCCACAGAGCACTATACTGTCTTGTCTAACACGTGATATTGGCGAAGTTGTAAGTCCGTAAAACAGAATTGAATTGAGCGCGTATTGAGCGCATAATATAACCTAAAAAATCGTGTCAAAAATGGTCGAATTAAAGAAACTAGCCGCGATCAAGTGCAAACAGCAAGTCGTGCGTGCCGTTCGCTTCAACGTCGACGGCTCCTACTGCCTCACTTGCGGCGCAGACAAGAAAATCAAGCTTTGGAATCCACACAAGGAGTTGCCACTGAAGACCTATGGAGGGCACGCAAACGAGGTTTTGGACGCCGCGGGCTCCTCGGACAGCAGCCAAATAGTTTCTTGCAGCTCCGACAAGAGTATCATACTGTGGGATGTAACTACCGGTATGTTTTACTATATATATAATTGAAGGTTCATGCTCTGAACTAGATGCTCGACGCAATGACCTGAATCCCTATCCTATCCCAGAGGGATAGGCAGAGAGCAGGGACTGCCACTTGCTACTATCATGACTCATCAACGTTCACCCCATAAGTCGTTGCATGCAGGCACGCCGGTTCCCGGTACTTTTTATCTTCCCCTGCTAACACATCCCCTTTTTGGTCGATGATTTTGGTCGATCCGCCTTGGAAATGAAATTAAATGAAAAGGTTTTATTCGAAGTAGCGCAGATACTGCGGCTTAATGAACGTTACAAGTCAAACTAGGTGTCCATTTCAAAATCTGGATCATTTTGGAGAAAAAATGGACAAAAAAACTCCAAACTTAGTCTTTTCAAATCCCTTAATTAACATAATTTACACAGATTCTACAAAACTCGTGAATTTTACATGCTTGAATTCCAGACATCATTGTCATCTAAATAATCCTTAATATTATAGTAGCTCTTTTGGCACAAAGTGTACTTTACACATTTTTTGAACCGCGCTTCAGTCAAACTTAATATATCTTCAGGGATTTTATTGTAGAAGCGTACACAATTGAACGTCCCTTACCAGCCTTTCCACTCACATTCGCAATATATGTTTCGTCAATCTTCCTTCCTTCATCCTCTCCACGTGTCCAGTGTGCAACAATCCTTTCTCAATTTTAGAATTCTGAAATTTTATTTTAATGTAGAAGCGTACACAATTGAACGTCCCTTACCAGCCTTTCCACTCACATTCGCAATATATGTTTCGTCAATCTTCCTTCCTTCATCCTCTCCACGTGTCCAACGTGTGCAACAATCCTTTCTCAATTTTAGAATTCTGAAATTTTATTTTAATGTATAAATTCTATATACTTTATATGTGTTTCCTTCACCGTTAGCGTGAGGAAACCCCCGGCTTAGTTGGCTCCGCACATATTGATTAGTCTTTCCTGTTTCCTAGGCCGACTAAGCTGTCAGGATGGTACAGGTGCTGGGCAAGCACCATCTATAAAATCATGTCCCAGGCACTACAGCGTCAGAGTGGTCCCTTCACCCATCTAGTGTGAGTGAGGATACCACTGGACGCTGTATAAATCATCTCATTATGTAGATGCAAAAAGGCCAATCATCATATGTGTACTTATGTGGCAATTTAAATGTTTTCTTTCTTATTATCCCCAGGTCAACCGCTCCGTCGGTACAGAGGGCATGCCAGCTCCGTAACCTGTGTCAAATTCAATGAAGAATCCACCATGGCCGTATCAGGGTCCGTGGACAACACCATAGCGTTTTGGGACACACTCAGTCGCAGACAGGACCCCGTGCAAGTGCTAAAAGACGCCAAAGACACAATCACCTCCCTCCAAATAAATTCACATGAGATCTTAACTACGTCTGTCGACTGTCATGTGCGGTTGTATGACATACGTATGGGCAGAATCACATCAGATTACATCGGTGATATTGTGACATTTGGAAGCTTAACCCATGACGGACAGTGCTACGTGCTAAGCACTTCGGATAGCAAGGTTAGGTTATTTGACAAAGACTCTGGGGAGTTGTTAAACACATTCACCGGACACCAGAGCAAAGATTATTCGTTAGAGAACTGTGTCAATGCAAAAGACAGCCATGTTATTTCCGGTTCTGCAACCGGTGAGATCTTCATATGGGACTTGATATCATCAACTGTTTTTCAGAAGCTTGTCCATAGTAACAGTAAGCCTGTAGTCTCATTAAGCTATCATCCAACGGAGACTTACTTGTTGACGGCTTGCGAAGATGAGATTGTGCTTTGGGGTGACGCAGAGAATAAAGTCGAGTATAGTGTGTGAAGAAGTGGGGATGGTTTTGCTGGGGCTTTGTATAGTAAAAAAAATATTAATATTTAAGTGATACTTTTGGTTTTATTTTTAATTCACAACCCTAAGAAATTGTTACAACCTAAGACAGAATTCATATTTACATTATTTACACAAACAACTTGAAGAATATATTTTGAGAAACACACCGATCGCATGAACGACGCGCATCCCTCAAGTATTCAGAATGTACTATTCAGAATGGATGGAGTACTCAGTACAATACTCAGACAGTTCAAGAGGTTGGACACCCTGAATACATACAAACGTACATACATAACTTTTCTATAAACATGAAGAAATATAGCTTCCGATCTCATAAACATGTTGCCATTATTTACATTGTCTCACACGTTCCTATGTTATGGACTTATGGCCCTACAATAAAATTAGGCGAAATAATTTTGACGTACTTTACATTGACAAAATAGGAGCTTTCAGGTTTAAGCCCGGTTTCTGTACGTGGCGAGCGTCATTATACGCAATTCCTTACTGTATCAGTGGCGTGTTTTGTAGCCCTAAAATATCAGTTAATACTCTCTCAAATGTCTTTGACACTTTGAGAGTTCAAAAGCGCGACATCGTGTCACTCGTGTTGGAAAGCGGCGGGCGTGCAGACGAAAACCACATTTACATTATTTACACTTTGCAAGAGCGCCGCTGAGAAGTCATGTTCACATGTCTAACACCGCCTAACTAGCAGCGCCTTTGCCAAGTTTATGCACAAGTCTTCGATGTGTGTAGAGGGCACCGTTGTGGGCGAACGTCGCCGAGCATCGCTCGCAGTGCAGCGGCCGCTCGCCGGTGTGTGTACGGATGTGCGTGCGAAGCACCTGCGCCGTCTGTAAGCAAAGCAGGCTATTTGACAGTGTGAAAAAAAAAAACGTAATAAACGCGTGACGAAAGTTTTATACTCTTCCATAATTTGGTTCTAGATATAATGTATTTGGACTCACAGTAAATCCTTTGCCACAGTAATCGCAGATCTTGTCACGCGTGGGGGGTAGTTTGCGGTGCACCAGGTCATCGTGGCGCTTGAGAAGGGAACGCGTGCGAAACGACTGGGGGGAAAAGATATGAATGAATGATCTATTTTGCCACATCACTTGTTTGTGTGGCATGGCTGAATGAGGTGAGGCTGGCCATATCCTGCGAAGAACCGACCACCGTTGGATTAAACGTGTTCTTGAGTGGAGACCGCGACTCGGCAAAACGTAGTGTAGGACGCCCTCCGACCAGGTAGATGACGATCCGCGAAAAACTGCCGGCAGATGCTGGATGCGGCAAGCTGGAGACGGCGCTATGGCGCTCATTAGGGAAGGGCTATGTCCAGCAGTGGACTAATATAGGAGGTTTTACTCTAAATAGGTTTTTAAAATTGTCTTCAGCACGGGTTAGTGCTGCTAGAGGTGCTATTCTATACTTAATGTATGTATAAATTGAAGAATAGGTGCTGACTGAAAATCAGTGTTGCAGGCCCAGCCTGCAGCAAATGCTAAGTCAGCTACCTGTTTGTGGCTGCGGAGATACAATGCCCTTCTAAATTGTAAATGTTTGTTTTATATCTATCGTATTCTTTGTTTTATAATATTTTTCTTTGTTCTTTCTTTTCTTATTTTTCTGTATTATTTTAATATCGTGTTACATTGTGTTATGTGTATTGTATCTTTGTGGCTTTAAATAAATGTCTCTCTCTCTCTGTGTGTGGTATCGGCCCAGAGAATACCACCAACCAAATTCTTCCCGCGGGAGTCGTAAAAGACGACTAAGGGACACAAACCGGGGGGTGGGCAGCAGCGCTCCCTGCAGTACAATTCCACCGAACTGCGATCCCCAACCCGCATGCCCAGCGTGGGGATTACGGGCATTACCCCCTATGATAGCACAACGTGGCGCTCTTTTGGGGAGGGCTATGTCCAGAGCCTGACGACGACGGGTTAGTGCAACAAACAAGAATATAATTATGTGGAAGTTGTAATTTCTTTTATTACCTCGCTGCAACCACCGCACTGGTGCTGGAAAACCTTCAAATGCACCCAGTCGACGTGCCGCTTCATGGAAGTGCTGGTCACGAAGCGGGCGCCGCATTTCGAACACACGTACCTGCGAAATGTTTCCCAGAATATAATAAATCTAGCTGGTGTACGCGACTTCGTCTGCGCAGAATTAGTATTTTAGGGTTGTGGCGAGCACAATGTCAACTCTGGGCGCGCACTACAAACTCCAACATTCCTGCGTCGCGCAATCAAAGTGTTTCAATGACATAGCATAAATATAACGTCCGACTAACAACAGTTGGACCGGCCGTCCCCAGGCATACGATCTGCCTGGCGGGAAATTTCCCTTTATATGGGAGGAGCACGATCACCCGCTCTTCCCTATAGTGGTGACCCCTGACAGAAAATTGTCAACCTTCCTTCGTTCTCGCAGCACCCCACATACAGTCTCAAAGCAAGGCCAGTATTCTTCCTTCTCACTTCATCATTTCCACTAAAGTCAACGCACCGACTACTGGGACTGATAGTGATCTTCTCACAACCCCTCGGCACGGCAGCCACACAGCAACAGCACACGTTGCCAGTGGTACAGCAGCCTTCACCGGTTCCTACCACATGCGCGGGCTCCATGGTACTGTCGCCGGTGAAGTGACTGTTAGCCGCCGAACACCCTCAACCGCTAGTCGACTCACTGACTCAGCGTCGCCTGGCACTTGCAGGCTTTAGAGCACAGACTTCGATTCCTATCAGACCTAGCTATGCGTAGCTACGGTCTTGAAGGGGAGTGATGTGGCGAGCACATGTCAACTCTGCGCGCGCACTACAAACTCCAACATTCTTGCATCGCGCAATCAAAGTGTTTCTATGACATAGGTACCATAAATATAACATCCGACTAACAACAGTGGGACCGGCCGTCCCCAGGCATACGATCTGCCTGGCGGGAAATTTCCCTTTGTTAAGTAGAACATAAAGAAATGAAGAAGCCAGCGTTTTGCAGTAAATTAACTTATTTTAATCACACAAAAATGATAAGCAGTGATTTGCGTCGTATCTATCGGTAATCGAGAAACTGTCAAGTGAACACAGCGCGATAGTAGCTATGAAGCTCGAGAGAGGGGATACCAACAGCATCCAACTTCACAGGCATTGCCTAGACACCTTTATAGTGGAATAGCACGATCACCCGCTGTTCCCTATAAGGTTAATATAGCACATTATAATTTAAGAATAATGATTAATAACTTTATTTATGTCGCACAACAAGATTCCTATTTGGCTAACCAAACATAATTTATGTTTTAAAAATAATTTAAGTTTATTAGTACATTTAAAACATAAATTATGTTAGTAACATCTAGGATAATTATTAGTAGCATCATTCTGTTCGTAGCATCTATGATTTAAACTAATCAAGATTTGCCAACTTTGTATATATCTGTGAGTGTGTGTGTATATTGTGTACGTGTTATATTTTTGTGTTACATTTATTTGCGTTACACTACAAAGAAATAAATTCCACTTTCACTCACTTTTTGTCCACATCAGCCACGTGTTTGGAGTTCAGTCTGAGATGTGCTTTGTAGCATCTGAAAAAAAAAGCATACGAAACGGTTTGTAGCAGACAAAAGCCGCGTTAAGCCGTTGGTGCCGGCTGTCATGTAATGGCAGTCGTTAAGCCGTGTCAGAGGCCTCATGGGCGGCTTGATAACTTCTGACAGTAAGGCCCACCACTGTCTTACAACCCTCCACCAACCCGGAATTGGCCCCCGTGGTGGAGTATGGCCTAACCTCCCTGCGATGCAACCCCAGCAGTGGGGACATACAAGGGTTGATATCGATAGCCGTCTTTACACGATATTAGTAGACTCTGTCCGAGTGGCCAATTGTTGGTACCAAGATAAAATAACATAACATTTACAGACAAGCACATACATTGCTTCTGGCCCCACACTAGGATACCCTGTGTCGTGGGAACCAGAAACAGCGACATCACAAACATGTAAACATCCAAGACCTGGGCTTTTTTTTTCTCCCCAGCCGGGATTTGAACCCCGGACCTCTTGCATGGTATAGACGCGTTACCGCTTCGCCACAGGGGTCGATTGATGCCACTGGCATTATGATCAGGACTCACGAGCCGTGTGTAAAAAATATCACTTTGATGAAAAATGTTTTTTTTTAAATGTTTAAAAAAACATGGCCGTTGTCATCAGAGTGACATATTTTATATTTGTGTGTACGAGCGTCCTGTAATGTAACTATATTAGTATTTAAATTACATATGTTTGGAAAAACTACAAAGATGTGATTTTTTATTCTTGATATAACCCCTTCCATCCAAAAAAAAAGTTTTTCCGACACCATTTACATTAGGAGTGGGTCGTTGTCCGATTTTTCGACGACGAAACGCAACCGTTTTTTCTGGAACGAAAACAGATCCTCGAAACGGTCCTCGTTCGCAACTGGTTTCATTGTATGCGAACGAGCAAGGCGCAGAGGACGGTCAAACGAGTGCGAACGAGACGAAATCACGAAACATCGGAAAAAATAAGTTGTTTTACACGATATTCGACTGTATACTCATAGACATAAAGATTACTTTATTGTAACACAGACTAAAACGAACGGAACGAGCGAGGAGCCGACGACGACGTCGCAATGATCTCATTACGTTCTAGGCTCTATTAATATAGCACTAAAGGACATATCCGCGTCAAACAATCTAAGGACTGGTCTCGCGACGAACAAACGCTGGCACTGCTTTAGAGTCGCTGGCACTGCTTTATAATGAAACGTAAAACGGTCCTATCGTCGCGGAACACAAAACGGTCTTATAAAACGGTTCGTCTTTGCAACGATCACGCCTAATTTACATCCGAATTCCCGTTTGACAATTGTAACTGTTCGTATTCCATTTTGACCGCGCTTCTACTAGAGGGCGCCAGGATACTGGTGGTACACGGGCGCTACAAGGGCTACAGACGCCTCTGCTCGGACACCGCTCTACTGGTCTTTCCTGTGAAAATATTATCGCTAAAACAAAATGGCGCCAATATTAGGAACTCGATGAAGACGCAGAAAATCTTTAGTTGGTACCAAGGAGAATTAAAGACAGGAGTGATAATCGCTATACTTTGAAGCGTAGTTCAAAATTTGGTTACGGAGCGTGTATCTAGATGGCGCTACTAGTTATTAAACGATTACTTTGACGAAAATATTATCATCTCATCGCTACTTCATCGTTTTCTTTTAGTTAGATCAAACGATAAGTGGTTAAAGTCAACACAGACCAGATGGCGATAATATAATATACTCGATAATATGCAGTCTGGTCACCTCATCAAACTATGATAGTACGAAACAAGATCACCACATTATGGTGCTTAAAATACGGTATTTTGGTAACGAATTTGTTCTCTACATTGACGCTAGATAGCGTTACATTAACATAGTCGAGAATATCTTATTAAAAAGTGCTATTATACAATAAAAGAATTAATGGAAGAAAGCCGAGAAGAAGAATAGTCGAAAGAAAATTCGCGACGCTATCTGTCGGTTTTCTAAATAAGTAGCGGTCGAGATGGCAGCGACATCTGGCAATAATACATAATTTATGCTAATTAGCGGAGAACGTTTTTTTTGTGTGGGGATATCACACCTGTCTTTAATTCTCATTGGTTGGTACTACAGATATTGAATACAGTAGGTTAAACTTAACATAAAACTAAAGTTCAGCTTACTGCCGCAGCAGAACTACGGCGCTGATTTTCAGCGGATGCCTGAGAACTTATTGCTAAAACTAGACGGCTGAAGGGACCACTCGGACGCTGCCGTGCCTGGGACATGGTTCTCGATGGCGTAGGCTTGCCCAGCACCTATACCATCCTGACAGCTTAGTCGGCCTAGCCCACTGGAAAACTAGTCAATACGTGCGGAGCCAACCAAGCGACTCGTACGACTAAGGCTGGCCGCATGCTGAGACGCAGGCGACGCAGCACAGCGCAGCGCAGATTTTCTAAAGCATTGAGCTACGTACGCTGCGGCGCAGGCACGTGCGACGCAGACATGTGTCTGCCCTGCTCTGCGTCTCGTTGTAGTGCCGGCACAGATTTCTGCGCGACGCGTGCACGTAGAGGCGTGTTTACTAACAATTTTGTTGCAATGACAGAACATTTAATTGAATTAGTTCGTTGTGAACCGTGATTCTATGATAAAAATCATCCAGAGTATTAAAAAAAGACTTTGAAAGAGTTATTATGGGTGAGAATTGCCAAGGAATGGAGCGAATAGCTGCGTCGCAGCATGCGGCGGGGGCCTATGTCTGCCTCAACTGCCCTGCCCTGTACTGAACCGTGCTGCGTCGTGCTGCGTCGCCTGCGTCTCACCATGCGCCCAGCTTAATACTTTTCATAACGAGTTATGTAAAACATGTTAGCGGCAGGCCTCTTTATTTTTTAGTTTTTCTTTATATAGGTCGTTTTTTACACAATATTGTCAGTTTCCAATTTAGTTACTTACATACATAACCTCACAGAGCGGTGGTAGCGGAGCGGTGTAGAACTCCGGCTTCTCGATCGAGAGGTCGTGGGTTCGAACCCGGCATGTTATGTACATTTGTGAAATTATAGTAGCAATACTACTCGCTGACTGTGAAGGAAAACATCGTAAGGAAACCCTAGTGTCTTGGGTGTTAGCGTACCTCAGCGCTTGCTACGTACAATGGCCCAATTACGAGGCTAAGTGCGGAAATCTCAGGTCTAACTAACTACATAACCTCACGCCTGTATCCCAGAGGGGTGGGCAGAGACCAGGGACTGCCACTTGCCACGATCCTGACAGATCACCTTCGCTTCATCAACGTTCATAAGTCGTTGTATGCACGCACGTCGGTTCCGGGTACTTTTTATCTTTCCCTTTGCTAATACATAGGGTATTTGGTCGATGTAAGTCATTCTGGGACGTCCCATACCAGCCCTTCCACTCACATTCGCAATATATATTTGTTTTGTCAATCTTTCTTCTTTCATCCTCTCCACATGTCCAAACCAACGCAACATTTTTTTTCTCAATTCTAGTCACTACATCCTCTTTCAGTCCACAACGTTCTCTAATCAGACTATTGCGTATCCTATCATTCAAAGTAACACTACACATACTTCTCGAGGACCTCATTTCAACTGCATTTCAAATTTAGTTACTTCTAGTTCTTATTTTGTGTATTACGACAGTGTTCTAATAATAACTAATAATTATTATTTTCTAAGGTTAACACGAGCAGTAGACATAATTAAAACTGTTTTTATACGGATTTATGCTCGTTTATTACATTTTTTACAATTTTCCAACGTTTCGGCACTTTTTTAGGTGCCGTGGTCCCGGACGACTGAGGTGACAGGTGTCTTTTAGAAATCATTAACGGTTAGTTTACTACCTTCGGCAAAAATTACAAAAGTTAATTATGAAGTTACGTTCCAAAATAGACAAACCAATTATTTTTTATATAAAGTCAACAATATTGATTATTAGTAATTGAAGTTAAAATTAAATTTATAAACAAATTACTTTATATGAACTTAAAGATACTGATTATTAATTGAAATTAACACTTAAGCATGTACTTAAGCACTGGTTCCCATGCTACCGGTATGTTCCAACCACGATCTCTATTAAAATTTGGATGCCGGCGGATCTCTATTGCCTCGCGTATCATTGAGTCATCCGGGACCTCAGTCATCCGGGACCACGGCACCTAAAAAAGTGCCGAAACGTTGGAAAATTGTAAAAAATGTAATAAACGAGCATAAATCCGTATAAAAACAGTTTTAATTAACTAATAATAATGTTAGTCGGCCTAGCCCACAGGAAAGACTAGTCAACACGTGCGAGGCTAACAAAGCCGCGGGTTTCCTCACGATCCCTTATACGTTATGCGTATACATTCTCACCTAACCGAGTTGAACTGCACCCGGCAGTCGGCGCAGTAGGCGCCGGCTCCGGCGCCGGGCGCGTGCGCGTGCGCCGTGTCGCGGTGGTGTTGCCAGCCCGACTTGTTGGTGTACCGCTTGTCGCAGTCCGCGCACGAGTACGTGCGGTTGGACTGCTTGTGGACTGCGCTGCGTTCACAATAACAAAAAAAAAAAATTAGATTAATTATACTATTTTTATTTTAATGCACTAACCCGTGCTAAGGAACAAATTTAAAAACCTATTTAGAGGCTAAAAATTTCATCCCGGCATGGGTGAAATTTTTAGCCTCTAAATAGGTTTTTAAATTAGATTAATGTCTGACTGTTAATTCCGTAGAATTCTGACAGTTATCATTTTTTGACATATCAGAGATTACAAACCTTTTAAGCCAGGCACAATTTTCAATTTCAATACGAGTCTGAATATCTGAGTCTATACATTTTATTTGTTAGTGAATGTTTCCATTTTATAAAGTACGGTGCTCCACATTAAAAGTGAATTTACGACGAGTGATGATTACATCTCTTTTCGTCACAACCAGCAAAAACCGCGCAATTAAAGATAACATATTTTTATTAAAATCTTTAATCAAAGAAGTCGAATGAATGAATTGAATGAAAATCAATCAAAGTGACAGACGCGACGTGACAGCTAACATATTATTCTTCTAAAAAGGTTTACTAAACCTTAAATTAGGTGGCGGTGTTGTCAGCCTAGAATAAAATAAAGTAATTAAAGTTAATTCGATGTATTGTTCGTGATATTGAAATATTTGTTATTTTTGTATTAAGTCACTTAAGCAAGTAAATACGTAGATTTAACCTTATGTAAGTAAAACATAAAAATACGCAGCATTAAATTTTTTATTATTCTGAAATGGGTCAAATATGTCTCTTTTTCGGCGGAGAACTCTTTTAGTAGCAACACTTACGAAATGTCAGAACTCTACGGAATGAAAAATATGACTTTAGATTATAATATTCTTTATCGCGCAATGACAGTGCCCTATAGTTATTTTAAAATAACAATATGTACTAACACTAGAATAAAATTACTTACAAATTTATATGAATTTTTATATTTGAAATAAATGATTTGAATTGAATAAGCATATTTGGACAAAGGCGAGCTTAATACTAATGAGTGTATTCTTCCAGCTAACCTTCGGTTGTGTGAATAGTAGTGCGGGTAGTGCACAACATCCGTGCCCTTCAGGTTTTCACTCGCGCTACTGTATTGTAGCCTCAGACTACATTAATAATGGAAGCTGGTATCTATATTACAGACCTAGTCTAGCTTAGATACCAGCTGTAACTTTAAATCTGAAACCTCAACGACATCACATGTTCATAAATATTTTAAACTTAACAAACAGTGTAAAGCAATTTTAAAAACCTATTTATAGGCTAAATATTCCACCCATGCCGGGATTCGAACCCGCGACCTCTGGCTATCCGTGCCAGCGCTCGATCCAACTGAGCTAATGGGCAACTCACCGGCATCAGTGAAATTTCGAACCTCTTTACAATATTCTCTGTATTTCTATGTGCCAGAGGTCGCGGGTTCAAATCCCTGCATGGGTGGAATTTTTAGCCTCTAAAGAGGTTTTTAAAAATTGTCCTTAGCACGGGTTAGTGCATTAAAAATAAAAATAGTATAATCATGTGGGTACAGTAGGTAGTCGGGGCTGTAAGTGATGCAATTAGCTTAAGCCAGATGTCGCTGCCTGTACGTACTCGTAATACAGAGAATAGTGTAGAGGTTCGAAATTTCACTGATGCCGGTGAGTCGCCCATTAGCTCAGTTGGAAAGAGCGCTGGCACGGATAGCCAGAGGTCGCGGGTTCGAATCCCGGCATGGGTGGAATTTTGAGCCTCTAAATAGATTTTTAATATTTAAGACTAGTTTGGCTACTCACAAGAGATGTGTCTTCAGGTTGGCCATGCTCGTGCACATTTTCCCGCACTCGTTGCACTGCAGGTTCTTCATGTGTTTGTTGCGATGGTAGGCGTAGGCGCTGATCATTCTGCAGAAACAAGCAGTCATTCAAAACCTGTTATTATACGGATTTTACACGTTTATTCTTTAAAAACCTATTTAGAGGCTAAAAATTTCACCCATGCCGGGATTCGAACCCGCGACCTCTGCCTATCCGTGCCCGCGCTCTTTCCAACTGAGCTAATGGGCGACTCGCCCGGCACGGATAGCCCGAGGTCGAAGGTTCGAATCCCGGCATGGGTGGAATTTTCAGCCTCTAAATAGGTTTTTAAAATTGTCCTTAGCACGGGTTAGTGCATTAAAAATAATATACTCTGGACTTACTCGGTCGTAAAGTCGCACTGCTGGCAGCGGTAAGTGACGCCGACCGTGCCGTGGCTTGTGTTGTAGTGCTGCAGGGACGAGTAAAGGTTCTTGTAGCGCTTGCCGCACTCCTCGCAGTCGTATCTGCGGGCGACAGCGGCGTGATCTTACTATCAATTCAATTCATTTTAATAATGATTTTGAAATGGACACCTAGTTTGAATTGTAACGTTAAGCCGCAGCTTCTGCGCTACTTTCAATAAAACCTTTTAATTTTATTTCATTTCATTAAAAACCTGTATTTACACGGATTTTACTAGTTTATTTTAAATTTTTAAAATTATCCGACGTTTCGGTACAATTTCAAGTGTTGTGGTCTCGGATGACTGAGGTGACAGGCGTCTTTTTGAAAGCATTAACTGTTAGTTTACTACCCTCGGCAAAAATTACAAAAGTGAGTTATGAAGTTACGTTCCAAATTCTTCCCGCGAGTGTCGTAAGAGGCGACTAAGGGACACAAATCGGGGGGTGAGCAGCGCCCCCTGCAGTACAATTCCACCAAACTGCGATCCCCAACCCGCATGCCCAGCGTGGGGATTATGGGCATTACCCCCCAATAATGCACAACCGTGCGCTATGGCGCTCATTAGGGGAGGGCTATGTCCAGCAGTGGACTAATATAGCCTGAAGAAGAAGAAGTTCCAAAATAGGCAAACCAATTATTTTATATAAAGTCCACAATATTGATTATTAGTAATTGAAGTTAAAAATAAATCTATTGATCAATTATTATCCATTCAATTTATTTCAACGTAAAGAATTTACATTCTGTTTGCCCAATGTCAGAGTACAATGTAACGCGAAAGTGATAGCCACTGCCTTCGGGCCGTAGTGTAGTGGAGAAAAAGGCAGCGGGAAAAAAACTCCAATCTGACTATCTTTTCTCAAGTCCTCTTAAATCTAATAAATCAGTTACCACCTATTTATATGTATAAGAATCCATGATTGATTGACGACCTCTGTGGCGCAGCGGTTTGGCACGCTGACTGTAATACCGAAGGTCTCGGGTTCGATCCCCGGCCGGGTCAAACTAGGAAACAAACTTTTCTAGTTTGTATCGGGTCTTGGACGTTATCTATGTATTTATTGTATTAAATATATCGTCGAGTTAGCACCTACAACACAAGTCATTTAGTTGTACTTAGTATAGGGCTAACGAGATATGTGTATCATTTCCATCAATATTTATTCATTAATAACTTTAAATGCCAAAGCATTATTTAACTGTTTTATAAAAGCCGTGAAAAGTGCATTACTATCATCACAATAAAATTATAAAGCCGAAAGTTAGTGAGTGTGTATGTTTGGTCAGACACTTTGGACAAAAAGCCTAGTTAGTTGATCCGCTCATAAATAAAATAATGTGTAGTACTTACATAGTTATTAGTTCAAAATTTGTGTATGTACTTATTTACGTCTATACGGCTGGAGCGATTTTAATAAAATTTGGTATGGCGTTAGCTGACACCCTGTATTAAGACATAGGCTACATTTTAATGCGAGAAAATCACGGCAGTGCCCCCGCCAAGTCGAGCGCGAAGCAACCACTACCGTACTATATTTACTGGAACCATTTCGCCGCATTTTTAGGCCCCTGTTTGAGAACCTCTGGATAAGACCAGAACGCAGAAATCACGGCCAAGTCACACGACATTAACTATAATAATAAAGAAATCGCTGTGAGGAACCTTAGACTTGGCACGACTTGTCTGGATTTAATTACTTTTTAGAGATAAACGAGCAGGTCCATCGAGACTTGTGTCGTGTTTTCTATATTTTTACAACAAAGCTGCTATTGACTTTACGATTAAAACATTATTTTAAGATAACCGGTGATTTATGAGATGTATTTAAAATTATCTTGAATATTTATTTATTTTAAAAGTAGCCATTCGCGCATAATTGTATTTTAAGCGACTTGTCAAACATTGGCGCCAAGAAAAACCAATGCCATGCGCTCGCCTACCGTCTATAAAAAGGGAGGGCTCGACGATAAACGGGCATTCTTGTTCTGGCGCTCGTTGTGGTCGGGCGGAAGCTCTGCCCGATTTAAGAGTTTATACCGGGCTAAACCGTTGTATTGTAAATATGTTCGTGGTGATTTATACAGTGCTATAAATAAAGTGAAATTCATGAAGTGAATAGTGTTGTTCATTTTACTTGGCTAGTTTTTACAGAATGTTTTTGGTGGGATATCTTTTACCGTTAACACACAATGTATTTTTCCTGATAAACCGCGGGTGTAAGAGCGCCTACTAGCCACGCTATGATCAGGTACGGCTCTTACGGTTGGTTACGAGATTAACTATAGTCTTGTAACCGGGCAGCTAAATGGGGTAGCTTGCTGGTGTGCTATCTGCTAGGAATGAAAGCACTCTATTGCTGTTAAACCATCACTATATTATACTGCTACTTAATAACGATAGAAATGATTTAATGAAATGCTAATGAGTACGCGCAGCGCGGCTGATTGGCAGTTGCGAACTAAAGTCTGTTTCCGTGCTAGTTAGATGAATTGATGGAAATGCTGACTGTTCAAAAGATGTGCGGTTGCACCGTACAGCGGGTAACACCGCGGGGCACAGCTAGTAATGGAATAACGCCTAAAAGTGCCTTGATGGAGAACTAAAAAGGGCGTAAGTGGATTGAGGAGCTCACCGGGTATAATGACTTTTCACATGCTTTCTATAGGAGCTGCCGGCCGATAAAACAGATTGACATATATTACACGTGGAGCCCTGGTGGTTCTGGAAAGAAAAAAAATGCTGTATAATAAAAATTATTAGAAACCATTTTTAAAACCTATTTAGAGGCTAAAAATTCCACCCATGCCGGGACTCGAACCCGCGACCTCTGGCTAACCGTGCCAGAAGTCGCGGGTTCGGATCCCGGCATGCAATTTTTAGCCTCTAGATAGGTTTTTAAAATTGTCCTTAGCACGGGTTAGTGCATTAAAAAAAGAATATAGTGATTACAAATCTACATAAACGATATTTGATTTTGAAAATTATAGACAGAATTAAAAAAATATTTATTTATTTTAATTCTTTAATGCACTTATTACATGAGTAAATGTACAAGGGCGTGCTGAATGCAGGAAGCATTCTCTTCCAGCAAACCTTTGCTGTTGAGGAGACTCGCAAAGGGGTAGTGCAGGAAAAGAAGGTGAACTACAATAATAAACTTATATAAACACTAGCTTCTGCCCGCGACTCCGTCCGCGTGGACTTTTTTTGCAACCCCGTTGACTCCCTTAAGGGTTAAATTTAGAAAAACGGCGAAACATGTGTTCAATCAATTGTGTTAAAGAGTATTTATTTTAAGTTTCAAGAAAATCAGACAACTTTCTTTATACCCCCCCATACAAATTTTGGCAACCCTTTTCGCCCCCTTAGGGTTTGAATTTAAAAAAATCCGGTCTTATTCCTTGTCTACATTATATAAGGTGGGATCGAATTAAGCGCAAATAATTTAAGGAGTGGCACAATTAAGTGAGAGAAATATATTAGGCGTATATTTAAAAAAAATACACGCTAGTTTTTTTTTATTTTTTCAAACAAACTAATTTGGTTATTGTTGACTACACCTGTACCCCAAACTTTCAGATTTTCATTACTTTTTAAATTGTAAGTTTGACATCTCGCAAAGTTGAGGCCAGAGTAGTGTAAAAATGTAAAAAGGTTTTAAGCGTTTTCTTAAAGTCAAGTTTGCGGCAACAGCACGGTTCCCGCCCGGTTATGTCTGAAAACTTCGTAAGACTGGCGAGATCTTGTCGCACGCATGACTGGCGTAATGACGACGATCTACGCGAGAATTACTTTATGATGAGCACACTATCACTAACAAAATAAAACGTATTTCTAGAATGACAATTATGTTATTTTCTTATGTTACATAGCAACCAAATCCAAAGAGTATGTATTAATTTTCTATGATATCTATGATAAGAAGTTCAGGCGGAGACCTCCTTACCACAATGTCAAAAAGCGCGGCAAAATACAGGGTGTTTTTTCACGGTTTTGATTTTGACCATTTCTCGATAACTAGCGTACAAAAAGTTGTAAAAATTTACAAAACAACTTTATTAAATGTTTCTAACCTGCCCTTAAAGTATTTGCACTTATTTCGATCCCATCTTATATAGTATATACCCTCTGTGCAAATTTCAGCTTCCTAGGTCCAACGGTTTGGGCTGGGCGTTGATGAGTGAGTCAGTCAGTCAGGACTTTGAAATTTATATATATAGATAGATAGGAAGATACAATAACTTATACCGACAGGGGCAAGATGGTGGGCTGAACATTAAAAATAATGATAAACCTAAAAAAAAAATGGTGTACAGAGTAGAGGCTCCAAAAACACTCACCGCGGAATGGCGGCTCTTCAAGTGCCCCTCATAGTTCAGCTCGTGGTCAAAGCCAACGATACAATTAGCACACTTGTACGGGAACTTGAGGTAGGCCTCGCTGTTGCTGTCTCGCTTCCTCTCCAGTCGCATCTCCTCCTCAGTGAGCTGCACCATCCGGAGCTTGCCCTCGAACCGCTTGTACATCGGTTCCTTAGTCTGCCTGCGGGACTTCGCGGGAGCTGCTGTTGCGCGAACGAAGGAAAGTTAAAAAAAATATATTTTTCATTTCTTATACTCGGAAAGTAGTGTTGTTTTGATCTGATTATTGGGTGGAAAATGCTGCTTCCCTCCCTAGAGAGGGAAAAACTCATCCAAATTACTGCCCACCGGCCGGAACGAACTTTAAAAATAGAACTACTGTCATGTGTGAAGAGTTTTATGTAAAAAAAAATTATTAAAAAAATGCTGCGGCCAGGTGACGTTCTAAACAGCCAGTGTGCACTTAGCGCAAACTTCTTTGAGCGGAATAAGCCGCAACGCGCGGAGTTCCTTATTTAAAATTTAAAAAGTCGACATAAATTGGCGGGATACTAATCTGATGTACCTATCTGTGACGGAATTCAAAAAAATAGGTTTATGCTAAGATTTAAATATGAAAAATGAGTTTTTTGTTTTCCTCATTTTTCGAAATGAAAAGTATAGTGTTTAACACGGGTAAAAGAATCAATTCCTACTCGGACTATAATCTAAATACCTCGGGAATTGATTCTTTCTACCCTCGGTTAAAAATTTACTATAAAATGCATTTAATAATTCTCCGATTCGAGGTTGCCTGAAAGAAATTGCAATAAGGCCGCCAATTGTATCATATCCTCTGTATCTGCTGTTTCTGTATCAATTTAGGATTACAATTACAAAAAAATATTACAATAAAGAATATTCTTATCTTATCTCACCTTTCGCAGCAGCACTCCCCTCCAAGCTCTCGTCCTTGACAGCAACATTTTCGTTCAAGCTTGTGAACAGTTTACTCGTCTCCGGTTCCTCGTGGATCGTTATAATCGGCTCGGATATGTTCGCCGGTGGAATATCCTTCTTGAGTCCGTCTAAATCGTCTTCGAATTCGGCTGCCTTAGAAGTTTTCTTGTAGTTCAAGATGTAGCTTGAAACATCCCTTTGAGCAGCACTTTTTTGTGATACCATTGGCTCGATTTGGATACTGGGCACTGGGGTCAGCGTGGACAGTACTGGTGCTTTGTTTTGAAGGTACTTCAGCGGTGTCAAGTCTTCAGGCTCGAATGTCGAGGTGTCCAAGTTATCGGTGAGGTCTGACACGTGGTTTCTGAGCAGTTCCGGGTCCTGTTCGATTTCTAATGTCTGCGGCTCGGTCTGGTTCAGGTTGGTTGGCTTGACGAACTGGTAGGTGAGTTGAGACTGAAAATAGTAACATTATTTTACTTTTAGTTTTTAAACACCTATTTGGAGGCAAAAAATTCCGCCCATGCCGGGCATTCGATGTAAAACCTAACTCGGGGGCACTCGGGGCTGCAAGTGATGCAAATCACTTCAGCCAGATGTCGCTGTCTATAAATAATACAGAGAATATTGTAAAGAGGTTCGAAATTTCGCTGTGCCGGCACTTGCTCATTAGCTCAGTTGGGAGAGCGCATCCGCAGTGCGCTGGTACGGTTAGTCATAGCTCGCGGGTTCGAGTCCCAGCATAGGCGGAATTTTTAGCCTCTGCATAGGTTCTTAAAAATTGTCCTTAACATGGGTTAGTGCTTACACTATTTTTACTTTTAATGCACTAACCCGTGCTAAGGAACAAATTTAAAAACCTATTTAGAGGCTAAAAATTTCACCCATGCCGGGATTCGGCTATCCGTACCAGAGCGCTGGTACGGATAGCCAGAGGTTGCGGGTTCGAATCCCGGCATGGGTGAAATTTTTAGCCTCTAAATAGGTTTTTAAAAAATGGGTTAGTGCATTAAAAATAATATAATTATGTACAATTGTGAACTTATTGTAGCAATACCACTCGCTAATGGTGAAGGAAAACATAAAGACTGTGATTTGACGACCTCTGTGGCGTAGCGGTGGCATGTCTGCCTTCCATGCAAGAGGTCCCGGATTGGAACGCTGGCTGGGAACAAAACAAAGCCCAGGTCTTGGATGTTTACATGTTTGTGATGTCGTTGTTTCTGGTTCCCACGACACAGGGTATCCTAGGGCGAGATAGTCGCTTCTAAGAACGAGTCTTAGCGAAAGCACTTGCTTAAGAATCGATTTGTCTATCATAGACAGTACTTTGGCACTCTCTAAGTCGCGAAACCCGGACTAATTCTTAGCATTGGCCTAAGTACATGCTTAGCTAAGCAAACGTCTACTTTGATACTTAGCTAAGTTAGCCTAAAGTAATGCTTAGGGAAGCTTGAGTACGGACTTGGGCTAAGCAACGACTATTTATCTCGCCCCTAGTGTGGGGCCAGAAGCAATGTATGTGCTTGTATGTAAATGTTATGTTTATGTTATGTCTGAGGTGTTAAAATACCTCAGCGCTTGAAATCGTCATTCCCCGTGAGCAAGAGTAGTAATAAGCCTATACTCTCTCTTCTTTAAGAACCATTGTTACTAACATATTGAGCCACAGATGCTTTAAATGTTCTATTATTATGGAAAATTAAACATCGTTATCAATATCAACCCTTTGATGTCTCCACTCGATGAGCCATGTCAGAGGCCTTATGGGCGGCTTGATAACTTCTGACAGTAAGGTCCGCCACTGTCTTACAATCCTCCACCAACCCGGATTTAGCCCCCGTGGTGGAGTATGGCCTAACCTTACTGAAATGCAGGAAGAAACCAGTGCCCCAGCAGTGGGGACATACAAGAGGTTGATATTGAGTCCAATTAACCTGAGTGTTCAGTATCCTCCAGCTCGCTTCCACTTGTACCCTGAAGCACTCAATCCTCTTCAGGAATCTATGACAGTTGTCACATATCACATGTTCTGATAGCACCACCTGAGAATGGAATGAAAATTTGTTAGTCAGATTGCATAATATTTTATTTCAGATAAATCAAAATCCCTAATTAAAATAACGCATAATAAAAGATATATTACTATAAAATTAAACAGAAGGAAGAAACAAAACAACATAACATTTACATACAGGCACATACTTAGCTTCAGCACCACATGAGGATACCCTGTGTCGTGGTAACCAGAAACAGTGACATCACAAACATGTAAACATCGAAGACCTGGGGTTTTCGTTTTTTGTTCCTGGCCCAGGACAAATTATTATTAATATACTGGAGAATGAGACATATTTTGAACCATGGACGGCAAATCATTTACATATACGAGGAAGGGGAACGGCCCCAAAATCGATCATGGCACTCCTATCCTGACCTCTGACCCTGTAGATTCAATGTTCAAGTGTCTCAGAAACAGACTGTCCATTCAGTCAGCAACTGCCCTCACCATGGTGTTGCAGCTCCCACGCACCCGGCGCGCGGCGGAGACGTCTAGCTTGCGCGTGGTTGCGTTTAATACTTTCAATAATTGTAATAATTTTAAGAAAATTTTATATTGGTACCTACATACATTTTGTTAGTCTAGGGGCAATGTAGTTTGATCTCTAGCCAATTCCAACCAGTGTGATATCAATTTGTGTACATAAAATAAGTTTAGGGCTTGCTTACCTCAGGCCGCAGCAAGTTCTCTAAGTAGCCAGCGTGTTTACAGTTTATGAGCTTTATAAAGGCGGCGTGTTTATCAAGACAACTGATGCAGTGTAAGGTCGATGATTTCACGGTTTCCGTTATGTCATCACCGAGACCGAAGTCTTGAAGGTTTAGAGAGAGGAATCCAGACATAGTTGCTTCAGTTCAGAGCATCGTTCGTGGTCGTAAACACGCGAAAAAATTCCTTTTCGAGACAAAAATCTTCAAACATATAGATAGAATAGACTATACAGAGATTCAAACAAAAACATTAATCTGTGAAACGATGAACGAAATGTCAAATACCTACAGCTGACAGCCGGTATCACACTCTTGTAGCACAAAGGTGCTTCTCAACATTCTCGTAACCGTTTCGCACAAGCTACGGCTACTCGACAACAGATGGCGCTAGTCCACATGAAAGGAGAAACAAAAGCCACAGATACAAAGTAATAAAACCTGAATTAAAAAAAGATAAACTGTCAAATAAATTAGGAAATCGCAATCCGCGCGATAGTTTTTATTTGTTTTATTAGAAAAAATGGCAATTTGTTTATCATCACATAAATAATAACAACGTCAGTGGCGAAGGAAAACCGCAACTTTATCTAGTCCTTAGTTAGCTTAGTTAAATGCCTGTACGTCGGGCCAGCGAGACTTTTATAGTGCCATAAAATCTAAGATTGATGATTCTTTGTTCTCCGAAGTACGAAATTTCACGCTTTTCCAAGCGAAAACCGCCATCGCCCTTCAGTTTTACCATTGTAACAACGATTCCTACGCCGTTACCATCCAAGAGGATTAGAAACAGGTGAGTTGGACGCGTATTTCGCAAAAAAATTGCCAACTTCTATGTCGAAACATATTTGTCACAGTTATTTCTACCTTGGCCTTCGGTAACTGCCCGCGACCTTCACGAAACACGCTGAAGACTGTTTCTTTTCAGATTCTAATGAGAAAATGGCTTGGAATTGTTTATAAATAGCCAGAAATGTCTGCTATAGAAAAAGCCAAGCCAGTCTGGTCTCCCTATCAGAATGAGCAACTGAATTCCAAGTACGAGAAGTGTCGACATATCACGGAAGAGATATACAAGAGGATAGATATAACGTTTCAAATTAAAAGTCTCGGCACTGGGTCACAGAGCGATGCATCTGAAGAGAGGTAAGGCATTATTTTTTAATGACTTGCGATATTCATACATAGTTATGAATGAGCAACTGGTTTCCAAGTACGATACAACATATCATAGTGTCAACATATCACAGAAGAGATATACAAGATGGCAGATCAGATGTAATGCGTCTGAACTGGGGTAAGGCAGTATCTTTTAGATTAGATTAGAACTCTTTATTGTACACACTAGAAAACAAATTACATAATAAGGCTTACATATCTAACTATTGCCGTATACAATTGGCGGTCTTATCGCTAAAAGCGATCTCTTCCAGACAACCTTGGGATGGATAGAACTGAAAGATGAAGAGAGTAGGTAGGTAGGTGTACATGAAGTATATTGGAAGAGTATGTACATAAACTGACTTACAACTAATATTCATACATATATTATATATACATATATTACATATACTTAAAATAATAAATATTACTAATTTATATATTATAAAAACATACCTATATAATTATAATATACTAATATATACATTTTACATGTAAACAGACAAAAAGAAAACTATGATTGTTATGTAGATAATCATATGTAACAGCATTACCCATCTTCAGCGAGGTAGTGAGACTTTACCAGTCCTTTGAAAATAGGAAAGGACTTTGCTTTCCGCACTTCTTCTGGCACTTTTAATTGCTTGCGATATTCATTCATAGTTATACAGTTACCGGATCTAAACGCAATTAGGTAAAGTTAATTACCTTAAGTCACAAGGTTTCAGCAACGTTAGTTGCTGTGGTCCTGACAACAGGAGATAGACTAAACAGGAGAATATGGTGAGTGAGGGTAGTTGTCTAAGAATATGTTTAACGCAGTCGTGTAAAAATACAAGTGAGTGAGGGTACCCTTCTACCATCCAGACAGCTTAGTCAGCCTACCCCACAGGAACGACAAGTATTTATAATCAATATTTATGTAGTATTTAAAAACCTATTTAGAGGCTAAAAATTCCACCCATGCCGGGATTCAAACCTGCAACCTCTGGCTATCAGTGCCAGCGCTTTTTCCAACTGAGCTAATGGGCGACTCACCGGCATCAGTGAAGACAAAGACAAAGATTTTTATTTGTGAAGCATGAGTTCATTGATAGGATGTATACAAAAAATAATTAGTTCTATACATGCTCTGCCTGATGAGGCGTACAAATTATAAAAAAGGCACCACTATTAGAAACAATATAAAATTGTCAACAAATTCAAATTAAAATTTTTCAGAGTAATAAAATATAATGTCATTTTGAAATAGAGTTAATGATATATTAAAATTAATATAATAAAAAAGTTAAAAATGAATGAATAAGTAAAATTTTTGTTACATGTCAAATTGTGTAAACAGAACCAGAACAAATGTCAATTTAAAACACAAATTATATTAGAATTGTCAGTCAATGTCTTAGCTGAAATTATCATCTGTCAAGAATTCTGTTATATTATAATAAACTTTTTGTTCTAATAGACACTTTAATTTGGTTTTAAAATTATTTGTACTTAATTCTCGCGATTCCTTCGGTATTCTATTATAAACTACAGGACCCGTACAAAATATGCTTTTCTGTAACAGCGCAGTATTTATTGTAGACTTTTAGTCCGGATTTACTTACGGGTGTTGTTATATCGGAAAAGTCCGACCAGGTTTCGCTCCGATTCGCAGAGCTTAATCATGGTGAGCAGAGACGGAGCTCGCGTCGTCGGTTGCTTGTCTCACACTGTTTAGTTCAAAAAAGCGCAGTATTTGCTTTTTTCACACAAACTCTACTTTTATCTCGCTGTGTGCGAATGCTGACGACTGAGAGTGGCGGGAAAAGATTAGGGTTCGTTTTGACAAAGACGGCCACTTCGTAAATGTAGAGACAGGGCAATGTAAGAATTTTAAATTTTTCAAAATACGGTTTGCAGCTGTCTGTTGTTTTCAGACCAAACATAGCTCTTATGCACCTTTTTTGTACCTTAAAGGCAGAGTCTCTGTCCGTCGAGTTGCCCCAAAAGATTATATAGTATCTTAATATTGAGGCAACCATTCCATGATAAGCAATCCGAAGGGCATCTGGGTTTATTTTGGTCGCAAGTTTATAAAGCGCGTATGACTAGGAGCTAACTCTTTTGCATGAAATTTCGAACCTCTACACTATTCTCTGTATTACATACAGGCAGCGACATCTGGCTGAAGTAATTTGCATCACTTGCAGCCCCGAGTACCTACTATGCAGTTAGGTTTTTAAAATTGTCCTTAGCACGGGTTAGTGCATTAAAAAGAATATAATTTATGTAGTATATTTTGTATACATATATAGACTGGCTCTTTACTGCTTCTCTGACTGTCTTAAGATTTTCTGGAAGAAATCTCTTTCAGAGATAAGATCCCCTTTGTACCTGTTATTTCTTATGTAATGTCCTGTTAAATGTTTCATGTGCAATAAAGTTTAATAAGCCAGAGCCAACCAACTGGGGGGGTTCCTCGCAATATTCTCCTTCACAATAATTAATAATTACATTGAACTAAACTCCTGATTGTAAAATTTTTGTTCGAGAAGCGCTCGTGGCCTAGGCGAACCGAGTGATTGGAATCAATCACTAGGTTAAGCAACAACAGGCGCGGCCAGGTACGGGATGGGTGAGCGTCCCGTGACTACCGCTCTAGTGGCATTTTTCCGAGCGCTTCCGTGCTTCGCAAGGCACGCTAAGCCGTTGGTGCCGGCTGTCATATAATGGCAGTCGTTAAGCCATGTCAGAGGCCTTATGGGCGGCTTGATAACTTCTTACAGTGAGGCCCGGCCACTGTCTCACAATCCTCCACCAACCCGGACTTGGCCCCCGTGGTGGAGTATGGCCTAACCTTCCTGCGATGCAGGAAGAGACCCGTGCCCCAGTAGTGGGGACATATAAGGGTTGATAACGTATAACGTAACGTAAACTCCTGATTATATTCTTTTTAATGCACTAACCCATGCTAAATAGGTTTTTTAACTCCTTATCCCTTTCAGTGACCAAATAGACATCGACAGCAATGACTTGAGCAATGGCACCGACCTATTTGCCTACGACAAGAGTGACAGCCTGCCGAGTAGCACGGAGGAGCGTGAGGAGCACGAGGGGCAGGGGGAGGCGAAGTGTTTCAATGTGAACAACAATGAGGTCAAGAAGAGCACTGTGCCAATATACAAGCCGCCGAGGAAGAGGTGAGACTTAAAGGCGATATTACATGGTTGTATATTATATTCTTTTTAATGCACTAACCCGTGCGAAGGACAACTTTTAAAAACGTATTTTAGAGGCTAAATGCCGGGACTCGAACCCGCGGCCTCTGGCTAACCGTGCCAGCGCTCTCCCGTTTGAGCTAAAGGGCGACCTCTTTCAGCCACAACGTTCTCTAATCAGACTATTGCGTATCCTGTCATTCAAAGTACAACTACACATACTACTCAAGGACCTCATTTCTACTGCATTAATTCTACTTTCTTGCTTCTTTTGCCACACCCGAGTCTCGGTACCATACATAAGTGTTTAGACCAGCACTCCATTATGAATAGCCAATCTAGTTCTTTTGGAGAGCACATGAATTCTTACATACTTGTATTTTATTCCTGGGCTAAATAAACGCTAGACACCTTTTCAGATCGGTTATATGGATCTATTAAAAGTTACGATAGGATAGGATAGGATTTATAGATAAAAACAGCTTTTTACTTACATAGATATGACACATCCTATTTAGCCGCACGGTTTGATTAGCATTATGTTTTTGACATTGTATTCACAGCACGCACAACAATAACTAAGCAAATAATTATATTCTTTTTAATGCACTAATGCACTAGTTCGAAGACGTTGGTAAGTGGATCACAGAGTTGAAAGTGGAGATGGGCAGGCACTTGGCTAGAAGGGAAGACGGCCGGTGGACCAGGGCAGTATCGGAGTGGTGGCCAAGGGAGGGAAGGAGGTTGTTAGGCAGACCACCGACACGCTTGTCAGACATCGTGAGGGTTGCGGGTCAGGGATGGATCGGATTGGCACAGGACCGTGAGGAATGGCGCTGTAAAAAGGAGGCTTATGCCCAGCAGTGGGTTGATGTGGGCTGATTATAGATAGATATAGATAATGCACTAACCCGTGCTAAGGACAATTTCGAAAACCTATTTAGAGGCTAAACATTCCACCCATGCCGGGACTCGAACCGGTAGTCGCCCTTTAGCTCAGTCGGGAGAGCGCTGGCACGGTTAGCCAGAAGTCGCGGGTTCGAGTCCCGGCATGGGTGGAATTTTTAGCCTCTAAATAGGTTTTTAAACAAATAAGACATTCGACTTACATATTGTAAGTTACTTTCAATTTCATTGGTTCAATATCATTAAAACGTCTAAATATATTGTTACGGGCTAGGGTTCTGGATTTGGATGTAAAACGCCAATGACAAATTCTTAGGATTTATTCACGCAGGGTCTGGTCTGCAGGTCTTCACGTCACGAAGTCCACACGTAGATTCCAATCGCAGGTCCAATCGACGTCCAATAGTATCGCTGAGGTCGTAGGTTATCGCTCGTATCGCAGGTATGTTCGCTCGAAGTTTACTCTTCGCTATTCCAAACGGAACTCACAGCGCGCCGCGGCGACCGCTATTTATATCCGCTGGCAAGGGTTCTAGAACATTCAAGTACGTACCTACACTCGGTGCACGCGGCAACGACTCTAGAACAAGTCCTTGTCAAAGAGATTTGAACCTTATACTAGTGGACATACGAGTCACTATTGCTTGCAGCGTTTTATTGTTTACTAAAACGCAGCATGCGGCGACTATTCGATAGGCTTCCAGAAGGCTCTATTCTAGATGGTTCGGGATAGGACCGCGACACTGCTCCCCTCTTAGAGATGCTCGTCCCGAGCATCTTCATTACTGCCGTGATAAGAAGCTAAGCGGTCGATGTGAACCACTTTTTGTGCACCTCTTGGCTGCCGTTGAATTCGGTACGTCACGTCATTTAACCGAGTTACCACTTTGTACGGTCCCTCCCATCTTGTCTGCAATTTCGGAGATTTTCCTTTTCGTCGAGTTACATTGTGAAGCCAGACTAGTGCTCCTTCTTCGAAGCCGCTTGTATTTGCTCGGCGGTCATACCTAGTCTTCATCTTTTCACTCGACTCCAATCCGTTTTTCCGTACTATGCCATGAATCTCTCGCATTTTCTCACGTAACTCGGAGATGTAGTCGTGTAGAGAACGTGAGTCGTTAGGAGGGCCTCCAGTCAGCAGATCTACTGGTATTCTCAGTTCTCGGCCAAAATTTACACGCGCCGGGGTTACCTTCTTAGCACACGTGAACTGCAGATGCCCTCTTTCCCCACACTTGTAACACATGGGCCCGGTGTTCTTCTTGGGCGGTGTCTTGATCTCTTTAACCTCCTCCGTAACTTCTCGAAGCTTATACCCTTGGCGGATATCATGACGCACAGCTTCTACTTCCAGGGCGTCTGCGAGAGCTTCTTTTAACGAGGAATGGTGGCGAAGCTTTACTGCAGCCCTAATTTCAAGATCCTTGATTCCGTCGACGAAGGCTTGCAAAATATTCGTATCCACCATCTTACTATCAGCAGAAGGATATACCTTTCGAACCAGCTTCTCAATTTCTAACGCCCATTGTTGAAGTCCTTCACCCAGGCGCTGAGTCCGGTCACGCAGCTGGGCACGGAAAACGTGTTCCAGGTGTCGTTCCCCATATCTAGCCTCAAGTGCCTCCAGCAAGTCTTTGAACTCGCAGCCTGAGGTCGGCAGTGCCTCCAGGACAGATAAAGCCGATCCTCTGAGTGCGACGGTGAGGGCTGTCAGGCTCTGTTCGTCCGTCCACCCGTTTGAAGCAGCGACAGTCTGGAACTGCTGGCGGTAGGCGACCCAAGACGTAGTACCGTCGTACGGAGGCACCTTCACTTTAGGCCCGTGGTTTATGCTGACAACTCCGCTCGATGTAACTCCAGCAGCTTTTATACGCCGAAATTCCTTCTCTAGTCCAGTGAGGCCGGTTTTCACATTTTTTAGGTCTTCCTCCAACTCGGAAACCCGTTCGTTCACTACCTCTACATCTTCATGTAGCTTAGCGACCGTATCGCTGAACTTTGTAACGGCAGATAGGATCACTTGTTGATCTGCCTTCTGTTCTTCTTGCAGACTCCGTATCTGCTTGCTCTGTTGTTCTTGCAGGCACTGCATCTGCTTGCTCTGTTCTTCTCGCAGGCCTCTCTTTTCTTCTTGTAGGCACTGCATCTGCTTGCTCTGTTCTTCTCGCATGCCCTTCAACATTGCCATCAGGCACGACATATCCAAAACCTCCATTGTACGTGACTGAGGTTTAATGTCTTCGGTGGGCGTGGCCAGGTGGGCGTGGCCAGTAGGCGGAGCCGCTGGGCAGGTATGCTGTGTCTCCACTACGCGCGTGGCCTGGTGGGCGGGGCCAGGGGGCGTGGCTTGGTCGGTGGGCGGGGCCAGTGGGCGTGTCCCTATGGCCGGTGGGCGTGGCCTGAGGGGCAGTGGGCGTGGCCTCCGCAGCACCTCTGGACCTGGTCCTCACTCCAGAAGTATCCTCTCTCGGAGTTAGTGGCATTTCCAAATCCCCAATTCTGACACCAAATGTTACGGGCTAGGGTTCTGGATTTGGATGTAAAACGCCAATGACAAATTCTTAGGATTTATTCACGCAGGGTCTGGTCTGCAGGTCTTCACGTCACGAAGTCCACACGTAGATTCCAATCGCAGGTCCAATCGACGTCCAATAGTATCGCTGAGGTCGTAGGTTATCGCTCGTATCGCAGGTATGTTCGCTCGAAGTTTACTCTTCGCTATTCCAAACGGAACTCACAGCGCGCCGCGGCGACCGCTATTTATATCCGCTGGCAAGGGTTCTAGAACATTCAAGTACGTACCTACACTCGGTGCACGCGGCAACGACTCTAGAACAAGTCCTTGTCAAAGAGATTTGAACCTTATACTAGTGGACATACGAGTCACTATTGCTTGCAGCGTTTTATTGTTTACTAAAACGCAGCATGCGGCGACTATTCGATAGGCTTCCAGAAGGCTCTATTCTAGATGGTTCGGGATAGGACCGCGACAATATTTAAGATATTTTTGAACAGAAACTTTCGTAAGCACAACACATTGTAGACTTTTAGTCCGGATCTACTTACGGGTGTTGTTATATCGGAAGAGTCCGACCAGGTTTCGCTCCGATTCGCACAGCCTAATCATGGTGAGCAGATCCGGACTAAAGGTCTACAATACATTTAAGATGACAAAAAATTTGTATACAGGCACATACATTGTATACACAGTACAAGTATGTATATCAATATTCATATTTGCGCCAACTACCCGTCCCACTTTTTGTTCAGCAACTCTTCATCGTAGCATTATGATGCAATATCTCCTTATGTTATGTTACATTGCTTCTGGCCCCACACTAGGATACCCTGTGTCGTGGGAACCAGAAACAGCGACATCACAAACGTGTAAACATCCAAGACCTGGGGTTTTTTGTGTCCCCAGCCGGGGTTCGACCCGAGACCTCTCGCATAGTAAGCGGATGCCCTACCGCTGCGCCACAGAGGCCGTCAATTTCGATGCAATTGTGCAGTTTCATTGAAAACTTTCGTTGCCGAAGTGCTCGTGGCCTAGGCGAAACGCGTGATTGCAATTAATCACTTGAGTTAAGCAACAACAGGAGCGGTCAGGTGCAGGATGGGTGACCGTCCCGTGACTACCGCTAGTGGCATTTTTCCGAGCGCTTCCGTGCCTCACGAGGCACGTTAAACCGTTGGTGCTGGCTGTCGTGTAATGGCAGTAGGCGTGATCGTTGCAAAGACGAACCGTTTTATAAGACCGTTTTGTGTTCCGCGACGATAGGACCGTTTTACGTTTCATTATAAAGCAGTGCCAGAGACTCTAAAGCAGTGCCAGCGTTTGTTCGTCGCGAGACCATTCCTTAGATTGTTTGACGCGGATATGTCCTTTAGTGCTATATTAATAGAGCCTAGAACGTAATGAGATCATTGCGACGTCGTCGTCGGCTCCTTGCTCGTTCCGTTCGTTTTGGTCTGTGATACAATAAAGTAATCTTTATGTCTATGAGTATACAGTCGAATATCGTGTAAAACAACTTATTTTTTCCGATGTTTCGTGATTTCGTCTCGTTCGCACTCGTTTGACCGTCCTCTGCGCCTTGCTCGTTCGCATACAATGAAACCAGTTGCGAACGAGGACCGTTTCAAGGACCTGTTTTCGTTCCAGAAAAAACGGTTGCGTTTCGTCGTCGAAAAATCGGACAACGACCCACTCCTAAATGGCAGTCGTTAAGCCATGTCAGAGGCCTTATAGGCGGCTTGATAACTTCTGACAGTAAGGCCCGCCGCTGTGTTACAATCCTTTACCAACTCGGACTTGGCCCCCGTGGTGGAGTATGGGCTCACCTTCCTGCGAAGCTGGAAGAGACCCGTGCCTCAGCAGCGGGGACGAAATTACCTATTTTCTCAAAAAAAAAAACTGAAATGAATAAAAATAGAACTTAAGTTTTGTAGAACAACGCCTGTTGTAATCCGCAATCCATAAACAAACAATATCAGTACAAACGAGTAATAAAAGTAGAAAAAAGCATTGGATTGAGCGTGTTATGGTCGACGTCGGCCAACTCAATTGTTCTTTCATTGTTGACGCATTTCGACGACAGACTCTAAAAGGCTGTTCTTAAGCATGCTGTCTCGCTCGCACACGTTAAGATTTTTAATCATTATATTCTTTTACACTGACGCGTGCTGAGGACAATTTCTAAAAACCTTGGCTCAATCGGGGCTGCAAGTGATGCAAATTCCTTCAGCCAGATGTCGCTGCCTGTAAATAATACGGAGAATATTGTAAAGAGATTCGAAATTTTGATGGTGCCGGCACTAGCCCATTAGCTCAGTTGGGAGAGCGCTGGTACGGTTAGCCAGAGGACGCTGGGTCGAGTCCCGGCATGGGTGGATTTTTAAGCCCCTAAATAGAAGAGATTAGAGCGCTCTTCCAACTGAGCTAATGGGCGACTCACCTGCATCAGTGAAATTTCGAACCTCTTTACAATATTCTTAGTGTTACGTACAGGCAGCGACATCTGGCTGAAGTAATTTGCATCACTTGCAGCCCCGAGTACTTACGTTATGTGTTATTTCCTATGTATCGTTCTGTTTAAAGTTTCGTGTTTAATAAAGTATAATCTTCTCTATAATATAAAAATGAATCGCTGAATGTGTTGGTAAGCGCAAATCTCGAGAGCAGCTGAACCTATTTCGCTAATTCTTTTTTTAGAATAGTCCTTGAAGTACGAGGATGGTTCTTACGGAGAGAAAAAATAAATAAATAAATAAATAAGGAATCCACTGTCAGGCGGTACGAAGTTCGCTGGGTCAGCTAGTATACATATAAAAAGACTTAATAATATTGTTACGGGCTAGGGTTCTAGGTCTGGAGGTAAAACGCCAATGACAACTTCTTAGGATTTATTCACGCAGGGTCTGGTCTGCAGGTCTTCACGAAGTCCACACGTAGATTCCAATCGAAGTCCAATAGTCCGCAGGTATGTTCGCTCGAAGTTCACTCTTCGCTTTTCCAAACTGAACCGGCTGCGCGGCGGAAGCTATTTATATCCGCCAGCGAGGGTTCTCGAACATTCCAGTACCTACGTACCTACACTCGGTGCACGCGGCAACGACTTTAGAATAGTTTAAATTTCATAGAGTTTTGAGCCTTATGCTAGTGGACATACGAGTCATTATTGCTTGCAGCGTTACTAAAACGCAGCATGCGGCGACTACTCGATAGGCTTCCAGAAGGCTCTATTCTAGATGATTCGGATGGGACCGCGACAATATATATTTACATACTAACGGATAGAATTACACATTATTGTTCTGAATATGTAGAGCGGCATGGGACTGACTGACATCCCGTTGTGCCGAGGATGCCGCAAGGAAGATGAAACACCCGCCCACGTGACTATCCAGTGTGAAGGCGTGGAAGTGCAACGGACAGCCACCATCGGAAAGCTGGGATCCCTGCTTCGGCTTCAGCTTCGGGAGGCCAGCAGTAACATTGGTGCACTGCTGGCTTTCTGGAAAGAAATTGGATGGCTGGAGTGATCTCACAGCCCTGCTACGTACAATGGCCCAACTATGAGGCTAAGTGCGGAAACCACAGGACAAACTAACTAACTATGTAGAGCGGCGTACGTAAACACGAGCGAATTGCTCGTAGCCCCGGCTGCCTGAGTATATTACTATACATAGTTATATTTTAAACGGGTCTAATCGCGATTATTTATTAGGTTAAACGTAATCGCGATCAGACCCGTTTAATATAGAACTATGCCTGAGTGATCTTAAACGATCACGAAGGTTAAGCAACATAGGGCGCGTTCAGTGCATGGATGGGTGACCGTCTATGACTAACGCTAATGGCAATATTTTAAGCGGCTCCGTGCTTCGCAAGGCACACTTGGTACCGGCTGCAGTCGATAGATGCCATTCTTAAAACCAAGCCAGAGGCCGTAGGGCGGCTTGAAAGCTTCTGACAGTATGACCAACCACTAGTCTTGCAAGCCTCCGCCAATCCGGACTTGACCCCAGTGGTGGAGTATGGCGTATACCTTCCTCAGGGAAGAGACTCGGCCTCTCGGTGGGGACATGTTATTGGGTTGACGATGACGATGTAAACACGTGGCAAACCTCTTAGGTTCCGCAAGAAAGTCAAGAAGCGAGCCCAGAAGACGTCGCCTCGTACCGACACAGAAGGCTCCAGCGACGAGGCGCTGCCGCTGAGTCGCATCGTGGTCGACGCCAAGCCGCGTGCCGACTGCGCCGAAGCCGTCATGGGCGTGCCGAAGATCGTCATTCTGACGGGACTGGGCGAGGGCAAGGAACGAATTAAAGGTGAGCTAGGTCAATCCAATCGGCCCGTATTTATCCCTAAAGAGAATACCCGTCACTGGAGTGCTAAAGATCGTCATTCTGACGGGCCTGGGCGAGGGCAAGGAACGAATTAAAGGTGAGCTAGGTCAATCAATCAGCCCGTATTTATCCCTAAAGAGAATACCCTGGAGTGCTGAAGATCGTCATTCTGACGGGACTGGGCGAGGGCAAGGAACAAATTAAAGGTGAGATTGATCAATCAATCAGCCCGTATTTATCCCTAAAGAGAATACCCTGGAGTTATGAAGATCGTCATTCTGATGGGACTGGGCGAGGGCAAGGAACGAATTAAAGGTGAGATTGATCAATAAATCAGCCCGTATTTATCCCTAAAGAGAAAGCCCGTCACTGGAGTGCTAACGACCGTCATACTTGCTGGAGTTTGCGTGGGCAGTTTGCATATCAAGGGTGAGTTTATCTATTAGTTCTTCTTCTTCAGGCTATATTATGTAGTCCACTGCTGGACATAGCCCTCCCCTAATGAGCGCCATAGCGCCCTGTCTTCAGCTTGCCGCAACCAGCATCTGCCTGTAGTTTTTCGCAGATCGTCATCCCACCTGGTCGGAATGCGTCCTGCACTACGTTTGCCGAGTCGCGGTCTCCACTCAAGAACACGCTTACTCCCAACGGTAATCTATTAGATCGTAATTATCAAAATATCCTTTAGACGGAATGCTACATACAGGCATAGTGGTTGGATCCAAGCCGTCACGAGCGTGCCGCAGATCGTCATACTGACCGAACTGGGCGAAGGCAATGAATGAAGCTTGACCAATCAATGAGTTTGAATTCATCCGCTGCTGGATGTAGCCCGCATTCACTCCCAAAAGTGCAGTTCGTTCACATGGAAGGCTCCAGCGACGAGGCTCTGCCGCTGAGTCAGCGACGAGGCTCTGCCGCTGAGTCAGCGACGAGGCTCTGCCGCCACCGCCGGTTATTCAATGAACGTTTTCCAAGTGGCAATTTTCCATCGTCAATGGGTAGCGGTTCTGGCGACAGATTGGTGCAATGGTGTCATGGCAATTGGTTTTGTACACTTGTGTACCTTTCAACGGCCAATTCACACAACATTAAGTATAATAATAAACAAATCGCAGTAGGGAACCTTATACTTGGCACGACCTTGTCTAGATTTCATTACTTTTTAGAGATAAACGAGCAGCTCCATCGAGACTTGGCTAGTTTTTACAGAATGTTTTTGGTGGGATAATTATTACATTCAGACACTCATTTCAGACACTAAATCAAAACCGGCGACTCCGAAGGCAGAAAAGGCTCAAGAAACTCCAGAGATCGAGTCCATACTATCCCCTGAGCCATCCGAAGCTGAAATGGTAGCCGAGAACACGCAGAAAGATGATAAACAGGATACGACCTCTGTTGCACGGCCAAAATCGAAGAACGAAACCGATACTATAAGTACGGATGTAATAAATGTCAACGTGAAAACGGTGACGGAGTCGAAGAAGTGTAATATGTGCAGTCTCTCTTTCCGTGGCGACAGAGGTTTAAGGTGAGGATTGATTTACGTTATTTGACAGTATAAAAGGAAGTATTAATTGTATACATTAAATCGATTTATGGCATTATAACTAAAACAATTGATCATTTATGCAGAAAATCAGGATAAAACTTAATTTTGTATCTGAGTGCTTAGTGCGAGTTTTTTAACTACTCGATCGCGTTAACGCAAACTCATATTTCTATGGCATCGAGGAAGCGTCACCTAGCGACAAGTATGGGAATTATAATTGCTGAGTGCGAGTTGTAATGGTTTACGTTGAGAAGTGAACACGTTTACCAGCCAAAACACGAATAAACGCGAGTGCGAGTTGTACTGTGACAGCGTTTTGCCAGTTCGAACGGTTAACTTACTCATACTCACTACTCAATGCTCGATTAACGCGGTAGTAGAGTTATTCGATTGGATCTGTCAAACTCGCACTAAGCACTCTGTAGCGCTTTTATTGAAAACGGCCAGGTTTGGTCGAATCTACTTTCGTAAATTTTGCCGACATTAATTTTGTTCTCACTATATAATTATAATTTAATTATTAGTTTGTATGTATATCTTAATTATTTATTTATTTTATGATTTACTTATGTTTTCAGTAAGTTTATGTAAATTTCTAACGTTAAATTCCTAATTTTAAATATTTCTATATTGCACCCCGACTACCCGTCTCAATTTTTTTTCTTGTGACCGTGTATGGTTGCCTGGAAGAAATAGCTTTTGGTAATAAGGCCGCCATTTGTACTATATTTTTTTATATAATTTCTGTTACTGTAATTTCTGTGAAATGAAATGAAGTGAAAAAAGGTTCAAAGTAGCGCAGAAGCTGCGGCTTAATGAACGTCACAATTCAAACTAGGTGCGCATTTCAAAGACTAGAGCAATTTGGAGAAAAAATTGACAAAAAAACTCCAACTCCCCTGTGTTCAATAAAGAATATTCCATCAATCTATATTATTTTCCTTTCAGGCGGCATTTGGCGATCACACACATACTGATACCAGAAGAAATAACCCGGCCCAAGACACGTAAGTCAGAAGCGAAGGCGGTTTAAACCGGATCACGCTGAAGCGAAGGCGGTGTAAACCGGATCACGCTGGAACCGTCGTGTTGGACACAAAAACAAACTAATTGGTTCATAAAGTATTCGTGGAAAATCATTTTTTTTTGCTGTGGGTCAACTCGTAAATGTGTTAGCAATCAATGTATGTGTAACTTATGGTCTGTTAGCTTTTAGAATATACCTCGGCTACTATCGGCTAGAATCGGATATATTCTTGTAATAGAAATATCGGAATTAATATGACACTTAACATTACATAACTTTTCAAAATAGTGAAGAAAAGTTTTATACAGAGCAGGAAGGTATTACGCTCGGCGAAAACCGAAGCCTACTCTAGAGCCCGAGGTATGTTCTAAAAGCTAACAGACTGTACAGCGCTACGCTTGTTTGACATACCGATGATTTGATATCTATAATTCGTTGTGAACGAAAGCTTGAATATAAAAAATGCAAAGAAGCACGAGAATTTAATATTTAGCAAGCATTTCCTTTTGAGAATGACATTAGAAAACCATTGTTTATTTCAAGGTCAGGAAAGGACGAAACCTTGATGTAATTTTGTATTTTCAGAAATTATCGAAAAAAAAAGAGATCCCTTTTTTTTCAAGCTTTCATTTAGAACACGAACTTGGCTTTCGTTTCAAAGCTAATTTTTTTTAGGGCGATAAAGATAAATTTATTTGCATGAAAATAAACACTAGTACAATAACAATTTAACATGATAACTTAAGTATTTACGGCCTTACTAATAAACTTGGTGTAATTATTGTATAACTATGCAGTGTTTTGTCTCTTTTCTTCCAACTGAAAATTACATTCAAATGACGTGAACAAAACACTAACTATACCAGGCTTGTACGGTGTTTATTAGTAAGAGCCTTAAAGTATTACTTCATTGTATTGTGCGTTCACATTAACTTGACGCGTGAGAGAATTAGTTACACTGAGATGTTTACTGTTACCATGTTAAATAAGAAATAATTCCCATTACTTGGGGAAAATAAAAGGATTGAGGGCTTGTTTAACCATCTTCCGATTAGGTCCAAAAGCTAATTCACATGTTATGCCCTTGTTACCAATTCTCTCACGCGTCAAGTTAATGTGAACGCACTATACCGCCAGCGCAGAAATATTTTTTTTAAAACATTCGATATAAATAAAAAAAAAAAAACTACAGATTAATCTGTGGTTAGGAAAACAAGACAGAGTCTTGTGCCTCTTGGCCATTGTACTCAAAACATCGGAATGTCAAACAAAGCATAGTTTTGAAAGTTGCGCGTCCATTGCTTGATAACATTTTTTTACTTTTTGACCCGTGGACGAAAATGTGCAGAGTAGTCGCGTTTCGGTATGGGCGTCCGTAAATTAATGCCGGATCTAGCTAGCTGAATAAATTAAGGAACGTTTGGCCATAGTTATTTGATAAATTGTAATTTATAGTTTCTAACGAGGACATAGTCAAAGCTAGACCATGGTAGACGCTGAGGTGTTTAGAGGTGTTTTTAGGATTTCGATGAGGAATTATTCTGTGCTAAAACTTTCGGAAGCACAACACATTGTAGACTTTTAGTCCGGATCTACTTATGGGTGTTATATCGGAAGAGTCCGACCAAGTTTCGCTACGATTCGCACCCGTAAGTAGATCCGGACTAAAAAAAGTCTACAATTATTCTGTGTTTTGTTATGTGTTTGAGACAGTGAACTAAAAAACAGATCAGCGAGAATTTAGACCGTACAGAGGGTTTCTAGGCCCAAAAATGAAAAATATGAGTTTTACACTATTTTTATTTTTAATGCACTAACCCGTGCTAAGGAACAAATTTAAAAAAACCTATTTAGAGGCTAAAAACTTCACCCATGCCGGGATTCGAACCCGCAACCTCTGGCTATCCGTACCAGCGCTCTACCAATTGTGCTCAATTGGTAGAGCGCTGGTACGGATAGCCAGAGGTTGCGGGTTCGAATCCCGGCATGGGTGAAGTTTTTAGCCTCTAAATAGGTTTTTAAATATGAGTTTTGTTTATGAGAAACCTATTCGGCGTCAGCCGGCATGGAAGTGGTCCAGCGTATTTTGTATTTAAAAAAAGGTGTAAGAAATATAACGGTATGTAAAATGGCGCTCCGTTTGTGATGTCACAGTTTTACTCGAAGAGCTGGCTGTTTGGAAAATGCCTGCAAATTTATAAGTTACTAGCTGACACCCACAGATGTTGTTTTGTCATAATGTTTAGCTACGACTAATCTCAAACTGACCGAAGATACACAAAAGAATTCGAGAAAATCCCTGAAGCAATTTCGGGGTAGTGCTCTAACAAACACTGTGACACAATATTTTAGATTAAAAAAATGCAAAATTCAGATTACATTAATGTTTAAAAAATCCATAGCACTTTGAAAATCTTTCTTAAGTGCAGTGGACATCAAGTGGAAAAATGATTTCTTTTTTTAAGTATCGCGTTCAAGCATTTTAACGAGCGTGAAAAATATTTCTCTTACCTCTGTAACATCGCAAACGAGGTCGTATCTGCTGCAGGCAGGGTTGAAAGTACTGTGATCAGATTGAATGTGATTTGTAGGTTAGACAGAAGGCGTACCAACTACTAACTAGACATGTTATCATGTGGATACCATCCGCCACTCTCAAGAAGATATCAAATTATTAGGAAAATTTCTTCTTTTTTAATGAAGGGGAGCCCTAGAATATATTCTAGATAAAGTTAAATTTAATATCGGCCGTTTTCAGTACAAAAGAGACGTCTCTTTGATGATGAAACGTTTTAAAAATAAATGTGTAAATGTTTGAGGTCAGTTTTTCAATTGTTACAGTTGACTTCAGCTGATAGCATTATCGTCTCATTAAATGAGCATTGTTCTTAATATTGATAATGTGTAGTGGATACGAGAGTTTAGTTCAAAAATTATACATCTATTTAAAGGTAAAAGGTAATGAATAAAATGCTACAATCATTTAATATTCGCAGATTTTTTGTGCTTTTTGTGAATAAGCGTATAACTTTTATTACACTTAGTAACGTTCGTTTCACACGTTAATATATGAAGATTTATAAATTTTTTGGGACACTGCCCGCTGTATTTATTTTTAAATTTCGCGTTAAAACCTAGTGGTGGCTGGCAATTCAGAAACTGACCTCTTTAGTTAAATTAAATTTAGAATCTAAACGTTTTTTCTATTAGCAAATAAGACGTTAAACGTGTCGTTTATAATAAGAAAACTGTGCTGAAAAAAAAAGTAAATTGTTTGTGCTTTATTGAAGAAAAAAAATTAAATTATTTATACAAAAATTAAGGTTAAATCGTAGCTTAAAGCACGCGTTTGTTTTTGAAGTTATTTAATTACGCACATATAATTTATCCAAAGGTGCTATTAAAGAAGGTTGCTTTTGCGATTAAGCGCATTGAATTGCCATTTATGCCCTAGTCAAAATTTTATTTGAGTTTTTTGCTTAATAACCAGACGATTTGCAAAGAGACCTATTGATGTTGTTAACCGCAACATGCACTGTATAAAGAAGTACATACACCACATATCAGGGATTCTATCTTTAGTGTTTGTAAAATAGATAAAGCTCAATATAACATACGCATAGGACCAGTTTCTGAATCGAGAATTTCGCTGAGTAAATCTTTTATCTGACGACCTCTGTGGCGCAGCGCTAGCGCATCCATCTACCTACCATGCAAGAGGTCCCGGGTTCGAAGCCCGGCTGAGGATAAAAAAACCCCAGGTCTTTGATGTTTACACGTTTGTGATGTCGCTGTTTCTGGTTCCCACGACACAGGGCATCCTAGTGTGGGGCCAAAAGCAATGTATGTGCCTGTATGTAAATATTGCGCTCGTGGCCTAGCGGAACCGAGTGATGAATCAATCACTTTGGTTAAGCAACAACAGGCGCGGTCAGGTACTGGATAGGCGACCATCTCGTGACTACTGCTAGTGGCATTCTTTCCGAGCGCTTCCGTGCTTCGCAAGGCACTTTAAGCGGTTGGTGCCGGCTGTCATGTAATGGCAGTCGTTAAGCCATGTCAGAGGCCTTATGGGCGGCTTGATAACTTCTGACAGTAAGGCCCGCCACTGTCTTACAATCCTCCACCAACAGAACTTGGCCCCCGAGGTGGAGTATGGCCTAAAATTCCTACGATACAGGAAGAGACCCGTGCCCCAGCAGTAGGGACATATAAAGGGTTGGTATCGTATATAAATGTTATGTTATGTAGTGCTGTCTCTTCCAACTTATCAGAAAAGAGCGTGACAGACCGTTACTTGAGTATTTACTTAGTGAAATTCTCAATTCAGATGCTGGCCCATAAGCCTATGTTTCATGCAACTACAATTCGTAGTTTACTATGAGTCATCCATAATTGGGTCCTTCCCGAAGCTTACAAAGTGTTCATTAGGAGTCATCCATAATTGGGTTCTTCCCGAAGCTTACAAAGTGTTCATTAGGAGTCATCCATAATTGGGTCCTTCCCGAAGCTTACAAAGTGTTCATTAGGAGTCATCCATAATTGGGTCCTTCCCGAAGCTTATAAAGTGTTCATTAGGAGACATCCATAATTGGGTCCTTCCCGAAGCTTACAAAGTGCGTCACACAAATATCGTGATTTTTTTACCCGTCCTTGTCACGGTCACATTTGCACACAACCCCTCCCCCCGCCCCCTTTCCTAGTGTGACGTCAAATATTTGGCAATTTTGCATCTATAAATTATTAATCCCCTAATGAGCGCCATAGCGCTATGTCCAGCAGTGGACTACATAATAGCCTGAAGAAGAAAAAAGAGAAGAATTATTAAATGACTTTTAATTGCATTTATGTCTTTGTTGAGTAGTCTGTAAACGTCCCACTGCAGGGCACAGGCATTCCCTTAGAGAGAGTGTATGGGCTTAATTACCAAGCGTGCCCACCGCGGATTTACTATGGGTGAATTTGACATAGTAATTTGACATAGTTTACCATGAATTGTAGTGACATGAAACGCAGGTAGACATAAATACGAAATTCTCAAGGCCTAAAAAACTAAGAAGGATATGTTACATTTCATTCGGCTTTGAGGCCTTATCCGATGCTAAATGGCGCCACCAATAGACAAAAAAATCAGAGTCAGAGGCCTTATGGGCGGCTTGATAACTTCTGACAGTAAGGCAGCCACTGTCTTACAATTCTCCACCAACCCGGACTTGACCCCCGTGGTGGAGTATGGCCTAACCTTCGTACCATACAGGAAGAGACCCGTGCCCCAACAGTGGGGACATAAAGGGTTGATATCGAACGTCAATGCTATCCATTCCGACGTTTTGCCTTCTTCTCACCATGCTATGGCCGTGGGTACCAAAAATCTCTATTGACGTGATTGAGAGATGAATTGCAAAAATGTTTTGTGAAAAATAGATGTTTTTTTTGTCCATTGATGGCGCCAGTGTATCTGTACTGAGCCCCGTAATAATTACTTCATTTTTAATTTGGAATACTGTGTCCCAAGACACGATTTAATTGGGTGGCAAGGGGTTCAGGGTTACTTTATACGTTGTTAAGTTTTGTTCTGCTCAATAAACATATTTGATTTGATAGTAGGTATTAAAAAAAGTATTCACAGCTGGATGAAATGAGATATAGCTATTTGTTTTTTTTTTTCATATTTCTGCGTTCATATTGCAAGAGGTCCCATGTCAAAAAATTTTTTTTTTTCAGAATTAATAAAAAAATACAAAGACAGCAAGCCATCGTCATCCTTACCTACTTAGGCTGAGATTATATTATACTATTTTTATTTTTAATGCACTAACCCGTGCTAAGGAACAAATTTAAAAACCTATTTAGAGGCTAAAAATTTCACCCATGCCGGGATTCGAACCCGCAACCTCTGGCACGGATAGCCAGAGGTTGCGGGTTCGAATCCCGGCATGGGTGAAATTTTTAGCCTCTAAATAGGTTTTTAAATGAGATTATATTGTCATAGACTTACATTCAGAATCAAGATTTCCTTCAATTTAGATGAAAAAACGAAAACCATATTTTTTTTGACATACGACATTCTTTTAATATGATCGACGATTAGTTTTATTGATAAATTTACAATGATCTCTTAACGTGTCATTGGTTAGACTTTAAGTTATTTCCGTGCAATTAGGTATATGTAAGTTTAGAATTTTGTTTTCTCAATGTTTCGTTGTACTCGTAGTGAATTATGTTAAAAAAAAAAATGTATGCCGTTGGTCAATGAGTGGAACTTGAAAATGTTGGGGACCTTATTTGTGTGGATTACAATTATAATCCACATAATGTTACATAATATTTTTAATATTACATAATATTTGTAATATTACCTACATAATGTTTTTACATAACTACTTCTCTTTATTAGAAATATTGATGGAATAAAGGCTTCTTTGATTTTTCGTGATTATGGTTCCTTAATAATTTCTAAAACATATAATTTTCCTTATTATATATAGTATAGTAAAAATGTATAAAATCCATTATGGGAGTAAGATTGTTTATTATGTAAAAGCATACCTATTCTATTTTTAATTTAAGACGTTGTTAATAATGAATTGATCTTGTTTTCTATGTAATTACGTTTTATTGTAACGTCAAATCTGCATGACAATTATGCTAAGCCTCACTTTACTGAATGGTCATGTTTTCAGGGACTTTATTGACAGTTCTAATAGCCTCCTAGCTATACGTTACGATGACTAACTAGACCACAGTTTCGTGATCTAGCAAATGGTACTAACAATTTTGGGTCGTTGGATTGCAGAGCGGCACAATTTTGAATTGATACATTTTTGTTCTTCTTTGTGAATGCTTATGGTCCATTTTTAAATCTGGAAGAAGTATTGTTTAAAAAAACCCTCCTCAAATGTAAGGTTAATAAGTCTGTGGTAAAGGAGAAAACTTTATCACAGAGTGTTCTGTGGTAAAAGGTTTAGGTAAATAATAAGAGAAAGACTACCGACGGTTGGACTAGACTGCATTTGAGGAGTGATTTAGAGAAATCAAATTTGATAAATAGCATTCATTTATGATGTCGCTGCTCTCTGTAATATAATTATTGTAAAAGAACGAGTGAACGTGGGCATAGGAGATGAAATGATGGATATTTTAGAAAAAATAAATTTTAATAAAGTTTAGCTTTCGTTAGAGTCGCCCATTAGCTCAGTTGGAAAGAGCGCTGGCACGGATAGCCAGAGGTCGCGGGTTCGAATCCCGGCATGGGTGGAATTTTTTGCCTCTAATTAGGTTTTTAAAATAGGTACGTTTTTATCTAAAAGTAAATCTTAGAAAGTGTGACAAATATTTTTAGTTTAGAACCTAGGATCAATATTTAGAACTTTAATCGATTTCCGCTAAAAACCGCCGTTTTTGACGGCACGTGATTTAAGTCCTTGTTTTTTTTTGTTCTAGTTTACTAAGGAGTGATTTTTCAATCCTCGGATAAAAGTTATTCGTCTAATATCGTATTAGACAACAATTTCATAAATGTGTGGTAATTGCCTTTCTTTTGTCATTTCACGATGACATTTTTATATTGTTGTGTAATACTTCATTAGACGTATAAATGTTATCCGAGGATTGAAAAATCGGCCATAAAAAAATCATTACTTGTTTTACACAAAGTTTTTATCTAAAAGAAAACATAAGAAATCTTAACAACTGTTATGTTAAGATTTCTTATGTTCAATTTTAGATAAAAACTTTGTTTAAAACAAGTAGATAATTTTTATATGCATTGACGCTAGTTAGCGCCCCGAATCACCTTATATACGTCTGAGTGTTTAAAAAAACCTATTCCGTCTAAGTAGTGCTTTACAGGAACCAAGTAGGTAATTATAATTTTACCATTTAATTAGTCTAAAATATCCATGATATTGTTTCATAGTGCCTATGTTTTCTACATCTTTTACGATAATAAAATTTTACAATGTGAGAGCAACTGCCGACGCCATAAGCGCTTAAGACGCTCTACGAGGTTTCCTACGAGGTCACCTATGGAAAAAGTCGTTACGTACGTACATACATACATAATCTCACGCCTGTATCCCAAAAGGGTAGGCAGAGACCAGGGACTGCCACTTGCCACGATCCTGAAAGATCACCTTCGCTTCATCAACGTTCATAAGTCGTTGCATGCACACACACCGGTTCCGGGTACTTTTTATCTTTCCCTTTGCTAATACATCCCCTATTTGGTCGATGTATGTCCGCCGTTTATTGATCGTTTAAATAGTCGTTTACAATGATGTAAACAGTGATTTTTAGGACACGACCGAGCAGTACCTAAAGCGACATTCTAGGATTATAAAAAGTCGCTAAAAACGGCTGCTTCTGGCATAAATGCGATCTAGTCCCAAGGTCGTGGGCAGTGGCGTGATTGCAGGAATACAAAGATATTTCGTATAAGGACTATCTGTAAAAGAAAGTATTCTTTGCCATTGGTTTCGCTCATCATTAAACTCTTGAAGCGCCTTAACTTTACCACAAAGTTCTTTCAGTTTGACGAGATTTGATCTAGGTAGGAACAAGAATATTTTGTTATTTGAAATTGAATAATTAGTTACTTATATTATTATTATATAGTTATAAATTATTATGTATTGCGTTAGTTTCTGTTTAGGCCAACAGAATAATAATGATTTTCTTTTTGGTTTCTAGTCTTCAAGATACATTTGATTTAATATAGAATTAAAAATGTGAACTTACTGATTATGGAAGTATTTTTGTTGGAAATAAATTCTTGCCACAATTTGTCGTTCCTATAGACTGTGTGCCCGTATTTCTTCCAAATAAACTGACTGATTCCGCAGTTTTACGTAAGACAAGACGTAGGTGTTGGGATTTATATGTGTACCAACACTGATTTCCAAGTTCTCTAGCTGAAATGGTCATTGAAGTAGATACTATGTTAAAGCTTTTTGTTTAGTTACAATTAGACTATGAAAATATGAAATTAATTCTTGTAAAATTAAACCGTGGATAAAGATCTATCGAAATAAAAAAAACACTCGCTTGATCGCGCGCTTCCCAGCCGCCAGTTTATTATTTTGTAGAACTATATTCCTACTATGACAATTCGATGAACCGTCAGCCAGGATAGCGGTGGATCACCTTAGGGTTTGTTTTTCCCTGCCATGTCCACATGCACCGGAACAGTGTTCGCACAGAAAACAAATTCTTTTTGGAGGTTGACAAAATATGAACAAAGCCCAGGGAGCGGGAGCAGCTAATATTGTGCAAGCTGTAGCGCTCGTGGCCTAGTCGAACCGAGTGATTGGAATCAATCACTTGAGTTAAGCAACAACAGGCGCGGTCAGGTGTAGAATGGTTGACCGTCTCGTGACTACCGCTAGTGGCATTTTTACCGAGCGCTTCCGTGCTTCGCAAGGCACGTTACGCCGTTGGTGCCGGCTGACATGTAATGGCAGTCGTTAAGCCATGTTAGAGGCCTTATGGGCGGCTTGATAACTTCTGACAGTGAGGCCCGCCTCTGTCTTACAATCCTGCACCAACCCGGACTTGGCCCCCGTGGTGGAGTATAGACTAACGTTCCTGCGATGCAGAAAGAGACCCGTGCCGTGTACGGCCACGGGGTAGGTCCACTCGGATCACAGTCCCAACGGATCACATCAAACAAAGCAAAATATTCCACTCGGATCATGTGATCCGAATGAACATTTTTTCCATTTGGATCACACCATTAATCTTCAATTCAATTCTGTTTTATGGACTCAGTGCACTCTGCACTGATTATCCAGCACAAGTTCGCCAATATGACGTGTTAGACAAGACTATAGCCAATCACAAGCGAACAAGGCTCGGTCAGAATTTTGAGTCAATTGGTAACACGGGTAGAAAAGGAATCAGAACTGTTTGTCTTTTTTTTTCGTTATTATTTTTGTAAAATTTTGAAAAACTAAAGTTTGATATCATTGTCTGAAAGAAATTTACCTATAATATAAACAAGAGGGGTATTTGCCTGGGAGTAGGAAAGTAATCGATATTTTTTAATTAATAAAATACAAGACATAGAATAACTGTTGTTATACTTATTAATTTTAAATCAGAATCAAGAATCACCAAAAATCAAGGTTTGTATACATTACGATTACCTTCCTACGAAGTTAATGGTGTCATCCGAATGGAAAAAATGTAGTCTATTCGGATCATATGATCCGAGTGGAATATTTTGCTTGGTTTGATGTTATCCGTTGCGACTGTGATCCGTTTCTGTGGTCCGAGTGGACGTACCCCCCGTGCCCCAGCTGTGGGGACATACAAGGGTTGATATCGCCTATCGAAAGTTTCAAAAGTGATGCACCGCAACCTTCACTGATATTTGATAAACCGAAGTAGGCTCCGCTGCGAAATCGAATTGTTATAATGAGTTATGAAATCTTTTTTATATATACCTAACACGGCCTAAGGAAGCCATTACGTATAATTTCACCACCCCTAGGATTCTGCCAATGTCAGGTTTGCGGAGATGGACCTATTCCGAATGTCAGATACTACATACATATTTTGACACTTCGTAAACGTCAAAATCGATACCTAACTTAATACAGTGGCGGGGAGGGCCGAATGGGAGTGTTAGGCAAAAAAGAATTTAATTGAATTCCATTTACCAAGGTGATTGGATTTGGATTGGTAATTCAATTCAAATTCCTTTGTCTACTTTGATCTTCAGTTATGAATAATGTAAAAAGGAATGGCGCAGTAAAAAGGAGGCCGATGTGGGCTGATTATAGATAGATAAATATAAATAAAGTTATAAAAACTGACTATTCATAACTGAAGTGCAATATAGGGTCCAAAAAGCTATTATAAGTATTTATTCAGATTTGTTATGTTCACTTCTCTCAAAGCCTATAAAAGACATGATTTTTTTCTATTAGTGGCGTTAGTTAACACCGGCTAAGCATTTAGACGGCTCCAAATTGTCAACAAAATATGTGCGTATTTGACAGTTTGCAGTAGACAGACAGTGTAGGATTTACGTGGTCGCACCCCAGCGCCTTGATTATGAACTTTTAACGTAGGTATTGGACTTTCTCGTACAATTACATGTCTCACAATATCACTGACATGCGGTTTCTGATACTTAATACTCCTCATATCTATGCGGCAAAGCTAAATATTCCGCTTTCGCACACAGATGTACCTATCTGTTAAAATTTATATAATCCAAGCGCTGAACGTAACCATCTTCTTTTTATACTATTTTTATTTTTTATGCACTAACCCGTGCTAAGGACAATTTTAAAAACCTATTTAGAGGCTAAAAATACATAGAATCCACACTATTCTCTGTACGTACTACAGAGAATAGTGTAAAGAGGTTCGAAATTTCACTGATGCCGGTGAGTCGCCCATTGGCTCAGTTGGTTAGAGCGCTGGCACGGATAGCCAGAGGTCGCGGGTTCGAATCCCGGCATGGGTGGAATTTTTAGCCTCTAAATACATCTTCTTTTGTAACTTTACTGTTGTCTCTGTTATTTATTATTTTCTGGTGTGTACAATAGCAATATACTATCTTGTACGTATTCAGGATCTCAAAACTGTCTTGTCTTTCGTAACTGATTGGATGGCTTTGTATAGCATTGAAATGTAAAAATTACTTTGCTTAATCCCGCCAAAAATCCCTACTTTTTCAAGCAGGAGCAAGACACGATACACCAGCACCGACACCAATACTTGTGTGACAAAATACGCGAAGCGTTTCGCCTCTAACACGAGGCATCCTCAGGCTCACAAGTATCTAACCGCATGGTGCTTGTGGGATTTTCGGCGGAATTTACCAAAGTAATTTTCACACTTCAATGCTACTATGGATTTCTGCAAAGTAACGCCTGATTCCATACAATGGCTTTGTATAGTTAGTGTATTTACATGTAAGATTAGTTAGGGAGGAAAAACCATTTTGGCCAAGCCCGAAACAGCGAAATGTACAAAATACAATTTTTAAAATAAAATCAAAAAGATTTCTGTTGATGATGATTGAAAAATTGTGATCGAATTCTTAAAAATTAAATTAAAATCGATTTGTAAAATCAAAATCGCCTTTATTTTCCTTAACCAACTTCGTAAACATTTACACTTCTTACATCTTCTTCAGGCTATGTCTATTAGTTCTTCTTCTTCAGGCTATATTATGTAGTCCACAGCTGGACATAGCCCTCCCCTAATGAGCGCCATAGCGCCCTGTCTTCAGCTTGCCGCATCCAGCATCTGCCGGCAGTTTTTCGCAGATGACATCCCACCTGGTCGGAGGGCATCCTACACTACGTTTGCCGAGTCGCGGTCTCCATTCAAGATCATACGTTTTCTCCAACGGTTGTCGGTTCTTCGCGAGAACGTACATGTACACAACTAAGTAGGAAAATTCTTAAAATGGTTTTGAGATTTCCGTTCATATTGTCGCGGTCCTATCCCGAACCATCTAGAATAGAGCCTTCTGGAAGCCTATCGAATAGTCATGCTGCGTTTTAGTAAATAAAACGCTGCAAGCAATAGTGACTCGTATATCCACTAGTATAAGGTTCAAATCTCTTTGACAAGGACTTTGTGCTAGATTTGTTGCCGCGTGCACCGAGTGTAGGTACGTACTTGAATATTCTAGAACCCTTGCCGGCGGATATAAATAGCGGTCGCCGCGGCGCGCTGTCAGTTATTTGTGGTCAGTTCCGTTTGGCATAGCGAAGAGTGAACTTCGAGCGAACATACCAGCGATACTATTGGACTTCAATTGGACCTGCGATTGTTATCTACGTGTGGACCACAGAGCATATAAACACTACGTGTGGACTTCGTGTCGTGAAGACCTGCAGACCAGACCCTGCGTGAATAAATCCTAAGAAGTTGTCATTGGCGTTTTACATCCAAATCCAGAACCCTAGCCCGTAACAATATTAAAATTAGCATGGCCAATTTAATAGTAGATTAGTTGCCAAGGGCTGTAAGGCATCAATTGCAGCCCGCAATATTTATAGCACCCGAGTTCGAGGGTGCAATTGGTGCTTACACCTGAGCTAACTATTCTGCCTTACATCTCGATTGTGAGGTACCTAAGTAGAAAAAAACGGCATTACAAGAATATAACATTTTAAAGTAGGTAAAAGTTTTCTACTCCTGCCTTTTTTCATTAAAAAGAATTAAGGAAAGAACTTTTTTTTTTCAAGAACGAAATTGAGCTTCGATATGTCAACTTGATGACTATTACCTAAACTCGCACGAAGACAAGGCTGAATAGCAAAGCGACCTCTTTGGTCATTGGGCTGAAGGCATGATGTCTATTGCCAGTATGATGGTTAGATGTATGCGAACTTTTTTATAAAGAAGTGTTTTTTTAATTACTTACTGAAAAAACATTTTTAAAAAGCAACTGTTCTCGTTGGTTGGATGAAGACATCAAGACACACTAAAAAAAAGTAGATAGACAATAGGTGAATAAAATTTACACAGTATTTCAATTAGTACGTAAAACAAGGACAGGTGTTTACAATTTACTTTTAGTTTACTTAATTCACCTGGGTACATTAACCCAGGTGAATTAAGTAAACGTCGGGCTTTTCTAGCTACATTGTTACCCTAGAGCGTTAATTAGTCGCCTACAAGCCCCATTTGGAGGTAATGAGAACCTACTTACCGAACATGACAGATGTAAAGTAACTTTAGTACAAAGAATCAAAATTTACCGCTTCGAGGTGCTCACTAGCCACCATTGGACAAAAATCATCTTTTATAACGCATCTTTAGAAAAAGTGAACATCACGGTCGTTCATTTTTCCTCCTATCTAGATTTTGAAACGCCCAGCGTGGGGATTATGGGCATTGCCCCCCCAATGATGGCACAACTTTGCGCTCATTAGGGGAGGGCTATATCCAGCAGTTGTCTAATATAGCCTGAAGAAGAAGATTTTGAAATGGACACCCAGATTGACTTGTAACGTTATTATTAATTCTTATTGATATGGCAACCAGCCGATGTCGCTAAATTCTGCCAAAGTCAAGTCTTGACTCGAAAGGAGTAATTTTTTTTTATGTTTTACTAATTTTGATTTCTTTGTGAAGAGTTTTAACTAAACTTTGAATAAAACCATTCATTTACATTACATTCTTTTTTTTAATGCACTAACCCGTGCTAAGGACAATTTTAAAAACCTAAACCCTTTTAGAGGCTGAAAATTCCACCCATGCCGGGACTCGAACCCGCCACCTCACGGTTAACCAGAGGTCGCGGGTTCGAGTTGTTGGCATTTTTAGCCTCTAAATAGGTTCTTATATGTCTCACACACAAGATGTCCAACGTTCCGCTTCAATCCTCATCTTCCCTGTTATACGTGAACTTATTGGTCCGTAGCTGATGGAATATCGTGATCAGCTCGGACGTTGGAGGGATGGCCTTCGCAGCCACCCAATTCTTCAGCGTTCTAGCCACATCGTCACTCTTCACCGACATGCATACAGACATGCTTTTATTCAACCGAGACGGATCGAAGAACGGCTTCTCAGATTTAATATCCAGGTTATTCAACAACGGTGGGTCAGGTCCTATCACGGAGTCCACATAGGTCTCGTTATAGGTTTTGTTTGTGTAGTCTATGCCGTTCTTGGTGATCACTGGCTTGGGATTGTACTCCGGTGGCTCGGTGAGTTGGTTGACGTTGACGTTCCAGGTCCGGTCCATGATACGGAGCAGGGAGGTGAGGTCTCTGCCGTAGAGGTCTGCGTCTTGGTGCTTCTTGTAGCCGAGACCTGGGGATGAATGACAAAAAAAGTATGAATTATTACCTTTGTATCAATGATTGAGTTTTAAATCCAATTTAGGGCATTTAATCAAAAAAAAGGATAATTTCTGAAAAAAAAAACTGGATAAAACTTTTTAATTTTGTATCTGTAGCAATTTAGTTGAAAACGGCCAGGATTGGTCGAATCTATAATGCCGTCACAGATCAGCTTGACGTTTGTTCGTTTACTGACCAGCGACGTCACATTGCTGAAGAGCGTTTTGGCGGCTTATTTTAAAAAGGGATTCTTGTTTCTTTTTTTCTAGAAAAAATAAACTAGATAAATATCTAAAGGAAACAAAACAGACAAGGAGTTAAACACAAATGTACATCTGGATACAGGCTTCACCAGTTCTATAACTGCCTGCCTGAATTACAAATAATAATAAAAATACACAAAGGACCTAAAAATTACCACATAGTAAGCACTTATTAAACACCATCGAAAAGTCGAGTTGATTTTCAGAAACGCGTCAAGAAAAGCCACAGACCTTCCACGTCAGACTGACGCAGGCTCCCCCAGGTTGGTAACGAAGGCGAGTGGCTGGTTGATCCGGAAGAACTGTGTCAATTCGAATCTTATCTTATCTTACCTTCCACGACAGACTTAAGCAGGATACCCCAAGCTTGGTAACTAAGGCGAGGGGCTGGCTAAACCGGAAGAACTGTGCCACTTCGAATTTTATCTTACCTTCCACGACAGACTTAAGCAGGATACCCCAAGCTTAGTAACTAAGGCGAGGGGCTGGCTAAACCGGAAGAACTGTGTCAATTCGAATCTTATCTCACCTTCCACGACAGACTGAAGCAGGCTCCCCCCAAGCTTGGTGACGAATGCGAGCGGCTGGCTGGCGGCCGCTGCCACGTAGAGCGGCGTGCCGGAGCGCGCAGCAGTCACTCGCTGCACGCTGAGGAATACGAAGTCGCCAATCTTCTCAGAGTACACCTGGAAGATTTTGCAATGTTAAGCTTGAAACTTCTGACTGTAATATAGTATAGAATCAGGCGTCACTTTGCGGAAATCCATAATAGCATTAAAAAGTTGAAATTACTTTGCTAAATTCAGCCAAAAATCCCACTAGCACCATGCGGTTAGTTAATGCACCGCCCTCCCTCCACTTGTGTGCAAATTGCATTTGGGAGCCTGAGGATGCCTCGTGTTAGAGGCGAAACGCGTTGCGTGTTTTCTCACACAAGTATTATTAGTTACAGTGTTGGTGGTGGTGTGTTCGTGTCTTCTTTCTGCTTGAAACAGTGGGAGGGAGGGCGGTGCATTAACTAACCGCATGGTGCTTGTGGGATTTTTGGCGAAATTTAGCAAAGTAATTTTAACTTTTTAATGCAAGTAATATACTTAGAATATTTACGGGGCTTAATCGCGTAGTAATTTCTTGCTATTTTACCTCGACGTTTCGACTACATTACAGTCAACGTGGTCTCGAGAAGACTGATAGCTGGCACCCGTTCGCATCTTCGGCTGACGAGGTTTCAGACTACCCTCAATCAGCCATCACAAAGCACTATTAGGGTTGCGATACACTACACTGACAATGTCGGACGATAAGCCATGCTACTTTTTTCCACTCGAACACTTCTTGATGACCGGATCCCACGTTTGCGACAATTTGAAACCACATTCCCGATTAAAACAGTAATACCAGCCAATAGTCTTGCAAGCCTCCACCAATCTGGACTTGGCCCCCGTGGTGGGGTATGGCCTATACATTCCTTAGGGAAGGGACCCGTGCCCCACGGTGGGGTCATCATGGGTTGATGATGAAGTCTGATTAGCACTGTTAAAGTGCTGGATGTGTGACCATCCCGTGACTGCCGTTAGTGGCATTTTTTCCGAGCGCTTCCGTACTTCGCAAGGCTCGCTAAGCCGTCAAGGTTAAGCGATACTCCACCACGGGGGTCAATTCCGGGTTAGTGGAGGATTGTTAAGGCAGTAGCGGGCTTTACTGTCAGAAGTTATCAAGCCGCCCATAAGGCCTCTGACATGGTTTAACGACTCTCATTACATGATATCCGGCACCAACGGCTTAACGTGCCTTGCGAAGCACGGAAGCGCTCGGAAACGGGATGCTCACCCATCCTGTACCTGACCGCGCCTGTTGTTGCTTAGCTAAGTGATTGATTCCAATCACTCGGTTCGCCTTTTTTATGAATAAAGTTTTATTATTATTAGATGGGCGAACTCCACTGACCTCGACCCTCGCGTGGTCGCGCTGTGAGCGGCGTGCAGCTCGCAGCACTCGCACCGGCAACTGTCGGGCCCACACGTGCGCCGGCTCCGGCTCACATGTCGGCTCGAGCAGTTTCACCGCGCGCCACACTCGGCTGCTCGACGAGGCCACCTCTGCAAAGGAATCAATGAATCAATCTATCTTCCTCTATAATATAAAAATGAATCGCTGAATGTGTTGGTAAGCGCAAATCTCGAGAGCAGCTGAAACGATTTCGCTAATTCTTTTTTTAGAATATTCCTTAAAGTACGAGGATGGTTCTCACGGACAGAAAAATTCAAGAATCGACTGTTAGGGGGTACGAAGTTCGCTGGGTCCGCTAGTCTATAATATAAAAATGAATCCCTGAATGTGTTGGTAAGCGCAAATTTCGAGAGCAGCTGAACCGATTTCGTTAATTTTTTTTTAGAATATTCCTTAAAGTACAAGGATGGTATTGACAACGAAAATATATATATACAAATAGTTTATTTCTTAAAATAGTTTCCAATTAACAATTCCACTTACTACTTAACTTAGCTGTAAGAACCAACCGATGACATTTTTATAATAAGTGGCAAGCTTCTGTTGCTGAACTAGGCAGAGCCTGTGTTTCAGCATACAGTGCCGCACCCCACGGGCAGCCCATACATATGTATAAGCCCTTCCCAGACTTACGCTGCAGAGTAAGCTGCTTCAGAATGAGGCTCAGCTCCTCGTTACTGCGCGTGTTGGCCACGTGAGCGCGCAGGATGCGGGCGACGCTCGCAGCAGTCATGTTGAGGCGGGCGTTGCGGACAGCCTGGCTCAGCTCTGACCAGCGCAGGCCTGGAAGGTGAATGCTTCTTTTTACTTAAAATACAAAAAGCTTTATGCTTTATCTTCATTATTTTTCGTTACACAGTAATTGGGGTCACCTTTTAAGCAGGGTTCGAAAGGATAATTATACGTGATAATTATTGTGGTGTATCTGTTAGTGTTATAAGTACCCTCAATAAACTAGTGTTTGACTAGCAGCCTGTGTTTGGTGGCAGCGGTGCTTCAAAAAAATCGTTATTAATGGTAAAATTGTTATCGAACTCACGTCAATCACTTTGCTTTGAGTTAAAACAAGTTTTATTAATACATTTACAATGGAACACGCGCGTCCTCCAGCGGAACTATCAGTAGAAGGTGGTAATTATC